>CM069303.1:312500-1045000 GCA_035609425.1 Epinephelus awoara | reverse complement strand
AACATTGACAAACATAGTGATAAACAAGGAGATAGCAGATAGGCCTAATATAACAGGTAAAACAATAAAACCTTTAATCCATATCTCCGTCACCTGTCATGAAGGTGGACCTAGGTTATGGAACGCGGAAAACGTCTAATGTGACATTCGCATTAACATGCAAAATTTGTACGTCTCAAGACGGTAAAAAATGACCTGCTGTTAACACGTGAATTTTAAACGTCTTAAGACATTTGAGCATGAAAACTTCCCTGCCATTGGTTGGCATCAATATACCCGCCCCTTTTTAACGTAGGGCTTGTATGGGCTGTATATATGCCTAAGTTGTTGTCACATGGACTCTCCCTAGTGAGTACGTTTCTTATACGCACCTGTGATGGATAGCTCATAGACATACAGTCATGGAAAAAATTATTAGACCACCCTTGTTTTCTTCAATTTCTTGTTAATTTTAATGCCTGGCTCAACTAAAGGTACATTTGTTTGGACAATTATAATGATAACAACAAAAATAGCTCATGAGAGTTTAATTTAAGAACTAAGAACTATTCATTTTCCATGGTTTTCTTGATAATAACCAAAATTACTTAAATTCTTACATCAATAGCTATGGCATTGTACCGCCAAAAACACTACTTTTAAGCATTCCATGTTTTCTTTTCTGTTTGCTTTAAACACATGATACACACAAGAGTTAATACTTGATTGCATAACCATTGTTTTTGATGACTGCAGCCATGCGTCTTGGCATGCTCTCCACCAGCTTCTGACATTGTTCTGCTGTCACAGCAGCCCATTCCTGTTGGACAAATTCAAACAAATTTTCTTTGTTTTTGGGCTTGTGGTTCTCCATTTTGAGTTTGATGATTTTCCACAGGTTTTCAATTGGATTAAGATCTGGTGATTGAGCAGGCCAAGGCATGGTGCGAATGTTGTGGTTCTCCATCCAGGCTTTAACTGACCTTGCCGTGTGGCAAGGGGCATTGTCTTGTTGGAAAATCCAGTCATTCGAGGCAGGAAAGAGTTTTCCAGCTGATGAAAGAAGACTGTTTTCAAGGGTAGTCCTGTACATGACCTGGTTCATTCGGCCTTCACACAATTGCATTTGCCCTGTTCCACTCAGACTGAAACAACCCCAGATCATGACTGATCCACCCCCATGTTTTACTGTAGGGGCAAGACAGTCTGGGTTGTAAGCTTCTCCAGGCTTCCTCCTAACCAGTAAGTTGGCTGGAGTGGGCATCAATTCAAAATTGGATTCATCACTGAAGAGAACCTTAGCCCAATCATCAACAGTCCAATCCTTGTGGTCTCGAGCAAAGAGTAACCGGGCCTTCCTCTGCCTTTCATTGATGAAGGGCTTCTTGCGTGCTCTGTGTGACTTCAAACCAGCTTCAACAAGTCGGTTTCGAACGGTCCTTGCCGAACAAGTCACATTTCTCGACAGTGCCCACTCATTTTTAAGGTCCCTGGAGGTCTGACGACGATTCCTGACACAGGAACGGATGAGTGCACGGTCATCTCGTGGGGTAGAAAGACGTTTCCTGCCACGGCCAGGTAGCAATTTGGTAGTGCCATGTTCAGCTTGTTTTTTGTTGTTGTAATGAACGGCTGTCTTGGAGATCTTCAGTTTTTTCGCTACCTGTCTCTCACTCATGCCAATTTCCAGCAGTGCCAAGATGGCTGCCTTTGTGGCTTCACATAATTCTTTTGTTTTAGGCATTATGTGAGAGCTGACAACTTCTGAGTTGTGCTACGGCTTGAATGTAAGCAGGAAACCACTCTAGGCCTTTGCATGTGCAGTGCTGCTTGTGACATGAAATGGCCTCTTATATACCCTGGGAATCAATTAAGCTTAAGAATGTCAAATGGACCATAAAGTATTATGTGACCAGCTGCATTTTTTGTTGTGTTCATTGTATTATACGTTTAGTGGTACCAGATATTAGAATGAACAAGAAATTGAAGACAACAAGGGTGGTCTAATAATTTTTTCCATGACTGTATATACATAGACGCCGCATTGGCTGCCGCTGCCTATTGGAGCCGACGTCCTAGCCGGCCGCCATCTTGGATGGGTCTCGCTTCACCTCCACAGTGCATTCACTCTTGTTGAGGAAGGAGCTGTATGCATTAGTAAAATAGAATAACTCACTGAATTTTCAACTGATTTTCACGTGGTTTGGTTTGTTACAAACGGCACACATGTAGTTATGATACAGGATGCTTTTGGATTTCATGCTTTAATACTTTCTGCAGATAGCAACTGCATGTTATTTAGGTCACAACACAGTTCTTTCATCCACCTCAACCCCAGAGTGGGATATAGATATATATATTATATATATGTATATACTGTATAAACACAATATACACAATTTAAAACATAGTATAGCATATTATGTATAGCACACCTTTGTGCACATATTCACTTTTCCACCAGCTGTGCTGCAAATATCCCCTGCTGCTCATCCTTCTCTATCTTTTTTCAAGTTATCTTGACCACAGTCACATTTTCATAGTTATAATACCAATACCAAAATTAATTTCAGTGTTTATGTAAATATTGAAAATGTTTTTTTACTACTTTTGAGGGATCACAGCAGTCAGTGTAATAAGAATAAGAAGAACTTTATTAATCTCCAAAGGAAATTTCAAAGAAGTCTGTATGATCATCTGTTTAACAAAGTATTATGAAGTCTGATGGCTGTGGGTATAAAAGAGAGTGAGTGTGTGTGAGAAATAAACTCAACCGACAATCAAGCATTTTCTTTATATCTTTTATATTAATAAATGTATTAATATACTATACTATGTTTTGTATATTGTGTTTATACAGTATAAACAGTATTCTCTCTCTCTCTCTCTCTCTCTACATATGTATATATATATATATATATATATATAGGCTACAGTGTATATATATATATATATATATATATATGTGTGTGTGTGTGTGTGTGTGTGTGTGTATTCCACTCTGGGGTTGAGGTGAATAAAAACTGTGTTGTGACCTAAATAACATGCTGTTGCTATCTGCAGAAAGCATTAAAGCATGAAATCCCACATTTTAATGAACAAAAGCATCCTGTATCATAACTACATGTGTGCCGTTTGTATCAAACCAAACCGCGTGAAAATCAGTTGAAAATTCAGTGAGTTATTCTATTTTACTTATGCATACAGCTCCTTCCTCAATAGAAGTGAATGCACTGTGGAGGCGAAGCGAGACCCATACAAGATGGCGGCCGGCTGGGACGCGCTCAAGCAGTCAATGCGGCGTCTATGTATATATGTCTATGGGCGTAATGCTCATATAAGGTATCAGATTCCACCTGCTAATATCAGATTTAATTCCATTGAGCAACGGATCAAAGTTGATTGATTTTAATTGTCCTAACTCTTGAGGTAGATTTACTCCCAAATATTTTTTTTTATTTTGATTCCCAGTTGATCTTGCACTTGTCCCTAATCGCTTGGCCTGGTCTATAATTGAAAGTAATAACCTGAGTTTTTTTGTATATTTATTTTATAGCCCGATAGATGACCATAGTCTGTAAAGGTTGTCATAAGTGCTAGGAGGGAGGTATTCAGGCTCGATAAATAAATTAATACCTCATCTGCAAATAAGGCTGTCTCATGGACAGTACAGTAGTTTTTTTTTTTTTTTTTTTTTTATCTCTTGTGCATAAATCTCATTTATCTTTGCTCTCTTTTTTTTAAATTTCCTGATTTATGTGCTCTTCCAATTTGTCTTTATGCTCTATTTCTAGCCTTTTTAGATCTGATTTTAGTGTGTCAAGTTTTAACTGTCTTATATTTTTTAAGTATGCTGATTTGGCTATTATCTTCCCTCTCATCATCGCCTTACACACATCCCACAGCACAGACGGGGACACCTCACCATTATCGTTATTGTTTATATATGTCTGAAGTTCCTTCAGTATTTCTTCCTTCGTGTGCCCTTTTAATATATTTGAATTTAATCTCCAGGGCCCGTATTCACAAAGAATCCTAAGACTAAAAGTAGCTCTTAGTGACGTCATTCTAAGAAAAATCTCGAGTTCTAAGATTTTTCTTTGAATTTTCCCTTGGTAAGATAAAGGTTATTCACAAAGCATCTTAGGCCTTAAGAGAGCTCCTAAGGTGAAAAACTGTCAAGAGGAGGGAGGAGAACTTTTAAGAAGCCAAACAGAGAAGATGGCGAAAAGACAGAGAGGAAGGAGAGATATTCTCCGTATATTGAACGACAGTGATTTAATAAGACGCTACCAGCTTGATAGTGCAGGGATAATGTTTGTGGTTGACCTCATCAGGGATTAGTTTACTTTTCCCACCCAGCATAGTAACGCAATAACGCCTGCTTTGGATTGCAGCACGTACCAGCGCTTCTTACACTCATCGCTTGCATAAAAGGAGAGGGAATGACGCATTGATTTGTCGAGCAATGCCCTCCCAAGTCTGCCTCTTCCCTTGTGCCGTGATCCCGGGACTGAATTTCCCTCTTAAAACTCCTTTGTTCTCCTCCATGAGCTGTGCCAACAGCAGGCACTGCTCGTCTGTCCAGTTCGGCTTTCTCGTTCCTTTTTTCTTCATTTCATTCGTTGTTTTGGTTATTCTGCCAAACCAAACCGGTTTTTACCAGAAGGCCAGCAATCACAGTAATCACTGACTGCTGAGTCTGTGTCCACCATTAATATCAAATAGATTAAGTAGGCTTGTAAAATTACCAGCATGGCGAGTAAACATAACAATGAGCAAATCAATATAATAATGTGAATGAGGTACGTTCAAATATTTTGAAGCTGTGTAACAATTAATTTAATTTTGCTGAGTTTCATGATCATGACATAAAATTATTTTCACGATTACACATTTCTTTATACAGTCTAAGTTCTATGATTGGTTGATTTCACTGTCCATTCATTACTAGGAGCTTATCTTTTTTTTTCTTTTTTCCATTTTGTAACAACTAATCACAGCTTTTAGAAGACTGTGTCTTACCTAGCAATGGGGTCAACCACACCTCCTCACTAAGATAAAAGTTTCTGTCCCCTCCTTGCTCAGAGTTGCTCTCAGAAACTTCCAGAATCACTCTTAAGCAAAGATTCCTTGCTAGGAATTTTTAGGCTAAGTTAGGAGCTCTCTGAGAGGACTCTGAGAATCTTTATGAATACGGGCCCTGATTTTTTTTAATTTTTTCTCACTTGCCAGACCTAATGTTAAATAAAGAGGACTGTGGTCTGATAGGTCCATTACTCCAATATCACATTTTTCTACCCTATGCCTATCTTTATTATACATCAGGAAATAATCGATCCTCGAATATATGTTGTGTGGTGACTAGTAATAAGTATACTCACTTACTTGTGGGATTCAGATTCCTCCACACATCTACAATTCCCAGTTCAGACATCAGACCCTTTTTCTTTCTTTTTTCTTATTGCACTTTTTTGTATTCCAACTCCTGAGGAGTCTAGCTGTGAGTTAATTCTTTGGTTCGGATCACCTCCAATAATCAAAATACCCTCTGCCTCTGATGTCATCAAATCAAACTTCTGTCTGTAAAACCTCCAATCTGAGCCTGGTGGAGCATGTTGAGAAAAGTTACCACCTCACCTTCTAGGTTCCCCCTAACCATGATATACCTACCATCTTTGTCCCCTGTCACAGATATTTTTTTCAAATGAAATCTTAACCGAAATTAAAATAGCCACCCCTCTCCGATTTGTACGAGGCAGAAAATATTTGGTTGTAACCATTCCTCTTAAGCTTTGCATGTTCCTTCTCTGTTAGGTGGGTCTCCTGTAATATTTTAATGCAGTCTTTGGATGTTGTCATTTTTCTCCGTTCCTCCTGCCTTGTCTCTCTCCTATCCTCCCTTTCATATTTACCCTCTTTGTGACAGAAACAATAATGAACATTCAACAATGTATAACAAAAGTTTGGCATAAATACCTTCAGACAAGATACTAAACGAACTTCCTTAGGTGAGGTCTGATTATTGACCTCACCTAAGGAACCTATATGACCTCTGAGCTCTGATGCTCAGTCCGCTCTGAGGGATGTCTTCTGCTCCCGAGGGGCAGGGGGCCCTCGCTGCTAAAATCGGCATCGTTCATAAGTCCACAACAGTTTTAAGTGCTGCCCTGATGTCCTTAGCTTGTGAGGATATAAGCTTTTCAGCCAAAACCTGTATAAAACGCTGCAGTCTTAACAAAAATAAAGTCACATGGTTCTCACCTCAGTATTCCTAATAGGCTTGGGGTATTTCCTGGAAACAGTCAAATCTTCACCTTAGAGTGCTGTGTTTCATCAGGTGTCCCGGTCTCTCCTGAAGGCTTGCAATTTCTGTTTGTACCCCTGCCGTGTCTCTGTTGTCCCGTGTCCATTCTTCGCACGGCTTGTCGTCCACATTAGCCCTTTAATCCTGTGGAATCATCTTCCTGCTACGGTCCGGGAGGCAGACACCGTCTCCACATTTAAGGCTAGACTTAAGACTTTCCTCTTTGATAAAGCTTACAGTTAGGGCTGGCTCAGGCTTGCCTTGTACCAGCCCCTAGTTAGGCTGACTTAGGCCTAGTCTACCGGAGGACCACCTATAATGCACCGGGCACCTTCTCTCGCTCTCGCTCTCTCTCTCTCTCTCTCTCTCTCGTATCCTATTACTGTATCTTGTTTACTCGGCCATTCTGGATGTCACTAATTAGGCTTCTTCTCCGGAGCCTTTGTGCTCCACTGTCTCTCAGGTTAACTCGTATTGCAGCGGTGCCTGGATAGTGTGACATGTGTGGTTGTGCTGCTGCCGTGGTCCTGCCAGATGCCTCCTGCTGCTGCTGCTGCTGCCATCATTAATCATTAGTCATACTTCTACTGCTATTATAGACATATGATATTATCATACTTGTATACTGCCTGATACTAATATATACTGTCAACATATTGTACCACAGTAGCCAGAACAATAACGACAGTATTATTACTTTCATGAATGTTGTTGTAAACTACTGTCATTACCGAGGATGTCATACAGATTACTGTATTGTGTCATACAGATTACTGTTAATTTGTTATGCTGATCTGTTCTGTACGACATCTACTGCACGTCTGTCCGTCCTGGAAGAGGGATCCCTCCTCAGTTGCTCTTCCTGAGGTTTCTACCATTTTTTTCCCCCTGTAAAGGTTTTTTTTGGGGGAGTTTTTCCTTATCCGCTGTGAGGGTCTAAAGGACAGAGGGATGTCGTGTGCTGTAAAGCCCTGTGAGGCAAATTGTTTTGTGATATTGGGCTTTATAAATAAAATTGATTGATTGATTGATTGATTGATAATCCGTCCGGCGTCTGGGAGCGTATGTTCTTATCTCTTGGTACCTTTTTCACCTCCGTGTATTCTTTCGTTTTCTCAAAATCTCCGGCGCATAATCGTGGTCTAGAAAGACCTTCCTCCCCTCGAACATGAAGCCCTGTTTCTGCTACGCTATCTTGATAAGTTCTTCTTTACTCCAGAAACTTTGTAACTTCAGCACAATGGACCTAGGGGGGGAATCCTTGGGAGGTTGCGAGACTAGAGCCTGGTGGGCTCTTTCAAGCTCGTCAACATTACACCTTGAATCTCTTTCAATCTCTTTCAATCAACTCAAATGATGGGACTAAGTCCAGCTTCTCCCTAAGGAGGTTTTCGACAAAAGTGATCATTGATTGAGCATTTCCCTCCGCCCCTTTCTTCACCCCGTGGATCCGGACATTCTCCCTCCTCGAGCGGCCCTCCAAGTCTGTCATTCTGGTCTCGACCTGCTTCTGCAGCTCCGTGAGCTCCAACGTGGCTTCCTCCAGATTCTGAGTACGCTCGTTATCTTGCTCGAGGTTCAAATTTGCATTTTTAGTCGACTTTCGATTTTTTCCTCTGGTCTTAATGATCGCCCTTTCTACCACACTCTCACAATTGTCCTCGCTTTCTCAAACTGATAGGTTTATAGGGTCTTTTTAATCTCAATGTAGGGGAGCTCCCTTTTTATGCTGCTGCCATGTTGGAGTCAGACACATCTTTAAGTTTTAAGAGTTTCCCTTGGCAGATCTGCTTCATCAGGTGGCTGAAGCACAAGTTAACAAGTTCTGATTCAACTTATGTCAAATTTGTTCAAATTCCACATTCACTCAGTTTGTAATGCAGGCTTTCTGTTATATATTACATGTAAACATTTGTAATCTCAAGATGACATCATCCTGCTGATGTTATCATCAAATGGCGTCATCAGGGTCATGTTCTAATACTCGAAAGCTCCTTAAGAGGCACAGAAGACATTATACCACTGTTTTTATAGGCTGAAAATGAAGCTTGTGAAGTGCCTCTTTAAGTTCCAAATGTGTTGGTGAAAGTATTCAAAAAAAAATCCACTGCAGCTTTAGGTAAGTAAGGACTAATGTTACTGTTTTTTTTTTACAGTGTGACTGGTTGATCTTGATTAAATTTTATCCAGCAGGTATTGTTAGGTGTGTGGTGGAGTTTTCTTGGAAACAAACAAGTGATGTTTACATTTATTGTTACTTTATGATTTATTTTTTTATATTACATTGTGTGTATCCTGTGTGTGAAAACACCATGAACGCATGTGTTTCCTCAAGCCATTTGCAAAGCCAGTTTTTCCTAAAAGTTTGAGTCCTGCATTGTTTACAAGCATGCTAGCAACAAGTCCTTCTCCTTCCTGATTTTGCCTGGGCATTGCTGCATTTCTTGGCACATTATAGCCACCTGGGTCTTGTTTTGGAGAGCAGGTTCAGTGAAAACTCTTAGTTAGTTAACCCGGCGATGAGGGAAACCCTGGGTTTTCAGTTCAAGAAAGGTAGTTAACTTAAATTCTGTGAACCCTAACTGGCTCATCAACAAACCCTGAGTTTCTCTCTGTCTCCTCCCTCTGACAGAACCATACACGCTGCTTCTTTTCTTCATGGATTCAGTTTGTAGGCTACCAAAATGAATCAAAGCACATTATTTAGCGAGGGTTGTTTGTCACAATCTAAATCCTGGTTCAATATTTGTTCCTCACCTAAAGTTTTGGATGCTCATATGCCTGTGCCAGTCATTTCTTTGAACCACAGTTGAACCACAACCTCATATTAAAAGATGACACAGCATTAAGTCTCTAATTTCTATACCCAGATGCCTGCATATGTATGCTTTATTCTCGTCGGACAAATGCCGATGGGTTTCGAGACTGAGTTACCCCCTGCACAGAATAAAACCTCTGCATGTCCTCCTTTTTGCGAGTGGTAGTTCTCTTTTTATAGGTTACACTGTGACTCTTTACACAGGACAGTTGTCAGTCTGTCAGAGCACTTTTACTAAAGTGTTTATCCCATAAAATGTAATCTCAGTTTCTATTTTAAAAAACAAATTCTGGGGTTTAAATTGTGAAAATCAGTAGGCATGAATTAATGAATAATTATGTATCACATCTATGATGTCATTGGTCCCATTAATTCAATATAATTCCTATACTGCTGGAGATTATATGTTTATATTTATGATAAGCAGGATGGTGGTGCAGCCGTGGAATGAAAGTGAGTTTTTTTAAATACACCGTGTAGCCTATAGTCTGAACATTTTAACAGCATTTTAGTGACTGTGTTTAAATTTACAACATTTGTTGAAGCAGCCTAAATAAAGTCAAGTCTTCAAGTGCAAATCAACAAACACATTATGACAGGATCAGATTGCAAGCTTACTATCGTGTCTCTTCAGTTGCTGGCCCCTGTGTTTTGTCCCCGTCAGATGAAAGCTGAACATGTGTATTTCAAATGTAAGATAGGCTGTGACCTAATGATGAATCAATGGTCAACACTGATTAAAAAAATATGTTAATTTATTGACACTTTTCCCTGCTCTTAGACTCTTTTTCTAAATGAATGTGCACTGTCCAGATATACATGCACTAATATCTCTACGTCCAACAGATTAAAATGGAGGCTCTGCCTTTAATTTACCTGTTGTCATGGTTAAAAAGCCATAATCAATTATTGATGATGGCTTTTTTCATTCACCGCACTCAGAATAAACATACAGAGTTAACTGAACTGACTCTGATCAACTGTTCTAAACCTGAAAACCCTCTGTTTTCTAGGGTTAGTCAACAAGAGTTCAGAATAGAATAGAATAGAATAGAAGCTTTATTTGTCATTGCATTGAATACAGTGTATTAACAAAATTCAAGGTGCCACTCCTGATCAATGCTTTAAAAAGAATAAATAGTAATAATAAATATGTGATAACCAAGACACCCCCCTCTTCCCCTACACTTCACTCTCTCTTTTCTCTCTTTCTCTCTCTCACACACGCGCGCACACACGCACAAACACACACACACACACACACACACACACAGGATAGTTCAGGGTTAGACTTTGTTCAACCTGCTTTCTGAAACAGGCCCCTGTAGATCAGTGGAATAGTGTGACACCACTGGCATAAGTGTGCATGTGTATCCTTGTACACAAGACAAACAGAACTAGGACCCTTTTTAAAAACAAAACAAAACAAAAAAACGCTCTATAGTGAACACAGATTACCTTTAAAGAAAACGCTCTCAATCCCAGTTTTCACTTTCATATCAGTGCTAAATTAAATAGGTAAGTCTAACAGGTAAATTTTAATTTAATTATTTGAAGGATAGTCCCTTAAGATGAATCATCTTGTTTTCGAGGGAGTCCTTAACATGTATACAGACAAAACAAGACAAAACATTGCAACAACAAAACAGTACATTACAAGACAATAACATCCACAATACTTTCTTGGCCCAACCATTCCCAGGCACTGTTACTCACCAAGAGGAGCTGAGCAGACTGGTTATTTGTGTACCTGCAGTTGGCCTGAATGGCTTTTTTAGCAAAGGAATTGATGTCAGTTGAGCTTTGATGGGGTTGGATGTTTGAATCTGCAGCTTCAGGAGCCTTCTCTGTTTTTCCTTTATCCTTCTCCATCAAAGTTATCAACTTATAACCGTCTTTATCATCAGAGGGGCCTGTATTAAATACTTAACATTAACTGTCTTTGGTCATGTTATTAAAGTAATTTGGTATCCGAGAACACCTATCACCATCTATTGTTATTCTATTAAAGAACTGTATTGCTCATGTCAGGGCTCAATTTAATGGTCTAAAACTGAATTTGACTCTGCACGTCGTGTGCATTTTTTGTGGAGATTAGTAGGACTAAATGCTCAGTAATTACCACTGTCATGAGTTAAGGCCTCAGTCTGCTTCCCATGAATTAGTTTGTCCAATGTGTCATTCCAACACATCTCAACTCAAAGTCTCTCTGAGCAGTTACACTGTAAAGTGCGCTGAAAATCCTGCTGCAGTCGTCTCCTCCTGGCTGCACCGCTTTGTCTCTCCAGCAGCTCTGTCTTTGTTGTGTCCGTGTGATGAATGCATATGTTCTGTATTACAAGATTACTGTGCAATCAGTTGTACACATAAATTAACAGAAGTAGGATTGGTGAAAGTTGGTAAAGTTCAAACCCTACCTACTTTCACACCTCCAAACACCCAACCAACCACTACTTGAAGTTAACCCGACTGTCATATTGTTTTGGAAATGTCAGATGCAGTTCTTTCTCGATTCCGCTGTCAGAAATAAGGATTTACACACTGTTATCATCCAACACTTTGCACAAGCACACTGGGTCCTTTTACCCTGCAGCAGACATAGTGGCACATTGTGGGTGCTAATTACCACCATACACAAAGGAGAAAGAGACACAGAGCTCCTCCTAGCAATCTTGCTGCCAAATAAAACTTGGGAAATATCGGCACAACGGACAGATACAGGCTAAGCTGCATACTTTTTCTTTTTTCAGTATCAGTTCCTGCTGCATTTACAAAGTATGTACTATTCCATGTAGTATGCACACAATTGGGACATGGTATTTAGTCATGATACTTAGTCAACAT
The DNA here is from genome assembly GCA_035609425.1 of Epinephelus awoara. Lineage (NCBI taxonomy): Eukaryota > Metazoa > Chordata > Actinopteri > Perciformes > Serranidae > Epinephelus > Epinephelus awoara. The sequence goes on along the minus strand of CM069303.1, from coordinate 1,033,052 downwards.
TACACCTTGAACCTTTGACTCATTCTAATGTATCTATTGCTGTCCATAGCACAGAATTTGAAGAAATAAGAAAAAAATATGCTACTTGGAACTTGGGTTGCCACGGTATACTAGTTTTAAGGTATACTGTGATATTAAAATGGACAGTTATCATGCTGTGTGCATTTCCTTACTACAGTATTAAAAAAAATGCAACAGGACAGAGAAATTAAACTGTAGTTATTTTCAAAAGGGAGACTTTTTACACAAACATTCATTAAAAAAACTTTTCCAGTAGGGTTGCAGCGACCAGTCTCACCTTTATTTTACTTTTTACACAAACTTTCACTTAAAAAATGGTTTCAAATATCAATTATAGTAATAAAACATTTGTTCAACCAAAATTATCCCTCTGTTTTCATTCCTTTAAGGGTCATTTTGACGTAAAATAATAATAATTCTGTTATAATTTGATATCATGATATTTTCTGAGACAGTTGTTGTACCATGAAAATCTCATACCGTTGCAGCCCTATTTGGAACGCAGCAGTCCTTCACGTTATCACTGTATGATACCTTGGAGACACAAAGCACCATTCACAGAGCTCACTGGAGACGGAGGTCAGCCTGGACTCCTTCAGTGTTGTTACTCTGCAATGTATGTAATTTTAACTTTTAAGTTATAACTTACTAACTAATGATTAATTGATTGAGTAGTCACTGAGCTCCTGCCAGCTAATTGTGTCAAGGAAAATTAATTTCTAAAATATTTTATTAATAATCATAAAGAGTACTCCGTAGGTATCAGGTCATGACAAAAAAAATCTCAAAGAGGTTGTGATCACATATTATCAGTCGAAAGTGTTCAATGTAGAGCTGCATGCTGTATGACACATCTGTCTCCTGCAGGTGGCGGTAGAGTGACTTAAACACGCAACCTAATTGCCCTCCTCTTGCTCAAAAACTCCTCCATCAGCAACAGACATTGGTTCACAAAAAGTGATGGGAACTGAATAAATAGGAATTAGCAGTAAGTCCTGTCAACAGTAAATACACCATCATGAGAATTTTCATCTTTTAATGTTTAAATATTTAATATATATACATACACACACACTTCAATTTCAGTTTTCCACAAGCAGTTATTTTGACTAGTCATTTACAGTGCACCTTTAACTTTTTCTAAAGCAGTGCATTTTCAATTCAGTTCAGCCCAACAATATTCACATAGATTGTCACACAACTCAATAAACAGTTCAAAACTCAATTGCACTTAAAGTGTTGGTGCTTAAAGTGACTAACGCTGTATGGGGTTTAGGACAAGCCCCAACCTCCGGTGGAGACGAGTGAGACCAATGCGGAAGTGCCAAAAACTGCAGTTCACCGACTGTCCACTTGAGGCTGGCTCCGGAAGTGAGCAAATTCCCTTAGACCCCCATGTTAAAATGCCCAACTTTAGAGCAGAAATAAACATGTTTACAGCCTGGTACAAAAAATGGTTTTGGTCTATATAGTTAATTTCCCCTTTCATGACAACTGTGAGGGGGGTGAATTATTTTCTAACTCCTCCGTTTAAATGTTATTAAGGTTTGAAAATGTGCATAATTAAGGGCGTGGTCACTTTGAGTGACAGGTCGCACCATCACAGGTGGCTAACTAGCATGCTAACTAGCCGCTGGCTCTGCTGTGCGGAGCTGAGCTCAGACTCGGCCGTCTGCTCGGAGTCATCTCAGCCAATTCGTGCCCATGTTCAAGGCATTGAACCTGTCCTCTCAGCCGTGTCTGTGCCTTTTGGATATTTTATCAGGCAAATATTGGAGTAATATGGCTTGCTGTTCGATTAATTATACCAACAGACCGTCCAAGAAGTCCGTGCTCCAGGTTTTTCGGTGAAATTTGGAAATTCTCGTATTATTTTAATTGTGTTTATATGTTAGCACTAATTAGTGGGTATCAGTGTCTGCGGTCACTACGGTCACCACCTAGCTTGACAGCAGCGTGTATCGGTGTCTGCGGTCACCATGTAGCTGTCAGCTTATTATTATATTATTAAGCCTTTATTTAATACATGTAAAATAACGTTGATACCGGAGGTCTCATCTTCAAGTGCGACCTGTATCACAAGCAGCAACATTCACACCAAGTTACAGAGCCACAGACAATACGATACAACACAAGCTTAGCTCGTTAACTAGCTAATCAGCCAGCTAACGGTTAGCCTTCGAGCAAGACGCCAGTCCGGGGCGTTACACAACAATAACGTTAGATAATGCACAGACAGAATATGAGGACTGTGATGGTCACCACCTTTTTGTTTTGCTATATTAAATTGATTATGATCTGTTGAACATTGAAGTAATTTACATTGTATTGTTTGCATGTAAAAGTGTCTGCAAAGTATGTAGCTAACACATATATTTCTGTGTAAAGTTTTCCTCTAGGTGACCCAGACAGACTGGACCAGTGGACACTCAACACGAGGAGACAGAACTGGACTCCAAACAAGACTTACCGTCTGTGCAGTGAACACTCTGAGAATCATCACTTCAGCACTGACTCCAGGATAAAGACACCTTTTTTCATACAGTATCTCACAAAGAGTCAAGAAACTTATTAGTTTAAAGTGATGAATTATTGTCCATAATACAATGAAATGCATTACATATATTACTAATTGTCATACATTACTAAGTACTCGATTAGGGCACAGCTTGCTCCGTACTTTTACTGATAAGGTGAAATTACACACTGACACACCAGTGCAGTTTAGTGTTCCCCCGATGCAGAAGGCCAAATGAAGATTTTATCAATCAAGGAATATGACATGTATTTACCAACTTTAACATTTTAGTGCATTTTATGCAAAGACCCTTTATCAAAGTGAGAATTACTACCTTTTTCCCCACACACAGTCTGTGAAGAACCAATGGAAAAAATATTCTCATAATAAGACAGCCGAACATAGCATGATTCCACAGTGGCAGTGAGCTTTGAGAACAGTTCAGTTTCCTTTTGATAGCAACAATTATGTTAATGTGGATGAACTGCATACTGTACATTCATACTCCAGTTGTTTTGATAGTACAGTTAAATTTAAAATAATATTCAAATATAAAGTCGAACATCTACAGAATTTAAACACAAAACTATTTTATGAATGACAGCCACTTACTCAGCAATAAGATCATTTTGGTGGTAAGTGGGCTTTTTACCAAGACAGGCTGTAGTCAATGTTTTCTACCTGTGTTTTTAACCTGTCAACTTTCTGTCTTGTAGGACACTTGAGGAAAGTTACAACGCCTCGACCAATGTGATATTTACTCCACAGTAAAGAGGTTGTTTCACAAGAAATTAAGATTTTGCAAATTATGACACTGGGTCCTAATTCATATGTTTTATAATTACTGTTACAAATCTTTTCATTTATTTCATGTGTACTTTTTGTAACCTTTTAATAGTGATGATTTCATGAATGCAAGCTTTGACATAATTTTGTTGTTTGTGTAATGGTTAGAATTTTTGTAATATAAAGTGGATCAGACAAAATTTACTTTAGAGTAAAAGCAAAAAATTTTTGAAAGCTGTCATTCATCAGTTTCCTGTGATGATTGGAAATGTAGTGGTGATTTAAACCATGAACAAAATATAATCGTTATTAATGGCATCTTAATGTTTTCATTTATGTCTTAACATTTACCCAAGTTTGCATTTATCTTTGCAGAATGTAAAAACAATGAAAAGCTGATGTTATGTGCTGGTTTTGTTTTAACATTTCTTAAAGACAAATGAAGAAAATTCACTGAGAAACTATTCTCCTTTTGTGAAAAACAAGGAATTATCTGCACACTGCATAATTTTAAGTCCCGTAGGAGGTATTATTTATTTGTGACATCGTGACATATGAGAAGGTTCTGTGGGTATTGCTCGGTATTGAGGCTTATATAGTGAGGCTAAAAAAACCAACAACACATAATTGGCTGATTATCTTTCTGTTTGCCTCACTATAAAAACGTCACGATACCTTTGCCTGAGGAAGACCCAGAGTTGGCAACATAGTGAACAAGTGATACCTCCTTGGGGGCTTCAAACTATTGTGTCCAGCTAATTCTTTGTTTTTCACTTTGAGCCCTTTTATCCAGTCACATTCTTCTGTGTTAAAACTAGACTTCTAATAGAGCAGCAAACAAAGATTACTCTCCAAAATCTTCTCAGGCTCTGCTGCTGGGTGTAAAGTGCTAGTTATCTTTAAGTACAGAGTTAAAATAATCAGGCCCACACGGTAACACTTTATTTTAAGGTACACCTATTCACCATTAATTAGTTGCTTATTAACATGCAAATTAGTAACATATTGGCTCTTAATTAGTCATTATTAAGTACTTATTAATGCCTTGTTCTCCATGGCCTCATTATACAACCTGTAAGCCATTAACTAAGAGTCTTCCCTCAATAACCTCAGAATTATTGCTTATTAGTACTAAGTAAGGAAGTTGTTGTATATGAATTATGATCTCAATATGCTTTGCTTAGTATGGACTTAATAAGGTGGTAGTACCCCAAGAATAGTTATTCTCCCTTAATACCACTTACTGAATATGGTCTGTTCTTACATAACAAAACACAAAACTACAAATATTAATGGTGTCCAAATAACTCTAAATTAAGTATTTGTTACTTAGAATATGTTCCCCATACTAAAGTGACATCTTGATTATTACTAATTCACTAATAGTTGAACACTTATTAACCAACACATGTTCCCTAATGTAAAGTTGCCTCCTTTTCACAATTAGTTAATATGTTATAGCATATAACTACTGCAATAAACACGTGATGGGTTACACCTTTGAAAAATTGATCTATCTATAGGTTCCCTCTCATTCAGTGGTAGAATAACAAAGACAGCACAAGTACAAATACTTCATTTATTAAACCACTGGTTCAGGTTTTCCCAAGGCTGACAACAAATACTGCTCGAACAGGTAATGGGGTCTTCCTGAAATTTCAAACGCTGACAACTGTATCAGTGTATGTAAATATGTCATACAGGTACTCTATTGTTGAAAAACACTGCACAATATAAAGTAAAAAAATACAAAAAAAATGAAATATAAAAAATATAAAACCTGCACAGCTCAACATGACTTGTCAAAGTGTAGAACAGGTGTACTGAACTGTACAAACATTGCACTTCCACAGTCTAAACTTGCTCTATAATTACTGCATCAGGTGATTTATTCCCCTGTGCACAAATATTTCACTTTTCTAATACAATATAACATAATTTTAACTGAACAAAGAAGCTCACTTAAGTCTTAATATTTCATCAACAAGGGGAGGAGTTGACCTTTGGCCTTCATGTCCATGATAATAGCCTTTTCTCAGAGGTAACAGTACATTTAGTGTGTCAAAACTTTTGAGTGGTAGTATAAACATCAACTTGATATCTTTATCTACATTTCAGACAAGTTTCATACTGGATATTTTTTCCTAATGTCATGCAAAAGCATTCCAAGTGTTCCGTTACCTTGATGGTTTCCACGCCAATAAGTCCACTCAATTACATCCAAGTGATCCCTCAACAGTTTTTGTGTGTGGTTCCCTCTTTGTCTCCAGATAGTTGACTTGCAAATACCCCAAAATCTCTCCAGGTTTTGTGTATGTGCACCTGTAACAGGGTCAACAAAAAAATCTTGATGGTTGACAGTCAGGTGATTGTAGCCTTCATCCTGAAGACAGCGGTAAGACCTCCACCCATCTGAAATGATGGAGCTTCCACGACGAACGTGCTTCTTTATTAGAGGCAAGAGATGCCTGGCTGAACGGTGACGCACAATCTTAAGAATGGGTCTCCTCCTGTCATCCTTAATCCCTAGCATTCCGAACACCCAGGAACTCCTGTTGCTTGCCCGTCCTCTGTTGTACTGAAATTCACAAGAGCAAATACTTAAAAAGACGAAGACAATGATTCTGCAATAATGGTTGGGAAATGGGAGAGAATAAATCATAAGTCAAAAATTCTAAAGTTCTCTTTAGCTTTGGAGTAGTGGTGCATGTTTACAAATATTGAACTGTTCTGGGGTGTAGGACTAATGTAGTTTCTTAAAACCGACATTCCCCTCGATTGCATCAATGAACTACAATGTATCTTATTCCATAATGCAGTAGTTCGAGATACAGGAGACACACCTCCAAGCACCTCAGGCAAAAACAGGTTTTAAATGTATGTATATATTGTCTCTACTGACAGTAGCTGAGTTTAGCACAGACTTAACCAACATCAAATACACGTTTTTAAACACAAAACCATGTATTTGGCATCAAAGTAATACTCAAAAGTGTAACTTTCATACCTTTCTTTTATGGCCAAATTTGCTTTCATCTATCATAACAATCTCTGCTCTTTGTCCAACAGTCTGCTTGCCTCGTCTTCTCATTCTTTTCATTCCTGATTTGCAAACTCTCCGCAGCTTGTCTGCAAGTTTACTCAGAGTTGCAGAACTCCGAGTAATTCCTTCCTGCAGCATGTCCACTTGCCTCAGTCGAGGGCCTTGGGCAACTAGATAAATACTTCAATGACACAGTTTATAAGTGGGTGGTTAAAACCAGTTTCTTAAGTTGTCATTAGTCTTTTTATAACCATAATTAGAACCGTAATTTCTCATTTGCAGTCCCATTTGCAGACACAGCAGATACTCATAGCCTGAATAAATCTCAAAAGTAAAGTAGGGTGAAGAACATTCCCTATATGAGAGGAGGAATGGAATAAACCCCCAAAACAAATGACATCTGCTGTATCTTTGAAGAGTTTTAAGAAAAAAACAAAAAATGGATACTGAGTAAATTAGCACAGTGAGGTGTCTGTTTAAAAAAGTTAAGTTCTTTTGAGACAATTTCCAGGAACCACCTAAAACCTAAAAATCCACAAGACTTTTGTACTACATTGGACTCTTTGCAACCCAGCACTTATACAATTACACATACTTAATAAATAAATAAATAAATAAATTCGACTGATATTCAGAATTCTTTCCATATACTGTATAAACTCATGTCTCGTAAGCATTGGCTCTTATAGGACCCATCCCAACCAACAGTATAGTGAGAACATTGAAAGAAAACATGATGGTCTGAGTTAGAGCTTGTCTTTGATGGCTTTTGTTATTATACAATGTAAAACCACGCACCTGTAGATGTAATGCATCCACGTTTGCAGTCGAAGGTGCGATTTCTCAAATATGGAGCCACTTCGGATGGACCTCGATACCGATTTCCCTTTGTGACAGGAATCTCGGCAAATCCTGATGATTAAATCCAAAGGTTAACTGATTTCACTCAATAAAAATGTAACATAAATGAAGATGAAGAGGGGGACATAGATATTTACGTATAGGTGTTGAAACAGCTAAGCTTGGGATTGGACAAGGTGCACTGTACTCTGTAGCCCTTATGATTCCCTTCCCCCATGCAATCTCAAAGCACAACAGAACAGTCCCATTTCTAGGCCCACATGACAAGTAATATCTACAACTATTACACCTTAAATCGGGTAAGACATTTGAGTAAATTTCGCTGTGTCTCTACTCTACATATCACTGTGCCACTGCATGAAAAAGGTTCTCATCCCTGTGTATGTACAAGTTTAAAGTCAAGCTGATTGAATAATAATAAATAGGTGAACAATATGACCAGGAATGTGATCTAAAACTGTTAAAAAAAAGGCATTTTTCATTTCCGATATTGTACATTCGTGGAAACATGAGCAGCCCTATCTCTAGCTACCAAATAAACAGTAGCTTACTTAAAAATTTTAATTTGCAGCTGTGTGTGATTTGTATTGTGACTTTGTAATGACTTATGTGTACACATGTGAATCTACCAATCCGTAGCCGTGCTACTCCGATGTGTTGCTCTCATCCAATCATTGACTGTTCCTCCGCCGTCATGTGACATCCTCATCCAATCGTCCAAAGGGAGCCACCAGTGCCGTAGAATATAACACCACTCACGTTAAAGATCCAGAGAAGGTGGGTATTTGTCGTTTCCTTCATAGCTTGGAAAGTGAAGAGGAAAATTTGTGTAAAAAAATGATAAGTTAAGCGCTAGCCTGTAAATTGAAAGTGTCCCTGAGTTTTGTAAACACATCATAACACCCGTCCCCGGGTCGTTTACATAGTTGAAGAGTATTAAACCCTCCCGTTTATCTGCAGTGTCTAGGCTAATTAGCTAATGTAATGTTAAGCTAGCTGAGAGCAGGTGCGTAATGCTTTAACTTCACTCCAGAGATGGGGACTCCAGTCACCGTGACTTGAGTGACTCGAGTCGCTATTTTGATGACTTTTGACTTGACTTGACAAGCTGAATTTCTCAAGGGCACGGCATCAGCTCAGTTGTTTTTTCCCCAGGTTTTTTTATGCATTTATTTTGAAAGGACCGCTGGAGAGAGAGGGGGATGGGGAGAGAGAGTGAGAGGGGATATAGAATATAAAATATCAAATTATTATCTAAAACTATTTGGTATGAGTGCAGACTGAGAATGGTGTTGTCATGATAGATAGAGTAGATTTTCTCTTCTCTTCTGATATATTGTCTACATTTTATTTAGATTAGATTCTGCAGGTGAAATTGCAATAATAACGTGACTTGACTTGGACTTGACTTGACCTATGCAGGACTTGACTTAGACTTGACTTGGGACTTACTTGAGACTTGCACATGGTCCCATCTCTGGTATGAACCACATTTTATAATGAAAAAGAAATTATGCACTATGCAGTCATTGAACAAGAAGAGCTTTTGAATCTTGTGTAGATTATTTTACATTTTGCCGGTTACAGTGACATTAATGTTTTTATATTTTTACAGCCTAAGGCCAAGAAGAAAATGTCCCTAAAAGTCCCTAAAGATGAATCGATGACAGAGGAGACCAAAAATGATCTGGATGGTAAATTTTTCTTTGTTAACTTTAAAGGAACTGTAATACTTACATAATTATCTTGTCCAAATGTGTTTAAACGTTTAAAGTCATCTATTCATATGTTATATTTATACATTTTGTTGTACTTATGCCATTCTGTAGGTCCTGAAGATAAAGGAGATAAAGGCTCTGCTCCAAGTTGCAGCAGCATAAGCAGCATTGGATCAGGTAATGATTTCTCATTTTCTAGCAGTGTATCTTTGTTGTCTAAACTGAGTTTCATTTCTTGCGTGATTTTCCACCTGAGATTAAAGTTGTTGGCAGATTTTTTCAGTATACATGTGTGTGCTTACAAATCAAATTAAGGCACACACCATATCTGGTCCACTACCTTTGTTGCATACATGCCATTCTCTCTCTGTCTCACTCATTTAATACTGTCAAATCATAATCTTTTTTTGTATCCTGCTCTCTTGTTTTTAAGGATCAATTTCCAAAGTGGAGTTCCTCGAGGCCAGGATCCAATGGCAAGAAAAAAATAATAAAGGATCTTGAGGAAGAGCGCAATTTCTTGCGTGAGCAAATCATGGGAAAGAAGAAATCATGTGAGTGATTTGGGGGCAACTTGAATCTGCAAAATATAATGTAATTGTAATGAACAGTGTGATATATTTTCATAACAATCTGATCTTTGTCTCATCTATCCTCTATTTGATCAAAGCTCAACCTAAAGTATTTACTTTGGAGGACGACAACGAGGATGATGATGGCAACATGGATGAAGATGACGTCATTCCTCCATCTTCTCCAGACATCAGTGAGTCCTCGGACAGTGATGTTGTCATCCAACGAAGGAAGTAACATCGGACACAGCCACCTGCATCTGCAACTGTAGCTGTGCCTGGAAAAGCTCATGTAAGAGGTAAGAATGGCATAAGTTGAACCACCTGCCCTGTTAGCACCAAGTGGTCATGAAAAATAAGCATTAATAAAAGCATTGGAAGAGCTGTTATAAATATGTCCTGAAAGTAATTATGAGGCAAAAATACAGATCTTCAGTACTAGATTCTGAATATACTAGGAATCTGATGATAAATAAAAATTAAATGTCTAAAGTCAAAAATATGGTTTTCATCAAGAATAAAGCTCCATTTTATTTTGCAGCATTCACACTAATTATTATCCAACATCAAATGTATTGCTAGAAAGATTTGTCTCTCAGAATTAAACATAATTCGGAACCATAAGACTTACCAACTAAACAGATCTTACAGAGTATCATTTTTGTATTGGATTCTGAACCACATATTGTGCGTGAAATCATATCAGGAGATGAGCAGATTCTTCAGTTCCTAGAATATGCTTCATACTTTTATCAAAGGAGAAGTGACCAGTTTGAGCAATTTCAGCTGACCTTAAGCCGTGGTTTGTGCTCATTTCTCGTGTTCTTTGTTTTAGTTTTATATATTTTTCAGTGAAAGGGCCAGCTGAGGTTATCAGCAGATATAAAAAAGTCTTGAAAAGCTTAAGGAAAGTCCACACCATGACTGAAGCCTTCAGAGTCAATGGCGTGGACCGGGGAACCATCAAGATGACTGCTGCAATTGCAGAGCTCAACATTGTGGATCCTGTAACCTTCAACACCCTGAAGTATGATCCTGCAACTGAGACCCTGCAGTCCTTTGCTAAGAGGTGTGCAACGCACATAACCTCTGAGAAGAAGAGCATTATAGAGGACAATGAAGTCCAAAGGTCAACTCCTCCCCTTGTTGATGAAATATTAAGACTTAAGTGAGCTTCTTTGTTCAGTTAAAATTATGTTATATTGTATTAGAAAAGTGAAATATTTGTGCACAGGGGAATAAATCACCTGATGCAGTAATTATAGAGCAAGTTTAGACTGTGGAAGTGCAATGTTTGTACAGTTCAGTACACCTGTTCTACACTTTGACAAGTCATGTTGAGCTGTGCAGGTTTTATATTTTTTAGATTTCATTTTTTTGTATTTTTGTACTTTATATTGTGCAGTGTTTTTCAACAATAGAGTACCTGTATGGCATATTTACATACACTGATACAGTTGTCAGCGTTTGAAATTTCAGGAAGACCCCATTACCTGTTCGAGCAGTATTTGTTGTCAGCCTTGGGAAAACCTGAACCAGTGGTTTAATAAATGAGGTATTTGTACTTGTGCTGTCTTTGTTATTCTACCACTGAATGAGAGGGAACCTATAGATAGATCAATTTTTCAAAGGTGTAACCCATCACGTGTTTATTGCAGTAGTTATGTGCTATAACATATTAACTAATTGTGAAAAGGAGGCAACTTTAGATTAGGGAACATGTGTTGGTTAATAAGTGTTCAACTATTAGTGAATTAGTAATGATCAAGATGTCACTTTAGTATGGGGAACATATTCTAAGTAACAAATACTTTAGAGTTATTTGGACACTATTAATATTTGTAGTTTTGTGTTTTGTTATGAAAGAACAGACCATATTCATTAAGTGGTATTAAGGGAGAATAACTATTATTGGGGTACTACCACCTTATTAAGTCCATACTAAGCAAAGCATATTGAGATCATAATTCATATACAACAACTTCCTTACTTAGTACTAATAAGCAATAATTCTGTGGTTATTGAGGGAAGAGTCTTAGTTAATGGCTTACTGGTTGTATAATAAGGCCATGCAGAAGGCATTAATAAGTACTTAATAATGACTAATTAAGAGCCAATATGTTACTAATTTGTATGTTAATAAGCAACTAATTAATGGTGAATAGGTGTACCTTAAAATAAAGTAATTCCGAAATTTTAAACAAGTTATAGATGAATATAAAAAACTCAACATTAGCCATGACAGCCTGGGCTATGTTCAGGCCTAACAAAATGTGTCCTAAAGGCCAAATTCAAAAGCAGTGACACTGCCAACTGTAAGCAGTTCACTGCATTTGGAGGTGGTCTTTAAGACAATAAACTAATTTACTTAAAAACATATAATTTCTCCTAGGTGTGAGATGAATGTGTCTGATGTGAGGGTGCTCAATTATGGCACCATTTAAACTATGAACAAATGTAGCCATAACACTGTAAACACATTTCCTGGCCTCATCAATCTTTGCTGGATTGCCACCAGCCTCCCACCTGCACCTTTGGGCCAATGAAGAAAATACTATCCTAATGCCAGGATGCTGGAGGTGAAGCTGTTGCAGGTCCTCCATCATGCTGACCAGCTTGACACTGCTGACCTTCCCCATGTCATTGCCGCCACAGTGGATGATGAGGACATCTGGTGCTGCTCTTTCTCGCAGGGAGTGGGGAAAGAAGGAGAGAAGGCCTCCTCACTGCAGTCCACCCCAGCCAAACCAGCAGACATGGACGCCCGGCATGCTGAGGGTGCTTCCCAAGGTCTCTGCAGCTCTCTGGACACCACGCTGGACATAGCTGTCACCAGTGCTCCACACTGCATATGAAAGTAAAATGAGTGTAATAAATAATTAGCTTTTTAAAAAAAAAAAAAAAAAAAAAAAGTTGAAGCGTTTTTGTTTTTTTTAAGATAACAGCTGAATCATTGTTTCAAGGTTTGTTGTATAACGTTAGTTTAAGCTAAACTCAACTTACCTCAAGTTTCGTGAGGGAGCTGCCACAGGGCTAGCCAAAGGAGCGTAGCTTCTTAGCCTCGTAGCTTGTTAGCCTAGCCTGTTAGCCTTAGCTAACTTAGCAGCGCCGAGCGAGGTGGACGTGTTTAAGCAACCAGGCTTCCTTCGGCCCGCCTCTTTTCCCATTTTTGATTGTCCGGGAGTTGGGCGGAGTCAGGCACTGCCAAGATGGCGACGTCCAGAGCGGAGTATTTTGAGCTTCAAATCCACTCTTCAGAAACGGACGAGTGACATCATGGTGACTACATCCATTATTTTTATGGTTTAGGAACAGGCTAGTTTCATGTGTTTGGAAAAAGTCCTACCACACCACCAGCGAATTGTTTGTTGGGCAGGCTTGAAGCCTACTTATGTGCAAGTCTTGTTGTGGGGGTCCATTTTCCAGTTCCTTTTCTCTAGCTTGCCATCCAAGCACCAAAGGCCAACCTGGTTTGATAAGACAGGCATGAAGGTCATGAGCCTTTAATCATGATAAGAACAATGTTGTAAAGTAGGGGACCACATGGTAGTAGTCTATGGTTCATCAGTAGCTCAGCAACTCAGCAGCCCATCCGGTGGCAGCAGTAAGGACTAAGTAAGGACTAGTGTGGAAAAGTGTAGCTGTTAACTCTACCTCAGATAATCAAAGAGGCAAAAGTGTGTCCACATTTCTTAAGTTGACTCACCAAGTCAAGTGAAAGAATGAAAGCATTCAGTTGGTTCTCAGCTCCAAACTTCCAGTCTGCTGGTTGAGCACTGAGGTGTGGGTCTTGGTGTTACCAGGTGGCTGGCCACATGTCAACTAAATGAAAATGGGGTTTCCACTAGCTTTGGTATCCAATAAGGTGGAGGTGCAGTGTGATTGTGGTGCAGTGCGATTGTGGTGCATCCTTTTTGTAGCTGAGTGGTCATGGGAATATTCAACATGAGCCGAATCAGTACAGAGGGGGGCACAAAATCGGGACCCACTAAAGAATTCGCGACAGCATTGCTTAGGCCTTGGAACAATGACTGAATGACAGAAATTAGGGGATTTCCTAACTCAGTGTAGTGGAAGCGCTCTGGTGCTTTTCTCTGTCTTTTAGGGTATCTGCCAGGCTCATGTGGTTGGTCAGACTGCAACATGTCATTCTCCTGACTGAGTTCTTGATTGACATCATTTTGCTCAATTCCATCTCTGCTGCTTGTGTTCAGCAGTGCATCCTCAGAGATGACATCCTGTATTCCATCTCTGCTGCTTGTGTTCAGCAGTGCATCCTCAGAAATGACATCCTGTATTCCATCTCTGCTGCTTGTGTTCAGCAGTGCATCCTCAGAGATGACCTCCTGTATTCCATCTCTGCTGCTTGTGTTCAGCAGTGCATCCTCAGAGATGACATCCTGTTCATCATTAGTCATTTCAGGTAAGTTCAGGTAAGTTCAGGTAAGTTCAAGTTAGTCATTTCAGGTAAGTTCAGGTATGTCAAATTCAGCGTTGTTTTGTTCAGGTAAGTTCTCTCTGTCAGAAACATGTTCCATATCCAGGGTATGGTCTTGTTCAGGTAAAGTCATATCAGTTCGTGGGTCAGGCTCAAGTTCAGTGACTCCAGTGTCAACCTCAGGGAAGATAGTGGCAGGGATATTTACAACTGGGACAGAACCTGAGGGTTGTTTCAGCTGATTTCTTTTCTAAACTCTGGTGAACTTGGAGCGTTCAGAGGTTAGGCTTCTCTTCATAGGAATGTCATAATCAGAATCAGATTTATTGTCATCCTCTTTGATACTGTCACTGCTGGGACCCGGACAGCTACGTGTTTGGGGCCGTCGAGGTAGGTTAGGAGTGACAGGATCTTTTGAGTCAGTAATGGGCAGAAATCCACAAGGCAAAAGTAAGTCCCGATGTAAGGGTACGCAGAGGACCATCCTTGCCTTCAGGCTTAACTGTGTACACGGGAAGATCTCCTGCACTTTTAACAACATAGATGTCAGGCTAAAGCCAAGTCTATCGGTAGACAGGGTTGTCGACCAAACATGAGTTCATAGGGACTAAAGCCAGTAGTCTCATTCTTTGTGCAGTTGTAAGCATATACTAAACGCTTAACGAAGTCTTTCCAATGGGATTTGTCCTTAGGACTCAAGGTACCAAGCATCTGAAGGAGTGTTCGATTGAAAAGTTCCACAGGATTTCCTCTGGGATGATAGGGAGTTGTGCAAACTATTTTTATTCCAGCTATTGATCAGTAATCACCAATGTATCCTTTGTACTGCTACGGTGTGGCTCCAAAGACAGAAAGTCCATACATACCAGCTCTAAAGCACAGCTGGTCAGGATGTTGACTGATGGAGCTGCTCTATCTTTGAGGGTTTTACCCTGTACACAACGGTTACATGTATGTATTTTCTTTTCAACTGAAGCTGCCATTTTGGGCCAAAAGAAGCAAGCTTTGACAAGGTCAAGAACACGATCAATCCCCATATGTCCCATGTTGTCATGGAGACTCTGTAAGGCCAACTCTCGCAGTTCTGCTGGCAATACCAGTTGAAGGGTCGTTCTTGCACCTTCTTGTCATTTTCTGTACAGAATACCATTTTTGAGCATGAGGCAATTCCACTCTCTGAACAAAAGAGGAAGTTCTGGAAGTTCAGCCCGAACTCTAGGGGATGGAGTTACTCCCGACTCCATTTGATGGATGACTTAACTGATACAAGGGTCAGCTCTTTGTTTCTCCCTCAGGTCAGCTTCTGTTAGATGAGAAATTACAGGGGAACCACTTCCGTGGTCGTCAAGGAGAGTGTTAGGAACCGCATCAGCATGGTGCACCAGTGATTCAATATGTGGCAAAGGATGGTAACCGTTGACATCAGCCACAATTGAGTTACAGATAGGATGTTTTTCACAAATAGCCTGAACATCTGACTCAGACAAATGCTGTACAGCGAATTGGCAAATTCTCTCGTTCTCCTTTTGGGAAGAATAATCATCAAGTAAATCACCATGAGGACGTTGTGATAAAGCATCCGTATCAACATTCTGCTTGCCTGCTCGATACTGCAGCTTGAAAGAGAGGGTGGAAAGATCAGACAGCCATCGATAGCTTGTGGCATCCGCTTAGCTGAGGTCAAGATGTAGGTGAGGGGATTACTATCCGTGACAACTGTGAAATAGGTACCATAGAGATAATCACTAAATTTCTCTGTGACAGCCCACTTGAGAGCCAGAAATTCCAACTTATGGGCCGGATACTTCGACTCACTGTGAGTTAGTCCTCAGCTGGCAAAAGCAATGGCTCGTAATTTCCCTTCTTGCTCTTGGTACAATGCAGCAACCAATCCTGTGGTACTAGCATCTATGTGAAGGATGTAGGGCAGTTCAGGATTAGCATATCCAAGTACAGGGGCTGTAGATTGTTTTTCAAGGAGAGTTTCAAATGCATTCGGGCAAGCTGATGTCCATCGAGAACCAAAAGGCTCTTTTGGGTTGTGATATTGGATGTTCTGACTCTTTTTCTTTCCCCAATTGTGAAGGGGTGGATATCCTGCTGTGAGGCCATTCAAAGGTTTTACCAGTTGGGAATAGTCTTTAATAAATCTCCGGTAATAACCAGAGAAGCCAAGGAATGATTTCATTTCTTTGAGGGTTTGGGGACATGGCCAGGTCTTTAGAGCTTGAATTTTGTCAGGATCTGTTTCAACACCATCGGCAGAAACAACATGGCAAGGTAGCGTACTGAGGGTTGGAAGAATTTGCATTTTTCCGGTGACAACTTCAAACCATATTCTTTCAGCCGTTGGAGCACCTTAAGCAGGCGAATTTCATGTTCCTTCAAAGAGTCAGAAAAGACGATGTCATCAATGTTAGCGCTACAACACACTGCGGTGTGGCCCGAGGAGAGGCACAACATTCCTGACACGATCGCCGCGCTGAATGGATTCCAGCTCATCAGATACGACAGGACAGCGGTAAGAGGAAAGGAGGGGGGCTGGCTGTGTTTGTGAATGATAGATGGTGTAAGTATGGGCACATCACTATCAAGGAACAGCATTGCTGCAAGGACATTGAGCTGCTGGCTGTTGGCATGAGACCATATTATCTACCCAGGGAGTTTTCTCATGTCATTATGGTAGCAGTGTATGTCCCCCCATCTGCAAAGGCTGAGTCTGCTTGTGACATTCTCCACTCTGTTACAAGTAGGCTGCAGACACAGCACCCTCAGGTCCTCCTTCTGATCTCTGGGGACTTCAACCACGCCTGTCCATCCACCACCCTGCTCACCTTCACCCAGTATGTTTCCTGCCACACTAGAGACAATAAAACACTGGATTTATTTTATGCCAATACCAAGGAGGCATACCACTCACCCAAAGTGTGTGAAGGAACGCTATCGCAGGTCCTTCCTGCTTGCTGCTGTCAGGCTTCATAACCAGCACTGCACTTCACATGATTCACCAAACTTTACATGATTGAGATTAGTCCCACCCTGAACACATTTATATAACAATATACAGTAATAGTCATAGCCCCACCTGGTGGCGAAAGTAAGTACTTCTTATCAGACACTTATCTTTGGATTAACCTGAAATTTCAATGCTGTGGTCTATTATTGATGTACACAAACATGATATAACATGAGTGTCTACGTGTGCTGCAGAGGGTTTAATTTTGATGTCTCGCCATGAAACAGGAAATTGCTCTAACTTTGGAGTAAATGGTCCGATGTCCACCAAACTTCACATGATTCATATTCGTCCCAGCCTGAACACATTTATATGACAATATACCATGATAGTCAGAGCGCCACCTAGTGGCGTAAGGAAGTACTCCTTATGAGACACTTATCTTTTGATTAACCAGAAATTTGACTGCTGTGATCTATATTTGATGTACAGAAACAGGACATATCATTAGTGTCTACGCCTGCTGCAGAGGGTTTAATTTTGATGTCTCGCCATGAAACAGGAAATTGTTATAACTTTGGCGTAGTGGTCAGATCTCCATCAAACTACAGATTCATATTAGTCCTGCCCTGAAAACATTTATATGATCATATTTCCTGATACTCATAGTGCCACCTAGTGGCGACAGGAAGTAGGTCTCATCAAACACTTATCTTTTGATTTATCTGAAAGTTAAATGCTGTGGTGTATGTTTGATGTATAAAAACATGATGTATAATTAATGCACTCTCCAACTCCGTCTCGTGGAAAGAGGAAGTGATACAAAATGTGAAATGTCATTCCAGCAGTGTATCAAGGATATGTCAAGTCACTTTGACATATATCACCTGAAAGCTCTTGATGAGCTCTTTCTACTGACAAAATTATAAAAGTAAAATATTCATAAATTTAGAGTTATTAAACAAAAACCAAAGGTCTTAACTGTGAACATACAGAAGCAGTTAGAGCCAAAAGGGCGTAAGTGCATCTATGCCCTTTTGGCACTGAGAAATGTATTATGGGCAAAGTCTGAAGACAGCACATAAGTCAAAATGGCTGATAGTAAATGCAAGATAAGAAAAGGGTGCCACAGAAAAGTGGTGTTTAACACTGAAGAAGTACTGTCACAGTTATTTCAAACACCAGAAATAAGTGATGAAGGTAAGTGTCACGGGGTGATAGAGGGGTGTGTGTGTGTGTGTGTGTGTGTGTGAGCGAGCGAGAGAGAGAGTGTGCCTGCCTGCCTGCCCTCCTACCTGATGAGCTGATCGATTACAGGTGTGTGTGATTAGGCAGCGCTGGGGGAGAGTTGCGGGTTTCTCGCTCTTCTTTATTCAGCAGTGGCAGCCGAACAGGGAGCAGCAGGGAGCAGCTGAGCTGACTGGTGTCACGGACAGGAACACGTGGCGAGGGAGCCTGAAGCACAACCTGACGGTCGTTACGACAAGGATCGCCGCCGCATAAGGGAAGAGGGGACCCGCCGCTGAGGGCAGAACATGACCAGAGAGCCGCGAGGATCGCCGCCACAGAGAGAAAGAGGACACCGCCAGCACGCCAGGCCAGTCAAGCAGACGCACGGTGCGAGAGGGGAAGCAGTGGAGGAAAGTGGAGGGGTGGGGACGCGTTCCACCCTTCCTCCAGCTAAGTACCTCTCTATTACATTGCTCAGCTTAGAGAAGACACTTAGATATTTTATGACCAGAAGGGCTACATAAACAGACTCACAGACTTGGGCGGGGCACCTTTTCAGTGCAGTGAAACCATTTGTTGATTGTTGGGTTATTTAATTATTATTAATTTATTTACTTTGGATCGCCCTGTGTTGGCTTTTGTTTTCTATTTATTTCTGGGAAATTTACCCTGCCCCGCCAAGACTGACGCTCTGTAGCCATAAGCCCAGTTGAGGAATACTAGGTTGAACATCCTGATGGTCACTTTGTCGCTTGTGTTCTTCTTTAGAGCAACCTGCAAGACGTGGAATTGAGGCCAACTACTCCCCGGAGCGTGCTGTGTTCCCCCTCCTCCCTCTGGGGTTAAATGGACTGTGGACTCTTTTAACGGACTTTAAACAGTAACAATTTATCTTATTGTGTTTGTACTAAAAATTTCTATTTTTTATATTTTTTATTTTTTTTATATAGTTTACATGTGTGTTTATGTATTACAGCAGTACAGAAGAGAGAGAGAGAAGTGGAGCTGAGACAGGAGAGCCAGAGAGAAGAAGAACTGATCACCACCTGGTGGTGAATTGGATCAGATGGCGGGGGAAGACGCCGCGCAGACCTGGCAGGCCCAAACGAACAGTGAGGGTCTGCTGGGAACGCCTGGCGGAAGAACCTGTCCAGATGATCTTCAATTCCCACCTCCGGGAGAGCTTTGACCGCATCCCGAGGGCAGAGGGGGGCATTGAGTCCGAATGTTCCGCTCTGCCATTGTCGAGGCGGCGGTTGTGAGCTGTGGCCGCAAGGCTGCTGGGGCCAGTCGCGGCGGTAATCCAGCTGATGGACACCAGAGGTGAGGGGAGCCGTCAGGCTGAAGAAGGAGGCCTACAGGATGTGGTTGGCCTGTGGGTCTCCGGAAGCAGCTGATGGGTACCGGCGGGCCAAGTAGAGCGCAGCGGCGGCAGTCGTGGAGGCAAAAACTCGGGCGTGGGAGGAGTTCGGTGAGGCCATGGAGGAAGACTGATCGGCTCCAAAGAGGTTCTGGCAAACCGTCCGGCGCCTCAGGGGGGGGAAGGCTGAGATGGATGAGATTCGTCCTGATTATCTCAAGGCTCTGGATGTTGTAGGGCTGTCCTGGCTGACACGCCTCTGCAACATTGCGTGGACATCGGGGGCAGTGCCTCTGGAGTGGCAGACCAGGGTGGTGGTCCCCATTTTCAAGAAGGGGGACCAGAGGGTGTGTTCCAACTACAGGGGGATCACACTCCTCAGCCTACCCGGTAAGGTCTACTCCAGGGTGCTAGAGAAGAGGGTCCGGTCGATAGTTGAACCTCAGATTGAGGAGGAGCAATGTGGTTTTCGTCCCAGACACGGAACCGTGGACCAGCTCTTTACCCTCGCCAGGGTCCTGGAGAGGGCATGGGAGTTTGCCCAACCAGTCCACATGTGTATTGTGGATTTGGAGAAGGCTTACGACCGTGTCCCCAGGGGCATCCTGTGGGGGGTGCTAAGGGCCATCCAGTCCCTGTACCGAAGGAGCATGAGTCTGATTTGCGTGGCCGGCAGTAAGTCGGACCTGTTCCCGGTGAGGGTTGGACTCCGCCAGGGCTGCCCTTTGTCACCGGTTCTGTTCATAACTTTTATGGACAGAATTTCTAGGTGCAGCCGAGTGGTGGAGGGTGTCAGGTTGGTTCAGTGACAGGAGGATCTCATCCCTGCTTTTTGCGGATGACGTGGTCCTCCTAGCTACATCGAATAGTGACCTCCAGCTCTTGCTGGGACAGTTCGCAGCCGAGTGTGAAGCGGCTGGGATGAGAATCAGCACCTTCAAGTCTGAGGCCATGGTCCTCAGCCGGAAAAGGGTGGATTGCCCACTCCAGGTCAGGGGGAGGTCCTTCCTCAGGTGGAGGAGTTTAAGTATCTTGGGATCTTGTTCACGAGTGAGGGTAGGATGGAGCTGGAGATTGACAGGCGGATTGGGGCGGCGTCAGCAGTGATGCAGGCGCTTAACCGGTCCATTGTGGTGAAGAGGGAGCTTAGCCAAAAAGCGAAGCTCTCAATTTACCGGTCGATCTACGTTCCAACCCTCACCTATGGTCACGAGCTCTGGGTAGTGAATGAGATCGCAAGTACAAGCGGCCAAAATGAGTTTCCTCCGCAGGGTGGCTGGGCTCAGCCTTAGGGATAGGGTGAGGAGCTCGGACATCTGGGAGGGACTCGGAGTAAAGCCGCTGCTCCTCCACATCAAGAGGAGCCAGTTGAGGTGGTTCGGGCATCTGAAAAGTTCAGGCCCTATTGTCATATCTCAACCAGGGATCAGTGCACTGAAAAAAAAGAGACTTGGTCACACTCTGCACAAATGGCAGTATCCCCTGCTCCTATCTGGACTTTTACCAGTCTTTGAAGGTTTCTGAATCAAAGTGAGATGTAATGCATAGAAGCAATTAAACAACTAGTAATGAAGATAGTTTTTAATATTCTGTTCATTTTGTTCACATGATTAGTTGAGTCAATGTCATTAATTCATTAATACTGTTGCGCATACTCCAAATACTTGAAAACATATTAATTCCTATTGTCTAGTCCACTGATAGTATGGAATCAGATTTTAACAATAATTTCAATTAATTTAAATGATCATTTAAATGAAATGTTTAATAATTAAATGAATTCTTAAAATATTATCGATGTTCATTGTATTGTATAATTGTAATTGCTTTCTGTCTATTCTGTCGATGGTATAACTACTCAAAAATAAATAGCATTGAAATAAATAATCTAATATAAATATATTTAAATGACTTTTATTGTGTTAAAATGACTGTTGTTCTTTTAAAAGCACATTCATAGTCTTTTCTGTTCATGAAATTATCAGATATGCCCACATGTTATATCCAAATGAACTGAAAACCTTGGTGCCAAAAAGACGTATGTGACTATTTTTGAAATTTAGAAATGTAGAAAAAATACTTTTTTGACTAAAAAATAAATTATTATTCATTAAGTATTATGTCATCCATCTGTGTCAATAAATGTGCTTTAAATAGGTGAAATCAGTACATAAAGTAAGAGCAAACTATGGTCATTTTTTGTTTTGGCTCTCCTGTAAAGTTGGTGAAAAATACATTACGCCCTCTTGGTTCTCAGCCCTCGGTTTATTACACTAAACAAATTTTTTGGCCATAAAATGCTGACATTTATTGCACTTTCCCATATAACCAGAGGGTTAAAAAAATCATTCTTATTTTTTTTATACACCATATGAGCTTCTGGTGTTGCCTGGTGGACAACAAACTGGTCAAGGGTCCTCCTGGTTTTGTTGTCCCTCACGTTTCTAATGTGTCCACCACTAGAAGCATGCTGTTTCACGTTAAACAGTCCACCATGGGTTACAGAAAAATTGCGCTGACAGACAGTGCAGTGCGCCTTGTAAACATTATCGTGCACTTTTTCCAGCTACATGTTCTCTTTCCCATTCGTGTCTGTATTTTTGCAGTCTTTTCTTTTCTTTTCTTTTCATGGAGGAGTCACGTTTCCGCTCGCAGTGGAAGGCGTACCATTGGCAGTGTCCCGTGAATCTGTGTCGTCTGTGTTATCCATGTTGCTTTGTTTTCCCAGTTGCCCCGGCCTCTTGACTTCTGGTATCTATTTGCAAGCAACAGTGCCTCGACCAATGAGATGAGCTGTATTCTGCATTGTCATACTTGTGTGAGTGTGCTGTCAGCTCATTGGTAACAGAGCAGGAGAGGGCTGGCAATAAGGTTACCGTAAATTTTCATATAAAACGCCCTGTCATTCATTGATTCCATTGACATTTTACTGACTATTATTATTCTCACTGAAATACAGGACAAAGTGCATCCCTTTTCAGCTCAATACGGGATGCTTAACTTCGTTTCTAAGTACAGGACAATTCCATTTTTCAAGGGACAGTTGGCAACCCTAGTTATAGACCTATTTCTTTAATAAACACCGATATCAAAATCATTAGTAAAGCACTAACAACCCAAATTGAATCGGTAATTTCAACACCAATTCACTCAGACCAAACAGGATTTATTAAAGGCAGACACTCATCAAATAACACACGTCGTCTTTTCAACCTGATAAATATAACTCAACAGAACAACTCTAAAGCTACCATCCTATCACTAGATGCATAAAAAGCATTTGACAAGGTAAACTGGACACTTTTTATAAAAACCCTGTACAAATTTGGTTTTGGGCAGTCATGTATATACTGGATTGAAACATTCTATAATAAACCAAGAGCAGCAATCATCACTTACAACCTTATCTCACAAAATTTCAAACTCCATCAAGGCACCAGACAAGGATGTCCACTCTCACCTTCACTATTTGCACTGTTTACCATTAGCAGCAGCAATATGACAAAATGACAACATCACTGGTATCTCCATGAATAAAATTATACATAAAATTAGCTCATACACAGATGACATACTTTGATTCATACAAAACCCAGACAGATCAGTTAAAGAACTTATCAAGACCATCAATACATACTCCAATATTTGTGATTACACAATAAACTGGAATAAATCCACCATCTTACCATGGAGATAGCTTTCATACTACGCCACAAATCCCCCATTTACCACCCACTACTGGTAACATCACCCATCCAGGCATAAAAGTCTCCACCATCTTCCACCTGAACCTCACACCATCACTAAAAACAATAGAAAATGACTTAAAATGGATGGATGACTACCACTTTCCATTACAGGATGCATAGCAACAATAAAGATGATGCTAAGAATCAATTACTTATTTACAATGATCCCAATCCAACCTACAGTAAAATAGTTTAACAGATAACATAATAATAATAATAATAATAATAATAATAACAACAACAACAACAACAACAACAACAAAATAATAACAAAAATTTATTGGAAAAATGAAAAGCCCAGAATAAAACTATCCATATTACAGCAATCAAAACAACAAGGAGGTCTAGAAGCATAAAATTTCCACCACTACTATTTAGCAAATCAGTTACAATACCTTATCAAATTGATCCACGCAACTCATCACCACCACCCATGGCTTGACATTGAGCATGCCAAAACATAGCAATCTCAGACATACCTTTCATCACTGACACAATCAAAAAAACACAACTCCTTCAAAAACATCGCAATATCTACAGCTCTAACAACTTGGTGGAAAATCAATGAAATAAAAAATACCAAAATCTCACCCACCACACAAACCACCACACATATGGCACAATCCGAACTTCATTGCAAATAAATCACGTCTAACAGGCACTAAATGGATAGAAAAAGGCATCACACACGTCCATCATATCTCTGACTATAACCCTCTGCTAACATTCCAACAGCTTATTGATATATATATACGGTATTGGGAAACAACAATTTTTAGAATACATCCAATCAAAACATGAAATAAAGGCAAAACTAGACACCATAAACTTAGGACAACCACCGCTACCGGATGAGATCAACAAAATCGCAAAATCTAAGAAACCACCTTCAAAATTGTATAAACTTATATCCGATACTGACAATACATCATGCATCCCTATAAACAAATGGGAGGAAGACCTCAACATCCACACTGATAACCACTTTTGGAAGGAAATCTGTAATAACATCTTCTGCATGTCCAGGAACACTAACGTACGACTAATACAGTATAAGATTATCCACAGAACACACATCACACAGCACAAGATGAGTTTAATGGGATTAACTGAATCAGACAAATGCACTCATTGTACATTTAATACAACCGACATCTACCTCCACGCACTCTGGTCATGTCCACCAATACAACATTTCTGGCAACAGGTAACCACCACACCATCCCAATTCTTTAGCTTTACCATTCCGTTATCCCCCTCTCTATGTATACTTGGTGATATAAATACAATTGATACATGTCCAAACCAAATCATAACACCACTTCTTATGGCCCTAACTATCGCCAAGAAAACAATACTACTAAACTGGAAAAACAGGAAAAAAGTCAATATCTCACAATGGTTAGATCTACTAACACAACACATATCAGTGGAAAACTAATAGCTTTGCAAAAAAAAAAAAAACAACTTCAACAATTCAATATAATATATTCAACAGTTCCCAGCACTGTCCTTTTGCCAGTGAGCTGGTGTCACCATACAATACAATACAATATAATACGGATTAAAAAGTAAACACAATTGTGTAGCTAAGGGAAGGGAGGGGAAGGAAAAGAAAAGAGCAAGAAAGCAAAAGAGAAAAATGGTTTAAAAAAGTGCATATGCATAGATATTTTTTTTGTTGTTTGTTTTTGTTTTGTCTTTAAATATCTTTATGTTCTTTATTGTTGTCCATATTATTGTTATTGCTTTCTTACTTTCACATTTACTTTACATCAATCCAGTGTGATTGCTTGCTTGTTGACTTTGTATTTGGTTATATGTATGCACTTATTGGTGAATATAGGGTTAATAAAAACAAACAAACAAACAAACAAAAACCCTTGTCATTGTAACGGACACTTCAAACACAGAAGTTAACAAAGCTAGTTTGCTTCTTGGTACAACTCTCAAACCTGAAAATTAAAACTGGAAGAATCTTGTTTAGTCTGAGAAGACCCAGGCCCTCCTCAATGCCAGAGCAAACTATTACTCAGCATTAATAGAAGAAAATAAGAACAACCCCAGGTTTCTTTTCAGCACTATAGCTGACACAGCTCTGTTGAGCCTTGTATTCCTTTAGCCCTTAGTAGTGATGATTTTATGAGCTTTTTTTAATGACAAAATTCTAACTGTTAGAGGCAAAATTCATGACCTCCTGCCCTAAAATGGAAACAGTCTGCCCTCAAACACAGCTAAGACCTAATATATATATAGATAGGTTCTCTCCAATTTCTCTTCAACAATTGACCTCAATGATACCCTCTACGTCATCAACGTGTCTCTTAGACCCCATCCCAAATAGGCTACTTAAGTAAGTCTTACCTTTAGTTAACACTCACATATTAGACATGATAAATATATCTTTATTAACAGGCTATGTACTACAGTCCTTTAAGGTAGCTGTAATTAAATCTCCACTAAAAAAGCCCATCCAGAAATCCATGGATCCAGAGGTGTTAGCCAACTATAGACTGATTTTTAATCTTCCCTTTCTTTCAAAGATCCTTGAGAGAGTAGTTGCAGACCAGCTGTGTGACTTTCTCTGCGATAATAATTTATTTGAGGAATTTCAGTCAGGATTTAGAGTGCATTATAGAACTGAGACAGCACTAGTTAAAATTACAAGTGATCTTCTGATTGCTTCAGACAAAGGACTCATCTCTGTACTTGTTTTATTAGATCTTAGTGCGGCATTTGACACAATTGACCATCAAATTCTGCTCCAGAGACTTAAACATTTAATTGGCCTAAAAGGTACTGCACTAAGCTGGTTTAAATCTTATTTATCTAATTGCTTTCAGTTCGTTCATGTTCGTGACGAATCATCTCTACATACCAAAGTTTGTTTAGGAGTTCCACAAGGTTCAATTCTGTTCACTTTATATATGCTTCCTTTAGGTAACATCATTAGAAATCACTAAAAATTTAATCAAATTCCCATTGCTATGCGGATGATACACAATTGTATTTATCTATAAAGCCAGCAGAACAGATCAATTAACTAAACTTCAAAAATGCTTTAAAGACATAAAAAACTGGATGAGCTACAGTTTCCTTATGTTAAATTCAGACAAAACTGAAGTTATTGTTCTTGGCCCCAATGGCTGGATTACTGTAATGGATTACAGGTAGCTCTAATAAGTCTTTGAAAACTCTCTAGCTAATCCAGAACGCAGCAGCACGTGTGGTTACAGGAACTAAGAAACAAGATTATATTTCTCCTGTTTTAGCTTCTCTGCACTGGCTCCCTGTAAAATCCAGAACTGAATTTAAAATCCTACTCCTGACTTACAAAGCTTTAAATGGTCAGGCTCTGTTATATCCTAAGAGAGCTCATAGTGCCCTATTATCCCACCAGAACACTGTGCTCTGAGAATGCAGGGTTACTCGTGGTCCCTAAAGTCTCCAAAAGTAGATCAGGAGACAGAGCCTTCAGCTATCAGGCTCCTCTTCTGTGGAATCATATTCCTGTTTTGATCCGGGAGGGAGACACCGTCTCCACATTTAAGATTAGACTTAAGACTTGCCTTTTTGATAAAACTTATAGTTAGGGCTGGCTCAGGCTTGCCTTGACCCAGCTCCTAGTGAGGCTGACATAAGGCCCGTTTCCACTGAAGAAGTTCCTGGTACTATCTGGGGGGCAGGAACTACTACAAGAACGTCCTCTCATTCGGCCCTCTCAACCGCCGTATCTCCACTGAGAGAGTGGAGTAGGAGGCAGGTTCCTGTAAAGTTACTGGGCTCTGTATGTGACATAATCGTTGCGCGACCATTTTGACCAGGGCGATGTAGGGTTAGGGTTAGCCATTAGCGGTGTCTGTAATAACTCTGGTCACGGTCCGTGAAAAAAATATTTTTTCCAGCGGATGTCTTGGTTACAACATGATTGAGCTAACTGGAGTAGTTTCATGTCATATCCGACAAGGCGAGGCTTTTAATAGATGAGTACTGATGTTAGCTTTGCTGCTGCTGTTAGCTGTCCCTGTCAGCTGATGCTTTCGAGACATTGTGATTTTCCAAAACTGAATAAATACTACACATAGCAACACAAAACTGCTTTGCTAGCTCAATCATGTTGTAACTAAGATATCCGCTGGAAAAAATATTATTTTCACGGACCGTTTATTGAGTTATTACAGACACTGCTAACAGCTAACGGTTAGCCCAGCTAATCTACGATAACCATGTTATTAATTACAAAACGTCACATCCCGCCTTGAGTATATCCAATCAACACCAAGTAATCCCCATGCCCCAGTCAGGAGTTTCTCAGGGCCGTTCTGAGTACCTACTCCGAGGCAGGGACTCTTTTAGCCCTGGAACTCTGTTCTTCGGGGGTTTCTGCGGTGGAGACACGCACCAGCCCCATAAAATTACCCCGAAGTTCCTGCGGTGGAAATGGGCCTATTGGCCTAGTGTGCTGGGTGACCTCCTATAATACACCTCCTATAATACATCGAGCACCTTCTCTCCTTTGCTAACACTCATGTCCTGTTACTGCATGTCACTAACTTGGCTTCTTCTCTGCAGCCTTTGTGCTCCTCTGTCTGGCAGGTTAACTCGTATCTCAGAGGTGCCTGGATGGTGTGACATGTGTGGTTGTGCTGCGACCGTGGTCCTGCCTGATGCCTCCTACTGCTGCTGTTATTATTAGTCATACTTCTACTATTATTATACACATATGATTATTATCACATACATATCATATATTAATATAAACCAAAAACATATTGTACTACAATAGCCATAATAATTATTATAATATTAGTACTTAAATTAGTGTTGCTGTAAGCTACTGTCACTACTGTCTGTCCTGCAACTCTCTCTGTCTTTCTTCATGTATCATTTTGTATATGGATTACAGTTAATTTATTATATTTATCTGTTCTTTACGACATCTGTTGCACATCTATCTGTCCTGGAAGAGGGATCCCTCCTCAGTTGCTCTTCCTCAGATTTCTACCATTGTTTTTCCTCATTAAAGGTTTTTGGGGGGGAGTTTTTCCTTATCGGCTGTGAGGGTCCAAAAGACAGAGGGATGTCGTATGCTGTAAAGCCCTCTGAGGAAAATTGTTATTAGTGATATTGGGCTTAATAAATAAAATGAACTGATTGACTGATGGAAGCTGTCATTCAGTTAACGGGATACCTGCATGTGAAGCGTTTGGCTCGCGCTTAATCTGGCCTCGCAGAGTGCGTTAAATTTGCCAAAACTTCAGTTTGTCAGGTATATGCAGCATTTCTGACAGGTTTCTGATGGTGTTGGTTAGTCTCTCTGCTTTGCATTATATTTTGATGCAATAAAAATGATTGAAGTCAGATGAACAGACTGAAAACTTTGTCAACATCAGTTTTAACTCATAAGATAAAGTGTTCCTTGTGGGAAATAATTTGCAGTTGGAAAAAAGGTGAATAATCGCAATATATCACAACAGATTTTAGTGAAATATCCGCAAATTGCAACATCACAATAATACTGTATCGTGACCTGAGTATCATGACACATCTTTGTGTGTGACGTGCTGACGTATTGCGGTAAGCAAGTTGTGTCATTTCCGGTGTTTCTGTGGCAGCGTCTCTGTACTCTCTGTGCTCTGGTGAATCCTACTAGCCTGCTTTCTGCTTTCTCACTTCAGTTGCTTAAAATGTCTACTCCAAGTCTTAACCCACACTAGTTCTGTTTAAGCACTCATAGCTCTCCTCCTTTCTACGACTTTCTCGCTAATCTCTTAGCTGTTGTTTGCACGTTACTAGCCTTGGTAGCTACATTAGCTTTACTGCTAGCGATGGCTTCTCCCTCTGCTCTCTCTTGCCCGGTGTGCCACATGTTCAGTTATGCCTCTGCCTCCTTTAGTGACAGTGGTAATTGTAACAAGTGTAGCTTATTTGCTGCGTTGGAGGCGAGGCTTAGTGAATTAGAAGCGCGGCTCCGCACCATGGAAAATCACTCTGCAGCTGCGGTAGTTAGCCAGTCCCCTGTAGCTGGTGCGGAGCCACATAGCATAGCCTTAGCTCCTGCTAGCGGTCCTCCGGTAACTCCCGTTCAGCCGGGACGTTGGATAAGTGTGCGCCAGAAGCGTAGCTCCAAGCCGAAGCCCACGGTTCACCACAAGCCTGTTCACGTCTCCAACCGCTTCTCCCCACTCAGCGACACACCCGCTGACGATAAAACTCTGGTTATTGGCAGCTCTATTTTGCGGAACGTGAAGTTAGCCACACCAGCGGCCATAGTCAAATGTATCCCTGGGGCCAGAGCGGGCGACATCGAATCAAATTTAAAACTGCTGGCTAAAGATAAACGTAGATTCAGTAAGATTGTTATTCACGTCGGCGGCAATGACACCCGGTTACGCCAATCGGAGGTCACTAAAATTAATGTTGCCTCGGTGTGTGAATATGCAAAAACGATGTCGGACTCCGTAGTCTTCTCTGGACCCCTCCCTAATCTGACCTCTGATGACATGTTTAGCCGCATGTCATCATTTAATCGCTGGCTGTCCAGGTGGTGTCCAGCAAACAATGTGGGTTTCGTTAATAATTGGCAAACTTTCTGGGGAAAACCTGGTCTCATTAGGAGAGACAGCATTCATCCCACTTTGGATGGAGCTGCTCTCATTTCTAGGAACCTGGAAAATTTTATTAGCAAATTAAATCCCTGACAACCCAGAGTTGAGACCAGGACAGAGAGCTGCAGTCCTATACGCCTCTCTGAGCTTCTAGTTCACTTACCCAGCCATAGTTTTCATAGTTTTATACCAAAGGTGTCTGTCCCTCGACCACCTAAATTATTTAAATCTAAAATTAAACAAAGAGGAGTTGTGCAAAACAACCTCATAAAGATTAAAACCTCTTCTGTGACAGAAAGACAAAACAGGAGAATTAAATGCGGACTGTTAAATATCAGGTCTCTTTCGTCTAAAGCAGTGTTAGTAAACGAATTAATATCAGATAATCATATTGATTTACTCAGTCTCACTGAAACCTGGCTGTGTCAAGATGAATATGTTAGTCTAAATGAATCCACTCCTCCCAGTCATAATAATACCCACATTCCTCGAGGCAGCGGCCGAGGAGGGGGAGTTGCAGCCATTTTTAACTCTAGTCTGTTAATCAGCCCTAAACCAAAACTAGACTATAATTCATTTGAAAGCCTTGTTCTTAGTCTTTTACATCCGACCTGGAAAACCTCGCAGCCACTTTTATTTGTTATTGTGTACCGTGCTCCTGGCCCGTATTCTGAATTTATATCTGAATTCTCAGAGTTTTTATCCAGTCTAGTTCTTAAATCAGATAAAGTTATTATTGTAGGCGACTTTAACATTCATGTCGACGTTGATAATGACTCCCTGGCTACCGCGTTTATCACATTATTAGACTCCATTGGCTTCAGTCAGGGTGTACATGAGCCCACTCACTGTTTTAACCATACCCTCGATCTAGTTCTGACGTATGGAATTGAAATTGATAACCTAACAGTCTTTCCACAGAATCCCTCGCTATCGGATCATTATTTGATTACTTTTGATTTCTTTTTACTCGACTACACGCCACTTAGCAACAGTTACTATACCAGATGTTTATCAGATAGTGCTGTCGCAAAATTTAAGGAAATGATTACTCCGTCGTTAAATTCAATACCAAGTCCTTCAGTAACAGAGGTTTCCCGTACCGACTTTAACCTCTCCCGAATTGATCAATTTGTTGATAGCGCCGTAAGCTCGCTGCAAACAACACTTGACTCTGTAGCTCCTCTTAAAAAGAAGTTAACAAAACAAAGAAAGTTCGCTCCTTGGTATAACTCTGAAACCCGCAAATTAAAGCAAATATCGCGAAAGTTTGAAAGGAATTGGCGATTAACCAAACTGGAAGAATCTTGTGTAATCTGGTCAGACAGTCTCAAAACTTATAAGAGGGGCCTCCGCAATGCCAGAGCAAACTATTACTCAGCTTTAATAGAAGAAAACAAAAATAACCCCAGGTTTCTTTTCAGCACTGTAGCCAGGCTGACTGAGAGTCAAAGCTCTATTGAGCCTTGTATTCCTTTAACCCTTAGCAGTAATGATTTTATGAGCTTCTTTAATGACAAAATCCTAGCTATTAGAGGCAAAATTCATGACGACCTGTCCTCAGATAGTACCTATCTAACCTCAAACACAGCTGTAACACCTAATATTTATTTAGATTCCTTCTCCCCAATTTCTCTTCAAGAATTGACCGCAGTGATTTCTTCATCTAAATCATCAACGTGTCTCTTAGACCCCATCCCAACTAGGCTACTCAAGGAGGTCTTACCTTTAGTTAACACCCATATATTAGATATGATCAATATATCCTTATTAACAGGCTATGTACCACAGTCTTTTAAGGTAGCTGTAATTAAACCTCTACTAAAAAAGCCCACCCTGGATCCAGAGGTGTTAGCCAACTATAGACCAATATCTAATCTTACCTTTATGTCAAAGATCCTTGAGAAAGTAGTCGCAGACCAGCTGTGTGATTTTCTCCAGGATAATAATTTATTTGAGGAATTACAGTCAGGATTTAGAGCGCATCATAGCACTGAGACAGCTCTAGTTAAAATTACAAATGACCTTCTGATTGCTTCAGACAAAGGACTCGTCTCTGTACTTGTTTTATTAGATCTTAGTGCAGCGTTTGACACTGTTGACCATGAAATTCTGCTACAGAGACTGGAACACTTAATTGGCCTGAAAGGTTCTGCACTAAGCTGGTTTAAATCTTATTTATCTGATCGTTTTCAATTTGTTGACGTTCATAATGAATCATCCGTACGTACTAAAGTTTGTTTTGGAGTTCCGCAAGGTTCTGTGCTTGGACCAATCCTATTTATTCTATATATGCTTCCTTTAGGTAACATCATTAGAAATCACTCTATAAATTTCCATTGTTATGCGGATGATACACAGTTGTATTTATCGATGAAGCCAGAAGAAAGGGATCAATTAACTAAACTTCATAATTGTCTTAAAGACATAAAAACCTGGATGAGCACCAATTTCCTGATGTTAAATTCAAACAAAACTGAAGTTATTGTTCTTGGCCCCAAACAACTCAGAGACTCTTTATCTGATGACATAGTTTCTCTCGATGGCATTGCTCTGGCCTCTACCACTACCGTAAGAAACCTCGGAGTAACATTCGATCAAGATCTGTCTTTCAATTCTCATTTAAAACAAACCTCACGGACTGCATTTTTTCATCTGCGTAATATTGCAAAAATTAGGCCTATCTTGACCCAAAAAGATGCAGAAAAATTGGTCCACGCTTTTGTTACCTCGAGGCTGGATTACTGTAACTCTCTACTATCAGGTAGCTCTAGTAAATCATTAAAAACTCTTCAGCTAATTCAGAATGCAGCAGCACGTGTACTAACAGGAACTAAGAAACGAGATCATATTGCTCCTGTTTTAGCTTGTCTGCACTGGCTCCCTGTAAAATCCAGAATTGAATTTAAAATCCTACTGTTAACTTATAAAGCTCTAAATGGTCAAGCTCCGTCATGTCTTAGAGAGCTCATAGTGCCATATTATCCCACCAGAACTCTGCGCTCTGAGAATGCAGGGTTACTCGTGGTCCCTAAAGTCTCCAAAAGTAGATCAGGAGCCAGAGCCTTCAGCTATCAGGCTCCTCTCCTGTGGAATCATCTTCCTGCTACGGTCCGGGAGGCAGACACCGTCTCCACATTTAAGGCTAGACTTAAGACTTTCCTCTTTGATAAAGCTTATAGTTAGGGCTGGCTCGGGCTTGCCTTGTACCAGCCCCTAGTTAGGCTAACTTAGGCCTAGTCTACCGGAGGACCACCTTTAATGCACCGGGCACCTTCTCTCTCTCTCGCTCTCGCTCTCTCTCTCTCTCTCCCTCTCTCTCTCGTGTCCTATTACTGTACCTATTTTACTCGGCCATTCTGGATGTCACTAACTCGGTTTCTTCTCCGGAGCCTTTGTGCTCCACTATCTCTCAGGTTAACTCGTATTGCAGCGGTGCCTGGATAGTGTGACGTGTGTGGTTGTGCTGCTGCCGTGGTCCTGCCAGATGCCTGCTGCTGCTGCTGCCATCATTAATCATTAGTCATACTTCTACTGCTATTATAGACATATGATATTATCATACATGTATACTGCCTGATACTAATATATACTGTCAACATATTGTACCACAGTAGCCAGAACAATAACGACAGTATTATTACTTTCATGAATGTTGTTGTAAACTACTGTCATTACCGAGGATGTCATACAGATTACTGTATTGTGTCATACAGATTACTGTTAATTTGTTATGCTGATCTGTTCTGTACGACATCTACTGTACGTCTGTCCGTCCTGGAAGAGGGATCCCTCCTCAGTTGCTCTTCCTGAGGTTTCTACCATTTTTTTCCCCCGGTAAAGGGTTTTTTTTGGGGAGTTTTTCCTTATCCGCTGTGAGGGTCTAAAGGACAGAGGGATGTCGTATGCTGTAAAGCCCTGTGAGGCAAATTGTATTTGTGATATTGGGCTTTATAAATAAAATTGATTGATTGAATTGAATATTGTATCATCGGTCCTCTGGTGATTCCCACCCCTACTGAAACAGCTAGCCAGGCTCTGTCTAAGCTTAAACAATCCTGTTATATGTATATGGTATAAACATGTTATGTGGTGTTTGTCACGTGTACAGAAAGCTTTATATTTAGTGTGCAGATACAAAATTGATATTGATCTTCTCTTAACTTTTGGCAAGAAAGCAAATGAGCATGAGTCCCACAATGTTCAACTATTCATGGTTTGAAGTGTCCAGACTGCACAGTGCTACCACAGCCACAGGAAGCACTCCAGATCTGCCTCATCTTTGAGAATCCTTACTTATGAGTTCTTGTTTATTCATCATTATATTGTCTCACAGTAGTTGTGCAAAAACATGGTATATGAATTAACAATGCTGGCTTGGGTTACTGTTCCATGCTTCTTTGCTTACTAACCCCTAACTTGTCCTATAAAACATATTTGGGAATGGTATCATTTTGCATGTAAAAACAAATCCAATATTTCCTGTGTTTACTTTTCTTCTGCCTCTATCTTCCAAAGCAGAATTAAAAAAATTCACAGCAGACATTTTGACTTGTCATGGTGGGAAAAGCACAGGTGAAATGGATAACATTAATGATGGCTCAGTTCCATTAAGTGTCCAAATAAGCTTTTCCAGTAAGCATGAACAATACCATGGCCACCCCTGAGTGGAATGCAGTCGCCATTAAGACACCTGTGCCTTTACTACTGTCACATGTCAAAATGTGTGCCATGAACAAGGTCTATGAAGATAGAAACTGTTAAATAACAACCACACAAATATAATGAAGACTGGAATAAGTGTTATTTTTTTCACAGGAACTCTGTGCTTGTGCTCAACATGTATATTTGACTAAATGCAGACATGTCAGATTTGTTCCAGGTTAAAGAAACTGATGGTCTGTGCAAATATTACACAACAATGCAACAGTACATGCAAAAAAGGCTCATGGCTCATGATTGCAATGCAAGTTGTAAACAGCTGCATTGAACATACACAGTATATATATATATATATATACACACAAAATACAGTACATAACAACCAGCAGCCTTGGTTTGAAAAAGATTACTTTCGATACGGTATTTGTAGCCCTCCAATCTGGAAATCCATCGGTAAAGAAAAAAAATAAATAAATAAATTGTTTCTTCCTTTACCTCCGGAGGCACAGCCCGGAGTTTTTCGACTAACGGAAGTGCAGGGGCCTCGGGGATCGCCCACGCCCTTCACTTCCGGCGGTGCCCCCAGGGAATCGCTGTGTTGTTTACAAATACTTAGGGTAGAAAACCAGTTTCGCTATATATCACATTTTTCACATCACTATATCACCGTGTAGACTAATCTGATGTTTGTTAAGTCTATAAACACAATGACTGAACAAATGTTACTATTTCTGTGTGCATGTTTTATAATTAACATGGTTATCGTAGATTACCGTTAGTTGTTAACGTTAGCGGTGTCTGTAATAACCATAGACTGTATAAAAATTAGGTAATAACTCAATAAATGGTCCGTGAATAAAATATTTTTTCCAGCGGATATCTTAGTTACAACATGATTGAGCTAGCAAAGCAGTTTTGTGTTGCTATGTGTGGTATTTATTCAGTTATTGGAAATCATGATGTCTAGAAAGCATCAGTGGCTGAAGCTGACAGGGACAGTTAGCAAAGCTAACATCAGGACGTCATCTGTTAAAAGCCTCCCGTTGTCGGATACGACATGAAACTACTCCAGTTATCTCAATCATGTTGTAAGTCAGACATTCGCTAAAAAAAAAACACGTTGACTAAACGGCGTTTGGGTGGAGCAGTCGCTATGGACCCGGAGCTTGC
The DNA here is from genome assembly GCA_035609425.1 of Epinephelus awoara. NCBI lineage: Eukaryota > Metazoa > Chordata > Actinopteri > Perciformes > Serranidae > Epinephelus > Epinephelus awoara. Next base: position 997,360 of record CM069303.1, on the reverse strand, counting down.
TGTTTCTGTAGGTACACATTTCCTGGGGACACCTGCACGTCTCGGCCACGCCCCCTCCATTGTGACTGGCTAAAGCGTAGCATCTTTGAAACTCAAAGCCCCCCCCCAGTCATCTTTCACACAGGGCTGCCGACACATTCTACAATGTAAATTGCGTAATCAGTCTTGAGAGATTAGTAGCCCTCTGATTCAAGTCTAGACAGCAAATAGAAGTTTATGCTGCTGATGTGCTGCCTGCATGTTAAAGGAGATGCTGAGCAGTCTGAGCAAAGGCAGTAAAAGTGTCCTGTCAGCAGCATATTACTCCCTTCTTTGCTCCTGACAGATGAGTCATAATTCACATGGCCACTGGTGCTCTTTGTCCAATAAATGTAGACACACATGGATTCACGTTTAAACAAATTGCTGATGTAATTTTTTTCATGGCTGGACAGAAATAGAAGAGTCCAATACCATTTTTAATTTACCTAATACAAAATGGCATCTAAAGAGGATATTCTTATACATACATATCAAAATTTATGAGTATCCAGCCATTATTTTTAAATATCCTACCTCTAAATATAGAAACCATTGTGAAATCCATGCAGTCAAATTGTGAGCTGTGGCCACCAGCCATTTCCCAAGAAGAGCTTCAGGAGTCCATGTTTGTGTTTTTGTACCATTCAATAAATATCAGCATGATGAGAAAGTTCATCTATTTTATGTATGGACACGGTGCATTTTCTAGCCTCAGTATGTGTTCTGAGACCACAGTGGACATAAATATCAATAAGGTTGAACTATACTAAACAAACATGTATAAGCAACACTTTCAAAAATGTATATGCAACACTTTTCAGTGTAAGCAAGCACTTCTCTTTTCCAAAATAATCAATCCACCTGACAGGTGTGGCATACCAAGATGAACAACTCTGGTGAACATTTCTGCAGTCAGCATCACAATGGCACACTCCCTCAAAACTTTTGGTCTCTCTCTTATTGTGTTGTGTGATCAAACTGCACATTTTAGTGTGACCTTTTACCATCCCAAGGCACACCTGTGTTGTAATGATAATGTTAAATCAGCATCTTGATATGCAATGCCTGTCAGTTGGATGGATTATCATGGAAAAGAAGAAGTGCTCACTAACACAAATTTTAACTAATAGAAAAATTGGAGGGAAACATATCCATTAAAGGCATAAAGGCATAAAGAAAGCCTAAGATCTTTAACTTAACCCTGTAAAAATGGGAGCAAAAACAAAAAGGGTTGTATTTAAAAAACAGCAGAAATGTCTGAACAGTTAAATATTTTGCCATCCAGTAGCTCTCCCTTTAATATCTCTGGGGATGTTAGGGACAATGTGGGTAATATTGAAAATCACTCAGCAGGACTGTGCGTTGGCACCGTTGAATGTTTTTTGCATCAATGTGATGCAGTGCCTTGACTTTTCAGGTATTATTTCAATGGAGTAGCCAAAGTCAGACATAAGCATTTGGTTATGTTATCCATCAATGATTATAATAATAATTATAATATTATTAATAATTTCTTAAACACTATATCACAATTTCAAATGACTCTTCTGTGATAAAAGATTGGATCTATACTACACATCCCTAATTACCACCCTTTATTTTATGTCAACAGAAGTGCTAATGCTAGTGAACTTCAAATTAAGGACCACATTTCCCATGATCCTCTGCCAGTCCCTGCACTGATGGACTTGTACTGTAATGATACCACTATCTGACGTGTATGTAGTAAGTGTCAGAAGGGTATAAAAGAAGACTAACATCTCAGATACATACTATGTAGCTTATTTTTATACTGCAGCATGAGAAATTCTGAGTGTTCATTTCTGCTTAGTTTGTTGACTTGTTTTGTTGTTTTTGAAGCGAATTTGTTCTGGGTTTGACAAACAGTTGAGTTCAGTCCACGAGTTCCTGTTTCATTTGGATGAGGGTCGGGGGATGTTGGCTGCCTCGACCTTCCCTCCGTAGAATGTATTCACTAAACTGCGAAGAGTCCACTCCACCGCCACATGAACCTGTGATCCAGAATCCTCTCTGCTGTAACCGCTCCAACACCTGCAATCACACACAAACCAAACAACAGCAATACAAGATTGAGGTTTGACATGGAAACATTTTCTTCTGTGGAGTGCTGAAGTTGAAAGCGCTGGTGGGAAAAAAAAAAAGCTTGAGCTCGTTCAACATTTTATGGATCAATTTGAAGTCACTATTACCCCCTTTCCACCAAATTAGCTCTGGTTCTTGAACTAATTCCATTCTGGATTCTTGGAACCCTGATTCTATGTAAGGAACCAGCCTGCTTTTCCACCAGCTTTGAGCAGAACCATCGTAATTAAGAATGTGTCATCAACTAAGGGTGCTGCACGATGCACAAAGAAAATAATAATTATAATAGATAATTACTGCCTTATTATGTTGAAAAACGACTCAAACAGCAACCTTCTTTAAGGTTGGCATGTTATCAATCTGGTTTTAGAAAATCTCACAGTACAGTCACAACAGCTACAAAAGTTAGTAGATGATAAAGTAAATGATATTATTATGGCCCTAGATAAAAAACAAGGCAGAGGTTGGTTAGTATAGGGCTGTTGGATTCAGCAATGGCCTGGTTCTCTAATTACCTTACAGACAGGTATCAATGTGTTAAAGTTGATAGTTGTTCCTCTGATATCTCGGCTGTCCACAAGGGGATGCAACAAGGCTCCATTTTAAGCCTACTGTTATTTACTATCTATATAAATGATTTGGGTTAAAGTGTCCAAAATGTAAATTTCCATTTTTTTTCCATTCATGACACTGATGACAGTGTCATGAATGGAATCGTATATTGTTGTGCAGAGACCTTGCAAAAGGCCGTGGAGTACTTGAAAGCTGCTTTTAAGGAAACTGAAGCCCAACTCCTGCAATTAAGACTTGTGCTTAATGCAGATAAAACAAAAATGATGATCTTTACTAAATCAAAAGAAAAATCCGGCTGTCTTACTGCTGTGCACACATACCAATGTGTTCCTGTTGAAATTGTTACCAATTTTAAATAACTGGGCTTCATTTTAGATGATAACTTGTCTTTTAAACCACACACTGAAAATTTGGTCAAGAAACTAAAGGTGAGGCTGGGCTTCTATTTTCGAAATAAATCGTGTTTTTCTTTTATTTTTAAAAATAAGCTTGTTGCTGCAACGTTTCTGCCGTTGCTGCTGTCACTGCTCATGCTGGACGCTACTTATCATGGTGTACTGAGATTTATTACTTCCTGTAAATCACACACCCATCACTGTACTCTGAATGCTTGAATAGGTTGGCTGTCTTTGTCTGCTCGTAGGCTTCTCCACTGGTACATCTTCATCTATAAAGCAATCATTGGACTACTAACTTCATACCTTTGTACATACCTCACTTTCACACACTTTCACACAATCCATCTTACAACTTGCGATCCCAGGACTGTCTATCTGCCTCAGTTCCCAGAGCTCGCACTGAGTTTGGGAAGAGGGCATTCATGTACTCTGCTCCCTCAGCCTGGAACGGACTTCAAAAAACTCTGAAGCTTCAGAGCTTCATTTCAATTAATGATTTTAAAAACTTGAGTCACAGACTTTTTAATGGCTGAGATGGGATAATGCAAATGCTTTGGTGCATAATGGAGATTTATTATTGCATTGATTGTGTATATGATGTATATGATCATTGTATATTGTTTTATAGTGTATATTGTGCTGTACACTAATCTGACCTTCCTTCCTTAGCGTCCCTATAGCAGTTTGCCTGAAGAAAAGAAAAAAAATAAATAATGAAACAGCCACACAGAACAATTCACCAAACATTCCTCTACTCCTCCTTAGAGGCGTGTGTGTGTGTGTGTGTGTGTGTGTGTGTGTGTGTGTATGTGTGTGTGTGTGTGTGTGTGTGTGTGAATTGTTTTGGAACATTCTGCTCTTATCAGTTTGCCCCATTGAAGGTTGTTCAATCCAAGTAAATATATTTTGCCTCTAACCTGACCTTAACTGTCTCACATTCCTATGCACCCATTGTCCCCCTGCCAGTACAGAAGATCTATTCAATCAGCACAGTTTAACTGTCACAGTAAAGTGACCTTTTGACCTTTTGGATATAAAATGCCATCACTTCGTTATTTTATCCTATCAGACATTTGTATCAAGGTTAGTCATAATTAGGAAATTAATTCTTGTGGCCAAAAATATCTATTGTGAGGTCACACTGACCTTGATCTTTGACCTTCGACAACAACATTCCTATCAGTTTATTCTTCAGCCCAAGGGGATGCTTATGTCAAATTTAAAGAAATTCCCAAACCCATTTTTATTTGCAGTCGGTCTCGCACAACAGTTGCAACACACCCACCTCCTTCCTGGCTGACGTGCTGACGTATTGCGGTAAGCAAGTTGTGTCATTTCCGGTGTTTCTGTGGCAGCGTCTCTGTACTCTCTGTGCTCTGGTGAATCCTACTAGCCTGCTTTCTGCTTTCTCACTTCAGTTGCTTAAAACGTCTACTCCAAGTCTTAACCCACACTAGTTCTGTTTAAGCACTCATAGCTCTCCTCCTTTCTACGACTTTCTCGCTAATCTCTTAGCTGTTGTTTGCACGTTACTAGCCTTGGTAGCTACATTAGCTTTACTGCTAGCGATGGCTTCTCCCTCTGCTCTCTCTTGCCCGGTGTGCCACACGTTCAGTTATGCCTCTGCCTCCTTTAGTGACAGTGGTAATTGTAACAAGTGTAGCTTATTTGCTGCGTTGGAGGCGAGGCTTAGTGAATTAGAAGCGCGGCTCCGCACCATGGAAAATCACTCTGCAGCTGCGGTAGTTAGCCAGTCCCCTGTAGCCGGTGCGGAGCCACATAGCATAGCCTTAGCTCCTGCTAGCGGTCCTCCGGTAACTCCCGTTCAGCCGGGATGTTGGATAAGTGTGCGCCAGAAGCGTAGCTCCAAGCCGAAGCCCACGGCTCACCACCAGCCTGTTCACGTCTCCAACCGCTTTTCCCCACTCAGCGACACACCCGCTGACGATAAAACTCTGGTTATTGGCAGCTCTATTTTGCGGAACGTGAAGTTAGCAACACCAGCGGCCATAGTCAAATGTATCCCTGGGGCCAGAGCGGGCGACATCGAATCAAATTTAAAACTGCTGGCTAAAGATAAACGTAGATTCAGTAAGATTGTTATTCACGTCGGCGGCAATGACACCCGGTTACGCCAATCGGAGGTCACTAAAATTAATGTTGCCTCGGTGTGTGAATATGCAAAAACGATGTCGGACTCCGTAGTTTTCTCTGGACCCCTCCCTAATCTGACCTCTGATGACATGTTTAGCCGCATGTCATCATTTAATCGCTGGCTGTCCAGGTGGTGTCCAGCAAACGATGTGAGTTTCGTTAATAATTGGCAAACTTTCTGGGGGAAACCTGGTCTCATTAGGAGAGACGGCATTCATCCCACTTTGGATGGAGCTGCTCTCATTTCTAGGAACCTGGAAAATTTTATTAGCAGATTAAATCCCTGACAACCCAGAGTTGAGACCAGGACAGAGAGCTGCAGTCCTATATGCCTCTCTGAGCTTCTAGTTCACTTACCCAGCCATAGTTTTCATAGTTTTATACCACTGGTGTCTGTCCCTCGACCACCTAAATTATTTAAATCTAAAATTAAACAAAGAGGAGTTGTGCAAAACAACCTCATAGAAATTAAAACCTCTTCTGTGACAGAAAGACAAAACAGGAGAATTAAATGCGGACTGTTAAATATCAGGTCTCTTTCGTCTAAAGCAGTGTTAGTAAACGAATTAATATCAGATAATCATATTGATTTACTCAGTCTCACTGAAGCCTGGCTGTGTCCTGATGAATAAGTCAGTCTAAATCAATCCACTCCTCCCAGTCATAATAATACCCACATTCCTCGAGGCAGCGGCCGAGGAGGGGGAGTTGCAGCCATTTTTAACTCTAGTCTGTTAATCAGCGCCAAACCTAAACTAGATTATAATTCTTTTGAAAGCCTTGTTCTTAGTCTTTTACATCCGACCTGGAAAACCTCGCAGCCACTTATTATTGTGTACCGTGCTCCTGGCCCGTATTCTGAATTTATATCTGAATTCTCAGAGTTTTTATCCAGTTTAGTTCTAAAATCAGATAAAGTTATTATTGTAGGCGACTTTAACATTCATGTCGACGTTGATAATGACTCCCTGGCTACCGCGTTTATCTCATTATTAGACTCCATTGGCTTCAGTCAGGGTGTACGTGAACCCACTCACTGTTTTAACCATACCCTCGATCTAGTTCTGACGTATGGAATTGAAATTGATAACCTAACAGTCTTTCCACAGAATCCCTCGCTATCGGATCATTATTTGATTACTTTTGATTTCTTTTTACTCGACTACACGCCACTTAGCAACAGTTACTATACCAGATGTTTATCAGATAGTGCTGTCGCAAAATTTAAGAAAATGATTACTCCGTCGTTAAATTCAATCCCAAGTCCTTTAGTAACAGAGGTTTCCCGTACCGATTTTAACCTCTCCCGAATTGATCAATTTGTTGATAGCGCCGTAAGCTCGCTGCGAACAACACTTGACTCTGTAGCTCCTCTTAAAAAGAAGTTAACAAAACAAAGAAAGTTCGCTCCTTGGTATAACTCTGAAACCCGTAAATTAAAGCAAATATCGCGAAAGTTTGAAAGGAATTGGCGATTAACCAAACTGGAAGAATCTCGTGTAATCTGGGCAGACAGTCTCAAAACTTATAAGAGGGGCCTCCGCAATGCCAGAGCAAACTATTACTCAGCTTTAATAGAAGAAAACAAAAATAACCCCAGGTTTCTTTTCAGCACTGTAGCCAGGCTGACTGAGAATCAAAGCTCTATTGAGCCTTGTATTCCTTTAGCCCTTAGCAGTAATGATTTTATGAGCTTCTTTAATGACAAAATTCTAGCTATTAGAGGCAAAATTCATGACGACCTGTCCTCAGATAGTACCTATCTAACCTCAAACACAGCTGTAACACCTAATATTTATTTAGATTCCTTCTCCCCAATTTCTCTTCAAGAATTGACCGCAGTGATTTCATCATCTAAATCATCAACGTGTCTCTTAGACCCCATCCCAACTAGGCTACTCAAGGAGGTCTTACCTTTAGTTAACACCCATATATTAGACATGATCAATATATCCTTATTAACAGGCTATGTACCACAGTCTTTTAAGGTAGCTGTAATTAAACCTCTACTAAAAAAGCCCACCCTGGATCCAGAGGTGTTAGCCAACTATAGACCAATATCTAATCTTACCTTTATGTCAAAGATCCTTGAGAAAGTAGTCGCAGACCAGCTGTGTGATTTTCTCCAGGATAATAATTTATTTGAGGAATTACAGTCAGGATTTAGAGCGCATCATAGCACTGAGACAGCTCTAGTGAAAATTACAAATGACCTTCTGATTGCTTCAGACAAAGGACTCGTCTCTGTACTTGTTTTATTAGATCTTAGTGCAGCGTTTGACACCGTTGACCATGAAATTCTGTTACAGAGACTGGAACACTTAATTGGCCTAAAAGGTTCTGCACTAAGCTGGTTTAAATCTTATTTATCTGATCGTTTTCAATTTGTTGACGTTCATAATGAATCATCCGTACGTACTAAAGTTTGTTTTGGAGTTCCGCAAGGTTCTGTGCTTGGACCAATCCTATTTATTCTATATATGCTTCCTTTAGGTAACATCATTAGAAATCACTCTATAAATTTCCATTGTTATGCGGATGATACACAGTTGTATTTATCGATGAAGCCAGAAGAAAGGGATCAATTAACTAAACTTCATAATTGTCTTAAAGACATAAAAACCTGGATGAGCACCAATTTCCTGATGTTAAATTCAAACAAAACTGAAGTTATTGTTCTTGGCCCCAAACAACTCAGAGACTCTTTATCTGATGACATAGTTTCTCTCGATGGCATTGCTCTGGCCTCTACCACTACCGTAAGAAACCTCGGAGTAACATTTGATCAAGATCTGTCTTTCAATTCTCATTTAAAACAAACCTCACGGACTGCATTTTTTCATCTGCGTAATATTGCAAAAATTAGGCCTATCTTGACCCAAAAAGATGCAGAAAAATTGGTCCACGCTTTTGTTACCTCGAGGCTGGATTACTGTAACTCTCTACTATCAGGTAGCTCTAGTAAATCATTAAAAACTCTTCAGCTAATTCAGAATGCAGCAGCACGTGTACTAACAGGAACTAAGAAACGAGATCACATTTCTCCTGTTTTAGCTTCTCTGCACTGGCTCCCTGTAAAATCCAGAATTGAATTTAAAATCCTACTGTAAACTTATAAAACTCTAAATGGTCAAGCTCCATCATATCTTAGAGAGCTCATAGTGCCTTATTATCCCACCAGAACTCTGCGCTCTGAGAACGCAGGGTTACTCGTGGTCCCTAAAGTCTCCAAAAGTAGATCAGGAGCCAGAGCCTTCAGCTATCAGGCTCCTCTCCTGTGGAATCATCTTCCTGTTACGGTCCGGGAGGCAGACACCATCTCCACATTTAAGGCTAGACTTAAGACTTTCCTCTTTGATAAAGCTTATAGTTAGGGCTGGCTCGGGCTTGCCTTGTACCAGCCCCTAGTTAGGCTGACTTTGGCCTAGTCTACCGGAGGACCACCTTTAATGCACCGGGCACCTTCTCTCTCTCTCGCTCTTGCTCTCTCTCTCTCCCTCTCTCTCTCGTATCCTATTACTGTATCTATTTTACTCGGCCATTCTGGATGTCACTAACTCGGTTTCTTCTCCGGAGCCTTTGTGCTCCACTGTCTCTCAGGTTAACTCGTATTGCAGCGGTGCCTGGATAGTGTGACGTGTGTGGTTGTGCTGCTGCCGTGGTCCTGCCAGATGCCTGCTGCTGCTGCTGCTGCTGCTGCTGCCATCATTAATCATTAGTCATACTTCTACTGCTATTATAGACATATGATATTATCATACATGTATACTGCCTGATACTAATATATACTTTCAACATATTGTACCACAGTAGCCAGAACTATAACGACAGTATTATTACTTTCATGAATGTTGTTGTAAGCTACTGTCATTACCGAGGATGTCATACAGATTACTGTATTGTGTCATACAGATTACTGTTAATTTGTTATGCTGATCTGTTCTGTACGACATCTACTGCACGTCTGTCCGTCCTGGAAGAGGGATCCCTCCTCAGTTGCTCTTCCTGAGGTTTCTACCATTTTTTTCCCCCGGTAAAGGGTTTTTTTTGGGGAGTTTTTCCTTATCCGCTGTGAGGGTCTAAAGGACAGAGGGATGTCGTATGCTGTAAAGCCCTGTGAGGCAAATTGTATTTGTGATATTGGGCTTTATAAATAAAATTGATTGATTGAATTGAATATTGTATCATCGGTCCTCTGGTGATTCCCACCCCTACTGAAACAGCTAGCCAGGCTCTGTCTAAGCTTAAACAATCCTGTTATATGTATATGGTATAAACATGTTATGTGGTGTTTGTCACGTGTACAGAAAGCTTTATATTTAGTGTGCAGATACAAAATTGATATTGATCTTCTCTTAACTTTTGGCAAGAAAGCAAATGAGCATGAGTCCCACAATGTTCAACTATTCATGGTTTGAAGTGTCCAGACTGCACAGTGCTACCACAGCCACAGGAAGCACTCCAGATCTGCCTCATCTTTGAGAATCCTTACTTATGAGTTCTTGTTTATTCATCATTATATTGTCTCACAGTAGTTGTGCAAAAACATGGTATATGAATTAACAATGCTGGCTTGGGTTACTGTTCCATGCTTCTTTGCTTACTAACCCCTAACTTGTCCTATAAAACATATTTGGGAATGGTATCATTTTGCATGTAAAAACAAATCCAATATTTCCTGTGTTTACTTTTCTTCTGCCTCTATCTTCCAAAGCAGAATTAAAAAAATTCACAGCAGACATTTTGACTTGTCATGGTGGGAAAAGCACAGGTGAAATGGATAACATTAATGATGGCTCAGTTCCATTAAGTGTCCAAATAAGCTTTTCCAGTAAGCATGAACAATACCATGGCCACCCCTGAGTGGAATGCAGTCGCCATTAAGACACCTGTGCCTTTACTACTGTCACATGTCAAAATGTGTGCCATGAACAAGGTCTATGAAGATAGAAACTGTTAAATAACAACCACACAAATATAATGAAGACTGGAATAAGTGTTATTTTTTTCACAGGAACTCTGTGCTTGTGCTCAACATGTATATTTGACTAAATGCAGACATGTCAGATTTGTTCCAGGTTAAAGAAACTGATGGTCTGTGCAAATATTACACAACAATGCAACAGTACATGCAAAAAAGGCTCATGGCTCATGATTGCAATGCAAGTTGTAAACAGCTGCATTGAACATACACAGTATATATATATATATATATACACACAAAATACAGTACATAACAACCAGCAGCCTTGGTTTGAAAAAGATTACTTTCGATACGGTATTTGTAGCCCTCCAATCTGGAAATCCATCGGTAAAGAAAAAAAATAAATAAATAAATTGTTTCTTCCTTTACCTCCGGAGGCACAGCCCGGAGTTTTTCGACTAACGGAAGTGCAGGGGCCTCGGGGATCGCCCACGCCCTTCACTTCCGGCGGTGCCCCCAGGGAATCGCTGTGTTGTTTACAAATACTTAGGGTAGAAAACCAGTTTCGCTATATATCACATTTTTCACATCACTATATCACCGTGTAGACTAATCTGATGTTTGTTAAGTCTATAAACACAATGACTGAACAAATGTTACTATTTCTGTGTGCATGTTTTATAATTAACATGGTTATCGTAGATTACCGTTAGTTGTTAACGTTAGCGGTGTCTGTAATAACCATAGACTGTATAAAAATTAGGTAATAACTCAATAAATGGTCCGTGAATAAAATATTTTTTCCAGCGGATATCTTAGTTACAACATGATTGAGCTAGCAAAGCAGTTTTGTGTTGCTATGTGTGGTATTTATTCAGTTATTGGAAATCATGATGTCTAGAAAGCATCAGTGGCTGAAGCTGACAGGGACAGTTAGCAAAGCTAACATCAGGACGTCATCTGTTAAAAGCCTCCCGTTGTCGGATACGACATGAAACTACTCCAGTTATCTCAATCATGTTGTAAGTCAGACATTCGCTAAAAAAAAAACACGTTGACTAAACGGCGTTTGGGTGGAGCAGTCGCTATGGACCCGGAGCTTGCTGTTTCTGTAGGTACACATTTCCTGGGGACACCTGCACGTCTCGGCCACGCCCCCTCCATTGTGACTGGCTAAAGCGTAGCATCTTTGAAACTCAAAGCCCCCCCCCAGTCATCTTTCACACAGGGCTGCCGACACATTCTACAATGTAAATTGCGTAATCAGTCTTGAGAGATTAGTAGCCCTCTGATTCAAGTCTAGACAGCAAATAGAAGTTTATGCTGCTGATGTGCTGCCTGCATGTTAAAGGAGATGCTGAGCAGTCTGAGCAAAGGCAGTAAAAGTGTCCTGTCAGCAGCATATTACTCCCTTCTTTGCTCCTGACAGATGAGTCATAATTCACATGGCCACTGGTGCTCTTTGTCCAATAAATGTAGACACACATGGATTCACGTTTAAACAAATTGCTGATGTAATTTTTTTCATGGCTGGACAGAAATAGAAGAGTCCAATACCATTTTTAATTTACCTAATACAAAATGGCATCTAAAGAGGATATTCTTATACATACATATCAAAATTTATGAGTATCCAGCCATTATTTTTAAATATCCTACCTCTAAATATAGAAACCATTGTGAAATCCATGCAGTCAAATTGTGAGCTGTGGCCACCAGCCATTTCCCAAGAAGAGCTTCAGGAGTCCATGTTTGTGTTTTTGTACCATTCAATAAATATCAGCATGATGAGAAAGTTCATCTATTTTATGTATGGACACGGTGCATTTTCTAGCCTCAGTATGTGTTCTGAGACCACAGTGGACATAAATATCAATAAGGTTGAACTATACTAAACAAACATGTATAAGCAACACTTTCAAAAATGTATATGCAACACTTTTCAGTGTAAGCAAGCACTTCTCTTTTCCAAAATAATCAATCCACCTGACAGGTGTGGCATACCAAGATGAACAACTCTGGTGAACATTTCTGCAGTCAGCATCACAATGGCACACTCCCTCAAAACTTTTGGTCTCTCTCTTATTGTGTTGTGTGATCAAACTGCACATTTTAGTGTGACCTTTTACCATCCCAAGGCACACCTGTGTTGTAATGATAATGTTAAATCAGCATCTTGATATGCAATGCCTGTCAGTTGGATGGATTATCATGGAAAAGAAGAAGTGCTCACTAACACAAATTTTAACTAATAGAAAAATTGGAGGGAAACATATCCATTAAAGGCATAAAGGCATAAAGAAAGCCTAAGATCTTTAACTTAACCCTGTAAAAATGGGAGCAAAAACAAAAAGGGTTGTATTTAAAAAACAGCAGAAATGTCTGAACAGTTAAATATTTTGCCATCCAGTAGCTCTCCCTTTAATATCTCTGGGGATGTTAGGGACAATGTGGGTAATATTGAAAATCACTCAGCAGGACTGTGCGTTGGCACCGTTGAATGTTTTTTGCATCAATGTGATGCAGTGCCTTGACTTTTCAGGTATTATTTCAATGGAGTAGCCAAAGTCAGACATAAGCATTTGGTTATGTTATCCATCAATGATTATAATAATAATTATAATATTATTAATAATTTCTTAAACACTATATCACAATTTCAAATGACTCTTCTGTGATAAAAGATTGGATCTATACTACACATCCCTAATTACCACCCTTTATTTTATGTCAACAGAAGTGCTAATGCTAGTGAACTTCAAATTAAGGACCACATTTCCCATGATCCTCTGCCAGTCCCTGCACTGATGGACTTGTACTGTAATGATACCACTATCTGACGTGTATGTAGTAAGTGTCAGAAGGGTATAAAAGAAGACTAACATCTCAGATACATACTATGTAGCTTATTTTTATACTGCAGCATGAGAAATTCTGAGTGTTCATTTCTGCTTAGTTTGTTGACTTGTTTTGTTGTTTTTGAAGCGAATTTGTTCTGGGTTTGACAAACAGTTGAGTTCAGTCCACGAGTTCCTGTTTCATTTGGATGAGGGTCGGGGGATGTTGGCTGCCTCGACCTTCCCTCCGTAGAATGTATTCACTAAACTGCGAAGAGTCCACTCCACCGCCACATGAACCTGTGATCCAGAATCCTCTCTGCTGTAACCGCTCCAACACCTGCAATCACACACAAACCAAACAACAGCAATACAAGATTGAGGTTTGACATGGAAACATTTTCTTCTGTGGAGTGCTGAAGTTGAAAGCGCTGGTGGGAAAAAAAAAAAGCTTGAGCTCGTTCAACATTTTATGGATCAATTTGAAGTCACTATTACCCCCTTTCCACCAAATTAGCTCTGGTTCTTGAACTAATTCCATTCTGGATTCTTGGAACCCTGATTCTATGTAAGGAACCAGCCTGCTTTTCCACCAGCTTTGAGCAGAACCATCGTAATTAAGAATGTGTCATCAACTAAGGGTGCTGCACGATGCACAAAGAAAATAATAATTATAATAGATAATTACTGCCTTATTATGTTGAAAAACGACTCAAACAGCAACCTTCTTTAAGGTTGGCATGTTATCAATCTGGTTTTAGAAAATCTCACAGTACAGTCACAACAGCTACAAAAGTTAGTAGATGATAAAGTAAATGATATTATTATGGCCCTAGATAAAAAACAAGGCAGAGGTTGGTTAGTATAGGGCTGTTGGATTCAGCAATGGCCTGGTTCTCTAATTACCTTACAGACAGGTATCAATGTGTTAAAGTTGATAGTTGTTCCTCTGATATCTCGGCTGTCCACAAGGGGATGCAACAAGGCTCCATTTTAAGCCTACTGTTATTTACTATCTATATAAATGATTTGGGTTAAAGTGTCCAAAATGTAAATTTCCATTTTTTTTCCATTCATGACACTGATGACAGTGTCATGAATGGAATCGTATATTGTTGTGCAGAGACCTTGCAAAAGGCCGTGGAGTACTTGAAAGCTGCTTTTAAGGAAACTGAAGCCCAACTCCTGCAATTAAGACTTGTGCTTAATGCAGATAAAACAAAAATGATGATCTTTACTAAATCAAAAGAAAAATCCGGCTGTCTTACTGCTGTGCACACATACCAATGTGTTCCTGTTGAAATTGTTACCAATTTTAAATAACTGGGCTTCATTTTAGATGATAACTTGTCTTTTAAACCACACACTGAAAATTTGGTCAAGAAACTAAAGGTGAGGCTGGGCTTCTATTTTCGAAATAAATCGTGTTTTTCTTTTATTTTTAAAAATAAGCTTGTTGCTGCAACGTTTCTGCCGTTGCTGCTGTCACTGCTCATGCTGGACGCTACTTATCATGGTGTACTGAGATTTATTACTTCCTGTAAATCACACACCCATCACTGTACTCTGAATGCTTGAATAGGTTGGCTGTCTTTGTCTGCTCGTAGGCTTCTCCACTGGTACATCTTCATCTATAAAGCAATCATTGGACTACTAACTTCATACCTTTGTACATACCTCACTTTCACACACTTTCACACAATCCATCTTACAACTTGCGATCCCAGGACTGTCTATCTGCCTCAGTTCCCAGAGCTCGCACTGAGTTTGGGAAGAGGGCATTCATGTACTCTGCTCCCTCAGCCTGGAACGGACTTCAAAAAACTCTGAAGCTTCAGAGCTTCATTTCAATTAATGATTTTAAAAACTTGAGTCACAGACTTTTTAATGGCTGAGATGGGATAATGCAAATGCTTTGGTGCATAATGGAGATTTATTATTGCATTGATTGTGTATATGATGTATATGATCATTGTATATTGTTTTATAGTGTATATTGTGCTGTACACTAATCTGACCTTCCTTCCTTAGCGTCCCTATAGCAGTTTGCCTGAAGAAAAGAAAAAAAATAAATAATGAAACAGCCACACAGAACAATTCACCAAACATTCCTCTACTCCTCCTTAGAGGCGTGTGTGTGTGTGTGTGTGTGTGTGTGTGTGTGTGTGTATGTGTGTGTGTGTGTGTGTGTGTGTGTGAATTG
The DNA here is from genome assembly GCA_035609425.1 of Epinephelus awoara. Lineage (NCBI taxonomy): Eukaryota > Metazoa > Chordata > Actinopteri > Perciformes > Serranidae > Epinephelus > Epinephelus awoara. The sequence continues at coordinate 982,147 of CM069303.1, read as the reverse complement.
TTTTGGAACATTCTGCTCTTATCAGTTTGCCCCATTGAAGGTTGTTCAATCCAAGTAAATATATTTTGCCTCTAACCTGACCTTAACTGTCTCACATTCCTATGCACCCATTGTCCCCCTGCCAGTACAGAAGATCTATTCAATCAGCACAGTTTAACTGTCACAGTAAAGTGACCTTTTGACCTTTTGGATATAAAATGCCATCACTTCGTTATTTTATCCTATCAGACATTTGTATCAAGGTTAGTCATAATTAGGAAATTAATTCTTGTGGCCAAAAATATCTATTGTGAGGTCACACTGACCTTGATCTTTGACCTTCGACAACAACATTCCTATCAGTTTATTCTTCAGCCCAAGGGGATGCTTATGTCAAATTTAAAGAAATTCCCAAACCCATTTTTATTTGCAGTCGGTCTCGCACAACAGTTGCAACACACCCACCTCCTTCCTGGCTGACGTGCTGACGTATTGCGGTAAGCAAGTTGTGTCATTTCCGGTGTTTCTGTGGCAGCGTCTCTGTACTCTCTGTGCTCTGGTGAATCCTACTAGCCTGCTTTCTGCTTTCTCACTTCAGTTGCTTAAAACGTCTACTCCAAGTCTTAACCCACACTAGTTCTGTTTAAGCACTCATAGCTCTCCTCCTTTCTACGACTTTCTCGCTAATCTCTTAGCTGTTGTTTGCACGTTACTAGCCTTGGTAGCTACATTAGCTTTACTGCTAGCGATGGCTTCTCCCTCTGCTCTCTCTTGCCCGGTGTGCCACACGTTCAGTTATGCCTCTGCCTCCTTTAGTGACAGTGGTAATTGTAACAAGTGTAGCTTATTTGCTGCGTTGGAGGCGAGGCTTAGTGAATTAGAAGCGCGGCTCCGCACCATGGAAAATCACTCTGCAGCTGCGGTAGTTAGCCAGTCCCCTGTAGCCGGTGCGGAGCCACATAGCATAGCCTTAGCTCCTGCTAGCGGTCCTCCGGTAACTCCCGTTCAGCCGGGATGTTGGATAAGTGTGCGCCAGAAGCGTAGCTCCAAGCCGAAGCCCACGGCTCACCACCAGCCTGTTCACGTCTCCAACCGCTTTTCCCCACTCAGCGACACACCCGCTGACGATAAAACTCTGGTTATTGGCAGCTCTATTTTGCGGAACGTGAAGTTAGCAACACCAGCGGCCATAGTCAAATGTATCCCTGGGGCCAGAGCGGGCGACATCGAATCAAATTTAAAACTGCTGGCTAAAGATAAACGTAGATTCAGTAAGATTGTTATTCACGTCGGCGGCAATGACACCCGGTTACGCCAATCGGAGGTCACTAAAATTAATGTTGCCTCGGTGTGTGAATATGCAAAAACGATGTCGGACTCCGTAGTTTTCTCTGGACCCCTCCCTAATCTGACCTCTGATGACATGTTTAGCCGCATGTCATCATTTAATCGCTGGCTGTCCAGGTGGTGTCCAGCAAACGATGTGAGTTTCGTTAATAATTGGCAAACTTTCTGGGGGAAACCTGGTCTCATTAGGAGAGACGGCATTCATCCCACTTTGGATGGAGCTGCTCTCATTTCTAGGAACCTGGAAAATTTTATTAGCAGATTAAATCCCTGACAACCCAGAGTTGAGACCAGGACAGAGAGCTGCAGTCCTATATGCCTCTCTGAGCTTCTAGTTCACTTACCCAGCCATAGTTTTCATAGTTTTATACCACTGGTGTCTGTCCCTCGACCACCTAAATTATTTAAATCTAAAATTAAACAAAGAGGAGTTGTGCAAAACAACCTCATAGAAATTAAAACCTCTTCTGTGACAGAAAGACAAAACAGGAGAATTAAATGCGGACTGTTAAATATCAGGTCTCTTTCGTCTAAAGCAGTGTTAGTAAACGAATTAATATCAGATAATCATATTGATTTACTCAGTCTCACTGAAGCCTGGCTGTGTCCTGATGAATAAGTCAGTCTAAATCAATCCACTCCTCCCAGTCATAATAATACCCACATTCCTCGAGGCAGCGGCCGAGGAGGGGGAGTTGCAGCCATTTTTAACTCTAGTCTGTTAATCAGCGCCAAACCTAAACTAGATTATAATTCTTTTGAAAGCCTTGTTCTTAGTCTTTTACATCCGACCTGGAAAACCTCGCAGCCACTTATTATTGTGTACCGTGCTCCTGGCCCGTATTCTGAATTTATATCTGAATTCTCAGAGTTTTTATCCAGTTTAGTTCTAAAATCAGATAAAGTTATTATTGTAGGCGACTTTAACATTCATGTCGACGTTGATAATGACTCCCTGGCTACCGCGTTTATCTCATTATTAGACTCCATTGGCTTCAGTCAGGGTGTACGTGAACCCACTCACTGTTTTAACCATACCCTCGATCTAGTTCTGACGTATGGAATTGAAATTGATAACCTAACAGTCTTTCCACAGAATCCCTCGCTATCGGATCATTATTTGATTACTTTTGATTTCTTTTTACTCGACTACACGCCACTTAGCAACAGTTACTATACCAGATGTTTATCAGATAGTGCTGTCGCAAAATTTAAGAAAATGATTACTCCGTCGTTAAATTCAATCCCAAGTCCTTTAGTAACAGAGGTTTCCCGTACCGATTTTAACCTCTCCCGAATTGATCAATTTGTTGATAGCGCCGTAAGCTCGCTGCGAACAACACTTGACTCTGTAGCTCCTCTTAAAAAGAAGTTAACAAAACAAAGAAAGTTCGCTCCTTGGTATAACTCTGAAACCCGTAAATTAAAGCAAATATCGCGAAAGTTTGAAAGGAATTGGCGATTAACCAAACTGGAAGAATCTCGTGTAATCTGGGCAGACAGTCTCAAAACTTATAAGAGGGGCCTCCGCAATGCCAGAGCAAACTATTACTCAGCTTTAATAGAAGAAAACAAAAATAACCCCAGGTTTCTTTTCAGCACTGTAGCCAGGCTGACTGAGAATCAAAGCTCTATTGAGCCTTGTATTCCTTTAGCCCTTAGCAGTAATGATTTTATGAGCTTCTTTAATGACAAAATTCTAGCTATTAGAGGCAAAATTCATGACGACCTGTCCTCAGATAGTACCTATCTAACCTCAAACACAGCTGTAACACCTAATATTTATTTAGATTCCTTCTCCCCAATTTCTCTTCAAGAATTGACCGCAGTGATTTCATCATCTAAATCATCAACGTGTCTCTTAGACCCCATCCCAACTAGGCTACTCAAGGAGGTCTTACCTTTAGTTAACACCCATATATTAGACATGATCAATATATCCTTATTAACAGGCTATGTACCACAGTCTTTTAAGGTAGCTGTAATTAAACCTCTACTAAAAAAGCCCACCCTGGATCCAGAGGTGTTAGCCAACTATAGACCAATATCTAATCTTACCTTTATGTCAAAGATCCTTGAGAAAGTAGTCGCAGACCAGCTGTGTGATTTTCTCCAGGATAATAATTTATTTGAGGAATTACAGTCAGGATTTAGAGCGCATCATAGCACTGAGACAGCTCTAGTGAAAATTACAAATGACCTTCTGATTGCTTCAGACAAAGGACTCGTCTCTGTACTTGTTTTATTAGATCTTAGTGCAGCGTTTGACACCGTTGACCATGAAATTCTGTTACAGAGACTGGAACACTTAATTGGCCTAAAAGGTTCTGCACTAAGCTGGTTTAAATCTTATTTATCTGATCGTTTTCAATTTGTTGACGTTCATAATGAATCATCCGTACGTACTAAAGTTTGTTTTGGAGTTCCGCAAGGTTCTGTGCTTGGACCAATCCTATTTATTCTATATATGCTTCCTTTAGGTAACATCATTAGAAATCACTCTATAAATTTCCATTGTTATGCGGATGATACACAGTTGTATTTATCGATGAAGCCAGAAGAAAGGGATCAATTAACTAAACTTCATAATTGTCTTAAAGACATAAAAACCTGGATGAGCACCAATTTCCTGATGTTAAATTCAAACAAAACTGAAGTTATTGTTCTTGGCCCCAAACAACTCAGAGACTCTTTATCTGATGACATAGTTTCTCTCGATGGCATTGCTCTGGCCTCTACCACTACCGTAAGAAACCTCGGAGTAACATTTGATCAAGATCTGTCTTTCAATTCTCATTTAAAACAAACCTCACGGACTGCATTTTTTCATCTGCGTAATATTGCAAAAATTAGGCCTATCTTGACCCAAAAAGATGCAGAAAAATTGGTCCACGCTTTTGTTACCTCGAGGCTGGATTACTGTAACTCTCTACTATCAGGTAGCTCTAGTAAATCATTAAAAACTCTTCAGCTAATTCAGAATGCAGCAGCACGTGTACTAACAGGAACTAAGAAACGAGATCACATTTCTCCTGTTTTAGCTTCTCTGCACTGGCTCCCTGTAAAATCCAGAATTGAATTTAAAATCCTACTGTAAACTTATAAAACTCTAAATGGTCAAGCTCCATCATATCTTAGAGAGCTCATAGTGCCTTATTATCCCACCAGAACTCTGCGCTCTGAGAACGCAGGGTTACTCGTGGTCCCTAAAGTCTCCAAAAGTAGATCAGGAGCCAGAGCCTTCAGCTATCAGGCTCCTCTCCTGTGGAATCATCTTCCTGTTACGGTCCGGGAGGCAGACACCATCTCCACATTTAAGGCTAGACTTAAGACTTTCCTCTTTGATAAAGCTTATAGTTAGGGCTGGCTCGGGCTTGCCTTGTACCAGCCCCTAGTTAGGCTGACTTTGGCCTAGTCTACCGGAGGACCACCTTTAATGCACCGGGCACCTTCTCTCTCTCTCGCTCTTGCTCTCTCTCTCTCCCTCTCTCTCTCGTATCCTATTACTGTATCTATTTTACTCGGCCATTCTGGATGTCACTAACTCGGTTTCTTCTCCGGAGCCTTTGTGCTCCACTGTCTCTCAGGTTAACTCGTATTGCAGCGGTGCCTGGATAGTGTGACGTGTGTGGTTGTGCTGCTGCCGTGGTCCTGCCAGATGCCTGCTGCTGCTGCTGCTGCTGCTGCTGCCATCATTAATCATTAGTCATACTTCTACTGCTATTATAGACATATGATATTATCATACATGTATACTGCCTGATACTAATATATACTTTCAACATATTGTACCACAGTAGCCAGAACTATAACGACAGTATTATTACTTTCATGAATGTTGTTGTAAGCTACTGTCATTACCGAGGATGTCATACAGATTACTGTATTGTGTCATACAGATTACTGTTAATTTGTTATGCTGATCTGTTCTGTACGACATCTACTGCACGTCTGTCCGTCCTGGAAGAGGGATCCCTCCTCAGTTGCTCTTCCTGAGGTTTCTACCATTTTTTTCCCCCGGTAAAGGGTTTTTTTTGGGGAGTTTTTCCTTATCCGCTGTGAGGGTCTAAAGGACAGAGGGATGTCGTATGCTGTAAAGCCCTGTGAGGCAAATTGTATTTGTGATATTGGGCTTTATAAATAAAATTGATTGATTGAATTGATTGAAAATCCAATGAGCATGTTTAAAAAAATGTGAAAAGGCAACTCATCCCAAATTATTACATTTTCAACTCAGGAAGGACAAAATGCTAACAATTCACTGATTTATTTGCCTCACATCACCATAGAAAACACTTCAAAACCTTCCTCAGAGCATTTAAAGCACACAGGCTCAACTCGGTAACCCACAGTGCTGGAGTAAATACACTGCTGGGAATAATGTGAGCGACATACATGAGTGAAATGTCAGTATTTTGTCAAATATAACTGCAGGGAAAGTGATGATTAGGGCCAGATGCGGAGGAGCCACATCAGCTTGAGGTAAATACATGTAATATTATATAGCTAAGCTTAAATTGCTTTCCTGCTAGTTGTCTGTGTCCATACCAGCAGCACGTATAGTTTATAATACCAACAGCACACGCTGGCATTATGTAGAATGATGTATGTGATGTAGGTGACTATAAAACAGCAATTAAACGCCAAATCCCCTTTGCTAGCCAGATGTCGATAAATACATATGTCTTAATTAGTCACGATTCTGGTGCGAAGCAGATTATCAGCATAGAAATTATTTGGACAAAAAACCACGGGGAACAAAGTACAATTCATTCAGATTTAATGGCACGATAGTGTTTAAGAAGAGAGGGGAAGAAAAAGTGGTGACCCCATACCTTTTTCATAAAGTTCAAGTACGTGTTAAATCCGCAAGGATCCGCTGTTAAAAATAAATTAATCCAAGTTGTGTTGCCTGTTTTAAGAGGATAAAGAAAAGTGTTGTATTCAAAAATGGTAAATGGATGCATTTGTATAGCGCTTTTGTATAGCGCTTTTTCTATGGAGTTATATTTGTGCCACAATCCTGAGTGAGCAATTGTTGATTTTGAGCACAGAAAAATGTGTTGTGAGCACAACAAAATGTGTTGTGAGCACAGAAAAATATTTTGTGCAAGCACACAAATCAATTTTTGAGGACAATTTAATGTGTGCCCTCTCACAAACTCGTTATTAGTGCGCGAGCAGTCCGCAGCGTACTCGCTCAAGATGTGTCTCTCTCTGCCTCTCGACCTGCCCTCACTGTGCACTCAACTTCCCCTGTGCGCTCTCGAGTTGTACATGGGTGTTACAAATGTGCCACAATTATCAACCAATCAGAAAACTCGGGGGCGGGTACATTCTGATTGGCTGCTTCGGCTCCAAAGAGGTTGCAGCATCCCGGTGGAGTTCCCACCCACCAAAGGTCAAAACAGAGGAAAATTCGATTGAATGAAAACACATTTTTGGTCAGTATTTCACTTTAAATATTAGTATTATCGAATGGTATTACATTATAGTGCTGCCGTGCTGCGTTGATTGGATTAACATTAACGTTACACGTCCATGTATCATATATTTATTTAGATTCCTTCTCCCCAATTTCTCTTCAAGAATTGACCGCAGTGATTTCATCATCTAAATCATCAACGTGTCTCTTAGACCCCATCCCAACTAGGCTACTCAAGGAGGTCTTACCTTTAGTTAACACCCATATATTAGACATGATCAATATATCCTTATTAACAGGCTATGTACCACAGTCTTTTAAGGTAGCTGTAATTAAACCTCTACTAAAAAAGCCCACCCTGGATCCAGAGGTGTTAGCCAACTATAGACCAATATCTAATCTTACCTTTATGTCAAAGATCCTTGAGAAAGTAGTCGCAGACCAGCTGTGTGATTTTCTCCAGGATAATAATTTATTTGAGGAATTACAGTCAGGATTTAGAGCGCATCATAGCACTGAGACAGCTCTAGTGAAAATTACAAATGACCTTCTGATTGCTTCAGACAAAGGACTCGTCTCTGTACTTGTTTTATTAGATCTTAGTGCAGCGTTTGACACCGTTGACCATGAAATTCTGTTACAGAGACTGGAACACTTAATTGGCCTAAAAGGTTCTGCACTAAGCTGGTTTAAATCTTATTTATCTGATCGTTTTCAATTTGTTGACGTTCATAATGAATCATCCGTACGTACTAAAGTTTGTTTTGGAGTTCCGCAAGGTTCTGTGCTTGGACCAATCCTATTTATTCTATATATGCTTCCTTTAGGTAACATCATTAGAAATCACTCTATAAATTCCCATTGTTATGCGGATGATACACAGTTGTATTTATCGATGAAGCCAGAAGAAAGGGATCAATTAACTAAACTTCATAATTGTCTTAAAGACATAAAAACCTGGATGAGCACCAATTTCCTGATGTTAAATTCAAACAAAACTGAAGTTATTGTTCTTGGCCCCAAACAACTCAGAGACTCTTTATCTGATGACATAGTTTCTCTCGATGGCATTGCTCTGGCCTCTACCACTACCGTAAGAAACCTCGGAGTAACATTTGATCAAGATCTGTCTTTCAATTCTCATTTAAAACAAACCTCACGGACTGCATTTTTTCATCTGCGTAATATTGCAAAAATTAGGCCTATCTTGACCCAAAAAGATGCAGAAAAATTGGTCCACGCTTTTGTTACCTCGAGGCTGGATTACTGTAACTCTCTACTATCAGGTAGCTCTAGTAAATCATTAAAAACTCTTCAGCTAATTCAGAATGCAGCAGCACGTGTACTAACAGGAACTAAGAAACGAGATCATATTTCTCCTGTTTTAGCTTCTCTGCACTGGCTCCCTGTAAAATCCAGAATTGAATTTAAAATCCTACTGTTAACTTATAAAGCTCTAAATGGTCAAGCTCCATCATATCTTAGAGAGCTCATAGTGCCTTATTATCCCACCAGAACTCTGCGCTCTGAGAACGCAGGGTTACTCGTGGTCCCTAAAGTCTCCAAAAGTAGATCAGGAGCCAGAGCCTTCAGCTATCAGGCTCCTCTCCTGTGGAATCATCTTCCTGTTACGGTCCGGGAGGCAGACACCGTCTCCACATTTAAGGCTAGACTTAAGACTTTCCTCTTTGATAAAGCTTATAGTAAGGGCTGGCTCGGGCTTGCCTTGTACCAGCCCCTAGTTAGGCTGACTTAGGCCTAGTCTACCGGAGGACCACCTTTAATGCACCGGGCACCTTCTCTCTCTCTCTCTCTCGCTCTCGCTCTCTCTCTCTCCCTCTCTCTCTCGTATCCTATTACTGTATCTATTTTACTCGGCCATTCTGGATGTCACTAACTCGGTTTCTTCTCCGGAGCCTTTGTGCTCCACTGTCTCTCAGGTTAACTCGTATTGCAGCGGTGCCTGGATAGTGTGACGTGTGTGGTTGTGCTGCTGCCGTGGTCCTGCCAGATGCCTGCTGCTGCTGCTGCTGCTGCTGCCATCATTAATCATTAGTCATACTTCTACTGCTATTATAGACATATGATATTATCATACATGTAGACTGCCTTATACTAATATATACTTTCAACATATTGTACCACAGTAGCCAGAACTATAACGACAGTATTATTACTTTCATGAATGTTGTTGTAAGCTACTGTCATTACCGAGGATGTCATACAGATTACTGTATTGTGTCATACAGATTACTGTTAATTTGTTATGCTGATCTGTTCTGTACGACATCTACTGCACGTCTGTCCGTCCTGGAAGAGGGATCCCTCCTCAGTTGCTCTTCCTGAGGTTTCTACCATTTTTTTCCCCCGGTAAAGGGTTTTTTTTGGGGAGTTTTTCCTTATCCGCTGTGAGGGTCTAAAGGACAGAGGGATGTCGTATGCTGTAAAGCCCTGTGAGGCAAATTGTATTTGTGATATTGGGCTTTATAAATAAAATTGATTGATGATTGATTGATTGAGACATCAGCCGCTGAGTGACAATTTCACTCATATCCCTCTTTAGCATTCCTGGCTGCTGCTGTAGAGGCAGATAATGTATCATGTCATACTAAAGATAGACAGTTACTCAAGGTTTGGAAAGCAGCTGGTCAAATATCAGATTTGGCAGCAAAAGGACCCATAAAAGGTGTTTTGATAATTTGAGTAGTTTGTGCGTAAGTCAAGCCTTGGGAGGTCAAGCAAAGTAGAACGTGCTGGGTTAGGGTGACCTGACAGGTGGGACAGATGTGTTGGCAGTAAGGATGGCTGTTGATGCCAGTTCTGAGAGAGAGACAAAGGGGACAGGAAAATATTGGCGCACGAAGGCCACCGTTAGGAACAATAACAGGAAATCAGAAGAACTTTGGATTCCCAGAAAATATGACCTAAACACACACACACACCCACCCACACACACACCCACACTTGCATGAACGAGCAGACGCCCAGCATAAAAGCAAGTTGAAGTGTGACTGTTCAGGGCTGTTTCAACTGATTCGTTGTGTAAACCAGTGTATCTGTTATATGCTGATGTTTTGCGATTAAAGTAACCCCGGCTGTAACTTTTCTCCGTGGTTCTCCGAGTCTCTTCATTTCAGTGTTAGCTGAAGTTGAGCATTTTTCTTACACTGCTAACTTCAGAAGATGTCTTCTGAACCTAACGAACCACGGCCACATGTACGTAGTTTGTGCTTTAGTATTATATCATGTTTTATGAACCTTTATGAAAGTATGTTTGTTTTTGTCTGTACACTTTTAGCCTGTAAACCAAGTTAGCTATCTTGGTAGGTTGCTAAAGTTAGGTCTGTTAGTTAATGTCGCGGAGAAAAGCAGAAGCTTACTAACATTAGCGTTACTTCCATGATAGTTGGCAAAATTGACAGTGTATAAAAAAGGACAAGGCATCAAAAGCTGGCGTTGTGCCACCGAACGCCCGCTTCTAGTAAAATGTCTATTGGCAATGATAAGGGTGCATCACACGGCCCGTTGTCTCTCTCATGTAGTTTATTCTGAGACGTCACATTACAGTACGTGAGTCACTCTTCTTTGATAATTTGAGCTCTCTTTGTACAACAGGACATGTTTTAAGTATGATTCATGTCTAATTGTTGCAATTGGGTGCCATGGGTGTACTACAGCCACTCTGAAGGTCCTGGATGACATTATCACTTCCCTGGACTCTAAGCAGATCTGCGTTGCTGCCTTCATTGATCTTACTAAGGCCTTTGATTCCGTCATCCATTCCATCCTCCTGCAGAGGCTCTCCAGCATTGGTCTGTCATCACACTCCTGTAATTGGTTCGCCAGCTACCTAAACAATCGAGTCCAGCAAGTTAAGACTGAAAACATCCTGTCTGACCCTCTCACCATCACTAAAGGGGTGCCTCAAGGCTCTATCCTAGGCCCAACGCTGTTCTCTATCTACATTAATGATGTAGCCAAGAATGCCGGGAACTCCAAGATCCACCTATATGCCGATGACACCATCTTATACTCAGTGGGCCCTTCTCTTCATTCTGCAGCAGCCACACTACAGCATAGTCTCTCTTCTATTGAGCAGCATTTCCACAGCCTTCATCTTCTCCTCAATACTAAGAAAACAAAATGTATCATTTTTGACCGGAAACATGACTCCACTACTGCCCCTAAAATCCTCTGTGCCGACGGCTCTGAACTCGAGTTTGTGACCTGTTACAAATATCTTGGCCTTTGGTTGGAGTCGTCCCTCTCCTTCACCACCCACATTAAGCACTTACAGTCAAAAGTTAAAGCTCGTTTGAGCTTTCTATATCGCAACAAGGCCACCTTCACCTGTTTAGCCAGACACACACTTGTCAAAATGTCCATCCTGCCCATATTTGATTTTGGCGACACCATCTACAGGATGGCATCTCACTCTACCCTCAGTAAATTGGACCCTCTCCACCACTCTGCCATCCGTTTTTCCACAGGTGCACATTTTAGTACTCACCACTGTGACTTATACAAACTAGTAGACTGGACATCCCTCCACACCAGACGACTCCGCCATTGGCTTCAGCTCATTTACAAAACCTTACTTGGTATGACACCTCCCTACCTCTCCTCTCTCCTGCACCTCTCCCACTCTGCCCTCAATTTAAGGTCCAGTAAACTCATTAAACTCTCTATCCCCAAAGCCCGCACAGTCTTTGGACGCATCTCTTTCCGCTTTGCTGCAGCTAATGACTGGAACACCATTCAAAACACCCTCAAACTTACCGTCCTCACATCACTTACAGTCTTTAAACAAAATTTGCAATAAATTATAGTTGACTCTTGCACCTGTTGAGTAGGCCTACTTGTCATGTTTGTACTGTTTTTCACCTTTATTGAATTGTATTTATTAATTGTTTATTAATTTTTTATTGTGCATTTTATATAACTTATTTTTTTTTATTTTAGCATCCACTCCCCCTCTCCCTCCAGAGAGCCTTTGCTCTTTGGTTCAGGCTGCATTTGTAAATAAGAATTTGTTCTTAATTGCTTGCCTGGGTAAATAAAGGTTAAAAAAAAAAAAAAAAAAAATTTAACTGGAGAGATGTTAATGTTAATCCTGAATTTATTTAGAGCCATGGTGCAGCTGAGTCAGCAGCCAGAAACCTGGTGTCTTTGCTGCTTAACACTCTGGCCCCAAGCAGTTCAACAAGGCCGACAGAGACAGGGCAGCCTGCCCCTGCCCCTAGATATCGAATTGTGCAGCAAGAGATGGCAAGGTTTGTTATTCAGTCAGATTTTCATTTGTATGTGTGTCTGTATGTGTGATGATGCAGAATTAAAAATACATATATAATATGTATTTTTAATTCTGCATCATTAATGCAATTTGGTAGGCCCCATTTGTTAAATCACATGTAAATTCAAATACACATTTTGATTCACCTCCAGATAGGACTTTGGATTGTAATTGCATTGGAAAAAATATATACATGCTGTTTGGAAATGTAATGCAACACTTGATTGATATTAAACTCACATAAAACTATATTTTTTGTTGTTATTTTGTTAAATGGTCTTTACAAAATGACAAGGAAAATATTAAATGTTAATTAAAATCACTGTTTTGTGAATCTGCAGTCCTCCGATGTATGTGTTGTGGAGAACAAGCACAAGGTAAATTCAAAATAACTTTATTTCCCCTTTTACCAGTAATCTTTTGTTTTGGCTCTCTGTAATGTAAGGAAACTTTGTTTCAAATTTCAGGCAGTTCGTCCAATTTGCACCAAAGAATTCCCAGACAATGAGATAACACTCCATGCCAGTCTGTGTGGAGAGAGGTAATCTGCTCTCTTCTGTTTACATTTTTTTTCCCACAACTAATTGCCATTGCAATTAACAATTAACAAATTGCAAATTGTTTGAATTTACAGTGACTTAAGTGACAGCTTTGAATGTACAGTGGCATCTGCAGAAAATGACAGTAGTTCAACTATGCCTGGTCAAACTGCAGCATTCAAACCAAAAAGGTATGTTTTATCAGGATGGTCTTTGCACGAGTTTATATCAAATACAGAATAAATGACGTGCACCATCATTTACACCAGTAGTTGTCAACCTGGGGTCTGAAATGGGGAATATTTTAACTTAACTATGTCATTGACTAGAAATTATCCCAATGAGATAATGTGTAAGGATGACTATTCTGTTCATAGTTTTCACTCTTCCCTGTTAATCTACAGTCTAAAGTATAGACAGTTATGGAATAATTAAATCTGATCTGATGGCGATCCCTGAGACCAAATCATCAAAAAATACAGGTTCATGGCCTGATGTGTTTCAATTTGCAGGTCCTTGATACCAAAAAGGTTAAGAACCACAGATATACACATATGCTTTTGTGTCTTCCACAACATCTAGCCATCACATTCTCTCAAATCATTTTAACTGACAATTAAAAACACAGCACATGGTGCAGTTTTGTGTAAGCACATGTAGTCTTATTACCCTTTCTTTCCCAAACACTGTTCAGCTTATTGTTTAATGACACAATTATATGGCAGTAATTCCGCATCACCTACAAACTCCTCCTCCTCACCTACAAGTCCCTCCACTCCCTGGCCCCCCAGTACCTATCCGACCTCCTTCACCATCACACTCCATCGAGGAGTCTTCGGTCCACTGGCATGGGTCTGCTTGCTGTCCCTTGCGCCAGCCGACGCACCTTTGGGGACAGAGCCTTCAGCGTGGCTGCCCCCACCCTTTGGAACTCTCTTCCCTCTGAGATACGCCACGCCCCAACCCTGGACTCATTCAAATCATCTCTCAAAAAACATCTGTTTACTCTGGCATTTGGTCTCGATTAGCTAGGCTGGTTTCTCTGTAGCTTGTGTTGTTTGTCCTTTTGTCTGTTGTTTTCGTTTGGTTTGCTGCTGTTTTGTAAAGCGTCCTTGAGTGTTTTGAAAGGCGCTATATAAATCTAAGCTATTATTATTATTATTATTATTAATGTATACAAATATTTTAGAAATTAATTTGGGACACCAGTACAGAGTTTAAATTGTGTGTGGACAGAGAAGACCTTCCAGACAGAGGCATTCTCCAGTGGAAAAGGAAAAAAGCTGCATCTCCTGCCAGTGCTCTTAAGGTGGTCTATATAGGAGAGGCAGGCATTGATACGGGAGCACTTAGGAAAGAGTTTCTGACTGGTAAGTTGGTCATTTAACTGTTTGTTCTGATATGAAACAAACCCAATGGATTATCTAAACCTTGGTATTGCTTTTTTGTCTAAGATATGATTTCAGGTATTGAAAAGAGACTTTTTGAAGGAGCTTGAAACAGGGGTAAAAATCCCAAGTACTCTTTGACAAGTGTTGATAATGAGAACTTTAGGTTGGTAACATACACATTTTTGCACAATAATCATATATGGAAAAGAGTTTTTTTCTTTTACTCAAACTTTTCTATGTTGCTCACAGAACTGTTGGTGAAATAATGGCAGTCAGCCTCTCACAAGGTGGTCCACCCCCTGCTTTTTTGAGGGAGTGGTGCTACAACTTCCTCTGCACAGGAGAGGTGGACTTAGACTCTTTGTCTCAGGAGGATATGACCGATCTATAATCCTGTCTGCTCATCAGCAGGGTCAGCATTCTATTTAGTATTGTTAGATCTGAATTAGATTTATAATGTTGTACCACATATTGTATTTTCTATTTTATGTTGTACATTTTCAGGTTGAAAATTCTGAGATGCTGAATCTCTGATGTTGTTGGCTGATGAAATTGTAAGCTGTGGATACACAAGGCAGATCAAACTTGACAGCAAAGAAAACATAATTCGGTAAGTTTTCAAAGAATAACATTTTAAATATTTTTCATGCAAAAATGTTAACTTTGCAACAGTTTTGATTTTTTGTGTGCTTTTCTTCAAAGAGCAATTGTCTTACATTCTACAGCAAGACTGATTCCAATGCTGCAGCAACTCAGAAAGGGCATGGAACTGTATGACCAGTTACTACTGGTTGAACATTTTATTATTTCAGTCATATGTTCTGGCTGACAAAACTCCTTTAAATGCCCCTCCCCTTCCCTTTTTTTTGCTTGCTTATCCATTAATAAACTTGAGAGGATGTTTTAGGGAAAAGAGTTTTGCAATGTTGTAACCAGCTCAGTTCATATTTCAATATTTCAGTGTCATTGTTGGCTTGACACACAGTGCAAGAATCGTGTGTACAAGTCACGACCATGTGACTGAGAATGTTCCAAGGATCAACAGCTCTCTGAAGTTCTTCTAGAACTTCGTCATCCAGTGGGCACACAATTTCAGGAACCACAACTTTACTGTGAGAGTCCTCTTGTAGCATGGCACTCTCCTAGTCTATACCTGGGTCTTGAAGATCATACAAATTCAGAAAAACTGTTTAAATGGAGTAAAATTAAGTTAGGACTTTGTACTTAAAATATTGTTATGGTGGATTTTTTGTATGTGTGTTTCAAAAATAAATGCACAAATATTACAAAAAGGTGTTCGTATACTCAAAAGTTTTTATAACTAATATTCAAACTATTGGTTGTAGAACATATAGCTATTTTTAACTATATACCTCTGTCAGGTATGCCTCATCACTTGATGCAATGGAACTCAAAGTCATTATGGTTTGTTGATCAATCAATCAATCAGTTTTATTTATAAAGTCCAATATCACAAATACAATTTGCCTCACAGGGCTTTACAGCATACGACATCCCTCTGTCCTTTAGACCCTCACAGTGGATAAGGAAAAACTCCCCCAAAAAAACCCTTTACTGGGGAAAAAAAAATGGTAGAAACCTCAGGAAGAGCAACTGAGGAGGGATCCCTCTTCCAGGACGGACAGACGTGCAGTAGATGTCGTACAGAACAGATCAGCATAACAAATTTACAGTAATCTGTATGACACAATACAGTAATCTGTATGACATCCTCGGTAATGACAGTAGCTTACAACAACATGAAAGTAATAATACTGTCGTTATAGTTCTGGCTACTGTGGTACAATATGTTGAAATTATATATTAGTATCAGGCAGTATACATGTATGATAATATCATATGTGTATAATAACAGTAGAAGTATGACTAATGACTAATGATGGCAGCAGCAGCAGCAGACATCTGGCAGGACCACGGCAGCAGCACAACCACACACGTCACACTATCCAGGCACCGCTGCAATACGAGTTAACCTGAGAGACAGTGGAGCACAAAGGCTCCGGAGAAGAAGCCGAGTTAGTGACAGCCAGAATGGCCGAGTAAACAAGATACAGTAATAGGATACGAGAGAGAGAGAGAGAGGGAGAGAGAGAGAGCGAGAGCGAGAGAGAGAGAGAAGGTGCCTGGTGTATTATAGGTGGTCCTCCGGCAGACTAGGCCTAAGTCAGCCTAACTAGGGGCTGGTACAAGGCAAGCCTGAGCCAGCCCTAACTATAAGCTTTATCAAAGAGGAAAGTCTTAAGTCTAGTCTTAAATGTGGAGACGGTGTCTGCCTCCCGGACCGTAGCAGGAAGATGATTCCACAGGAGAGGAGCCTGATAGCTGAAGGCTCTGGCTCCTGATCTACTTTTGGAGACTTTAGGGACCACAAGTAACCCTGCGTTCTCAGAGTGCAGAGTTCTGGTGGGAAAATATGGCACTATGAGCTCTCTAAGATATGACGGAGCTTGACCATTTAGAGCTTTATAAGTTAACAGTAGGATTTTAAATTCAATTCTGGATTTTACAGGGAGCCAGTGCAGAGAAGCTAAAACAGGAGAAATATGATCTTGTTTCTTAGTTCCTGTTAGTACACGTGCTGCTGCATTCTGAATAAGCTGAAGAGTTTTTAATGATTTACTAGAGCTACCTGATAATAGAGAGTTACAGTAATCCAGCCTTGAGGTAACAAAAGCATGGACCAATTTTTCTGCATCTTTTTGGGTCAAGATAGGCCTAATTTTTGCAATATTACGCAGATGAAAAAATGCAGTCCGTGAGGTTTGTTTTAAATGAGAATTAAAAGACAAAACATATCTGTCTACCCTTGCAACTCAACTGTTTTTAAAATGTTTTATGTGAACTACCTTTATTATAGTGTACTTCAAGTTTCTCCCCTTCGTCTAGATCTTGTAGATGTCCCTTACACCACAGCTGTTCAGGAGTGAGACCTCCCTCTGTTCGCAGGGGATGATTATTCCATCCTTCAGTGAAGGTGTCAAGGTCTGCTCGTAGTCGGGGGACAAAGATGTAGTGCACACCAAAGAGGTGGACCACATCAGAGATGTCTAGTAGGCCATCTTCCTCTAGAGAGTGAAGAACGTCGTGGTATTTGCTAGTGACTGCAATCCAGATGTCCCACCAAAGTCTCTCAATCCTAGAATGAAATTTTAATAGCTTGACTTGGATTTACAAAGCTATTTTTGCTTTCATTAAAATAACAAAACTACTATAACTACAAATAATTATGCAGTCAAAAATTTCAAGACTGAAAAACTATGAACCTCTGATTATGAACGCTCTTTCCTGAAATAAAGCTTTGTCTTCCAGTTCCCCGTGTGGCAAACATGAAGTGTGCGATGTCCACATTCTCAGCACCCTGATTCCCCCTTACCCTAAGATGAAAATAAATTTTAATGATATATTAAAAGGTTTACTTCAACTTTAGTAGAGGAAATAAAATATTTTGTTGCTAGTACATAATAAATAGGCCATGAAGCTGGGTTGATCTCAGGAAGAATGAGAATGCAGTTGGGCCCTTGTTATTTGTCGCTGCATCCAAGTACATTATCTGCAATAAAACATGGAAAATTTTACATATGCTATCAACTACTGTATTACATTCTTACAGTCAGTCATAGAGCTTTTGGTATTTTATTATATCATAAGAAGACATCGGAAGGTACTACATCTTTACACATAACATATTATTGCAACAGAACCTTATGTTGTGTTTGATATCACCTCAGTATATGTTACATACTAAAATACTATATATATTGAACTTGTGATGCAACTGACTATTTTGCATGTTTAACACTTAAATTGGTTGAGAGAAGTCAGACACTCAAACACAACGTTGATCTGAAATACATTCGGTTGCATCTAAATTATTACTCTGTGGGACAGGAAAGGCAAGCAGATATGAATTAGGGACTACTTACAGTTAAAATCTGAAAAAACTAGTGCAGCAACATGAAATGCTTTGTATTTTTATGCAGTTCCTGCAAATGCAACTTGATTGATTGCTGCCTATTTGGACAGGTTATATTAAGTCAAATAATTTCTATTTAAGATTTTTTTGTATATGAAAAGAATAACCAGATGTGATCATTATTTGATATTAGCAGGAATTCCATACTGACATCTACTGGCCAATGCAATTATTCTATTCATAGCTAAACTGTGGGGTTTACATAATGATTTCTTGGCACTCAGATTGTTGGCAGTATTTTTTTATGTGAAACAATGATCAAGGTTCACTACCCTGTAATTGATGAATTCTTCTGCAGCGCTGGATATAAACTATACACAATTTGTATGAACTCACAATGATAAAAGAACTTCCTAAGCAGCCGATTAGGATTTTATGCCTAGGTCTGCTACATCCCTGTGTGGATGTCGAGATCTTAACAATATGCATATTAAGGTCTAATTTGGAATTCAAAACAATCTACATTGAGCTGATGACATTAACCACACACACACACACACACACACACACACAGACACACACACACGCATACACAAAAATCAATTACCTTCCTTGAGTATCCGTCCACTCCACCAAAGATCACAATATTGTACCTGTTCAAGAGGGGGGAAAAGGTTGAAATATAACTAAGGCTGTTCTTAAATGTATGACATGATTCCACTCCCAATATTCTGTATGTAGATAATTGCATAAACAGGCTATTTTACTCTACCTTATCAGTTTATGATTTGTATCAATGTGGACCAAGGAGAGAGGGCCGCGGACAGAATAACTTCTACGCACAACACACCCCAGTTCTAGGATCCGTGAGAAGATCCCTGCAGCATCAACTCGGTGCATGGAGGCCATCATTCTCCACCACTGAATGCGAAGGCCCAGTGAAACCAGATGGCCTTGAACCATTCGGTATCCAGCATTTGGCATCTGAATTTTAACACCTGAAATTATGTTGTCAAGTTCTTGGTCAGTCACAGAACTGCATGATCCTCTTACTGACGAGCCAAATTCTTGCATTCTCCTGTAAACAGTTCTTCTTGAAACACCAAGGCATTTTGCAATGCAGAAGACTGGCAGATGTGTGTCCAGCAAACTCTTCAGTTTTTCTTTCTCTATTACAATTTTGGGGTTACCAGGACCTGGACAACTTCTGTTTCCTGTTCCACAATAGGCATAGAACTGGCATTAATTTCCCTCTGGACAACGTGATGGAGGTTTTGGAGTGCCTCTGTAATCTCTGATACACCTCCTATCTGCTCAGAGAATGATCCAAACAGTACAAGATCATGGCGAGTTAGGAACTCCAAATAATCCAGATTTAGTGGTTGCTGGTTTAAGTCTCTCTGTCTCTCCATCAACTGCTGTCTCAGTGTATCCTGTTGGACAGAGACATCAATAAGAAAAAAAGGGACTCATGGTCAGCTATGTGCTGTATTTGACATCTCAGGTTATGGCCTTATGGTAATTTTTCTAAAACAGTCCTACAAATCTACAACAATCTTTCAAAGAAAGGTACAATTACAAATATATCCATAAACAAATTGCAAGTGCTGTTACTTAACACCACAATGTCTTATGTTCTTTTTAAACATCCATGCTTCAGTGAGCCAGCACACAACGCCAGGAACAGCAGCAGCACCCTGACTCTGTTACACCTAAATGGAATGTTACCCCTAATTAATATATCATCCATTACACCTGTGCTTGCCTTTCTATTAAGACAAAATGATTCCCAATGGTGTTAGAGCTTCAAAATTAGATGTAAAAAACTGCCTAAAACATGTGTCTGTAACAAAATTTCTTACAGATGATTGTGTGCTTTAGCTGTGGATGTGTAACATAAGATTATCAAACTTGATATATAGGTTATAAGTATATTTCAGTTAATGACGACAGACATATCAATAGTCATATCAGTCATATCAAAGTGCCTTCTTCAGGTGTTATATGTTGAAATAAGCCGGAGGAAGGTGCCTAAACTATTCTTTAATTAAGACTGTCAATTTTGCCAACTATCATGGAAGTAACGTTAATGTTAGTAAGCTTCTGCTTTTCTCCCCGACGTCTCAGAATAAACTACATGAGAGAGACAACGGGCCATGTGATGCACCCTAATCATTGCCAATAGACATTTTACTAGAAGCGGGCGTTCGGTGGCGCAACGCCGGCTTTTGATGCCTTGTCTTTTTTTATACACTGTCAATTTTTTCAACTATCATGGAAGTAACGCTAATGTCAGTAAGCTTCTGCTTTTCTCCGCGACATTAACTAACAGACCTAACTTTAGCAACCTACCAAGATAGCTAACTTGGTTTACAGGCTAAAAGTGTACAGACAAAAACAAACATACTTTCATAAAGGTTCATAAAACATGATATAATACTAAAGCACAAACTACTTACATGTGGCTGTGGTTCGTTAGGTTCAGAAGACATCTTCTGAAGTTAGCAGCAGCCAGGATTGCTAAAGAGGGATATGAGTGAAATTGTCACTCAGCGGCTGATGTCTCAAGATACATGGACGTGTAACGTTAATGTTAATCCAATCAATGCAGCAGGCAGCACTATAATGTAATACCATTCAATAATACTAATATTTAAAGAAAATGTGTTTTCATCCAATCGAATTTTCCCCCGTTTTGACCTTTGGTGGGTGGGAACTCCACCGGGATTCTCCAACCTCATTGGAGCCGAAGCAGCCAATCAGAATGTACCCGCCCCCGAGTTTTCTGATTGGTTGATAACTGTGGCACATTTGTAACACCCGTGTACAACTCGAACGAGCGCGCAGGGGAAGTTGAGCACACAGTGAGGGCAGGTCGAGAGAAAGAGAGAGAGACACATCTTGAGCGAGTACGCTGCGGACTGCTTGAGCACTCAGAACGAGTTTGTGAGAGGGCACACATTTAATTTGTCCTCAAAAGTTGATTTGTGTGCTTGCACAAAATATTTTTCTGTGCTTACAAAATATTTTTCTGTGCTTACAACACATTTTTTGTGCTCACAACACATTTTTCTGTGCTCAAAATATTTTTCTGTGCTCACAACACATTTTTTTGTGCTCACAAAATATTTTTCTGTGCTCAAAATATTTTTCTATGCTCACAAAATATTTTTCTGTGCTCAAAATCTACAATTGCTCGCTCAGGATTGTGGCACAAATATAACTCTATACTTTTCCACTCAAAGCGCTTTTTACACTACGAGTCACATTCACCCAGTCATACACTGGTGGCCGAGACTACCATACAAGGTGCCACCTGCTACTCAGGTTTTTTTTTAAGTCACTCACACACCAATGGAACAGCCATTGGGAGTAATTTGGGGTTCAGTTTGGGATTCTTGCTCAAAAATACTTTGGCATGCAGACAGAAGGAGCCGGGAATCAAACTGCTGATCTTCTGATTGGTGGACGACCCATTCTACCTCTGAGCCACAGCCGCCCATGGATACTTTAGTCCTTAAAACTACTGTCAACTCTTTTTTTCTCCATCTGTCTCTCTCCATGCACAGTCTGTTAATTACATAATTGATTTGTGATTCATGTTTTTAAAACGTCTACGTTTTATAAAAGTAATATTCATTCTGGTTAAAATATATAATTTAATAGTATTTCATCTTTGCTTAGAAAGAGTTTTGTGTAAAAGCAATTAAAAGCCCATCCCATACAAATACCTCTCCACACATAATACACAAGTGGTTCAATGATTGAAGCAAATAAAAGCCCTGGCTGTTAATTAATTTTCCAGCACAATAAAAGGGATGCATTAGATCCATAAATCCGTTCATTAATGTGATGCTTCCACTAAACTCACCAGGGGCGTCTCTAGGATTTTGACACATCCAGGGCTTAGCACAGAAGAGTTAAGCAGATGCGCATGCAGAGCGCACGCCGAAATTTTTAGACATAGAAACATTCTCCACATACCCTACAGGTACCTGCTCTTCTGGACTGAATTGAATTAAGGCATCATCAAATGAATGACCCATTTTGAATTTAGTTTGCACCCATGTACTGACATTAGCTAGCTAGGTAACAACACATTGTTTTTCCATTTAACACATTAGCAGCTACAGTAAAAGAGGCAGGCTGTGCAGGATCCCTGTCTGCTAGCTAGCTGCTATCATGCATGAAAAAGAAAATAAACAAGATGGTTCGACGTTATAGCCTAACATTAACTTTAGCTACTTTCCCCTCTAGAAGAAGCCCAAGCTTAATTATTTTTAGGTACACAATTCTTGCACACTACAATTGCATTGACAGACAGATGCTAATAATAACACATCGTTTTTTTCCCATGTAATATCAACTAGCTGCTAGCTAGCTAACATTAGCTACTTCCCTCTAGTAGTTCCAGCTGCAACACTCTTTTCGAAATTATACATTTTTACATAATTTCTATTCCCATTACCTCTTTGATTGCTGACCACCTTTGGGGGGAAAAATATGGAAATCTTTTTTTGTGACATCCCAAAGACAGCTTAACAGCTTGCTGTTGTCAAGCCTGCCTGTTGTCAAGTGCGCCTGTTACCTGACGCTGCTGTTTTGGGTGAATGACATCACGTGCGACCTGGAGGTGTTAACCACTTGTGTGCCAAAGCCAAAGTAGTGGCTTTTTAAAAAAAAATAAAAATTAATTGTTACTCAAACCTGTCCAAAAACACTGTTTTATCGAAGTATCAACATAAGATAACCGTAGTTTGAGGATGTGATCTTAAAAAAAAAAAAAAAAATTTTTTTTTTTTATTAATATTCGGGGCTAATTAAAAAACATACGGGGCTTTAGCCCCGAATGTTTTAGCCTAGGGACGCCACTGAAACTCACCTTATCTCCCTTGGTCGTATATCTGTTCTGGTGTTATATTTGTTATTTGTATTTGCATATATACTGAACAAAAATATAAACGCAACACTTTTGTTTTTGCTCCCATTTTTCATGAGCTGAACTCAAAGATCTAAAACTTCTTCTTTATACACACAAGACCATTTCCTCACAAATATTGTTCACAAATCTGTCCAAATCCGTGTTAGTGAGCACTTCTCTTTGCCAAGATAATCCATCCCACCTCACAGGTGTGGCATATCAAGATGCTGATTAGACAGCATGATTACTGCACAGGTGTGCCTTAGGCTGGCCACAATAAAAGGCCACTCTGAAATGTTCAGTTTTATCACACAGCACAATGCCACAGATGTCGCAGGTTTTGAGGGAGCATGCAATTGGCATGCTGACTGCAGTAATGTCTACCAGAGCTGTTGCCCGTGAGTTGAATGTTCATTTCTCTACCATAAGCCGTCTCCAAAGACATTTCAGACAATTTGGCAGTACATCCAACCGGCCTCACAACCGCAGACCACGTGTAAACACACCAGCCCAGGATCTCCACATTCAGCATGTTCACCTCCAAGATCCTCTGAGACCAGCCACCCGGACAGCTGCTGCAATAATTGGTTTGCATAACCAAAGAACTGTCAGAAACCGTCTCAGGGAAGCTCATCTGCATGCTCGTCGTCCACATCGGGGTCTCGACCTGATGGACAGCGTGTGTGGCATCGTGTGGGTGAGCGGTTTGCTGATGTCAACGTTGTGGATCGAGTGGCCCATGGTGGCAGTGAGGTTATGGTATGGGCAGGCATATGTTATGGACAACGAACACAGGTGCATTTTATTGATGGCATTTTGAATGCACAGAGATACCGTGATGAGATCCTGAGGCCCATTGCTGTGCCATTCCTCCACGACCATCACCTCATGTTGCAGCATGATAATGCACGGCCCATGTTGCAGGGATCTGTACACAATTCCTGGAAGCTGAAAACATCCCAGTTCTTGCATGGCCAGCATACTCACCAGACATGTCACCCATTGAGCATGTTTGGGATGCTCTGGATTGGCGTATACGACTGCGTGTTCCAGTTCCAATATCCAGCAACTTCGCACAGCCATTGAGTGGACCAACATTCCACAGACCACAATCAACAACCTGATCAACTCTATGCGAAGATGTGTTACACTGCATGAGGCAAATGATGGTCACACCAGATACTGACTGGTTTTCTGACCCCCCAGACCCCCCCAATAAAGCAAAACTGCACAATTTCAGAGTGGCCTTTTATTGCGGCCAGTCTAAGGCACACCTGCGCAATATTCATGCTGTCTAATCAGCATCTTGATATGCCACACCTGTGAGGTGGGATGGATTATCTTGGCAAAGGAGAAGTGCTCACTAACACAGATTTAGACAGATTTGTGAACAATATTTGTGGGAAATGGTCTTTTGTGTATATAGAAGAAGTTTTAGATCTTTGAGTTCAGCTCATGAAAAATGGGAGCAAAAACAAAAGTGTTGCATTTATATTTGTTGTTCAGTGTATAAATTTACCAGGTAAGCTACTTTTTCCACTTCACTGATGTAACAAATTGGCTGAACTGGCACTGGGTTAGAAATTGTCTGCAAGTATTAGGGTCTCCAGAATTTTTTTGCTGGTGTAGAAATGTTTGGTTCAGGGCCGGAAACAGGTGGGACTGGCTGGTCAATTGAGGCTGGCTGTGGGCTAGCAGCTTGAGGTGGGGTGGCTGGAGCTGAAGCTAAACGTTCATTGAGTGTAGCAATTGCTGAACTGACCTCTTGCAGCTGGTAGACGCTTTAGGGTCACCTCATGATGGCCTAAATGCTGGCCTTGCAGGGCAATAGCGTGTCTCAAAGCCTCATTCTCTGCAGAGTCCATTATTGGACAGATTGTACTGTAACAGGTTTTAAATGGTGGACTCCAAGGCATAGAGAAAAGACGGAGAGCAGTGGAGATCCAGGTGGGGGCAGAGTGGCTAGTTGGGCAGGTATGGCAGGAGTAACTGGGCTGCCGACTGGACAGAGGACTGGTGTTGGAGACCGGAGCTGGACATGAACTGAGGCAGAAGAGAGAAGTAGTTATTCCTCATGAAAAACATGCAGGACAAAAATGCACAATGAAATGGCTGGAGAGAGACTTAGAGCATGAACTGAGTCTACAATCTGGCGAGGTCTGGTTGTTTGAGGCAGGTTGTTATAGTGAGCAGATGATGAGTGATGAATGACAGCTGAGTAGGCTGGAGGCCCAGCTCCTGCACACCAGACACCATTCCAACTTTGTATTGCAACTGCTGCACAGCATTTTTATCTGGATTTATAAAGTTAATCTTATCTTATCATAGCATGTGCATCTTTATTGTGCAATAAACAACTTTACATACAGTTGTGAAATATATGTCAACTTTGACTTTCTTCAGATCACCTTTGAAACTACGAATACACCCCCTGAGATGACTGCATATACATGCTCTTGTGTTTGCTGAAAGATGTTTGTGCAATTACTTGGTTGCATTACCTGACAGCCCATTTTTCGCACTCTGGGAACCAAAAATGCACCCTGCATTTCCTGCACCCAGGTAAAAAAAAGAAAAAATAACTCAAGTCTTTATTCCTTTTAATTTGGTAACACTCACCAACAAAAACTAATTTAAAAGGCCATGACATTTGGAAAACAGTTAACAATCTTGTGCAAAATGTGACAGAACCAGTGGATGAGCTTGTAGTGCGAAAGCCTAAATCCCCTGGCAGGAAGTGTGCAGTCTATGCTGTACAAAGCCTTATGGAGGTAATTTTAATATCCAAATACTAATAAAAATACATCTTCACATAAGGTGACAAGAAATATACAGAGACACAAAGACATGATTATGTTGTTTTAGGACTTTTGCCTGACAGTGATGTATTTGCTGGAGCAGCATCCCACATTCTTCTTCGACCACAGCAAAGATTGTTGATGGAATATCTGCTCTCACTATGGTGGAATAAAAATTTGGAGCTGTCCCAAAGGGTTCACTCTTATCATAACAGTGTCCAGCTGTGTTGCCCAAGAATGTACTTCACCTTCCAAACTTGTCTAAATTTCGCTCACTACCTTTCTCACGTTACACCCTCTTCCAACACACCATTTTGTTCCTAGTTGCCGGGCTGAACAAGTGCATATGCAGAGCTTAGAGGTATCACCTGAAATGTCAGGGATAACTGAAGGGGGAACACAGGATCAATTCAACAGCACACTCTGGGTTAGCATGCGTCACCCTACGCTTACTGCAAGTAAGTTCTGTGAGGTAGGTCATGTGAGGTCAGCGTCCAGTGCAAAAACACTCACACACAAGAATTTTTAAGGGTGCCCCGCAGACCACAGCCATGTGTAGATGAGTGGAACTTGAGCAACAGGTTCTTCAGTGCTATGCAGAGACATTTTATGTATTTTATGTTTTTCCATGTGGTCTTGTCATCCGCCCCAATACTCCACACCTTGGAGCCAGTCCGGATGGCAAAGTGGTGAACCCAAATGAGGACCCTCCCTATGGCCTAGTTGAGGTCAAGTGCCCTGATGAAGAAGACATAGGAGAGGTATCACAATTTGAGTTTGTTCAGGGTCAATTTAAACTGAAGAAAAAGCACACCTACCACTGGCAAATCCAGGGTCAGCTCACAATCACTGGCTTAGCTTGGTATGATCTGGTGACACATACTAGGACTGACTTCACAGTGGAGATGATGTGGAGAGATAATGAGCTCATGAAAGAAATCATGGCCAAGGTTGATGATTTCTACTTTGGCACTTACATTTATGTTTGGCTAGGGAGCAAAAAGTGACAACAAAAAGTGACATACTGACAGTGGAGGAAAAAATATTAAGGTTTGGTACAATTCATTTTAATTAAACTACAAATGCAAAAATTGAATACTCCACTACAAGTATAAGTCTCGAGTTCAAGATTCTAGTGGGGTGAAAGTACAGAAACATTATTTGGAGATAAAAGTACTCATTTCATATAAAACTGGCAACTATGACTGGTATGGTATGGTATTATGTTTTTACACAGGAAACAATGTGGCGGCCAGCTGGTAGCAAACAATCTCGTATGACCGCTAAACAGTAAGTTAAAATATGTTTCTGAAAACAACTGAGGCGAGAAATAGGCAATGCAGTGACAGAATCTTGGTTCATATTTGATCAGCACTGTGTAGTTTTACAGTTCAATCTAATTTTTTAACAATATGGCGGCCAACTGGTAACAATCTTGCACTACAGTTAAAGAGTAACTTATTCTTTCTAGATTATTCAGAAAAAACATACTTATTTCAAATCAATGAAGACATATAGCATGGGTTAAAGGACCTCGTGTGTTCAGATCCTGAGAGTGGATGTTACAAGCCATAAAGCCGATGGGTATGTTTAAGAAAACATGGTTTCAATTCATCTAGCCGTGCTTACTAAATATTAATGATATTTGTTCATGTTCTGTGATACTTATCTTGGCCCTGCTGCAGAAAGCTACCTGTGCAGCTGCCTTGTTAGCAGCTTTCCTCCTGCCAGGCTGCAAGAGAAAAGGCCTGGAGTTCATAGCTGTAAGAGAAGGTCAGCTTCCAAAGGCAATGGATGGGCACCATCACCACTCAATCTGGCCTCCAGACAGAGACCAGGTTCCTGGAAAGACACAGAAAGCAGCATGCCACCGGGAAACTTAGTCCTCTGTGTTTTTCTTAAACTGCTTTGTTAAAAGCAATATATTACTATACATGCTTTGAAATATCTGGAGGGAAAATGTTTCACTGCTGGTGATTTGGCAGACTAAGACAACGAAGACAAATCCCACCAACCAACATTTTGTGTGATGTACTGGCAGCCTAGCAGGTCATGGTCTGTGTCAGGTGGGATCTCTGGCTCCACAGTAGGTACCAGGCCATTCTGGAGGAGAACATTAAAATTAATTCAAAATCAATAACTTGCAGCCACTTTTTTGATCACAATAAATTAATTTCGTAACGGGGTCAACACAAGGAGCACCTGAAGAAGTGTGCATTCAACTAGGCTCAGTTGCCACTCTCCTTGATGCCGACAACGATGTCCTTATCCATGACAATTTGTGAGAACAGCTTGACGCTGTCTGATTTGTGGTAGAGTGTCTTACGTCAGATGATGCCCCGACCCACGCAGTTGGAGACTGACATGTCAGAGGGAAGGAGGTGGTTACTGACACAGCAATGGTTCTCCTTCTTGTCCTCCACGTTGATTTTCTGGAGACACTTCCCAATGGTTCCTTGATAGAAGAAATCATTTCAATTTCATACTCTGCAGTCACCTCTGATTATAGACCATAAACTAGAGACGCATTGATGCACATGGTTCGCAGCTAAATAGATTGACAAAATAATCTGCTGATAGTTATCTTGTCCATATAACCCTGATTAGTAATAGGTCACTAAGAGTAGGTGAAGTGCTAAAGTACAAAAATACATTAAGACAATGCATTTTATCACAGTTGTATGAGGGTGAAATTAATAGAGGAAATATT
Source organism: Epinephelus awoara (assembly GCA_035609425.1). Classification (NCBI taxonomy): domain Eukaryota; kingdom Metazoa; phylum Chordata; class Actinopteri; order Perciformes; family Serranidae; genus Epinephelus; species Epinephelus awoara. The sequence goes on along the minus strand of CM069303.1, from coordinate 953,810 downwards.
TACCTGGCGAGAGATGGAGAGGATCCCATTTTTTTGAATGCCTGGAGCAGTATGTGTTTCTGTTGAGGAAAATAAGAACATTAGTTACCACTCAGTTACACACAATGGAAAGACATAATTTTAAGAAGAGCTGTGTGTTACTCACTGATGAGGAGGGGAGGCTTTGAATGATAAGATGAGCTGTCTGATCTGACTGATGAGGAGGGGAGACTTTTGATCATGTAAGGAGCTGTCTGTTCTGACTGATGACGATGGGAGACTTTTGATGATGAAGAGAGCTGTCTGACTTTTGATGATGGGAGGAGCTGTCCATTCTGATTGATGAGGAGGGGAGACTTTTGATGATGGGAGGAGCTGCCTGTTCTGACTGATGAGAAGGGGAGCTGTCTGTTAATTGAGATCAGATGTCAGAGGAAAGGAGGGCTTTGATGAGGTCTCAGATTTTGGCATCATGAGAAGAGAAAACAAAAGCCAGGCAGCATGCTCACTCTACCCAGTATTTGACCTCACCTTCAAGATCTAAAGGACCCTGATAGTTCGCCATGCCCAAATGTAGGACTCTTTTATCCGTCTAATTGCTCGTTCAACAAGAATACAGAGTCTGGCTATGGCCTGAGTCCTCTCAGTTTCCTTTCTGCTGAACTGGCTTTTCTTTTTGAAAGGGGATAGGTGGCCATAGGGGGGCGTCGCCAGGGCACCATTTAGGCTAGAACCGCCACTGGTGGAATGATCAATTTGGCCCGACCATCCACCAACAGCTTTTCAATGAGGAAGCCCTTGTCTGTCATGATCTCATTCCCTGGCTCCAGTGACTCCAAAATCCCTGACTGCCTTGTCAACTTCTTGTCAGAGATTGAGGCAGTGAATATGGTAAGTGAGTTGTTGACCCACCTGGCCACCATGTGAGTCGGTAGGGTCAGGTGGGTCAACGACTCATATTGTGACCTTAACAACTCTGAAACTAAGAGCTCACATGACCCCTACGACTCTGCAAGGGTTCCAACCCACACATGGTTTATATATCCTGCAAATTTGTACCAGTCATTTAGAACTGAAGAAGCTTCTTGGATGAGAGGTGAAACTTCTTCAAGAAACGCAAGCAAGTCCAGTTGCCTATGATATAGCACTTACGATTACCATGACCTGGATGAGTGAGAGTCTTAACTGACAAGCCAGCGAATAGTTTAGATGCAAAAGTGATGGCACCACAGGGTGCAACTCCAATTGATGCCTTGAATGTAGTGTAGCTCTTGTACATGGAGAATGTCGCGGAGTGAAGGGTAAGTGCCTCTGTGCTCTCGCAACTCTGTACAGTCAACAATGACCCTCAGATTTGGGCTGTACTGCTAGAATTTAACAGGCATTGTTTTCCTCATCTGCTCTTGCGTCATCCAGATTTGAACTGATCCCAACACAAGGTACAAGTAATTAGACCATGTGATCAAAACATGGCTCACTGTAGAAATGCTCACCCCAATTATCTCTACCAAAACCCTCTCTCTGAGGCCAGCAGCGACACACAGGCAAAACATGAAAAACTCATCAATAAGCTGAAGTTTACGCCTTGGGCTTAGTCTGATAACCTCTTTCTCCAAAGTGGCAATTCCAATCCTTCTTGCTTTGGACCAGTACACAATCCTGGATGCAGAGGGCTCAACAGATTTCCAGAAAACAAAAAAGATATGTTTGGATGGGAACCATGTGAAGTACCTGTAGTCTTCATCAGACACACATCATCTATCCAGTAATGGTCCAGAGAGAGAGAGAGGCACGACACCTGTTCCTCCAGCTCCTTTATTTTTTCAGTGCCTCATCCATTGCACCTAATAAAAACAAACAGTAAAACAAACATTAATATTTTATATTCATAATAATTACTGTTAAAAAAATTAAATAAATTTTAGAGACAACTGTGCTTCACTCTCCCTCCTCATTAACTCTCTGTGAACAAAAATAATAAGGCTAACATTAGGACTTGAGAGCTGCTACTACACTTTTATTCAATCTATTTTATGAATTAAATGCCATCATATACGATTATGCCATCATGTACTGGAGAGATAATGTTACGACAGTCACCTTACTAAGATGTATAAATGGACAAAACCACAGTCATAATGTTGTAAACTAATTTTCATAGCCAAGCTAATGTTAAGACTGGAAAGCTTCTATTAAACTTTTCTTACATCTATTTAAGGAGTTAGATGCCCTGTCATGTCATTATCAAAAACTGGAAACGTGCCGTTACGACAGACACCTTATTAGTATGTACACTGACAAAACTACAGTCATTCCCATAACTTCTGGCACAAGATGCTTGCTAGGAGTCAAGCTAACGTTAAGACTGGGGAACTGACATAGATTTTTATTCCTCAACATTAGGTTGTCAAGTGTGTAACGGTATTTTAGGTAATTATCTTTTTACAGATTAATAACTGAAACTGATATTGACTCATTACGTGTGGCTACTGTATTTATCCAAGTCGTTAGCAACATGCTACACTCACCTGAAGGAGGACGACAGTTGTAGTCATGTTCCTGCACCATCACTGCAACAGGAACACAATGTTTCCTCCACATTACAACCACTTCTTCTGGCTGTTTGAGTCTGGCGCTGTTTACATTCTCCCCAGTAATTCCACTGAAATCTTGGCAGTACAGCCTGAGGTTTCTAACATTCCTACCAGACTCTGGGTGGGCCAAGACTTCTTCCTCCTTAAAGTACAGGGCACACAGAAGTGTTGCCTCTCTTCATGGTAAATCCCACTCCTTCATCTCTTCTTATGGACAAAATCCATCTCCGTCTTAGATCCTCGTCTGTTGGAAAGCCGTGAAATGACAAATAGGCCTGTCGTTGCTTTTTCTTCGAATTTGAGCAAAAAGGTATGCTACACACCTGTCTGCTTCTTGACTACGCCATTGTTTCTACCCAAAAGTTAAGATAACCGGATGCAGATTTTCCCTACATCAGTTTCCTGCTCGCAACCTGTGAAATAGGCCTATTTTCTTTGTCAAAGGTCAAGATCACTGTGACCTTGCATATGTCTCACTTTTGAGAACTGGATAACTCTAGAGCACCTGGAGGGAGTTTCTGCAAATTTGACACTTATCAGAATTTAGTGGTCAAAGGTCAAAGGTCAACGTCACTGTAACCTTGCATACATCTCATTCTTGGGAACACAATATCTTAAGAACACCTTGAGGGCATTTCCTCAAATTTGGCATAAACGTCCACTTAAAAATCAGTGATGATAACCTTGCATTCATCTCATTCTAGTGAGTGAGATATCGCCAGAGTACCTGGAGGGACTTTATTCGAACTTGGACTGATGAACACACTCATGAGAATTTGGTTGAGGGTCAAAGTTCAAGGTCACTGCGACCTTACAAATTATGTTTTTGGCCATGACGCAAGAATTTTTACGCTAATTATGACAAAACTTCACACAAATGCCCAAGAGGATACAATGATTATTTTATATCCAAAACATTAAAGGTTAGCTTCACTGTGTCATCGTAATGTTCTGCATTTAACACCTTTCTGGCCATTATTCAATATCATAACTCAGGAACAGAAGGGGAGACATTTGGTCAGATATTAAATTGGTAACACTAATCTTGAAGCTGTGTTGATTGTATAGATCTTTTGTGCTGTCGGGGGACAATGGGTGTGAAGCATCCATGTTTTCTCAGACATGGATGTAAACTGTAAGAGAAACTTGACTGATGCATAGAGGCATACGGTGTTTGCAGTTTGGAATATGCTAATAGGTGTTGAAGGGTTTGAAATTCAAACTGTGTGTTTTGTACCTGGATAGAATTGAGGTGGCAGTAGCCGTTGAGTGGGAAGCGAATGATGTATGTTGAGTCCTCACTCCAGCTGGTGTTCAAGGAACTGGACATGATGTCTCTGACCTCGGGAAAAACCTCCTCGATCACAGCCTGTTGGGCGCTCACGCTGATCCTCTCACCAAGCTCTGGTGCCACATGAATCATGACACACTCACACTCCAGACACACCCCCCCACATTCCTGCTCAGTCCTCCAGCGCTCCAGCTCAGCCTGCAGAGGAGCCAGCTGGAAGAAACTGGCCTCTTCATAAAGCAGGGAGAATTCCTGCAAATGCATACACACAGAAAACATACACAATATACATGAAGACAAGCTCAGAGACTTGCACACACAGACAAAAGAAACAAATACAGAAAGCTTATGAATATACCAGGGCTGTAAACTTCTGTTCAGTTGGTCGATTAGTTGGTTAGTATGCTCAGTTGCCGGTGTCCACCAAAGCCTTTGTTCAGCACCTGTATTTGTCCTCTGTGATGGTTGGTCTTTGTGGTATATGTCCCAGCCCTTCTCCACTGTGAATGGATGGCTGGTGACAGTGACAAGCGCAGCGTTTTACCCAAAGTTAAACATTTTTCAACTCTCATTTTTAAACGTCAAGGTCAATAATGTTACTTTTATCTACATAATATTCATCGTCTTTGCCTGTCAGTTACACCTCACAGAGCTGCTATCCTTGTTCACTCTTTGGTTACATCCCCTCTTGATTAATGCAATTCTGTCCTCTTTGGTCCCCCTCTCAAGTGTCTTCATAAACTTCAATTTGTCCAGAATTCAGCTGCCCCTATTATTACTATAGATATATACTATAGATCATATCACTCCTGTTCTCCAGCAACTTCACTGGTTTTCTGTTAATCTTGAAATCACATTAATTTCAAGATTCTGCTTCTCACCTTTAAGACCCTTCATAATCAAGCCCCTATCTGAACTCCTTTATATCTACACACCCTCCTGTACTCTGAGATCCTCTTCTGCAATTCAACTCACAGCCTTCAGCTGTTCCACTCTATTATCAGTCCTACTTAGTTCTTGGTGGTGAGATGGACTTGTGCATGCAGCTCAGGTGGACACTCCCAGTGATACAGCGCACAGTTTATTTTCATTTTATATTACCATGGACATCACATTTATTTTTCACTCAGAGCACTCCACTTGCCTGAACAGAGAATTTACTTGCCCTGGGAAAGTGTTAATGTCGAGCCCTGCAACAGGAAAAAAATGCTTTGATGGACACACAACACTACCAGGTGGAGCGCACTTCTAGCACTGTGACGATTTAGCTAATCTAGAGATAATGTTCAAATCTTTCTCCCCCATCAACCAATTGGTTGAAGAGTAGGTAGAATTTAATTCGACCGAGTTTTTTTTGGGTTGAATACAGCCCTAGAAAATACACACACGCACAAAATACACACATGCAAGTACAGACCCATGAACATACACAGATACATGGACAGATATGCACTGAGCAATAAATAACATTGATAAACAGCAATCACACAGTCATGACTAACCCCTTTCAGTAAATGTGAGAGGTAAGCATCTGCCATATTTTACTTCAAATAATCATAAAAATTTGACCATTTGTCACTCAGAGATACATTTGCCACCCTTCTGCTGAACACACTCATTTGTTAAATTAATTTTACATACTCGGTACATTTACATGACATTTAAGAAAATGGACTTATTGTGTTAGTTGAAGTATTTAAAACTTTTAAAATACATGTAAACATATTAGTCCAATTGCAATTGTACTAAATCAAATTTCTCAAATTCAAACTAATACACCCAGACAATGTGATTAAGAGTCAAATTACTCCTGCATGTATACAGACAGTCAGACCCAAACTGACTTGGCGCTCTGCATATACTCCATAATTCGTGACCCGGGCTTTGACCTGGAAATCAAATAGCATTAAGCATTATTGCGTAATAGAAGTAGAAGCTGGTAACAACAAAGTAAAATCTACACTCAGACCTGTGCATTTTTGTATGGACCAGGAGACACAGTTCATGCTGTGTCACCTAAAAGAGTTTTAAAATACATGGATGGGAGGAAAACACAGAATGGCGATTGTTTGGTCTGTGGCGTAATAGGTCAACCAGAAAAGGTCCAATACTAACAAGCTGAAAGGGGGCATATCGCCACTTATTGTAATGGAGTCTGATATACTTCCATCAATATATCGATTCCCCTCCCATGCTTGTATACTGGGACAAGGACAGCAGTCCAATTAAATGGTCCACTCGAGCTGTAACTGTAGCTCCACTTAACTGTGCATGCAAACGTACTGAGTGATAATTTCAGGGGACAAAATACTAAATTAAGCCTAATGCAGACAACATGACTGTCAACACGGGTCGTCTAGCTTTTGACTTCGTTTTGAGCTGTCTGGGACAGTACAACAGTTTACCAACCTGTTTGATTTTAGTGCATCCTAAATCAGGACGTGCTTGTAGTTGCTGCACCTTGGTGATAGGTTTGAGACAGGATATGAGCTGTATCCAATGAAATCGTCATCAATCATTTGCTCTAGCCGCAGATCTGGTATAATGTTGTAATAAGTGCACATGAGATCACTTGTCACTTGTGCATCGACACAAAGGATTTTGGAAGTCTTGTAGTTTTCAGTGGCTTTAAGGTAACGTAAATAAGGTTATTGAGTGCACAAAGACCATACTTTGTGTCAAGGCAAAAAATGGTGCTGCCTGCACACATTGGGTCTGATTCATGAAACGTGAGCAGAAGGAATTTGTGTGTAAACTGTTCGCAGACGGAAATTTACGTGCGTGTCCACATTCATCAATATTTTAGTAGCTCCGATCTTTTCGTAGCTACTAACAAAATCTACTCCTGCTCCTGACCACTCGTAGTGCTTGTGTAAATTTAGTAAAGCACATAAATATTGCTTTTCACTATTGGAAATGACAATTTTAATTCGTATTGCACTCTGTTATGTAGACAATACACAGATGCCTTTGAAACACGTAATCTAAACATGACAAAATATTAAAAATATAACACATTTAGTTAAATTAGTTCGCAATTAGCAGGTTTAAGATCCAGATTTGGTTCATGATTGTGAATTATCTACGTAAATCGACTCAATAGATTACACGTTCTTTCTACACGTTGAATGATGATAATAAAAATATCCGTAAGGACAGGCGGATCACAGCCTCTTCGGCCTCAGTGCCTGGGTTCAGCAGGGGCAGCAGGTGGAAGGAGGACGATCGTTTGAATGAATAAATCTGATTTGATAATGATTAATTTACGTTGTATCAAACAGAGCTTTAGGCTATTAAGATTCAAATAATTTGAGGACGATGCATACAGACTGCTGTAGGCTATATGTTATCTGTATCATTTGATAAAATAAATGTTAAATAGCTCTACATTCCGACAGCGATCACTGATTTAGTTTATCCATTATGCACAAAACATCTGTGGTTTCCTGTTCCCACTTCATTCAGAACCCCACAAATGAATCTTCTGTTTGTTTGGTGACCACTGTATTTTTGTGTGTGTGCTTATGCGTTTCTTTGCCTCCAGTTTCATATCAAACCATTTACGCTTCACCTCTGACATGGTTCTTTGTACCACGGAGACAACATTAACAGCATCTGTTTCCTCCCTCCAGGCCTTTGTTTTGCCTGTCCCTGTCGCACCACTACTAAGTGAAGAAAATAAAATGTTTTCCACATGTTGTCCACTTCACCCAAAATTATTTCGATCTCCGCTTCGGAAAAAAATCTCTCTTTCTTTCTCTGCGCCATGACTGACAGGTCGACAGGATGCACCTACACCTCCTTATATGGTGGTCATTGGCTATTCATGGGTGGGGATTTATGCTAATTGCTGATTACCGGGAGCACGCTGTCACTTTACGATGGATTGGCAATCATGATCATACACACGTGTTTACGATCAAATCTGAGTTTCCCGCGGCGTTCCTGAATCCGGAGTAGGTTTTTAGTAGAGTAGGCTTTTATGTGCAAATCTACACACAGATTTACTCACTTTTCATGAATGAGACCCATTATGTTTGGGCCTAAAACTAAATGCACTTATTTTCATTTTTCTACAAACACGCATATGCCATCAGACTGACTTTAGGCGATTTTCTGCATGGTGGTCACATAATTAGGACAATGAATGAATGAATAATAAAGTTAGAGAACTAGAGTTTCTTTGGCTGTGGCTAACTTAGCTCAGAGAGAGTAGCCTACCAGCACCCAGGTCAATCCCAGAGTATGAGGCTTTTTTTTCTTTTCTCTGCGCTAATATTTAGCCACAATTACTGTAAATAATATTGATGTTGAAAAGAAATTTGAAAATGGTATAGTCAATCAAGGCCCACGCTGAAGCAGAATTCAAGGCCTGGAGCTGGGTCAGAAGGCTCGCGACCTCTTTCTTTGTTTTCTATTAAGTGTCTAGAACTCAAATACTCAGAGGTAAATAAAAAAATCACTGGAGACACGTAGAATCAAGTGCAACTGAGTTTAATGTGCTCTCTGACAACAAACACATCACAACTCAATAAGTCAAGCTCCAAAGCAGGACTGAAGTTTTCCCTTCTGTGCATCCCTTTTTAAAGCTGGTGAAGATTCTGTTGAGTCTCCACCTTTTTCTTTAATCCTACCCACTTGGGCTGAACATAACGGTGTCATGGCTCTCCGTTCTAACGGCTCTCCGTTCTAACGGAGAGCCATGGAACACCCTAGTGGTCCTGCAACTGTTGATATAGCTCAGTCACTGGTCAGTAGAGTCAGTAGAGACATAGGCTGACATCCTGGCCATACGCAGATGGCGGTAAGCTGCAACTTGATCCTTCAGTAACTCGAAAGGGAAATACAATATCTTGGGCCAAATGCACTACTGGTGGTACTCAGCTGCACTATCTCTCCGCTAGGCATCTGTCCTTGTTTTGCAGCCATGGATCCTCGTGCGAGTAAACAGTGGTCAGTCTGTCCCTGATCCTGACTGCTCTGTTCTGCTCCCTCACTTGGCATGCCTCACCTGTCATGATAAGCAATAATGTTAGTAGCACTGCAGCTATTATCCCTGTCTGAATTCCTCCTCCTATACTGATCTGGCTTCCTACATCTGGACTTCTTTGGCTATGTGGCCTGCTGGTCTGCTCTTCCCTGTTCTGAGCCTGCACTCTCTTGGCTCTCTGCTGCGCCTGCTTCTGAGCTGCGGCCTTCTTCTTCTTCTTCTGCAGCTTCCTCAACTTCCTCTGCTCTTGCTGTCCCTGTGCCCTCATCATCATCCCTGCAGCTGTCAGGTGTCGACCCATGAGACTCATCGCTAGCCACTGTGGAGGAGATGCTCCCCTCCGTGGTGCTCTCTGGTGATACCCTCCCTGGCAGCGACCCACTGCTGTCACTCTGGGCCCCGCTCCGATTCTGCCTGGCCGCCAAGCATGAGGATCGCCTTGTCCCTTGCTCCTGCGGGGAGGCATCGCCTTCCCCTTGCAGCCCAGCGGGAGGTGCTCTCCGTCTGGTCCTGGGTCGGGTTATAGGTCTCTCCGGATTTTTAGCTCTGCAGCGGTGGTTAAGATGAAACCAAACGTCCTTACCGTCAACATTCAAGGCTGTTGAGGTTGCTAATACGACCTTGTATGGACCTTCCCTTCTCGGCTGGTCCCACTTTCTTTTGAACACTTTGACGTACACCCACTCTCCAGGGAGTATTCTCTGAAAGTCCTCTGGGATCTCGACTCCTCTGTCCTCTGTGGCCCCTTTCACCTGCTGGAAGATGGCCCTGTGGATACGGGTTAGACTTCGTAAATAGTCAGACATTTCATTTTGCAGTTGCTCCAATGGGGGCCCTTCGCAGGGACCTCTCAAATATGGTATTGGCATGGGTCGACCCGTAAGCATTTCATGTGATGTTAAATGCGTGATTCTGCTGGGTTGTGAGCGCATTGACATTAGTGCAAGTGGCAAAGCATCCACCCAGTTAAGCTTGTCCCTGCTATCTGCTACTATTTTAGTTATTTTTGTTTTCAGAATCCCATTTGCTCTTTCTACTGTAGAGGCAGATAATGTATCATTTTGTACTAAAGGTGAAAGATAAAGTCAGTTAGACAAGGTTTAGGAAGCAACTGGTCAAATATCAGATTTTGCAGCAAAAAGGTCCCATAAGAGGTGTTTTGATAATTTGAGTAGTTTGCGCGCAAGTTAAGCCTTGGGAGGTCAAATAAAGTAGAACATTCTGGGTTAGGGTGACCTGACCGGTGGAACAGATGTGCCAATTGTGGCAACATGAACGGTTGTTTTTGCCAGTTCTGGGAGAGACAAAGAAGACAGGAAATATTGATGCACAAAGTCCAGCTTTAGGAACAAACAAAGGAAATCAGGAGAACTTTGGATTCCCAGAAAATACGACCCAAGTGTGTTCACACACACATACACATACACACACACACACACACACACACACACACACACACACACACACACACACACACACACATGCACACACACACACACACACGCACATGAATGAGCAGACGCCCAGTATAAAAGTACTTGAAGGGTGATTGTTCAGGGCTGTTTCCAACTGTTTTGCTGTATAGACTAGTATACGTTTGTATACTAAAGTTCTGCGATTAAAGTAACCCCGTTGGCTATAACTTTTCTCCGTGGTTCTCCGAGTCTCTTCATTTCAGTATTTGCTGAAGTTGAGCATTTTCCTTACACTACTGCCCCCTGTGATTGAGGGTGGTAGTCACAGCCAAACTTTTGTTTGATGCCCAGTTGCTTCAATGTTTCCTGTATTACATTAGATGCAAAGTGTTTACTGTTATCTGATGATATGGTGTATGGCATCCCAAATCTCGGGAAGACCTCTCAGCAGAGGAATTTTGCAACTGTCCTGTGATCTGATTGGGCTGTGGCTGTTGCTTCTATCCATTGGCTGTGACTGCATATAACTACCAAGACGTATCTCATTGCTCTTACTCTGGATTGTGCTCCCATGTCTATGTAGTCTAACATGAGGTGTCTGAAAGGACTGTCTGGAGGTGGTATATGCGCCAGTGGGGCTGTGAAAACTTTCCCGATGTTATACCTCACGCAAGTTTCGCATTCGCTTAGTACTCTATTAACCCTCGCTGCCATGAATGGTGACCACCATGCTGCTTGCAACTCCCTCCTTGCGCAATGGTCACTACCATGCGCCCATATTATAGTATGTCGTAGCAACAGGGTCGGTAGTACAAAATTGCCATGACTATCTCGCCAGAGACCATTTGTTGGCCCCTGTATTTGTGTTCTGATGGCGCCATGCTTGATCCACAGTCGCTTTTCAGCCTCACTTACTCTGTTTTGCGCAGCTACAAGAGAAGGCATGGTAGTGAGGGGTTCACAGTCTTGTATGGTTAATATGGGTGCCATTACTACACCTATTGCTGCCTGTTTGGCTGCTACATCAGCTAGGTTATTAACCTTAGCTATCAACGAATCAGTCTTTTGGTGGGCTGGACATTTGATTATGGCTAGGGCTTTGTGGAGGAGCATAGCCTCCAACAAGTCGACAATGGCCTCCCCATGTGTGACTGGGGTGCCGTCTACTCTGTGAAACCCGCTCTGTTTCCAAATGTTTGTGGTTGTGGCACACTCCATATGTAACCATGACAAGCACTAGACTTCCGGTTTGGGAGGACGCTGGCGTGTATGTCGCCGCTTCTCAATCCGAATCTTAACTGTGTGTTTTGTGCCCTTATCAACCATCATTCTGGACTCACTTTGGACTACTTGGGCTGTTTTCCATCGAGCGGTAGCGTTAGCCACCTGTAGCTGCTGCCCTCCGTGGACTATGGAAAGGATCCGATACACCTCTGCTGAGCTCCGCTGCTTCGTCACAGACTTCACACCGGACTCTATCTCTGTTATTAAATCTCTGGGACTCCTGCGTCACCCCCGGTATATTCACCGCGGCTAAGTTTATTTACTTTGGTTCACCCATTTCCTCCATACTGTCTGTGAGGCGTCCGGGAACTGTGTGGCATCATCACAACATACACGATGTGCACACTAGACAGCTCTGACCACTGCTCTGTGTTGACAGTGTCACTCCCATCCACCCTGCATCAGCTTTGGACAATGCTCTGACATTTATGATGCTTAATGTGTGCTCTCTTAACAATAAACCTCTACTCATTCATGACATCATTTTGGAACACAATATTGATATCATCTGCTTGACAGAGACTTGGCTGAAAAAGATAGACTTTTTTGCATTAAATCAAGCCACTCCACCGGGCTATGCCTACTTACAGAAGCCCCGTTCTGAAGGTGGTGGAGGGGGGCTGGCTGTTATCCACCGTGAAAACATCCCGATTAAGGAGGTCAATACACCTACTGCCACCACATTTGAGGGTGTCGTTTTCACATTGGCTGGGAGTTCTCAGCTTCAGTGTGTCCTCATATACCGCCCTCCCAAGGCTCCTGCTGCTTTTCTGTCTGAATTGTCTGAGCTCCTCACCTCTGTCTATACTATGTCTCCATTAACACTTCTGCTTGGGGACTTCAACATCCATGTTGACACCAATGGCTGCACATTCTCATCTGAGTTTCTGTCGCTGCTGGACTGTTTCAACTTTGTGCAGCACGTACAAGGTCCCACCCACAGTAAAGGCCATACGTTAGACCTGGTTTGTTCCACTGGCTTCCCCCTCACCAACTTACAGTGCCTGGACCTGGCTGTTTCTGACCACCGTGCCATCCTCTTCAATGTTCCTGCCTCCCTGCCCAGGCAGCGCCCTACACGTACCATCACGTTCAGGAATATTAAGACTGTGAGCACACAGGCTTTGTCTGGCCTGATATTTAACCACTGGACTACGGATTCCTCCATCTCCTCACCTGACGACAGGGTCGCCTGCTACAACACTGCTTTATCCCTCAGCCTGGACTCTCTTGCCCCTCTCAAAACCCGGACTGTGTCATTCACCCGACCTGCCCCCTGGTTTACTGTAGAGCTCCGCTCCATGAAAGCCACTGGTCGGAGGCAGGAGAGGCTTTACAAAAGAACTGGCCTCACTGTCCACCAGCTGGCTTTTAAGGAACATGTGAACTCATACAAGGAAGCTCTCTCCCTGGCCAGGACCCGTTATTATTCCACTCTGATCGGGTCTCAACAAAACCATCCCAGAGCATTGTTCTCTACCATCAACAGACTACTCTCCCCCCGCACTGCCCTCCACCCCTCTGCTGGCTCTGATCTCTGCTCCAAGTTTCATGACTTTTTTCAGGCCAAGGTTGACTCTATCCACCAGCAGCTTCTAGCTCCACCCTCCTCCCCTCTGGTGTCTTTGTCACAAGAGGCTGCTCTCCCTGCCACATGTCCCTCCCTTTCTTCTTTCACCCCAGTTGATGCTACTCTGATCACTCAGCTAGTTACCAAAGCCAAGGCCTCCACCTGCTCCCTTGACCCCATGCCCACTGCTCTGGTCAAGGCCTGCCTACCTTCTGTCTGCTCATGCATTGTGGACATTGTCAATGCATCCCTTCAATCTGGTTCTGTTCCAATCAGTCTTAAAACCGCCTCTGTCACTCCCATCCTTAAAAAGGTGGGTTTGGACCCTGTTGACCTTAGCAATTATCGGCCGATCGACCTCCCTTTTCTCAGCAAGATCCTTGAGAAAGCAGTTGCTGCCCAGCTCCATCATCACCTGTCGAACAATGACATCTATGAAACCTTTCAATCTGCCTACAGGGTTCACCACAGCACAGAGACCACCCTGGTTAAGATCACAAATGACCTCTTGATGGCTGCTGACTCTGGTTGCATCAGTATCCTGGTTCTGCTGGACCTGACCGCAGCTTTCGATACTGTTTCCCACTCCATCCTTCTCAACCGCCTTTCTACCCACCTTGGTCTCACTGGTTCTGCTCTGTCCTGGTTTGATTCCTACCTATCCAACAGCACACAGTTTGTCACCTTCAATGGATTCAGCTCTCACCCAGCCCCAGTTAACCATGGTGTGCCGCAAGGTTCTGTCCTTGGCCCCCTCCTTTTCACCATATACATGCTCCCGCTTGGCCAGATCATCCGCCGCCATGGGTTGGATTTCCATTGTTATGCTGACGATACTCAGCTCTATCTCAGCACATCACCTTCCACCCAGTTCCCTCCCAGTCCCTTATCGATTGCCTTCATGACATAAAAATCTGGATGACCACCAACCTGCTCAAACTCAACAGCCAGAAAACTGAACTCCTTGTTGCTCCCAAGACTTTGCTCCGTGGGGCTGGAGATCTTGTCCTCACTGTTGACGGCTCCTCAATCTTGCCATCCTCTGAGGTTCGCAACCTGGGTGTCATCTTGGACTCCACTCTTTCTTACGATACACACATCAAATCCGTCACCAAATCAGCTTTTTTCCACCTCAGGAACATCTCCAGACTCCGACCTTCACTCCCCGACTCTGTTGCTGAGACTCTAATACACGCCTTCATCACCTCACGTCTGGATTATTGTAATGCCGTTCTGTACGGGGTCACCAATAAAACTCTTGGCAGACTCCAACATGTTCAAAACTCAGCTGCCAGGGTTCTCACTCGCACTAAACCTTGGCAGCACATCACCCCCACTCTCAAACAACTGCACTGGCTTCCTGTTAAGTTCCGGATCACCTTCAAACTTCTCCTGCTCACCTACAAATCTCTGCACACCCTTGCCCCCCAGTATTTAACAGACCTCCTTCATGTTCACCACCTGGCCCGGAACCTGCGATCTGCGGACTTGGGCCTCCTTTCAATTCCCCACACTAGAAGGCAAACTTTTGGGAGCAGGGCCTTCAGTGTGGCAGCTCCCACCCTCTGGAACTCGCTTCCGCTGGAGATTCGCCAGGCACCAACTCTGGACTCTTTTAAATCACAGCTAAAGAGGCACCTTTTCCTGCTGGCTTTTGCTGTTTGTTTATGCCATGTGACTTTGTGGTTGTCTGTGTGATTTTGTGGTTGTTTGCAATTGTGAAGCGACCTTGGGTTTCTTGAAAAGCGCTATATAAAATTGATTTATTATTATTATTATCATTATTATTATTATTATTGTATGCTGAATCTGTATATACATTCAGTGACTTTCCCTTTGGTAATCTACACGCTGCTGCTAGAGCTTTTATCTCTGCAAGCTGGGCTGAGCAGGGCTGAGCAAGTTTACATGATTGTATAGTCACAAAGTCTTGATCGTCGTTGTTGAGCTGTACAATTCCATAGCCTGCATGACTACCCGTGGTGTCCCGAAAGCAGGAGCCATCAACAAACAATGTGAGGTCAGCTGAAAGGGGCTGACTGTGCAAATCTTCTTGAGCACCCATGAATTTGTCTGTGTCATGAAGACAGTCATGTGGTGTACCTTCTGTGGGTAGAACCATTTTGGTAGCTGGATTGATGATGGTACAACGTCGAATGTTGAGCTCAGGAGCAGACAGGATGACCTCGTATCCTGTGCGTCTGGCCTGTGTCAAAACGAATCTGGGACTTGTCAGCAGGGCATGAAGCTGGTGAAAGGTATACAAAGTTACAGGATATCCCATTGTTAACGAGGATGCTTTTTGAAATGCAAAGACAGCTGTAGCTAGCCCCTGAAAACACGGAGGCAAACCTGCCCCTAGCATATTACAGCACCAAGCTTGATAACATTATCGAGCTTGGTGCTGTAATATGCTAGTGGTTGTTTACCTGTGGGTGCGCCTTGCATCAGGATGGCGCATGCAAACCCAGATTTTTCTGCTACATAGAGATGAAAAGGCTTGGAGTAGTTAGGAGTGCCTAACGCTGGAGTGGACTGCATGTCAATCAATCAATCAATCAATTTTATTTATAAAGCCCAATATCACAAAACACAATTTGCCTCACAGGGCTTTACAGCATACGACATCCCTCTGTCCTTTGGACCCTCACAGCGGACAAGGAAAAACTCCCCAAAAAAACCCCTTTACCAGGGAAAAAAAACCGGTAGAAACCTCAGGAAGAGCAACTGAGGAGGGATCCCTCTTCCAGGACGGACGGACAGACAGACGTGCATGTCTATTTTTAAGGCTTGGAATGCACCTTCTGCTTCCTCTGTCCAGGACAGCTGTGTTGCATTGTTTGTCTGTCTTGCTGCTCTTATTAAAGCTCTGAGCGGAGCAGTTTTTATAGCATAGTCACAAATCCATGGCTGACTGCATCCTGTCATGCCGAGAAAAGACAGCATTTGGCACACCATCTGCGGTTGAGGAGCCTTACTTACTGCCTCTTTTTGAAATGGGGCAATGCATTTTTTATCCCCACTCAACTGTCTGCCCATGTATTCTACAGACTGCTGGCAGAACTGCAATTTGTCTTTACTGACCCTGTGTCCCCCCTCTGCTAGTGCTGTGAGCACTGCAATGGAATCTTTTTGACATTGTTCTTTTGAAGAGCTACAGACGGGAGCTCAGCTCCCCCAACTGCAACTGCGTCAGCTTAGTGGCCAGCTGTTTGTTGTCCTCTTCCTGTTTTTTCTTCTTCTTCCTGTAGTGCTCCACATGATGGGCAATATGTTCTGAGAACATAGGCCAGTCCATCGTCATCAACTCCATGACGCCATCCAAGCGCTGCTGTACCTCTTTTGGCATTGCCTTTTTAACCATCATCTTGAACAAACTTTGGGTGGTTTAGTTGCTGTTCCATGCTTCTCCCGTCTCCTTCTTCCATCTTCACTGGAAGGTATGCAGGAATCTGGAGGGACACTCGTCTTCAGATAACGTTTCTCCTTCCAGCTTGGTTGGGTCTCTCTTTTCGGGGTACTGTTTTCTCAGCTGCTGCCACACTCTGTTGTGGTGTGTTCCTAAGTCTTCATCATCGTATGCGTTGCTAGTTACTGCTAGGCCCAACAGACCTTCGTTGAACGTCTCTTGGGTGGTTTGTTTGCCTGCCGCATATGTGAGTAGAGCCTTGATGTCCCCCAACGCCAAGCGTATGCCAGCTGTGGTCTCTTCCAATGCCATTATCCACTTATCAGCTCCATCTGTGAGGACAGGTAGGCACTCCGCTAGACCTATCATGTCCATGAAAGGCCAAGGTTCATATTGGGTTCGTCCTGAGGCTCTCGTCAACAAAGGGGCACATGAAGTCTGCTTTGGGGGTTACGACGTCTGACGAGTTGCTCTCATCTTCAGAAAGGGTGGGCCGTCTGACTGTTTTCCCTCCTCTCAACACCATCCTGAGGGCCCCATCGCTCTGGTAACCCCTCTCCCTTCTATCATCACGTGCTTTCTTATTGGGTTGCTTGGTCACTGGTTCTGTTTTGCTGGTCTCTAAAGTACCTTTAAGCTGCACTATGATGTGCTCTTTGGAGGCGCTTGCTGGGGGCTCACTTCCTTGTTGAGCGACTCTGGAGTCGTTCAGGTACATCTCCAATCGGTCGTGAGTATCCTCTGCACATGTTTGCTCAGGGCCTCGCCCCATTCTTGTAGCAGCTCCTGATCCAGTGTCCTTGTCTCTGATGATTGTGCGGGGGCTGCCATTCCCTGGCGTCGGTCTCTCCCATCAGTGTGTGTGGGCCCGTTTAGTAATGAGTTGGGGAGGAGCTCAGTTCGAGCTGCCTCCGCCTCCAGCTGCTCCAGCAGCCTTATTTGTTCTATGTCAGCCCTTCTCTGGCGCCGCATCGACTCGATCCTCTCTTTTTCCCTCCTGCACTATTCTTCCCAGCCCATCTCCGTGGTCATCGGGGTGCTGGTATCTCAGCCTAGTCGGGGGGTCTCGTCTTTAGCCCTCGGAATTTGGCCTTGGCTGTCCATCAGTGGGAGGCGGCTTCTCGCCTCTTTCCTGTTGTCGTGTGGTTCTGTGGTTCCTTCTTTTTCCTGATTTTGACTCTTCTGTCTCGGTTTGGGGGTCCAGATTGACTCCCATCCTCTGACCCGGATTCCCTTAAACGTCGCCTTTGTCTGACCTCCTCATCACCTTCCTCTCTGTCTTCTTCAGAGCCATCTTCACTGTCTGTTGTCCATGCGTCCGCCTCCGTCTCTGAACCGGCACATGGTGGCGTTTGCATTGTCAGTGTTCTGCATGTGGGGAGCATCTTTTTTTTGTCTGCTCTTGGCCTTCGTGTCCCTGGCCAAGGTCGCTGTGAACCTTCCCTCCACTTGGCCCTCCATTGTTGTTGCTGCTCTTGCCTCCTCTACCGAGCGCAGGGGGTATTGTCCCGTCTCCGATGGTGATGTGTCTTGTGGGTATGGTGGTGGTGGTGCTGGTAGGGGTGGGGCTGTGGGTATCCGTTGGTGCCTGCTTGCTGCGCTTTACTTGCACCATTTGCTTCTTACTCCCTACTTGTCTAAACCACCCTAATACCTCCCTTTCTTTAGCCCTTTTGTTCTTTTTCTTATAACTCGCCTTAGTGTCTTTTGCCTCAATGTGTCTTAGTTCTGACTCCACCTCGTCGCAACATGCCAGGTTGAAGGTTCCATGTTTAGGCCAACAATTTTTTCCTGATGTTCTTTTGTGCCATTTGGTCACACAGCGTTGGATTCGGTTCTCTGACCTGGGTGTTGTGTCATCACTATCTCCATGGGTGTCAGAACCCCCTTTTCCATCTTTCCTTGGCTGGCTTCCATGAAGCCTTGTTTAACTTCACTTGCTCTAGGAATTTGTGGTTGCCCGTCTGTTTCTTTTGTGCGTATCAGTACTAGTATTTTCCCTACTGTGATGGCAGTTTTGTATTTCTTTTCTCTCCAGGGGTTATATTCTAATTTATGTGACCCGTCTCCTAGGGGGACTTTGGATAAACAGCCAAATTTTCCTGTCTCCCAATCAACTTTTCTAGGCGCGACAACAATCTGCAACCTTAGATTACATTCCACTCCATTCTCTAAATCTTGAAATACTACCTGGTTCAGAGGAAGTGAAGCTACGGGTCCGCTTTTATAATTGTCACACAAATATTGCAGCAATGGATCTAATGAGCGAGGAGTCCACAAATCATTCAAAATCATCTCCCTCTATACACCTGGAAATTCTTCCTTCACTTGTTTCAAATTGGTAAATTTAGTAATTATCCAAAGTTTTAGTCTCTTGCTCGTTTTGCCACTGCTCCTCACCCTCGTTGTCTATGTAGGTTCGTTCTAACCAGAAATGTGTTCTTATGCCTCTAGTTTCTACTGAACTATCAGTCATGCAATGTACTTCAGCCCAAATTTTGTCACTACTGCTGTCACCCTCTTCCATCCAACTCTTAGCAGTCTGTTTTTAACTTCTCTTTTTTTTAATTTTATTACTTATTTTAGTTATTTATAAAGCTATATTTATTACTTATTTTATTTATTTATAAAACTAAATTTATTACTTATTTTATTTATTTTTAAAACTAAATTTATTACTTATTTTTTTTATTTATAAAGCTAAATTAAGATTTCTTTTTTATTTTCCCCTTAACAGCCAACCAGTTTGTATGGAGTTCACCCGAGCAACTGGTTCAATCAGTGAAATATATGAACTTTCGTTGACACCGTTAGGTTTCCAGTCCCCAGACAATTTGTTGACACCGTTAGGTTACCCTTGTCTGGTTTTATTTCACTGAGACACTGTTAATAACTTCCACATTTAACAAACCTTTAAAGCAAATCACATAAAACAAACACACAGATACCAGATTATGATGAAAACATTCAGGCACCAAAATGTCAAAAGGACTTTCTTTGTAATGATCTTTTAAACCAATAGAGATCAGTAGTATTAAAGTTTAACAAAGCTTTGTTTTTTCTTGTATAAGCCCACTTCTGTTGGCTGTATGCACTTTTTTATCTACCTCCTATGCTCCTCGTCTTAGTCTAGTCGTCTTTTTATTGACACACGTCTATTTATCTTTACTGTATTCACAACAACTCCTGTCTTCTCCTATAATATTTACAATTTTTACACTTTGATCGATCGTTGTCACAGTCCTGTCGGCTCCTAGCAAGTTTTATCTCTTACCGCAGTCCTTTCGAGGCTCCAAGCGATTTATTTCTCCTTACCTACCGCAGTCCTCTCAAGGCTCCTAGCGATATCGCAGTCCCCTCAGGGCTCCTAGCGATTTTTATCTCTTTTATCTTTTTATCGCAGTCCCCTCAGGGCTCCTAGTGATAGTTATCTCTTTTATCTCTTATCTTGCAGTCCCCTCAGGGCTCCTAGCAATATTTTCTTGTTAGCATTCTGCCCGTGCAGACCTGTTTTCTAACACAGCTCCCCTGCTTTCAAGCTTGAGGTGCTGTGAGATTAACAGCGGTATTCACAGGATGCTTTTATGTTTTTTTCATTCTCACACATTCTCATTCTCTGCCTGCTTGGTTACACACACTCTCATTCTCTCTGCATGCTTATGGCTCTATCTTACACACACACACACACACACACACACACACACACACACACACACACACACACACACACACACACACACACACACACACACACACACACACACACACACGCTCTCTCCGCACCAAGGTCACGCTGTGTTGCATAGATTCAGTTGTCTCCAGCAATATATCAGCTATGTCCCAATGTTGTGGTATTAGTTAGTAATTATTGCATCAACTTTTAGGTTCTTTAGGAGAGGAATTTGTCAAATACCTCCGACCTGGGTGGCTCCCAACACTGCACCTTAGACGCACCCGGTTTAGGCAGAAAAAGGCTCTGCTTACCTTATCTGGTGGCCACCTGTACATCTGATGCATAGCCCAGTGGCCCTGGTCTCAGGATCTGACCTCCCTGCCCTCCTGGCTGGCTCGCCACTTGTTGAAGTAGCCTTGAGCTGGGCCAAAAGGCTCGCGACCTCTTTCCCTACTTCCCAAACAAACTTTCTTTGTTTTCTATTAAGTGTCTAAAACTCAAATACTCAGAGGTCAAAAGAAATCACTGGAGACACGCAGAATCAGGTGCAACTGAGTTTAATGTGCTCGCAGGCAACAAACACATCACAACTCAATGAGTCAAGCTCCAGAGCAGGACTGAAGTTTTCCCTTTTGTGCATCCCTTTTTAAAGCTGGTGAAGATTCTGTTGAGTCTCCACCTTTTTCTTTAATCCTACCCAATTGGGCTGAACATAACGGTGTCACGGCTCTCCGCTCTTCCCTTGAAGCCAGCCTACCCACTTGGGCTTGTACATAATGGTATCCCAGCTTTCCCTTTTTCCCTTGGAGCCAGTTTTACCGTGTAATGCTTTCCTGGGCAGTCTAGGCCTGCCTCCTATTACCAGGGTCATATCAGGCCAAGCTAGAATTCCCCTAACTTTCCACCAATATGTCTGAGCCCATCCTTGTGCTATTTTTAAAAAATATGATGCACAGTGAATCCTAGGTACTTTTCCACCACAATGCTTAATGTGGTGTGTGTCATAGAATTACAGGAAATAATAAACCAGTGTGTGACTGTAAGTGCAGAGTACAATGCTTTAACACGTATCTTTAAAGGTCAACTTAAAGGTACTGTATAAACACTACAGTAAATGAGTACATTAAACTACACCCACTTGTTGAAAAAATTTATTCTGGATCAGAATGGTCCAAATTTTGAAATAATTCGAACATTGGATTGGATCCCCCTGATCCAGATACAGGCTTTTCAAGATTGCCTAATCCGGACACCACTGCTCTAAATGGGACTACATATCACAATGTAGGTAGTCTGCCAACAGAACACTGCAATTATGACTTATCAACACACGTATGTCAAAGACAACAAAACAAAGATCTTTGATTTTTTTTTCTTTTTCAGCCATTTGTGGGATTATTTTGTGGGGACATCCTTTTTGCCAATGCTTTGTCTTCTTTATCATGGTAAATGGTAAACAAATCAAGTGCAAAATATAAAGACACTTATATAAATATATATTTGACCACTTTAAAAGTTTTATTACATTTTGTTCCTGAAATCCACCCTGTAAGCATCATTCTGCTGGGATCAGGATAATCCAATTTTTTTAGGATCTAAGGTATCCAAATCCTACTCAAAAGGAACAACACACACTCAAAGTTTGATCCGGATCAAAACTGAGACTGGAATACATGATCTAGTTTAACATGCAGTCAGACACAGTGAAACTCTATTCCTTTTACTGACTCGAGTTTGTATGAGTCACTCACTAAAGTGAATTGTGTTTTCGAGTCACATTTCATTGTGAAAAAAGACTGAAAGACCAGTCAATCAATCAATCAATCAATCAATCCATTTTATTTATAAAGCCCAATATCACAAATCACAATTTGCCTCAGAGGGCTTTACAGCATACGACATCCCTCTGTCCTTAGGACCCTCGCAGCTGCTAAGAACCTAAAAAAAACCGTAGAAACCTAAGGAAGAGCAACAGAGCAACTGAGGAGGGATCCCTCTTCCAGGACGGGCAGATGTGCAATAGATGTCATACAGAGCAGATCAACATGATAAATTAACAGAAATCCGTATGCACAATGAGACAGAAAGAGAGACAGAGACATATGGTAATGACAATAGCTTACAACAACATTAATTGAAGTAATAATATTATAATAATTACGGCTATTGTGGTACAATATGTTGAAAGTATATATTAATATCTGATAGTATACATATGTGAAAATAATCATATGTGTATAATAACAGTAAAAGTATGACTAATGATAACAGCTGCAGGAGGCATCAGGCAGGACCACGACAGCAGCACAACCACACACGTCACACTATCCAGGCACCGCTGCAATATAAGTTAAGAGAGACAGTGGAGCACAAAGGGTCTGGAGAAGAAACCGAGTTAGTGACATGCAGTACAACCAAGTTAGTGACATGCAGTAACAGGACATGAGAGTTAGAGAGAGAGAGAGAGAGAGAGAGAGAGAGAGAGAGAGAGAGAGAAGGAAAGTCTTAAGTGAAGTCTTAAATGTGGAGACTGTGTCTGCCTCCCGGACCGCAACAGGAAGATGATTCCATAGGAGAGGAGCCAGATAGCTGATGGCTCTGGCTCCTGATCTATTTTTGGAGACTTTAGGGACCACGAGTAACCCTGCTTTCTCAGAGCACAGTGTTCTGGTGGGATAATAGGGCACTATGAGCTCTCTAAGATATGACAGAACCTGACCATTTTAAGCTTTGTAAGTCAGGAGTAGGATTTTAAATTCAATTCTGGATTTTACAGGGAGCCAGTGCAGAGAGGCTAAATCAGGAGAAACATGATCTCGTTTCTTAGTTCCTGTTAGTGAGGTTTGTTTTAAATGGGAATTAAAAAACAAATCTTGGTCAAATATTACTCGGAGGTTTCTTACAGTAGTGCTAGAGGCCAGAGCAATGATATCCAGAGAAACTATATCATCAGATAAAGAGTCTCTGAGTTGTTTGGGGACAAGATCAATAACTTCAGTTTTGTCTGAATTTAACATAAGGAAACTGGTGCTCATCCAGGTTTTTATGTCTTTAAGGCTTTTTTGAAGTTTAGTTAACTGATCAGTTTCTTCTGGCTTCATCGACAAATACAATTGTGTATGATCCGCCTAACAATGGAAATTTACAGAGTGATTTCTAATGATGTTACCTAAGGGAAGCATATATAGAGTGAATAGGATTGGTCCGAGCACAGAACCTTGTGGAACTCCAAAACAAACTTTAGTACGTAGAGATGAATCATCATTAAAATGAACAAACTGAAAACGATCAGATAAATAAGATTTATATCAGCTTAGCGCAGAACCTTTTAGGCCAATTGAATGATCCAGGCTCTGTAGAAGAATTTGATGGTCAATTGTGTCAAATGAGTCCTTTGTCTGAAGATCATATAATCTTAACTAGTGCTGTCTCAGTGCTATGACATACTCTAAATCCTGACTGAAATTCCTCCAATAAATTACTATCATGGAGAAAATCACAGCTGGTCTGCAACTACTCTCTCAAGGATCTTTGAAAGAAAGGGAAGATTAGATATGGGTCTATAGTTGGCTAACACCTCAGGATCCAGGATGGGCTTTTTCAGAAGGAGTTTAATTACAGCTACCTTAAAGGACAGTGGTAGCCTACATAGCCTGTTAATAAAGACATATTTATCTTATATGTCTTATATGTGAGTGTTAACTAAAGGTAAGACTTCCTTAAGTAGCCTAGTTGGGATGGGGTCTAAGAGACACATTGATGATTCAGATGAAGAAATCATTGTGATCAGTTGTTGAAAAGAAATTGGGGAGAAGCTATCTAGATATATATTAGGTCTTACAGCTGTGTTTGAGGGCAGATTGGTTCTGTTTGAGGGCAGGAGGTCATGAATTTTGCGTCTAATAGAATTTTGTCATTAAAAAAGTTCATAAAATCATTACTGCTAAGGAATACAAGGCTCAATAGAGCTGTGACTCTAAGTCAGCCTGGCTATAGTGCTGAAAAGAAACTTGGGGTGTTCTTATTTTCTTCTATTAATGCTGAGTAATAGTGTGCTCTGGCATTGCGGAGGCCCCTCTTATACGTTTTGAGACTTTGTTCCAAGACTAAATGAGATTCTTCCACTTTGGTTAATTCCTTTCACATTTTCGCGATATTTGTTTTATTTTTCGGGTTTGAGAGTTGTACCAAGGAGCTAAATTTCTTTGCTTTGTTAACTTCTTTTTAAGAGGTGCTACAGAGTTGAGTGTTGTTCGCAGCGAGCCTGCAGCGCTATCGACAAGATGATCAATTCGGGAGAGTTTAAAGTCAGTATGGGACCTCTGTTACAGAAGGACATGGTGTTAAATTTAACGTTGATGGAATCTGTGCCTTGAATTTTGCGACAGCACTATCTGATAAACATCTAGTATAGTAACTGTTGCTGAGTGGAGTGTAATCAAGTAAAAAGAAATCAAAAGTTATTAAATAATGGTCTGATAGAGAGGGATTCTGTGGAAAGACTGTAAGGTTATCATTTCAATTCCATACGTCAGAACTCAATCGAGGGTATGGTTAAAACAGTGAGTGGGTTTATGTAAACCCTGACTGAAGCCAATGGGGTCTAATAATGAGATAAACGCAGTAGCGAGGGAGTCATTATCAACATCAACATGAACGTTAAAATCACGTACAATAATAACTTTATCTGATTTAAAAACTCAACCGGATAAAAACTCTGAGAATTCAGATACAAATTCAGAATACGGGCCAGTACACAGCACAGTACACTATAACAAATAAAAGTGGCTGCAGAATTATAATCTAGTTTAGGTTTAGGGTTAAATTACAGACTAGAGTTAAAAATGGCTGCAACTCCCCCTCCTCGGCTGCTGCCTCGAGGAATGTGGGTATTATTATGACTGGGAGGAGTGGATTCATTTAGACTGACATATTCATCTTGACACAGCCAGGTTTCAGTGAGGCTGAGTAAATCAATATGATTATCTGATATTAATTTGTTTACTAACACTGCTCCCCCTTCCCCCCTCTGGGTAGGTCAGACCACAACCTGGTGCACCTCAACCCCTGCTATGTACCACTAGTTAGGAACCAGCCTGCGACCATGAGGACAGTGAGGAGATGGTCGGAGGAGGCTTATGAGACACTGCAGGGCTGTTTTGGGGTGACAGACTGGCAGGCACTCTGTGAGCCACATGGGGAGGACATTGATGGGCTCACAGAATGCATCATGGACTACATCAGCTTCTGTGTGGACTACACTGTCCCAGCCAGAACTGTCCATTGTTATCCAAATTACAAACCGTGGGTAACAAAGGACATCAAAGCCATCCTCAACGCAAAGAAGAGGGCCTTCAGAGCTGGTAACAGGGAGGAGGTGAGAACAATACAGGGAGAACTGAAGATGAAGATCAGGGAGGCTAAGGAGAGGTACAGGAGGAAGCTGGAGTGGAAACTCCAGCAGAACAATATGAGAGAGGTCTGGAGTGGAATGAGGACCATCACTGGCTTCAGGACCAACAACAACAGAGGAGTTCCTGTGCCAAAGGCTTTGCGTCCCAGTGGCTCTAAGGACTACAGACCCGTGGCATTGACCTCCCACATCATGAAGACCCTGCAGAGACTCATCTTGGAGCAGCTCCAGCCCATGGTCAAGCCACTTTTGGACCCCCTCCAGTTCGCCTATCAGCCCCGACTTGGAGTTGAGGATGCCATCGTCTTCCTGCTCAACCGTGTCTACAGCCATTTGGATAAGCCGGCGAGCACTGTGAGGGTCATGTTTTTTTACTTCTCCAGTGCGTTCAACACCATACATCCAGCTCTATTGGGTGACAAGATGACAGCAATGCAGGTTGATGCCCCCTGGTGTCCTGGATTGTAGACTACTTGACTGGCAGACCACAGTATGTGCGTTTGCAACGCTGTGTGTCAGACAGAGTGGTCAGCAATACCGGGGCCCCGCAGGGGACTGTCCTCTCTCCCTTCCTCTTCACCCTCTACACCACGGACTTCAGCTATTGCATTGAGACCTGCCATCTTCAGAAGTTTTCTGATGACTCTGCTATAGTTGGATGTATCACCAAGGGTGATGAGGATTTTGTTGGGGAACAAAGATTGATTGATGATTTGAGGCACCAAACGCACGTGTCTGTCATGACTTATTAACTTGACAAACAACTTTACAAACAATTCATGTTGACGAGCTGGAGAATCGAGTCGGCTCAAATGAAAATGATATTGAAGTATGATTGAATCATAAGACCTGACTTGAGCAACTTGAGGAACAAAATGCCTACCTGGTTGAGAAAGTTGAAGATCTTGAGAACCGAAGCCGATCTTCAAACCTCTGCTTCATTCATGTTCCTGAATTGGCAGAAGGCCGCAATGTCATTGCCTTTATGTCCAAGATGATTCCCGAGCTCCTGGGGTGTGAAAACTTCCTGGAGCCACCGGTCATCGAAAGGGCCCACCGGAGTCCTACCATTCAGCGAGCTGATGCAGCCAAGCCTCAACCCATCCTCATTAAGCTTCTCAACTTTCAGGATAAAGTAAAGATCCTGCGTCTTGCTAGAAAGAAGAACGAGCTGCTCTACAATGGATCTCATGTACACATCTACCCTGACTATAGTCCTGAACTGTTGAAGAAGCGTGGATTCGACAGTGTCAAGAAAAGGCTCCATGAGCTTAACTACAAGTTCTCTCTCCGTTACCCTTGCACACTCAGTGTTATGGTGGATGGTAAATCTCAGTTCTTTCGCACTCCCAAGGATGCAGAACATGCCTTCATGCTCTCCGTGCCTCCTTCTCCATCGGTCTTCATGGGTTCGCCGGAGGGACTTAATGTGGACTTGATGCAGTTCTTTTCTGCTCTGTTACATTACTCTTTGTTCACTCGACTTCACTGACAAGGTGGGATTTCTATCTGCTATTTATGTTAGAGTTGTGGATGGGCTTCAGTGTTTCTTCAGATTAACTACTCAGCTAAGTTGGATATCTGCCCTGCTTGTGTTGTTTACATTTTCACTGCCGTAAAGCAATGTACCGGTAGTCGCAAACTTCGAGTGATGTAATGATGTTGATGATACCATGGTAACGAGGCGCTTCTGATATGGAAGGGCTGTTTGTAGCCTACTTTTGCTTTCTGCTGATTATTTAATTAATGATGACTAACCATGTAGGCTAAAGTGAACATGATTTGTTTGCCTGTGGATATCTTTTGGCATTTGTTTAGTTATTTGTCTGTTCTTTCTTCTCTTTTTTCTTTTCTTTCTTTCTTTCTTTTTTTTGTGACAGACTCAGAGTCTGTTGGTGCTTTAATGACCCATCTAGGCCTATTTTGAGACAGACTTGGTCTTCCGTTAAGCCTACTGAGTTGCAATCCATTTTTTTATTTCTATTTTTCTGTCTGTGTGATGTTTATGTTTTTGTTTTTCAACCTTAACTCATATATAGGATCAGCTATGTGTATTAGATTATGTTTGAGTAGTTGTTGTGCTTATTGCTATGTGACTATGAATGGTTAGAGTCAAAGGAGTAAAAATAATACATATGAACATTAGGAGCCTTGTATCAAAAATTGATTTATTTAGAGTATGGGTTACTTCTCATAAACCAGCTATTATCACCATTTCTGAAACTTGGTTAAGTAGTATAATATCAGACAACAAAATCAAACTTCCTAATTATGTTTTATATAGAGCTGACAGATGTAGCAGAGGTGGTGGTGTGGCCATATATGTTGCATCAAACCTTGCATCTGAGCTAGTGGTACCTTGTGTAGAACCAAATCATTTTGAGTGTATTTTTGTTAAAGTTATTCTCCATGAAAACAAATACATCACAATAGGAAATGTATATAGACCCCCTACAGCACCTGCTGAGTCATCTAACTGCTTGTCTGCAACTATTAGCTCAATAGACTGTAGTAATGAACTTATTATTCTGGGAGACTTCAACAAGAATTGGTTAGACGGGTCTTCTAGTAGGGATAAAATGTCTTTTTTAAATTTGAATTTGACCCCGTTAATTAAGGACCCCACTAGGATTACCCCTACGTCTCAGACATTACTTGATTAGATTCTTGTTTCAGATAAAAACAGAATCTCAGATGTAGGTGTCCTATCAGAATGTCTTAGTGATCACTCTATAATCTACTGTATATGGAAGATCAAACTACCAAGATCCCCACCCAAACTGATTAGAATTGGGCAATGCAAGAAAATGGACCCTAATACTTTTATTTCTGATCTCCTTAATTTAAATTGGGAAAGATTTAGCTTGATTCCAGATGTCCAAAATGCATGGAATTTTTTTCTTCTGAGTTTTTGAAGGTGGTAGATAAACACGCTCCTTGGAGAGAAGCAAAAGTCAAAGTGCTCATCTACCGTGGATCAATGCAGAAATTTTATCTCTCTTTAAAGAAAGGGACAAAGCGTGGGCTAAATTTCGTCAGACAAGGAGTCCTATTGATTGGGAAGTGTACAGAACATTTAGGAACACTAGTAAAACTCAAGCAAGGAATGCAAAATCTGACTATTATAGGGAATCCCTAAATAATAATTTCAAAACCCCCCAAAAATTTTGGAGTAAAATTAAGGACATTATGAACACATCAGATAATTCCTCAATTAATCAGCTCAGGGTTTCTGATGTGATACTTAATGATCCACTGCACATTGCTTCTGCATTTAATCAGCATTTCTCCTCTGTCTGCTCCTACTTAATCCCTAATACCCCACATTTAAATTCAATCCCTTTTCCGCCAGTTTATAGCTCTGTCCGGGGCCTCTGGGGGGTGTTTATAAATTGAATGTATATTTCTGTCCGAACCTGACAGTCATTCTGTTTGTTATGTCCGAAACCGAACCGAGCCCGACATCATTTAATTACTAAAGCACTGAGTTTGTGTAACACAGTTGTTATAGTTACAGGCTATTTAACAGGCCGGGTGTGTGCCGTGGATGCTCTGCGGAGAGGGAGACCTCCGTGTTTGAGACGGGAGTGAGGGGAGAGGCTGTTTAGCCAATGTGTGTGTGTTCTATTCAGGTGTTGTCCCGTCAGGTAAGCCTACTGTCGGGATCCGTTGGGCTTGGATCAAGTAGCCACACTCTATTGTGTGTATGTGTCCCCTATCTATAGGGGCCTATCTGAATTTCTGTCTTTGAGAGATATTATTTTGTAATATAACTGAATTTTCTATTCATACATATAAACTAAATGGCTGCACGGGGGTTACCGGGGGACCGCTAGCTATGTGGCTCCATGCTGATTACAGGGGGCTGGCTAACTACCACAGCTACAGAATGATTTTCCATGGTGCGGAGCTGCACTTCCAATTCACTAAGCCTCCCCTCCAACGCAGCAATTAACCTACACTTGTTACATTTACCACAGCTAAAGGAGGCAGAGACATAACTGAACATCTGGCACACCGAGCAAGAAAGAGCAGGAGAAGGAGAAGTCATCGCTAAGTGTTAAGCTAATGTAGCTAACAAGGCTAATAACGTGCAAAAAACAGCCAAGATTAGCAAGAAAGTCATTAAAAAGAGGAGAGCTATAAGTGCTTAAACAGAACTCGTGTGGGTTAAGATGTGAAGTAGATGTTAAGCAACTTAAGTGAGGAGAAACAGAAAACAAGCTGGTAGGAGTTCACTAGAGCAGCGCAGAGTTGCTATCACAGAAACACTGGAAATGACAAAACACGCTTATCGCATTACGTCAGCACGTCAGCCTCACCAAGAATTCTCAAAGGCAAAACATTTATTTTTCTCTCTCTCTAACTCACACATAATGAAATAATCATGCAAAATAAATGCAATTAAACCAAACAGTAGTTCAGAATGACCGTAAATTAAGATTTAACAGTGCAAAATTGTAATAAAATGTATGAAATTGTGCAAAATAAACCATCTCTTCTTCAAAATGAAGCCTCTTCACAAATAAAAAACTTAATTTAAATTACCTAACAACAGTGCAAAATTACAATAATCTAACATTCAAGAGTTAATTATAGGATTCACCAGGGCCAGGGTGGAGATGAGCAGATCCTTGACTTCTGTGATGTGCTTAAATTAGTGTTGTCACAGTACCAAAATTGGGACCCACAGTACGATACCAGTGAAAGTATCACGGTTCTGAGTAGTATCACGATACCACAGCAAAAATTAGGCAGATGTGTCTTTTGTCATTTATAAAAAGATAAATCACTTTTCGATAATACATCATGATATTTCAATGGAATAAATCACTTATTGACTTATTTATACTTCAAAAACAGCATCAATAAGTGATTAACAAAATAAATACAATAAAAATCAACCGGCCACCCTCCTCCTCTGATAAGTTAAGAACAGTCCCTTCAGTGCCGTGAGGTTTTTGGACCATTACCTGCCACAAAGAGAGAAATGTGAATGGCTCGTTTCTCCTCTGACACATCACATACCTGTGTGCTGCCATGGCTCAGCTGTTCAGGTATTTCTGGGCAGTCATGACACCAATGAAGAGGAAAATATTGGTAGGTAGGTAGGTAGGTGGGTAGGTAGGTACTTTATTAATCCCGAAGGTAATTGCATTGGACCTGGAGCTGGGCTTCCTGGTCGCTGGTAAACCGTTATCTTGCGGTGGCCAAAGTGCTTCGCTGTATTGCTGTCTGTGACGCCCGCTCAACCCACAACCGGCAGGATTTCCTTTCGTTTCTGCTGCTGGTTGAAACAAATCTAGTCTACAAGTAAAAATAAATAAATAATAACTTTCACTGCTTAAAGATACTCAATAGCTCAGCTAATACCTCAAATGTCACTGGAAAACAAACCACTGCAGCAGCATATTGAGACTCACCCTCTTGCGATTGGACTTTGAACTTATCCCACAGTAGTGGTACCTTGAGGTACCATGGTACTACGATTCTCCAACATTATGGTATCATATGTACCGTGGTGTTTTAGTACCGCGGTCTACCATTGGCACCAGTAACACCGTGCAACACGTAATAGGTAGAATTCCACCTGGTAGCAACATCTTGTTTCAGCCGTAATTGGGGTTGTCCTATCTCTGGCTGCATTTCTCGAAGTTTAGCAGAGTCCTCTGTGCTTCGGTGGGTATTTCACCACCGTCTTGTACACCTTTCCTTTTAATCTTGCTGGTACTCTTTTATCACACATCACACTGACACGTTTCTCCACCCGTCCCAACCTGCTTGCACACGTTTCTTCACCACTTTTCTACACTCTCTGTTGCTCTGGTATGCTGACCCTAAGTATTTAAAATCCTCCACCTTCTTTATTTCTACTCCCTGTAACCTCACCGTTCCACTTGGGCCCTTCTCATTCACACACATGTATTCTGTTATTCACAGCCTTCTTTATATTGGCTGCACTATCTTCAACACAAGCAACTATCTTGTCACTGATGGCCCATTCTGTCCATTTTTCCCAATTCTCTCGCCAGATTTGCAGCTGTGTGGTTGTCTGTAACCAAAGAAAATCTTGGTTGACTGAAGTTTTTTTTTTTTTTTTTTTACCTCTGTGGTGGTGTGTCTGTGTCACTCTGTAGTTACACCTCCAAAATGCTAGTCGGTGGTGGAGGACTCTGTTAAGTGCTGTAAAGTTTAGTAGATTCAAAACACACTTTAAATATGGCTTAATAGAGACAATTTCAAACACAAGTATGCAAATTGGCTTCACTATAAATCACAGCATTGACAGACAAACTTTAGGTGTGTCTTTATCTCGACACATTTCCCCCACCAATACAACATTTTTAGCCCAATTCTATGGCATTTTCTATTGTATAAATTAGCCTAGCGTCGAGCAGAGATTTCCTCTGTTCATATGAAGCCAGGATAAATCCTGAAGTATAAATCCCTAAAGGATATATCACACACAAGACTTAAAATGCTATTTTAGTGGAGGCTTTACTGTCTTCACAATTTATTGTTTCTTATCTGTGAAATACAAGTAAATACAAGCTTTGTTTCCACTGAGGGAAAAGGTATCAGTATACAGGAACAGACAGGAGGTCTGCATCACCACGATGCTGAAGGCGCTTGCACATGACCAGCATTAAAAATCTCTTGATGCCCGTTGTGCCATTGTTTTCATATGGAAGCTGGTGTTAATGCTGATGGGGTACTTTTCAACTTCGGAGTCGCATCACACCCCCATTTTCAAAGGTAACTTAGCCTGTCCTGCCTGGCAGCAAATAATGGATTAATACTGAAAAGCTATTGATGTAGCACTTTCCTCCTCATGAAAATAACACCGCGATTATTCAACCAATGAAAATTTGGTTGGACGAGAGCATATCAACCAAATAATCGACCATGAGACTACAGCCCTAGTAATCTCAAAACAGTCCAAGAAATTTGACTGCAGTTTGAAGTCACTTACATAGTGACATGTAACAGACTTGTAGGCTACTGTTGTGTTGCTGGAGGTCCAGCAGTCGATTGTAAAGCATCCAGAAGATCAGCTCTCACCTTTTCAAACAGATTAGGCAGAAATTGTCTGGATACTGTGCATCTACTGGGAAGCACATACTTTTTTGGCAACTATCCATTTGCTCCTCTTCAAAAAGTATAGTTTCTTCTGACCTGTAAACACAAGGTTTTGGGGCCCAATCAACGCAACATATCCACAGTGGTGTAACATATTCCCTTACAATAAACATAGGCTACGTAAATTCCTGGGATTCAGTGAGTGTGGGAATAAAATTAATTCATACGTATGGATATTTGTTATCACCACTTAAGATTATGAGTTTTTCCACGTCAAAATCTATTTTCTAAATGTCAATTAATAACGTGATGTTGAAAGAGCTTTTGACTGATTACATTTGCAAGACAAACATAAAGTGTATTGTGAATCATTTCTGCACCGTCATTCAGAGACTTGGAGAATGGAGCGGAGCAGCACACTACTCAGATACAGTAAGGGCCGAGCAGGGAGAGAGTGTGAGTGAGCTTTGTGCTGCCGGTGAGCTGAGAGTTGGAGCTACTGAGTGAGTGAGTGAGTGAGTGAGTGAGTGAGTGAATCGTTCGTTTCCTGTAGCCTCAGCCTGTGATACAGCTTAGCTCAGGGCAGGGAGGAGATGGGGGGATTGAGTTGTAATAAGTACCAGAGCCGTTACTTCTGCCACTGGGCTAATACAGATTAACGCATTAACTTGATATATTTACACAAATGCAGTTAACAACTGCACAATAGTCACTTGTTGTCTGGTCTCCTCTTTGCAGTTACCTTGTGGTAGCAGGGTTGAGTCAGTGAACGAGTTAAGAGAGAGAGGACTTGTAGCAAAGACTGCATCTGAGCAAGTGAGTGATTCCTTCGTTTTGTGTGGAGCCTGTAATACAGCTCAGGGCAGGGAAGGTGAGGGTGAGTTTAATTGAAACAAGGACCAGTGTAACTGCACCGGTCCAATAAATAATGACCATGCATCTTTTTCTGATTTATAGCTGCCTTTCTTTCATTAGACACTGTGAAAACTACAAAAAATAAAACATATAAAACCAATGAGTCAAAATATACATGTCAGTCATTTTGTAAAGTCTCTTTAGCAAGTGTCTATAATTAGACAAGCCCAAACAATTAAGTCTATCATGCTAACATCTGTTAATAGACAGATCCCTGTCTGTGAACATAGCAACAGAAAATATCAAAAGTAGATATAAAAAAGGCATTTCAACAATATTATTCACAAATATGACACAATCAAAGGTACATTAGCGTGTGCGCCTCTCGAACCATGCAGAATATTGTTAATTTAGGTCGTAGCACTCTATTCCTCTGCAGCCACATTTGGCTCTTTTCTCTACAGGCATGTTGTCTCTCTCTCTTTGCTGTTTATTGTTTCCTGACCCATAAAGCATCAGGTGTGCCCTTCACTAAACTCTGTTCATTTGGCTTGTGACACTCAACATCAAAATAAAACTTGCATTCAAAAGCATTGGATTTTTGAACCAAAAATTATTTTTGAGGTAGGCCTACTGTATTTTAGTCCAGTTTTAAATTAAAGCTATAGTGCGTAACTTCTGTCGCCCCCCAGCGGATAATGCGTTATTACAACAAATAAGCCGGCACTTCCATGTACACAGAGTAACACTTGCCACACACCATGTGCACAGAGTAACACTCGCCTCACACCGTGTGCACAACGCTACACAATGTGGCGAACAGCAGGCTGCTAACATTACATTACGTTCATAGCACCATTTCCAAGAAAATAATAAAGAACTAGGTCCAGTACATGTAACAGCAACACATACTACTCATAATATAATTATAAACCAAGTCACTTACTTATCCAACAGCAGCAAGGCAACATCTTTGTCTGCCCTCAGACCAGTTTCTTCCTTCAGGGCTCTCCACCGAGGAAAAGTGATGCCAGTACAAATCCTTGTTTGCCTTCTCCGTCGGTCACTCTCTTCTTTGCTAATAGACCTTCAGCCGAACATCCAGGCTTTTTCTTTGTGGTAGGACCCACTTCTGAACTGTGTTTCGGCCGCTTCTTTGGGCTCTCCGCCATGTTGCTTTCTCTTTCAACCTGCGCTCTACCTCTTGCTATGAGACTCTCCACTCTTCCTCCCCCTCCCTTCTTGCTGTGAGGTAAAACGCGGCATTTCCTGTGCGCCAGCACGTGTTGCCGGTCGACACGCAAACTAAAAATGATATATATTGAAAAATACCGCGAGATGTTAGAGGAGCCAATCAGCTTAATCAGCATTGTGTCATCTCCTGTAGTAGTGGCTTGGAAACAGACATTTACGGACATGTAGAAGTTACGCACGATAGCTTTAAAGTTACCCTTTTAAACGTATTAATTAATTTATTACATTTTACATTTCAACACATTTTACTGACTGTATTAATTCAAACATTGATTAAATTATTACTGAAAAATATAAAATAAACATTTTAATGAAATCTCTGTAAAAACTGTCAGACAGTTACAACCAGAGTTGTATCTTTTTCTGCAGGGCTAATACAGTGATTAGCTTGATATATTTACACAAATGCAGTTAGAATAACAGTTGCATGGCCTGGTCTCCTCTTTGCAGTTTGCCAAAGCCGCCCAAGTATTAACTATATGGAAGTTATCACAGTAAAGAAAACATGACTTACATTGTGTCCCAAAGCAGTTCTCAGGATAGTTTCTGTAAGTGTGACAACAGTTAAAACCTTTCCTCTGACAGTCTGGACAGTTCATTTGTTTTTTGGTGCCCCTGTAATTTGGGGCTGTTCAGATACGCTGCAAAGATTAACTGTGGTAGTACCTGATCAAAGCTCTACACACTCACTTTGAAGTCTGCAGGGATGAGGAGTTTGGAGGTCCGGAGGAAATTAAGTATGTAGCGGAACATTGGGCCGTCTCGATCAATGAAGTAGTGCTGCTTAAGACTGTCCAACACTATGGGCTCCGTTCCATCAAACAGACGACCAATCCTGCCAGAAACAGTAGAGACCAAAAGAGAGAGGCCTCTTCATCAAATACTGACCAAATGTTGGGTAGGCTGTCATGTCTGCTAGCCACAGATAATAAAAAAATATATACTGCAGCAGCTGAATGTTCAGGCCTTTTTGACAGATTTTGAAAAAAAAAAAATGTTTACCTTGATTTGGCCAGGGGAGAAATGATTACAGTGCAGTGTATTCAGACTTCTTATTTTGTTATTTTACAATCTTGAGCATGTGTTGACACTTTATTGAAGGCGTTTGATTGTAATAATTTAGGAAAAATCTGTCAAATTATGGAATTTTCTGCAGAACCTTTAATGACAATTTCTGTAAATTTAATGTTTTCGCACTTTATTTGAATTACAATATTTAACTTTTATTTGACGTTTTTTGTTTGGCAGCCGTAGCTGCCAGTCATTTGCCGTTTTTTTTTTTTTTTTACAGTGTAGGGCTTGGAATGTGTTGTGTCACAGCTGGTATGGAGAGGAGGAACGAAAATTCTTAAAACTCTTTCAATGTGAACTTTTCCTTCAAAGTGTAAATGCACACTGGAGTTTGGAGGGAGGTAACTGCACTGGCCTTTCTACGTCTGTGTGGTCAGGTGTGTTCTGCTGTGTTGTGACTACCTGGCTGTGATGTTGCATAGCGCTATAATGGTATGATACATTAGTGCTTCACAAGATGAAGAAAAAGAATGTTGTTACCACTAGATAGTATTGCAAGCCATGTTATCAGACTGGGTACTGTTAAAAGTGAGACTCTGGAACGTTTGCTGAACAGTGGCCGCTGTTAAGCATTAACAAGATAATGGCACATTCAGTTCTCCCTCATTTCTAAAGATTCCCTTGAGTCTCTTCACAGAGCTAATCATCATTAGGCAAGCTGACTGAGAGTGGGTCGAATGAGACCAAACAGGATCAAAGCACAAAAGAGACAGGAATGCATATGGGGGTGGTGTAGTGCTATCTATTCAAAATTAAAATATCTAGAAATGCTTTATATCTCTAAAATCTATACTACCTAAGCTAAAAGGCTATTTAAGTCAATATACCACAATTATTTATATATATATATATATATATATATATATGTATATGTATGTATATGATGGAAAAATGTCCAATTTATATATATATATATATAAATTGGACATTTTTCCATCAAATTGTATAAAATGAAAATGCAAAATGCATTTTTATAAGCACAGTGAAAAGGTGCGATAGATACATTATTTATTACTCTGGCGCCACGCAGTGGTTCCATGTGATTATACACCACGCCTCACAAAGCCCGATGACAGCATTATGGGTGTAAAGTGTGATGACACACGCATGATGATTGCTGCAAAAATGAATGTTCTATGTGATTTTGATTTTAGATCAATATATACGGGGTTATGCAAAGAACTCCCATGGCCATTGCAGGGAAACACTATTGTGTAACAGAGTTAAAGTGTTAGTGATTCCACTAGCACTGCGTTTAATTTATTATTATTTACCTACCTGTACAATATTAAGTTATTTACTATATTATTTTGTTACTTTTTATTATGATTTATGAGTTACAAACTCTTATTTATCTGTGGGGGCTTGAACGCCACACTGATGAGCCCCTGCAGACTTCGCAGGTATGCCCCGGTTCCAGGCAACAGTCTGCTGTCAGAAGGACTCGTTGTAGGTTGACTTGTACTGAGTCCTGTTAATTAGGGACCCCTATTGTTCCTGTAGCGTTTATTATTATTAGGGACCTCGGCAACTGGCGAGGGCCCTATTGTTCCTGTAGTGTTTCTTATTAGGGACCTCGGCGAGCCGGCGAGGGCCCTATTGTTCCTGTAGCATTTATTATTATTAGGGACCTCGGCAACTGGCGAGGGCCCTATTGTTCCTGTACTGTTTATTATTAGGGACCTCGGCCAGCAGGGCGAGGACCCTATTGTTCCTGTAAGGTTTATTATTATTCTTTCTTTCTTTCTTTCAGCGTACGCCACTTTAAACTGGAATTTGACCCTCTAAACATGCTCCAAAACTCACCAAAATTGGCACGCATGTCAGGACTGGCGAAAAATTTTATGCAATGAAAAAATTAATTCAAAAAGTGCCAAAATGGGCTCTCTAGCGCCACCTAGGCATTTGTCACACTAAAATGGCCGCTGTAGCCAGTAGGAACGTCGTAGGAAGATCAAACCAAAACAGCTGTGTTCCTTTCATCAAGACCTACAAATCACGCACTTGCACCCATGACCTAAATCCCACAGGAAGTGAGGTATTTCCCTTCAAAGTAAGAGTTTTCCTCAAAAACAAGAAATTCCTTAAAAATTATACTACTTTCACACCGTTTATCGTATCGGCTTCAAAATCGCACAGATTATTCTTCAACGTGTCCTTGTCAGATTGTCTTGGTAACTTCTACAGTTTTTGAATGGTTTGGATTTGCTGGCCTCAGACAGGTGATGTGCTCCAGAACCTCCTGACGATTTATTGTGCCACCTAGGCACACAAAAATGCCCGATGTGATGGGTAGGAACCACTTAGAAAGACCAAACCAAAACTGTCTCGTTCGTCTCATAAAGACCTACAAATGTCGTGCAGCAACCCCTGACCTAACTCCAACAGGAAGCGCACCGTTGTTGTTTGAATGTAAGATGACGTTTTTGACAAATTCTGTCACTCAAAAATTATTTGCTCCTACACCGTTTATCACAACTGCTTCAAACTTGCAAAAATTACAGATCTACCCCTGGTGAACATTACTTGCAAAGGATTTTGTCATAACTTGAACGGTTTGGATTGCTAGAGCGTTAGAAGGTGCAGAGCACAACTCCTCATGATGATCTGTGTAAGAAAAGATGGGTGACAACACACCGTAAACTTGTGACTAAGGCACCTTTAATTAATCCGGAGGCATACAAAATTTATATCACTGCGTTCAGAACAAAATTATCTATCTGGTGATGCTTTCAGATTGAAACTGTGACTCACGGTTTGGGATGTAAAAGGACTAGTTCAGGAGATTTTCAACCCATTCTGCTCTCTGCCTGTCAGCCACATGCAGTCCTTAATTAGCATAACAAAAGGTTCACTCTCACAGTCTGTGTCAGAGTGAAGTGTGTGTTAATGTGTGTGGTCACACACACAAGAAAGTATAATATTTACTAAACTGTCCAGCTCATGGCGCTCATTCCAAAAGCTTTGAAAGAAATGCCTGATATCAAAAACCTGTAAATACAAGATGTCCTGATGAAACTGTTTTACCTCATGAAGAATTGGAATACATGTAGTCCTGCTCAGTTTCTCCACTGACATTAACTAGTACATATTTGTGTTTGTTTGCTGCACTTAGATTCTCAAAGCAGCCAGGACACATCGCTCAAGCTTTCACTAGGTCACATGATTTCAACAGAATATGGATGTGTTGTTTGATCATCACACAAGTCAAAGTTTCATGAGGTGACATGGCTTATGTCTATAACTTTCAAAATATAAGCTCAAACCACCTTCATAAGAACCCTTTACAGTTTTTAACATTGAGTTTGACTTATGATTCTGGCTATTGTGGTACAACATGTGGGAAGTATGTATTAATCTCTGATAGTATTCATATGTGACAATAATCATATGCATATAATAACAGTGGAAGAATGGCACACACAGAAGGACACGGACACACACAGACACACACAGACAGACACACACACACACACACACACAGACACAGACACACACACACACTCCACTCCCTGTCCCCCCTCTCTCTCTCTCTATCTCTCTCTCCTCTCTCTCTCCCCCCTCTCTCCTCTTTCTCCCTTCTCTCCCTCTCTGCATGTCGCTAACTCGGCCGACTATGTCTGTCTGTCTGTGTGTGTTATACTTCTGCTGTTATTATACACATAGGATTAGTGTCACATATCTATACAATCAGATATTAATTCAACATTTGTCGGTCTTACTAAATATTCGTGTCTCTTTGCTGCACTTATATCCTCACAACATCCAGTACACATCACTAAAGCTTTCACTAGGTGACATGATTTCAAATGAATATGGATGTGTTGTTTGATCATCACACATGTCAAAGTTTCATTAGGTCACATGGCTTATGCCTACAACTTGAGCTGGGGTACGACGGCGGGGGGCCGAGGTCCCGCCCAACGCTGCTTCGCAGCTTTAATTATTATTATTAGGGACCTCGGCAACTGGCGAGGGCCCTATTGTTCCTGTAGTGTTTCTTATTATTATAGTTATTATTTCTTTCAGTATACGCGACTTTAAACTGGAATTTGACCCCCTAAACATGCTCCAAAACTCACTAAAATTGGCACGCATGTCAGGACTGGCGAAAAATTTTATGAAATGAAAAAATTAATTCAAAAAGTGCCAAAATGGGCTCTCTAGCGCCACCTAGGCGTTTGTCACACTAAAGTGGCCGCTGTAGCCAGTAGGAATGTCGTAGGAAGATCAAACCAAAACAGCTGTGTTCCTTTCATCAAGACCTACAAATCACGCACTCGCACCCATGACCTAAGTCCAACAGGAAGTGAGGTATTTCCCTTCAAAGTAAGAGTTTTCCTCAAAAACAAGAAATTCCTTAAAAATTATACTACTTTCACACCGTTTATTGTATAGGCTTCAAAATCGCACAGATTATTCTTCAACGTGTCCTTATCAGATTGTCTTGGTAACTTCTACAGTTTTCGAATGGTTTGGATTTGCTGGCCTCAGACAGGTGATGTGCTCCAGCACCTCCTGACGATTTATTGTGCCACCTAGGCACACAAAAATGCCCGATGTG
Source organism: Epinephelus awoara (assembly GCA_035609425.1). NCBI lineage: Eukaryota > Metazoa > Chordata > Actinopteri > Perciformes > Serranidae > Epinephelus > Epinephelus awoara. The sequence goes on along the minus strand of CM069303.1, from coordinate 913,368 downwards.
ATGGGTAGGAACCACTTAGAAAGACCAAACCAAAACTGTGTCGTTCGTCTCATAAAGACCTACAAATGTCGTGCAGCAACCCCTGACCTAACTCCAACAGGAAGCGCACCGTTGTTGTTTGAATGTAAGATGACGTTTTTGACAAATTCTGTCGATCAAAAATTATTTGCTCCTACACCGTTTATCACAACTGCTTCAAACTTGCAAAAATTACAGATCTACCAAAAGGTAGGTCAAAGGATTTTGTCATAACTTGAACGGTTTGGATTTCAGGAGCGTTAGAAGGTGCAGAGCACAACTCCTCATGATGATCTCTGTAAGACAAGATAAGTGACAACATATCGTAAACTTGTGACTAAGGCACCTTTTATTAATCCGGAGGCATACAAAATTTATATCACTGCGTTCAGAACAAAATTATCTATCTGGTGATGCTTTCAGATTGAAACTGTGACTCACGGTTTGGGATGTAAAAGGACTAGTTCAGGAGATTTTCAACCCATTCTGCTCTCTGCCTGTCAGCCACATGCAGTCCTTAATTAGCATAACAAAAGCTTCACTCTCACAGTCTGTGTCAGAGTGAAGTGTGTGTTAATGTGTGTGGTCACACACACAAGAAAGTATAATATTTACTAAACTGTCCAGCTCATGGCGCTCATTCCAAAAGCTTTGAAAGAAATGCCTGATATCAAAAACCTGTAAATACAAGATGTCCTGATGAAACTGTTTTACCTCATGAAGAATTGGAATACATGTAGTCCTGCTCAGTTTCTCCACTGACATTAACTAGTACATATTTGTGTTTGTTTGCTGCACTTAGATTCTCAAAGCAGCCAGGACACATCGCTCAAGCTTTCACTAGGTCACATGATTTCAACAGAATATGGATGTGTTGTTTGATCATCACACAAGTCAAAGTTTCATGAGGTGACATGGCTTATGTCTATAACTTTCAAAATATAAGCTCAAACCACCTTCATAAGAACCCTTTACAGTTTTTAACATTGAGTTTGACTTATGATTCTGGCTATTGTGGTACAACATGTGGGAAGTATGTTTTAATCTCTGATAGTATTCATATGTGACAATAATCATATGCATATAATAACAGTGGAAGAATGGCACACACAGAAGGACACGGACACACACAGACACACACAGACACACACACACAGACACACACACACACAGACACACACACTCCACTCCCTGTCCCCCCGCTCTCTCTCTCTCTCTCTCTCTCTCCTCTCTCTCTCCCCCCTCTCTCCTCTTTCTCCCTTCTCTCCCTCTCTGTATGTCGCTAACTCGGCCGACTATGTCTGTCTGTCTGTGTGTGTCATACTTCTGCTGTTATTATACACATATGATTAGTGTCACATATGTATACAATCAGATATTAATTCAACATTTGTAGGTCTTACTACACATCACTCAAGGTTTCACTAGGTGACATGATTTCAAATGAATATGGAAGTATTGTTTGATCATCACACATGTCAAAGTTTCATTAGGTCAAATGGCTTATGTCTACAAATGTCAAATTATAAGCTAAAACCACCTTCATAAGAACCCTTTACAGTTTTTAACATTGAGTTTGACTTATGATTCTGGCTATTGTGGTACAACATGTGGGAAGTATGTATTAATCTCTGATAGTATTCATATGTGACAATAATCATATGCATATAATAACAGTGGAAGAATGGCACACACAGAAGGACACGGACACACACAGACACACACAGACAGACACACACACACACACACACAGAGACACAGACACAGACACACACACACACTCCACTCCCTGTCCCCCCTCTCTCTCTCTCTATCTCTCTCTCCTCTCTCTCTCCCCCCTCTCTCCTCTTTCTCCCTTCTCTCCCTCTCTGCATGTCGCTAACTCGGCCGACTATGTCTGTCTGTCTGTGTGTGTTATACTTCTGCTGTTATTATACACATAGGATTAGTGTCACATATGTATACAATCAGATATTAATTCAACATTTGTCGGTCTTACTAAATATTCGTGTCTCTTTGCTGCACTTATATCCTCACAACATCCAGTACACATCACTAAAGCTTTCACTAGGTGACATGATTTCAAATGAATATGGATGTGTTGTTTGATCATCACACATGTCAAAGTTTCATTAGGTCACATGGCTTATGCCTACAACTTGAGCTGGGGTACGACGGCGGGGGGCCGAGGTCCCGCCCAACGCTGCTTCGCAGCTTTAATTATTTCTTTTTCCCGCCGCCACTTTAAACTGGAATTTGACCCCCTAAACATGCTCCAAAACTCACCAAAATTGGCACGCATGTCAGGACTGGCGAAAAATTTTAAGCAATGAAAGAATTAATTGAAAAAGTGCCAAAATGGCCTCTCTAGCGCCACCTAGGCGTTTGTCACACTAAAATGGCCGCTGTAGCCACTAGGAATGTCGTAGGAAGATCAAACCAAAACAGCCGTGTTCCTTTCATCAAGACCTACAAATCACGCACTCGCACCCATGACCTAAATCCAACAGGAAGTGAGGTATTTCCCTTCAAAGTAAGAATTTTCCTCAAAAAGAAGAAATTCCTTAAAAAATCAACTAGTCCTAAACCGTTTATTGTATCGGCTTCAAAATCGCACACATTAACCTTCAACTTGTCCTTATCAATTATTGTGCGTCACTCGTAATTCATTTGAATGGTTTGGATTTGCTGGCCTCAGACATGTGATGTGCCTTCAGAACCTCCTGACGATTTATTGTGCCACCTAGGCACACAAAAATGCCCGGTGTGATGGGTAGGAACCACTTAGAAAGACCAAACCAAAACTGTGTCGTTCGTCTCATAAAGACCTACAAATGTCGTGCAGCAACCCCTGACCTAACTCCAACAGGAAGCGCACCGTTGTTGTTTGAATGTAAGATGGCGTTTTTCACAAATTCTGTCGCTCAAAAATTATTTGCTCCTACACCGTTTATCATAACAGCTTCAAACTTGCGCAAATTACAGATCTACCCCTGGTGAACATTACTTGCAAAGGATTTTGTCCTAACTTGAACAGTTTGGATTTCAGGAGCGTTAGAAGGTGCAGAGCACAACTCCTCATGATGATCTCTGTAAGACAAGATAAGTGACAACATGTCGTAAACTTGTGACTAAGGCACCTTTTGTTAATCCGGAGACATACAAACTGGATATCACTGCGTTCAGAACAAAATTATCTATCTGGTGATGCTTTCAGATTGAAACTGTGACTCATGGTTTGGCATGTAAAAGGACTAGTTCAGGAGATTTTCAACCCATTCTGCTGTCTGCCTGTCAGCCACATGCAGTCCTTAATTAGCATAACAAAAGCTGTGTGTGTGTGTATGTGTGTGGTCTCACACACATGAAAGTATAACATTTACCAAATTGTCCAGCACATGGTGCTGATTCCAAAAACTTTGAAAGAAATGCCTGATACCAAAAACCTGTAAATACAAGATGTCCTAATGAAACTGTTTTACCTCATGAAGAATTGGAATACATGTAGTCCTGCTCAATTTCTCCACTGACATTAACTAGTACATATTTCAAATGAATATGGATGTGTTGTTTGATCATCACACTTTGTTATGTTTCCTTATGAAATCAACATTATGAGTGAAAATACAGTTCCATTACTGACAATGCTATATCTCAACACACAGGTTTCACAGCTAATTCATATTAAGCCTTGATCACAAATGTTTACAACTTTGTTGTGTATACTTGAATATCTCAAAATTAATTAATCAATTTCCTAAAATGTATATCCACTGTAAACTATTGCTGCTGTGGTGTCAAATGCCACCTGCTGATTTTGTTATCATTAGTCATTAGTCAACTCATCTTGAAGTGCCTGGGCTGTCACCTAACTACATGGTCATTAATTAGCATAACAATGGCTTCACTCTGACAGATGTGTGTGTGTGTGTGTGCGTGTGTGTTTTTGTGTGTGTGTGTGTGTGTGTGTCTGTTTTGACTAAACCAATATTATATATTTTGTTTAGTTGAGTACTTTAATTATCAGAAATGTTACCAACAATTTTTCAAACCAGATAAATATGAAATATTAATAACAGTAACGGACCGTGTCAGTAGGTCGCAATGGCGGCGTAACTCCAGTTACCATAGACATTAAATGAGCAGAAGAAGAAGAAGCAGACCGGCTGAGACGTCAGAGAATGAACGTTACTGTTGCTAGGCTAAGCTAACTCGTCATGGGTCATGGTTATGCATTGACGGTTACTGCACCTTCTGACACCGAAGCTGTCCCGGTAAACAAGCCGGTAAAACGGAAACGTACGGGTCAACCAAGCGATCCCAGAAGAATCTGGGATAAGAAGAGGAGAGCTAAATCCAGGATAAATATTGGTGTGGCCTTTCCGAGATGGAGAGAGCTTCGTGAACATCTAGGACTACAATTCGATGCCGACCTCGCGTGTGTACTATACAGGTAAGCAAACATCAGGCTGATGTTATCAAAATATTAATAATTTCCACCAGTGTATTGAAGCACTGCTGCCTGCCGGGCACCAGCACTGCGGAGCGCTGTGGAGCGGAGGCTGGCTAACCACAACATCTAACGTTAACGATAGGTTTCTATAATGCTGAGCTGATGCCGGTAAATGAACTGCATTTATAAAAGAGGCAGAGGAATAGCTAAACATAAGACGCACTGAGCAAGAGAGAGCAGCAGAGAGGGAGAAGCCATCGCTTACTGTAAAACTAAGTAACTAGCAGTTTGCTCACATAACTAGCAGATTGCTAACCGCTCAGCTAAAGCAAGTAGCATTTTTGAATAGAGTGTAAATAACTGAGGTTAGCGAGACAGTCGCTAAAAAAGAGAGCCATGACTTTAACACACGGAAAACCGGACATTATAATCAGTTTATTAAAACACCCGGGCGGGACGTGAAAAGTGGACATGTCCGGGGAACAGAGGACGTTTGGTCAGCCTAAGTGACGTTACTACTGATGGTTAGATCAGAGTTTGATGATCCGGTGTAACGTTAGGTACCAGATCGGCTCGGGCTGCTACACCGGCCGACGGACCCCGTTTGCATAAAGTGAAACATAAAGTGAATATAACTCCAGTAATATATCTCGTCCATGAGCATTTCTCTGCTGCTGAAGCTCGCTCTGCCATAAAAACTGCCACGGTCGGTTTCAGTTACACAGAGTGAGGAACGTCTGTATCCGTTATATAACTACAACTCCCATGATCCCACGCTACTTCGTGACGTCATCCAACTCCGTCTTCTGTTATTGTTTTGGTTTGAGACCCCTAGCGGCAGAAAATTACATATTGTACGTTTAATATTCTCTCTCTCTCTCTCTCTCTCTCTCTCTCTCTCTCTCTCTCTCTCGTTCGTTCTGTTACTGCATGTCAGAAACTCTTCTCCAGAGTCTTTGTGCTCCACTACCTCACAGGTTAACTTCCACACAGCACTGCTTGGATAGTGTGACGTGTGAGGTTGTGCTGCTGCTGTGGTGTCAAATGCCACCTGCTGATTATGTTATCATTAGTTATTAGTCAACTCATCTTGAAGTGCCTGGGCTGTCACCTAACTACATGGTCATTAATTAGCATAAAAATGGCTTCACTCTGACAGATACGTGTGTGTGTGTGTGTGTGTGTGTGTGTGTGTGTGTGTGTGTGTGTCATTCCTAATGACTCTAAATAAATGCCTGATAGCAAAAACTTGTAAATACAAGATTCCCTGGTGTTACTTTTTGCGTCATTAAGAATAGGAATCAAATCTGTAGCTACATCTGTGCTGCAGATCATACTGTCACTGTCCTCTATAATTCATGATTTTTCCATGGCAATGTTCTGTTGATGGTTAAAATTTTGTTTGTAGTTATACATTGATATATTTGCAGTATAATGATTACATAGCAGACCAGGAGTACTGTCTTCACAGATTCTAGTTTTGTACAGTACATGCGGAACAGTTAAATTGTAACAGTATGACAGACACCATTTTGCTGAGAACATACTTTATTTATCATGTCACTGTATTGTGAAAAATGACCACCTGAGCTGGGGGACGACGGCGAGGGACCAAGGTCCCGCCCAACGCTGCTTCGCAGCTTTAATTATTATTATTATTATTCTTTCTTTCAGCGTACGCCACTTTAAACTGGAATTTGACCCCCTAAACATGCTCCAAAACTCACCAAAATTGGCACGCATGTCAGGACTGGCGAAAATTTTATGAAATGAAAAAAAAAATTCAAAAAGTGCCAAAATGGCCTCTCTAGCGCCACCTAGGCGTTCGTCACACTAAAATGGCCGCTGTAGCCAGTAGGAACGTCGTAGGAAGATCAAACCAAAACAGCTGTGTTCCTTTCATCAAGACCTACAAATCACGCACTCGCACCCATGACCTAAATCCAACAGGAAGTGAGGTATTTCCCTTCAAAGTAAGAGTTTTCCTCAAAAACAAGAAATTCCTTAAAAATTATACTACTTTCACACCGTTTATCGTATCGGCTTCAAAATCGCACAGATTATTCTTCAACGTGTCCTTATCAGATTGTCTTGGTAACTTCTACAGTTTTCGAATGGTTTGGATTTGCTGGCCTCAGACAGGTGATGTGCTCCAGAACCTCCTGACGATTTATTGTGCCACCTAGGCACACAAAAATGCCCGGTGTGACGGGTAGGAACCACTTAGAAAGACCAAACCAAAACTGTGTCGTTCGTCTCATAAAGGCCTACAAATGTCGTGCAGTAACCCCTGACCTAACTCCAACAGGAAGCGCAGTGTTGTTGTTTGAATGTAAGATGACGTTTTTGACATATTCTGTCGATCAAAAATTATTTGCTCCTACACCGTTTATCACAACTGCTTCAAACTTGCAAAAATTACAGATCTACCCCTGGTGAACATTACTTGCAAAGGATTTTGTCATAACTTGAACGGTTTGTCTGTTTTGACACACACATCCATATTCATTTGAAATCATGTCACGTAGTGAATGCTTTCGTGATGTGTACTGGATTTTGTGAGGATCTAAGTGCAGAAAAGAGACACAAATATATACTAAGACCGACAAATGTTGAATTAATATCTGATTGTATACATATGTGACACGAATCATATGTGTATAATAACAGTAGGAATATGACACACACAGACAGACAGACATTGACGACTGAGTTAGCGACATGCAGAGGGGGAGAGAAGGGAGAAAGAGGAGAGAGGGGGGAGAGAGGGAGAGAAGAGAGAAGAGAGGGGGGACAGGGAGTGGGGTGTGTGTGTGTGTGTGTCTGTGTGTCTCTCTACCTGTGTGTCTGTGTCTGTCTATGTGTGCTACACTTCCACTGTTATTATACACATATGATTATTGTCACATATGTATACTATCAGATATTAATATATACTTCCCACATGTTGTACCACACTAGCCAGAATCATAAGTCAAACTCAATGTTAAAAACTGTAAAGAGTTCTTATGAAGGTGGTTTGAGCTTATATTTTGACAGTTGTAGACATAAACAATGACAACACATTAACATAGAGAACTCATGAATTATAAAGGACAGTGATTAATAACACATAACTATTTTTACAAAGACTAATGTGCTTATTAAACAAAATAGCTTGTACTTTTATATATATCATTTCCACGAAGACAAATATTCTGTCCTTATATTTGTAACACTATGATTGCCTTACACTTAAAATTAGGCACATTGCTGTAACCCTCCAGGTCAATCACTTAATTTCAGAGCAATCAAATGAGTGAAAATAAATGGAAATACATTTAAGGTTATTTTTACAATAATTTAAAACCTCTTCATCTGTTAAACGCTTGGGTGTACAACTGATGTATGCAATCATTGTCAAGCTCAATTTTACATGTAAAGGGTGCTTATAAAGGTAATGTGAGTTTATATTTTGAACATTGTAGACATTAACCATGTGACCTAATGACACTTTAACGTGTGATGATTAAACTAAACACCCAATTTCATTTCAATCATGTCACCCAGTAAACATTGGACTGATGTGTACCAAATACTGTGAGTAGATTAGTAACAGCAGCCATGCACACATATCTACAAGCTACTTTAAAAAGACAATTAGGGACCTCGGCCAAACGGGCGAGGGCCCTATTGTTCTTGTAATGTTTATTAGGGACCTCGGCCAGCAGGGCGAGGACCCTATTGTTCCTGTAAGGTTTATTATTATTCTTTCTTTCTTTCTTTCTTTCAGCGTACGCCACTTTAAACTGGAATTTGACCCTCTATACATGCTCCAAAACTCACCAAAATTGGCACGCATGTCAGGACTGGCGAAAAATTTTATGCAATGAAAAAATTAATTCAAAAAGTGCCAAAATGGGCTCTCTAGCGCCACCTAGGCATTTGTCACACTAAAATGGCCGCTGTAGCCAGTAGGAACGTCGTAGGAAGATAAAACCAAAACAGCTGTGTTCCTTTCATCAAGACCTACAAATCACGCACTTGCACCCATGACCTAAATCCCACAGGAAGTGAGGTATTTCCCTTCAAAGTAAGAGTTTTCCTCAAAAACAAGAAATTCCTTAAAAATTATACTACTTTCACACCGTTTATCGTATCGGCTTCAAAATCGCACAGATTATTCTTCAACGTGTCCTTGTCAGATTGTCTTGGTAACTTCTACAGTTTTTGAATGGTTTGGATTTGCTGGCCTCAGACAGGTGATGTGCTCCAGAACCTCCTGACGATTTATTGTGCCACCTAGGCACACAAAAATGCCCGGTATGATGGGTAGGAACCACTTAGAAAGACCAAACCAAAACTGTGTCGTTCGTCTCATAAAGACCTACAAATGTCGCGCAGCAACCCCTGACCTAACTCCAACAGGAAGCGCAGCGTTGTTGTTTGAATGTAAGATGACGTTTTTGACAAATTCTGTCGCTCAAAAATTATTTGCTCCTACACCGTTTATCACAACTGCTTCAAACTTGCAAAAATTACAGATCTACCCCTGGTGAACATTACTTGCAAAGGATTTTGTCATAACTTGAATGGTTTGGATTTCAGGAGCGTTAGAAGGTGCAGAGCACAACTCCTCATGATGATCTCTGTAAGACAAGATAAGTGACAACATGTCGTAAACTTGTGACTAAGGCACCTTTTATTAATCCGGAGGCATACAAAATGTATATCACTGCGTTCAGAACAAAATTATCTATCTGGTGATGCTTTCAGATTGAAACTGTGACTCACGGTTTGGGATGTAAAAGGACTAGTTCAGGAGATTTTCAACCCATTCTGCTCTCTGCCTGTCAGCCACATGCAGTCCTTAATTAGCATAACAAAAGCTTCACTCTCACAGTCTGTGTCAGAGTGAAGTGTGTGTGTGTGTGTGTATATGTGTGTGGTGTCACACACATTAAAGTATAACATTTACCAAATTGTTCAGCTCATGGTGCTCATTCCAAAAACTTTGAAAGACATGCCTGATATCAAAACCTGTAAATACAAGATATCCTGGTGAAACTGTTTTACCTCATGAAGAATTTGAATACATATAGTCCTGCTCAGTTTCTCCACTGACATTAACTAGTACATATTTGTGTTTGTTTGCAGCACTTAGATTCTCAAAGCAGCCAGGGCACATCACTAAAGCTTTCACTAGGTCACATGATTTCAACAGAATATGGATGTGTTGTTTGATCATCACACATGTCAAAGTTTCATTAGGTCAAATGGCTTATGTCTACAACTGTCAAAATATAAACTCAAACCACCTTCATAAGAACCCTTTACAGTTTTTAAAATTGAGTTTGACTTATGATTCTGGCTATTGTGGTACAACATGTGGGAAGTATATATTAATATCTGATAGTATACATATGTGACAATAATCATATGTGTATAATAACAGTGGAAGTATAGAACACATAGACAGACACAGACACACAGGCAGAGAGACACACAGACACACACACACACACACACCACTCCCTGTCCCCCCTCTCTTCTCTCCCTCTCTCCCCCTCTCTCCTGTTTCTCCCTTCTCTCCCTCTCTGCATGTCGCTAACTCAACCGTCTATGTCTGTCTGTGTGTGTGTGTCATTTTCCTTCTGTTATTATACACATATGATTAGTGTCACATATGTATACAATTAGATATTAATTCAACATTTGTCGGTCTTAGTATATATTTGTGTCTCTTTGCTGCACTTAGATCCTCACAACATCCAGTACACATCACTAAAGTTTTCACTAGGTCACATGATTTCAAATGAATATGGATGTGTTGTTTGATCATCACACATGTCAAAGTTTCATTAGGTCACATGGCTTATGTCTACAACTGTCAAAATATAAGCTCAAACCACCTTCATAAGAACACTTTATAGTTTTTAACATTGAGTTTGACTTATGACTTATCAACATTATGAGTGAAAATACAGTTCCATTACTGACAATGTTATATGTCAATACACAGGTTTCACAGCCAATTCATATTAACCCTTGATCAGAAATGTTTACAACTTTGTTGTGTATACTTGAATATCTCAAAATTAATTAATCAATGTCCTAAAATGTTTGGACGTGTTTTTGGATCATCACACTTTGTTGTGTTTCCTTGTAAAATCAACATTATGAGTGAAAATACAGTGTCGTTACTGACAATGCTATATCTCAAGACACAGGTTTCACAGCCAATTCATATTGAGCCTTGATCATAAATGTTTACAACTTTGTTGTGTATACTTGAATATCTCAAAATTAATCAATCAATTTCCTAAAATGTAAATCCACTGTAAACTATTGCCGCTGTGGTGTCAAATGCCACCTGCTGATTTTGTTATCATTACTCATTAGTCAACTCATCTTGAAGTGCCTGGGCTGTCACCTAAGTACATGGTCATTAATTAGCATAACAATGGCTTCACTCTGACAGATACGTGTGTGTGTGTGTGTGTGTGTGTGTGTGTGTCATACTTATACTCTTATTATACACATTTGAATATTGTCACATATGTAAACCATTAGATATAAATATATACGTAAAACATATTGTACCACAATAACCAGAATTGTAATTATGATATTATTACTTTTATTAATGTTGTTGTAAGCTACTGTCATTACCATCTGTCCTATATTTCTCTCTGTCTACCGTTCTGTCTCATTGGGTCCTAAGAACAAAGGGATGTTGTATGCTGTAAAACCCTGTGAGGCAAATTGTGATTTGTGATATTGATTGCTTGATTGATTGATTGACTGATTGATTGATGTCCTCGTCAGTAGTTTGGTTTTCAGAAGCCATCAAAGTTTTACTCCCAAGTCATGGGTTCATTGTCAAAAATGACCTTGCATTCTATTGACATAATAGAACGCAACGCTCACTTTCTACGGAAGCTGGACGCTGAAATAACGTGAAGCCGAGGTCCCGGTCAACGCTGCTCGCAGCTTTAATATAACTTTATTTTTCACAGATAAAAAGACACTTTATTTATATACATGTGAAGATATGCTCCAGACAACAACTGCTGTATGGAGATAGATTTGTTTCATAATTATGTGTGTGAACAGAGCGACAATCTGTGTGCAAATGTGTAATCTGTAAATATAAAACACCTTCCACAAATACAAAAAAAGATTTGTAAACTAGGGGTGACCCCAAATAGTCGGTGATTCGATTCGGAGAAGTCTGATTCGACTGCTAGTCTCGCTGTTGAATCGTTGCAAAATGTGGTTATGAAACAAGACCGTATCACTTCTGACTACATGGGGGTGCTCACTGCTGCTGAACAGCTTGATTTGACATAGAATATATTTGTTTTCTAGTAATTCATGATATATAACCTATTTTGATACAAACATCAGCCTAATTTCTGTTAATAAACAATTGAAAATGACGCGTGCGTTAAATCACCCAGTTACTCAGTCCACATTAAACGGAGGTGAGTGACTGCGCTGCACGACCATCAGAGCAGCATCGAGGCATACAGTGATTTAAAGTTAAAGTCCCACTGATCGTCACACTCCTGAGTGTGTGAAATTTGTTCTCCGCATTTCACCTATCCCCTGAGGATGGCAGCGGTGCCGTGCTCGGGAATCGTGGTGATGATTTACGGTGGCGGAGCGCATAAACAAACACTTTGAAGGAGGTATGTGCTCTCAAATCAAACTTTTTTGAAGGGATTATTCGTTTACCTGAAGTATGTTAAGACGAATTTCACCGCTGATTGTTTTCTTGATAGACTCTGATTTTTTATTTGGCTACTTTTTGTCCAATGATTGAGAGCGGTGACACACGGTCTGTGTGGATGAACTTGTATGAACCTGAGTTGATTAATGAAGTAACTTGACGTCAGAAAGAAGGAAAACTGCTTTACTTTTACTTTTACTTGTATAATTATTATTATTATCTTATTATGCCAACTGAAGAATTAAATTTGTTTATTTGGGTTTTTTAGCTCTTTTTTCTGGAGCTGAAACTGACGCAGATGAGCTCATTAATCAATGAAGGGAAAACAACATGATGAGGATTAGTCGGCTAAAGGAAAAACCTGTCAAATCAGATTCGACTATGAAAATTCTTAGTCGGGGACACCCCTATTGTAAACTCACAAAAATATTTTGCAAGTATTAAAAGTATCTGCAAATACACAAACAAATTCCACGAATAAAAAAAAAATATCTGTGAATACATTAAATTAATTTAGAAAAAATGAAACGCATTTGTGAATATCATCCTAACATTTACAACTTTCGAACAGGCATTTGTGAACTCATTTTTTATTTGTGAATCTAAAAAACATTTGTGGATCTCAGTTCTACGCATGTGGATTTGCTTTTGAGCACACAGAGTTTTGAAACAAACTTTCCGCTGGTCCGAACAAAAATGCACTCGTGTCACTCGGCCATCTTCGGATAGCACGTGATCACCCAGCTGATGACGTCATGTGCGCATGTCAAAGTAAGAGCACGCAGTCTTTCTATGAGCTGTTTTTTTTTGTTATCTGGCACACACTTTTGTATACATTTCAGTTTGAGTATGAAAGGCACAATGATGCTAGTGGAAAACGTTCAGTTCTCCACAGCGGACGCTTGGCTGCTTCTTCAGTTGGCAGTTATCAGCCAACGCATCCTTTATATTTTTCATTTATTCTTTCGAGTAGGATTAAAGTCACAAAGCACTTCACATCTTATTAGTGTACTCTTAGTAATGTAGTTGTAATGTCTGTGCTGACCACACCGTGTTTAGTTAGTTTACATCATTTCAGTGAGGTTACCTAACTGTTGTAAGATATGACAAGTGGCAACTCTCTGGTTAAGGTCTTTGATAGAACAGCTGTTGGTGTTGGTTGCTGTTTTTGTTTGGAAATGTCGTATTGTAGTTTTATTGTTCATTGTTGATATGTAGATTGCACTAAGGTAACATTAGCTACTAAAACGGCAACTGTTGCCACGGCAACAATAAGCATTCATGTTGCGGGCTGGGGGGATGAAAGTAGGGTGCAGCATTTTATACATTGTAAATAGACCAGAAGTCAGTACCATCCAACCTGTAAAAGATAACTTGTGTCATGTTTCACTTACCATTGCATTTATTGTAATCATCCAACCCATCTGTTATTTTCAGCATAATTGGTATTTTCTATATGTATAATCAGTTCGCAGTTGTATTTCTTTGGCCAGCCAACCTGCTCCTGGTCACAGTGTTTTTGTGTCATCATGACTTACTGCTCTATTGAAACTAGAAAACTCAGCAGTTAGAACATAGACTGCATGGGTTAGAGCAGATGTAGGTACACTTATATTTTGCATTTTATCCATTCTTATGAATACAAATATATTTTATGAATAGCTGTATTTGTTTTCTATTATTGTTTAACGATAAAATGGTCTTTTAAATGCTGTGCTGAAAATGTCTAAATCTTAAACCCAATAATTTTCTACTGATTACACTAGCATCAAAAGGTTGTGGAGAGATGTCTGGATGTCAGTCACCAGCATCTTCTACCGTGGCCCTCTTTACAGGTTGGATGGATGGAAGCTTAGCGCAATCTACATATCAACAATGAACAATAAAACTACAATACGACATTTCGAAACAAAAAGGGCTACCAACAGCTGTTCTATCAAAGACCTTAACCAGGGTGTTGCCACTTGTCATATCTTACAACAGTTAATGTAACCTCACTGGCACGATGTTACCTAACTAACAGCTCACAGGAAGACTGCGTTCTCTTACTTTGACATGCCGACATGACGTCATTAGCTGGGTGATCACATGCTGTCCGAAGATGGCCGAGTGATACGAGTGTATATTTGATCGGACCAGCAGAGAGTTTGTTTCAAAACTCGGTGTGTGTAAAAAGCAAATCCACATGGTAGGACTGAGATCCACAAATGTTTTTTTAGATTCACAAAAAAAACTGAGCTCACAAATGTCTGTTTGGAAGTTGTAAATGTTAGGAAGATATTCACAAATGCTTTTCATTTATTTGCAAATTAATTTAACGTATTCACAGATATTTTTTTTATTTGTGGAATTTGTTTGTATATTTGCAGATCCGATTTATACTTGCAAAATATTTTTGTGAGTTTACAAATCTTTTTTTGTATTTGTGGAAGGTGTTTTATATTTACAGATTACACACTTACACACTGAATGTCGATCTGTTCACACACATAATTATGAAACAAATCTATCTCCATATGGCTCATGTTATGTTATGATGCTGTCTGTGATGTACGAGGAGTAAATTGCTACCTAACTGTTCGGTAACTTCGCGATCTTAAAGTGCAACTTGCAGGTTAAATTAAAAAAAATATATATATACATAACCTTGTCTGAAAATTACCATATGAGAAGTTAATTCAGAATTTATTATGGTTTACACGACATAAGGGCACAAATTCAGAGGAAAAAGTGGCTCTTCTTAGCTCCTCTTCTAAAAACGCTTTTTTTTTTTCAACATCGTCTGATACTACGTCATGAGAGGGACTCTACATCCTTGACCCTGCCTCTGTCCAATGCACAGTAGTAGGTGGTAGTGAGTCTGAGCGGTAGTAAACTTGTGAGTTGGTATTTTTTCGGGTGTTAAAAGTTTTCACCATTTGTGATTATGCTGAATTATTGTGTTTGTGCAGGCTGCACAAACTCGAGTCTGTCAGGACATCGAGTCCATCGTTTTCCGGACAGAAAAAGGAGTGGAGTTAGTTTTCGTGCCTGGGTGCGTTTTGTGCAGGTGAAGAGGTGCGATTTCACAGCTTCATCTGTGACCAAAACTTGGTCGTGTGCAGCCGCAGCACTCATTTTGGACAGGGGGATTATGTTCCTGGCGGAGCCCGCCCGCCCTCACACATACCCCCGAGGCTCACGGCCCCGTAGCTGTTTGTGGCTCGGGTCTCTGAGCCTCAGGGGTATGTGTGGGGCCGCGAGCCTCGCGTCTCCCCCGCGGCCTCGGAACTGTTTGTGGCTTGGGTCTCCGAGCCTCAGGGCTATGTGTGGGGCGGAGAGGGAGAACCGAGCCTTGGGGGTATGTCGAGGGCGGGCAGGCTCTGCGGAGAGGGAGGCCTCTGTGTTTGAGACGGGAGCAGGCGGTGTGAGGGTTGACGGGCAGTGTGAGGCATGTTATGTGTGGTCTGGGGGTCAGATTCTCCACCAGAGCCCAGGAGGCATCCACCTCCCTGCAGCACATACTCTCCACAGCTGAGGACATGGGCTGGCAGTTCCCACACAAGCACCTATCATACAAAAAATTATCAGGAAATCTTTGTATCTCTCTTTCTCTCCCCTGCGGACGTCAATACACCGTAATTCGGAGTTATAACACGCATAGCAAGATACGTCTGATACAAGCTGATATTTGCGCATTAGTTTTTGTTTTGGGTAAGTAGCATTAGTTATCTAATACTGGCAGAACTTGGGTCTGCTCATTGGTCTGACATCCCATTGTTCCGACCATATTAAACCCATTGTTCCGAAGTCCTGTTGTTCCGAAATCATCATGATGCTCTGTGGTTAAAGCCACAGTGTGTAGGAATTTCTCCCATCTAACATTGAAATCATATATTGCATTCAAACAGATGCCGCACTCTAGCGCCTCACTGTTTCAAACACGTATTGCAACAACGGTAGCCGCTGTGTACCAAAAAGCTATGATAACACTGATGAAACCATGTCATCCGATACTACATGGAGTATTCATTCAGGCTCCTACACAGACACACGCGACGCGAGTTGACAAACCCCCTCCTCACCATGCTGGCTGTGTTTACAACGTAGGACTGTTGGGGCGGATGTAAATTGAAACAGCTGTTAGTAGCCAGTGGCACTACTGCCGCATAACAAAGTCCCACTCTTTGAGCATAATACAGGATCATGTATTATGCAGCATCACGGGAGACGGAATCCTCGTCGCCAAGAAAGTGCAAAAGGGAATCAAAAAGGCAGCGTGACCGGTGAATTAAAAAAACAAGGGTCAGCATTGGGGTTGCCTTTCCCAGGTGGAGAGAGCTGCTGAAGGAGAAAGGTAATACAATCACAGGCCAACGCGAACGGCGGCTAACGGCTAATCGCGGCTAACAGCTAACACCGGCTAACGGCGGCGCAGTGATGCGAGGAGAGGGATGAGGCTGTTAGCGACTGGCCGGTAACACGGGCTAACAGCCAACAGCAGCGCCGGCCTGTGATTGCATTACCATCCTCGCTCAGCAGCTCTCTCTACCTGGGAAAGGGTACTCTGATGTGGGTGGGTTTTTTTAATTCGCCGGTCACGCTGCCTTTTCTATTCCCTTTTGCGCTTTCTTGGCGACAAGGATTCCGTCTCCCATGATGCTTTATATGCACGATCCTGTATTATGCTCAAAGAGTGGGACTTTGTTTCAAATGTGCCAGGGTAGTAGCGAAGCGCCGCCTGCTCCTCTCCCTCGGCTCCTCAGTCACGCAGTGCTGGCCTGGCTCTCAACCAAAACGCCGAAGGCGGTGCTGTATGTCCCTTGCTGGTGGATGTATTCTCAAGATGGTGAACCGTAATGGAACCCCCCAGACGACTTACCCGCATAATGTACAAACAAATCCTAAATGTTCATTTTACGAGAATAAGTCAGATTATTGGTGGAGGTAATAGTACACCAGTGATGACATATTTATGAATGCAGATATCAATTTTTGCCAATAAACAACTGAAAATGTTACACAATGTCCCTTTAAGGTCTGGTTAGGTTTAGGCACAAAAACCTTTTGGTTAGGGTTAGGAAAAGATAATGGTGTGGGTTAAAATGAAAAAGAAAGTGGCAAACACATAAGCCGTGAGCCTGCTTCACCTCAAGCCTTTCTCAGCTGACCCAGAGCCGGTCGCAGCGTACCATCAAGGCAGAAATACGCCTGCTGGGAGCCGTTCAGCACCGTGGAGAGTTCCCCACACAACCCGGACCCCAGAGTTAATAGGCCCGTTTCCAAAAATATTTTTTTCACGGACTGATAATTGAGTTACTGAAGCTATGAACGAGTTAACCCTCGCTTTCTGTTGACGTCACATCCCATCTTGAGTATATCCAATCAGCACCGAGTAATCCCCAAGCCCCAGCCAGGAGTTTCTCAGGGCCGTTCTGAGTACCTACTCCGAGGCAGGGACTTGTTTAGCCCCTGTAAAAGTTCCGGAACTCTGTCCTTCGGGCCTCGTAAAATTACCCCAAAGTTCCTGCGGTGGAAGCGGGCCTAATAACAGGAGGTTATGGTGTTTCATTCTCTCCTCTCTATGACACTTGTATCTCGACCAGTAGCCTACTTTTGTACGACCAGTAGCCTACTTTTGTATGAACAAAGAGAGGTCGGAACAATGCTACGGCACAGCAGAACTATTGGTAGCTTTGTTATAACCAGTGTTGGGTGAGGGTTACTTTAAAAGTAATCAAAATACGTTACTGCGTTACTTTTTTAAAAAGTAACCAGTTACTTTACTGCCTTACTCCCTGAGTAAGGTAACTCAATTACTTTAAAAGTACTTCCAACGTTACTCCCTGAGAAAAGTAACTCAAGCACTTTTAAAGTACTTTTGAGTATTCGACATTTCCTATTGGGCAATGGACCACAGGGTGCTAAGCCAACATTTTTTTGTCTCCAAAATTAAAGTTATGGACCACTTGCCCTTCACTGAGACCGAATTCTCCCATCACAGCTGTCACTTTGACCAGTAGAAACACAGAACCATCTGCTGCCGTAGACAACTGTATGACAACAACACCCCAGCATTTTTAATATTTCCTCTAGGGATGTTACCACACAGAGTAAAATTTGAAATTTGAAACAAACTACATTATAGACGGTCCGTTATTTATTAATCCCTCTGTGTGTTTACATGTTTACTTTTTATCCACTCCGTTGTCTTAATAAAGTTAACATATCGCACCGTCATTTCAAACTCAACACTTGTTTCAAATTAAAAGCCCCTTATAACCTCGGCTGAGAGAATCCCTCCATTTTCTAAATAGGCTTTCTGAAACATTTGTCAGAACTTCCTGTGGAAGATACAGTAGCTTGATAGCATATGTATGGTGCTTCAAATGTAGCTCCTGCCATCTGCTGACGCTTTTAGGTAACTACAGCAACAAGTCGGCTGGCACAAGAACAGACACAGTTCTGGCAGTGACTCAAATAATAATGAAAGTAATAAAAATAGAATAACCCGATGACATCACACACGCCGTGAACGACGACCGAGGATAATTGGTGAGTACCTGCGTGTAGCGTGTACCAGGCATAATGCAAGTCCTGAGTCTAAATTATGTCTGTCAGCGAGTCCTACTCCACCTATTTAGACTCCACCGTAGACAACGGCAGCATTTCTCCGACCATGTAGCGAGCCACAATCTCCTTGGCTTCTTTCAGACTGATAGGTTTAACGTTATCTCTGTTATTAGAACCAAACGACAGCCGTTGCTGTTTCGGAGCTGAGGGACCAGTGTTCCAAAAGTAACGGATTACTCAAACAGCAAACAAACACATTACGTTACTCGTTACTGCAAAACGTAACCAAGTAGTCTAACTCTTACTTTGTAATGCGTTATACCCAACTCTGGTTATAACCTAATACGTGATGGCAGACTTAATGTTGTGATGTGAACACTGTTAGACATCGTTAGCTAACACTGGTTGCTCACCAAGACACCTGCCCAGTTCTCCACTGGTTCTCCTCACACCACAGCTCTATTTCTCTCCTGTGGCCATTATTTCTCCTAACCCTGATCTGTTCCTGGTCTCTTGGACACCTAGCAGGCTTATAATTGTAAGCCTGTGGGCCGTCATATGCATATGAATGTACATTTTCAACCTCTTCAGTCTCAAAATTAGTACTGGGATCCATGTTTATTAATGTTACACTCAATCGAACTCGGCCAAACTCCTTTACACTACATCACTTCTGGTTCACTAGCAAGGACCACACCACAACGAAATGCAGTTTTAAAGATTTAATGAAGATGTGATTGTCAGAGAAATGGTTATGAATTGGGTGGTGATGAATGTGGGAGTGCAGATTTGCAGATGAATGAACGGGATGAAGATGACGTCATCGGAGGCCGAGGACCTGGATGACTTGGTCTGAAATTCCCGATCTGGCAGCTAAGGAGGCAGTGCAGATATGGAACGAATGGCAGGAGTAATGATCTGGTGAGATTTCGGAGAGATGGAGGATATTATGGAAATGTTTCTGGAACCAGAAACGGGTGGCCATCCTCCCTGTTTCGGTGAGGAAGAGGGGATCTTGTGGTGAGGTGTGGGCGGAATACCGGGTGTGGATGTATCTGGTAAGTGGCTCGTGTGGGCTGAGAAAGGAGTTGAGGCGAAAGATGTAGATGAGAAAGGATGCTCCTAACTGATCAGTTTTACTCCGGCGGAGTGTGAATATGAGCGAGTTGGAAGTGTGAGTGGTGATGTCGGGTAGACTGGGATGACGGTAAGGATCGCAGACAGATGATGTTGGAGCCAATTCAGAGCACCTCAGAAATCCGAAGAAAGCAAGCAGAAACATTGATTCCAGTGTTAAGTCGACTGTGGGAGAAATGAAACCAGAGTGCAGAGTACGTATGCGGCGGCGGAGCAGACTGCAGATGAGAGGAAGGCGTCTGGCTGTTGGTGCGGGTTTGTGCTTTCGTAAGCCTTTGATTAATATGGTGACGTGACAGTGAGAGATGAGGGAGGCCGGTGGATAATTTATGGAATAAATTGATACCAACCAGATATGTTTGTATACTAAAGGCCAGGATCTTTGTTACAGTATGACAGTGTGTGACCAGGAATGTGATACGCATGGAGGATGAATTGAGCGGAGATGAGAGTGAGTCTGCGGGTGAATGGCATGATGGCCGGGGAACGGCCTTTATTGATGGTATCTACTACTGCTGTGTTGTCAGGGTGAATAGTGATGCATTTTTTTGACCATTTGTGCCCCCGAATTAGAGTGGCGATGATCAAAGGATACAGCTCGTACGGAGCAGACGAGGGAGAGTGTGACTATGTGTCGAGGGATTCGAACTCGAAGGGCTAAGCAGCAGCGAACCACTTCCCCCCGTAATACCCGCCGAAACCTACGGAGGTGGAGGAGCCATGATAGTGCATGCAGAGGCTTGGTGAGAAGGGGCGCCGCATGAGTTGCAGGAGAGGGAGGAACGAGCTGCAAAATGCTGCAGTATATTTCTGAATCGAAGACCCTTTGGTACGTCCCCTGATTTTGCTGCTGCGGTCGGCCGGCTGCTTATGCAGAAAGGTGGACATGGTAGCTATAAAATCCCCCCCCCCGAAACGCAAAGCCATGTCCGAACGATGGACAGATAGTTGTCCAGCTCTGATCGATGGTAAGGATAAGCAGAGCAGATCTCATCACGAAAGAGGGAGAAAGCTAGAGCAACTCAACAGGAGTTAAGTCTTTGGACCTGGCTGGCAATGAGCACATTTGATTGCGCACCATAATCACATAACTGGGAATAATCAGGAATGGTAATGATCCAATTTGATGCGTTTACATGCACGTCAATAATGTGATAAACAGAAAAAACCTGGTTAACATGATTCAGTCCTTCGATTGGATTTCTCCCCAAGTATGTTACGTAAAACTCAAACTTCCTGTTGCGGTATAGGTGACAGCTTATATTCTTATAGTACTGTTTGTTTTTATCGATAACAAATACACGTGAGAGCATTCTAATGTGTAGTTTATTAATGTGGAGCCACATTAATAATATACTTTGGGTAGATTTGTAGTAAAAGTACCACAAAGTGCAATATACGAGTGTATTGTATATAAACTTGTCACACGAGGTGCATAACATATGATAAAATGAAAGTGACAATTTAAACACTGCGTATATGAAAATATATTATTTTATGTAAAATCTTTATCTGAAGGGAAACAAAAGCTGTCAGGTTAATGTAGTGGAGTGGAAGGTACAATATTTCCCTCTAAGGAGAGACACGTCAGAAAGAGAGTCGAAGGCAGTGAAACACCCGCCGGAGGAACCCCTTGTGCTGCAGGACGGGGCTCCTGGGCTGCGATGCCAGCCGGAACAGGATAGTTGGAGGGAAGGGTAGAGGAAAGGGATGTGGGGATGGAGGACATGTATTCACGGGGTGAGAGTGGAGGCCTGCGAGACAGGGAGGAGAAGAAGGCAGATATTGTGCGTGACATATCTGCGTCTGAGGGAGCAGGCACAGGGGGTGATACGACCTGACCCCCGGCTGGGGGGATGAATGAGAGAGGCTGCTCCAGCTGGAGTGGTGGAGGCGCCGTGACGTCACCGACGGTGGTGCTGGCGGGAGAAGGCCTCGGAAAGGAACCTGGAAGTGCGGCCGGCTTGGGAGAAGGAGCTGTAGCCTCAGGAGCCCGGACGGCGGCTGAATAGAGCTGGAACAGCCTGGACTTGTTGTCAGGAACCGCTGGAGCCGGGCGATGGTCCATTCCCTGATGTGGGGCTCTTGTTGTGGACGTGGAGATGGTGGAGATGGCCGAGTGGAGCGTGATGGGGCGCCGTGGGAGCGGCGAGGTCGATTAGTCGCTGCACCGCTGCGGGAAGGAGGAGGAGGAGACCGCCGCTGGCTCCCACGGTTGTGGACGCCGACGATTTCCCACCTGCGCGGACGGAGGAAAGGAGGCCTGAGATCCAGTAGGAGTTGGGGCGATCTCGTTGATGGAGCCCAACGGAGAACCACGGCGAGACCGAGGGATGTGGACCATGGAGCGCGGCTGGCTCCCCTGGGAGTTTCGGCTACCGGCAGACTGCTGATACGGAGTCGGAGGATCACCTGGCTCAAACAGAGAGTCGTACAAGTCTTCGGAGTCGGACCCGGACGGGTTGACTTGCAGCACATGATCCATCTTGGTGAGTACACGAAAAACACACTGCTGAGAAACGTAGGGTCGCCAATGTTCGAGAGATCTGACAGGCCTGTGGTAGCGCTGAGCTGGTATATATATACATCAGTCAGGTGATTAGAGGAGTGGTTGAGGCGTGGTACTGCTCCTGAACCTAAGTTAAACAATTAACTCCATTTAGTGGGTTTTTAGATGCGGAAGCAAAATTCTCTCACAAAAACGACCCCAAAAGTCACTGTAGTGTGTATATGTTTTTGTTTTTTGATTTAATCGAGTTTCTACATCATTTTCCTAAACATTTATTCACCATGGTCTCCAACCTGCAAGTTGGACTTTAAGGTTAGTGTGTGGCTAATCCTAGCAGCGTGACTGTTTAACAGATAGTGATATTCATGAATTTTATTTTGTTTCAGTTTACGTTTGATCCCGATCTGTGGCTGTGAGACCCAGTGGAAAGATATTTTTCCTGTGTTCATTGTCAGATTTATGCCAATAAAGCGGCATTGGAGTCTGACAGTGACTGTCCTTGTCATCTTTGAAACTACACAACGCATGTGATAGTACTATACCGCTACATTTGCACGGCACCTCAGTTAAGGTAATGTGAGGTCATGATGTGATGATGCAGAAGACAGAAGCCTTAGCTTTCTGCTGCAAAACAAAACAAAACAAAAACAAAGGCAACAAAAAAATGCTCTAGCTCTTATGGTTCTTTTTTTTAGATATATCAGTGTGGATGTTTGATAACATCTCCTGGTATCGAAGTTCTTTGGTTGCACATTAATTTACCACATTTACAACCTCTGCTGGTAAGATGTTACAGTCCCCAAGTGCAAAGTTTAATAACTTGGATAAACTGTGTGAACTATAAAGTGTGTGATCTTGAGAGATAGATTAATTTTTTGGGAGAGTTAAACATTGACTAGAATTCTGCACTGTGCATTTAAACAGAAGCTACATGCTACAACCAACGCATGTATCTTAGTGCAAATGTTGGATAAACCAATAAGATTGTGTGTAAAAAAAGATGGGTCAAAAAGTGCAACCTGCATCAATCATGTTACAGATTTCAGTCATTTATATTCAAATGCAATATCAATCCCAGTGTTCAGATCTTTAGTCGGGGTGAGTGTAAGAAAGACAAAAGTTCCAAAAACGTGACTTAGAGTAGTCTTCAGAAGATCAATGAAAACATTTTGTGAAGAATCTTTTATAGATTAATGTTAAAGATATAAATTGGGAATATATACTACAGAATAGGGCTGTCAAAAAAAAATCGAAGTTCGAAATATATTCGAATATATATATTTATAAGTTCGAACCTACATTTGATAATTCGAATATCATTAATAATTCATACTATTAATAAGTAGCGCAGCCGTTCCGCAATGGACCCGCATCCAGTGGAATTCCGGCGAGAGACGGAGGGAGAGGCACGGACAGAGGAGTCCACTACGCCAACAGCATCCACTGCGCTGTCCGTGATGTGTGACCTGTTCGGGGAGACATACAGGAAGAGTGGTGCACCTGCTGCCTCCCCGCCTACTCTTTTTGAAGAAGAGATGAAACGTTACCAGAATGAGACACCACTACAAGCCGAACAGGATCCACTCTTGTGGTGGAAAACTACAGGCGCACTTAAGTATCCAAACATTGCAGTCAGAACGGGTGTTTTCATCTGAGTGTCAGATTCATATTGCGCCAGCAATAAGCATCTTATTTATATTTGTGTTGGGGTTTTTTTTGTTTTTGTTATTTTTAAATAATAATAATAATAATAATAAAAATACTACTACTACTACTACTAATAATAATAATAATAAATTCATAAAAAAAAATAATAATAAATTTGAATATTATTCGAACTCTACTAAATTCATTCGAAAATATTCGAACTCAATTTCATGGTGCTTTTGACAGCCCTACTACAGAAGGATAATCCAGAAGATTCTCTTGACATCCTTAATGAGTTACTCATGCAAGTGTTGGAGAATCATGCACCAGTTAAGGCCAAAACATCAAGTGGAAATATATTGCACTCTCCACTCCGCTAGGTGGCGGTACTGTGACTAGCTGGTTGCCAACCACCAATTAGAACAAACGACGAGGAAGAAGATGCAGGAAGAGAACGAAAACACACAATGCAGGACGACCACGACAACCAGACAACGACGGTACCAGTGTGAGTTGCTTATTATCATATCAAGTTCTTCTTCTTTGCTCTTCAACAGAGCTGCTACTATGGAAGCTGGAAAGTGCAATATAGGCTTTTCTATGAAAAAAAGCACTTTTTCAAGGGTGGCGACGCTGGAAAATAGGACAGTAGCGAGAAGGGCAGCGGTGTGTCACGTCGACGCACGTCGACACGCCGCTGGTGTGGGTTTGTAAATAGAAAATAATGGGGGCGTCTGTTTTGATGCACGTCGTATGCCGCCAGTGTGTTTTGGCCTTTAGAAAACAGATAGTCAAGAACTTGAGAGCACACTGGTTGGATTGGGTAAACTCATGAAAAAAAGAGATGATGCCAAAAATGTAGCCATCTCATAAAGTTATGGATCTGATCTGATCTGAATTTATAGGTGGTTAAGTAATTATGTAACAACAGTAAAGAAAAATAAAAAGAATGATGTAAAGAATGATATGAATAAGTTGTGGAGTTTAGCAAAAGGCATGATGGGTTGTAAACCCAAATGATACCCAGCATATCTTGGTATGGAAGGGAAATTCTTGACTAAACCAGTTCAAATTGTTAATTAGTTTAATGATTAATTTCATGATAAGATCAACAGTCTGATGAGCAATATGAACTATACAAATAATAATACCTCCATAACACTTACTAAGGATTTAGAATAAGAATAAGAACATGTAAATTCAAAATCGTTAAAGTGACAGTTACAGATGTTTAATGTCTGCTTTAGAAATTCAAGGAATTAAACACCAAGTGCAAATTTCTCAAAATGGTTGCCAATGTAATTGCTGCTCCTGTCTTTGTTATTGCTACTCATGTCTGATCTTTGTTAAAGACATGTAATATGTCTGATCTTTAACAAAGACAAGTGCTTATGCTGGTGCTCATGGGGATCCATTAAAAAAAAAGAAAAAAAAAGTCTCCTGGTGAGGGAGGCTGTGTTAACTCCTTTTAGTTTTTTGGAAAAAAAGCATTGACAAGTGTATCTGTGACGTCCTAAAACACATTACAACATCAAAAGAGTCAGTAAACTGAGTCAGCAATGGAAGCTACACTGCAGTGGCACAAGTCAACGCCCCCTGGGAGGAGTCGACAAGTCGTGCGTTTTTTCCCTCTCTCTCTCTGTGCTTATGCTGATACTTTATCCTTGACTGGGGAGCGGACTCCGCGAGGAATGTCCGCAGTCATTCGGGCTTTCACAGTCGAGCGCACTTCCACGTTGTAGTTTCCTGTAAAAATGTCCGTGAAAAATCCCCCGATGTGAAAAATACATGCCGAGCAGTCACTGGTGTGCAGAGCGGACTCCGCAGAGGTCCGCGCGGACTCAAAGCGGACGTCCACAAGCCCTGTGCGCGCAAAACTGAGATTTTACGACTGCGCGGACTCCGCTCCGCGCACCAGTGATTGCTCGGCATGTATTTTTCACATCGTTTTCACGGACATTTTTACAGGAAACTACGACGCGGAAGTGCGCTCGACTATGGAAGCCCGAATGACTGCAGACATTCCTCGCGGAGTCCCCTCCGCTTATAGCACGCCCGAGTATGTTCGGGCCTTGAGCTTTGCGCGCACAGGGCTTGCGAACGTCCACAGAGTCCGTTCCGCATACGTTCCGCCCGAGTATGTTCACAGACACACATCAGGTGTGGAGATACTTCACTTTCCTCCGCTGTGTCAATGTGATGACGTCATCAAATGACGTGTCGACTCGACTTCGACTTTATTGACAGGTAAGTCAACGTGAAAAAAATCAAACTCGTTAATGCCCTACTGCAAGGTCTATATAGCTATGGTTTGCTAACATTAGCTACCATTAGTCACCATTGCTACTGGTCTCACCAGAGCATGTAAGACTGGAGCAGCTAAAGCCTTGAGTGTTTTGAGCGGGGCAAAGGTTTATTTTAAAGCTTATGAGTTAAACTTTTCATTTGTGAGTGGTATAATGTATTTCCTTTTTCAAAGGTCACATAGTCTTACTTTTAGAAACTTTATCCAATGTTGTCAGAGATACAATAAAGAGGGCAACGTGAGTGGTTTAGTCAAGTTAATGGACCACCAGCACTTACTGGATTAAATAAAAACCTTTACATAATGAGTTAATCAAGGTAGACACACTGAATGCCGCTTGGCAGATTTAAAGTGTTTGGACAATCACCTCCATTATATTTTATGTTTAAAGCGTCATGAGGGTGGCCATGTAATCAGTCATTAATCTGCAGAGGCATCAAGAGCAACAAGTAAAAAATTAAAGCTGCAAGCAGCGTTGGGCGGGACGTCGCACTCTTGCCCGTTTTAGCCTCCAGCTCAAGTAGCAACAGTAGTACAAGTAATAAAGGCTGTAGAAGTATTTGATAGATGGAAAACACTGATATATAATGTTTAGATGCTGTTTAAAATGGAGATTCTGTTGCTGTAATCTCTGCTTTTGAGATTGTGACACACGCACATACACACAGGCCAGTGTTTGTAGGTAAGTGTAGCCGTTGTCATGGTGATTAATGAGCGGCAGGTGCAGTAGAGAGGGACAGACAGGGGCAGAGACTAGTCCCTCCCATTCCCAAACCGTGAGTCCAATCATCAATATAAGCATACCAGCAGAGAGATACACTTTTCCCAAACGCACACATATGTTTGTGATGTTTGTGGTGTCAAGAATGTGATCATGCTTGCAAGTTTAAAATGTGTTGCCCCTCAGCTCTTTTCTAGAAATTTCTCCTCTCAGTTTACATAGGAATGAATGAGAAAAAAGTCACCGCTCCCTTTGCTTTGGAGCCCACTGAGCCAATAAGTGTGAGAGATTCCACGGGGACATTTTTGTGACCAGGACAAATTTCCCTGCATTTTGAGGTCTAATTGTGTATGTAGAGTGAAAATTGTGGCAATGCCAGTGAGTTTAAGACAAATCTTTTAGACGATTTTAGAGCCCCTCTCCAATCTAACTCCCAACATTCCGTGTCATAGACACCAGGGCAGGAATGTCATGAGGGCCACAAGGGCCATGGCTCTCGTGCCCTCCCATTTTGGCCCTGTGCCCTTGAAAAAAAATATCTGCCCTAAAGCCACAGTGGCCTTGATGCCCGCCCGCACTGCCCCAGGTGATTTTGCAGTTTTCTCCTCTGCCTCTTTCGTGTCAACACGACTTTGACACCTGCGTCTATTGAGAAAAAAACAATGCGATGACATTTTGGATCCGTATTGGGCAACATCAAATGAGACAATGTGTAGCCTACATCACCAGTGGTGGGTTTGATTCGAGCCTGGCATGAACCGCTTGGACGGGCTATAATGACAGTTTGACACCAGTCTATCACCGGCCAACCAGGAGACCTCATCAAACGCCCAGGCAGGGATCGGTACCAAGACCCTGTATTAAACAACCAAAGGCAAGTTTAATCAACACCGTAATAATAGTAAGCTGTTGGCATTAATTTTTAAAGTTTCGGTTTCATGTATCATCATTCTGCAGCCTCTCTCCTGCTCTCTACATGTCACCCCTCACAGCACGCGCACACACACAGACACACAAACTCAACAGCAGAGAGGCCGCGGTGCAGATGAAGGGAATATAACTTCAAGATTGCTCTAGTTAACGACAACTACACTTGTGACTGTGAGTAGCCTAAGTGCAATAAAACCTCTGTCAGCCAAGCCAATACTTTATCAATACATGTGATCAGCATGTAGAAAGCCATATTTCAATCCGCTCTGTCCACAGTCTCTCATTCACCGCTATTATGATTTATGATCGCGGTCGACACAAGCACATCGCGCTCTCGAGGCTAACAGCAAGGTGTTAAAGACAAACTAAAATGAAAGCTGTATCAGGGGCGATTCTAGGATCAGAGGTTTAGGGGTGCTGAGCACCAGGAGAGCTGCCCAGCCAGGCAAGACAAATTTCACTGTTTTGTACATTTCAATGCAATTTCATTCCCACATTTATGAAAGAAAAGCACAACACTTTTTGGGAAAGTCTGTGACTAAACCATCAAATCTGATAATGGTTATTTAAATGCTGAGCCACAGCAAAAGAGGAATGGATTGGAATCATAAAAGAAACATATCATAATCCTAATTTCTGGGGGAAGACAACTCATTTTGATACAGCAGCTCCTCAGCATACACACAAACAGTATGTTTCTGGAGTAAACCTGCCCCCTATAGTGAGTACCAAGCATAATAATAAGAATACTAATAAATAAAGTCCTCTCTCTGCTCCTCTCTCTCTTTGTACTGTCAACCAAAAGGCAAATAACCTTTTTATTCGAAAATATTCGAACTCAATTTCAGTTTATATCTAATAAGAGATATAAACTGATACATTGATCCAACCTACATCATCATTCTAGATAGATCATTTGATCTTACACTCTTACCTGAACCTGGCTCTTTTTTTCGAAAAAACAATCTAAATCCATGATGAGGCTGTCTGTCTGTACACACACACACGCACGCACGCACACACACACACACACACACACACACACACACACACACACACACACACTCACAATAGGAGTTATAATGTTAATGGGCATCCAGTCAGTTAGCTAGTCAGTAGCACTTGTGATAGTTGTGGTTTTTGGACATGATGTTGTGTGAAACGCTGACCATCTGTTGCTCTGATGTGACGGTGTCACTACTGTCAACGAGCCTCCTGCTCTGAGAAATGGCCCGTAGCTTATCGGAGAAAAAGTAGTTCTTAAGATATAAGGGGGACACGTAACCAAAAGGTTTTAAGCTATAAAAAGGTATGCATGTGTTTTGTTAGACTATTTCAATAATTTTAAAACATCCCTGTATTACGTCAGACCTTGCTATCAATTGGGACTATTTTCTGGCCAGTATCACTCCGCTGTGCAGGCCCACAAGACAGCACAGCAACAGAAATCAATTAGACAGTTCATCACCACACCGTGCAGATGCGCAGGATAGCAACGGCTAATGAAAACTTCATCGGCTGTTTCCAACAGAGAACCAGTAGGCTATTATTAGTGAGGAAGAAGATGTACTAGCCCTATATATACCTACTACTACAGCGCGAACACCGGCTCAGGCTCACTACACACCTTCGTCAGCTGCTGTAGGTAAACAGAGGAAAATGGTGCAAACTTGTGATTTCCCCAGCTGTGGGAATAAAAACATCGCCGGCTCACAATTCCATCGGTTTCCTGTTACAGATGTAACCCGTAGGCAACTTTGGCTTGTGTCAATTGGGATGAACCTTGCTACCAAGCCAGCGAGGGTGAAGCAACTGCGCGTATGTCAAGCTCACTTCAGCTGCCCACAGATCCCGACGGAAAGAGAAAACGCAATTTCTGCACTGCTGTGCCCAAAGACAGAGATATTACCTAATACCAGTCTATATAACGATGTCTGTAGCTGATTGTCTGTAAAACAAAATGTTTGATTGAACTAATAGCCTGTTGTGTTGTGGAGAGTACATTATACACGGCCTCGTTTTATCCTCGGCATTTAGTTTATTATATTAGGCTAACTGCTAAATCCATGACATGAGTAATCAATTACATAGAAATGTGAATTCATATGTGATTATGACCAGTCTCTGCTTTGTTCTGGTATTGGGTTAGCCAAAGTTGCCTACGGGTTACATCTGAAACAGGAAACCGATGGAATTGGGAGCAAGCGATGTTTTTATTCCCACAACTGTTCGCACCATTTTCCTCTGTTTACCTACAGCAGCTGACGAGGGTGTGTTGTGAGCCTGAGCCAGTGTTCGCGCTGTAGTAGGGCTAATACATCTTCTTCCTCACTAACATTAGCCTACTGGTTCTCTGTTGGAAACAGCTGATGAGGTTTTTGTTAGCCGTTGCTCTCCTGCACACCTGCACG
This sequence comes from Epinephelus awoara, assembly GCA_035609425.1. Classification (NCBI taxonomy): domain Eukaryota; kingdom Metazoa; phylum Chordata; class Actinopteri; order Perciformes; family Serranidae; genus Epinephelus; species Epinephelus awoara. The sequence goes on along the minus strand of CM069303.1, from coordinate 882,971 downwards.
GCATGGTGATGAACTGTCTAATTGATTTCTGTTGGCGTGCTGTCTTGCGGGCCTGCACGGCGGAGTGATACTGGCCAGAAAATAGTCCCAATTGATAGCAAGGTCTGATGTAATGCGGGGATGTTTTAAAATTATTGAAATAGTCTAACAAAACACATGCACACTTTTTTGTAGCTTAAAACCTTTTGGTTACGTGTCCCCCTTACATCTTAAGAACTACTTTTTCTCTGGTATGCTACGGGCCATTTCTCAGAGCAGGAGGCTTGTTGACAGTAGTGACACCGTCACATCAGAGCTACAGATGGTCAGCATTTCACACAACTTCATGTCCAAAAACCCAAACTATCCCTTTAACACATGCACATGACACAACAGCTAGCTTAACTCATTCCAATTCAAACAGAGGACAGTGGTACTGACCACCTGTAACGTTTCCTAGCTAGAAAAAATGTCAGCTAACTCCTACCTAACGACATAAACAGTGACCTACGATTAAATGCAGCAAAAATGAGGACTGGTAATGATAATAATGTGTTGGTACTGAGTGGTAGAAGTTAAGAAATGTGCCACATATCACCCACTCTGAAAGGCAGCGCATTGCTCTGTGTGGATAGAGCGCTAAGAGCCAGAGTCGAGGAAAAGTGGGAGGGATGGGGTGGATCAAACCATTTTTGAGGCAAGGGGGGGTGCTGCTGTATTTTTGTTGTTAAAATATTACGTTTCAGCCGAGTACTGTATGGTTTTGACACTTTTCTAGCTTGTTAAAAAAGGACATACAGTAATAAAATTAAAAAAAAAAAAAATCTCTCAAATTTTAGCAGTGCTGGGATTCAATTTAGGGGAGCTTCAGCACCCCCAAAAATGGGCTAGAAACGCCTATGGTCTGTATGTAGGCTAATATTTTATCTGAACATGTACCTGAGGCAGCCGACCTGCAGACAGTGAGTGTCCTCAGTAGAGGAGGGACAGAGAGCAGGATGAATGACTGAGAGGCCGTTTACACGTACATGGTGATTTTGATAAATGGAGACATCTTCCTTTGTTTGTGCCCTTCGTTTACACGCAAACGGAGAATTCTCCTCTGAAAACGAGTCTTTCTAAAAACTCCGGCCACAGTGGAGATTTTGGAAAACTCCGGTTGCGCGTTTGCATGTAAACTGAGATAAACGGAGTTATAGGCAGCCAACGTCACAGTATGCACCGGAATTTGCGCCTGTGTCAAAAGTGCGACCTATGTTGCTATAGTAACAATGGATACATGGAAGGCTTGAGCTTCTCGTTACACTGCCACCTACAGGTTTGGCATGCTCTTGTGTATATATACACGGATAAGTGTAAACAAAGATCTTTTTGAAAACGGAGACGGTGAAATGTCCGTTTATGAAAATAGCCGGCAACGTGTAAACGGCCTCTGATACTGATTGTCTTCATGCCGAGATGACGTGACTCTCTGCACTCAGTATTGTGATGTCAGGAGGAATATTTATATTCCAGTAAGATATTATTGGGTTTTAAAGAGTGACTTTGTTGTTGTAAACATGACTGTTGCTGCCATGGACTGTATCCTGTGTAGCTGACCTATAAGGAAAGCATCAGGAGGTGAGGTGTGTCGATGTGTGTGTGTGGAGGAGAGGAGAGAGGGAGATGCTGGTAGAGAGATAGTGTGTGGTATTAGATACTGTTAATGTCACTTATTATGCTTCTGTGCATTGATAGCTCTCTTTTAGTCTGTTTCTGCATTATGTTGAGGAGGGCCATGCCTGTATATATAAATATATATGTATATGTATATATGTAAAAAAAAAAAAAAGTGGATCGGTTGCTCGCTGCTAAAAATGTGGCCCATCGACATGATCTGGTTTTGAAATGTGGCCCAGTTGAAATAGTAATTGAATAGCCCTGCTATAGTTTGTTTGTTTGTTAGCTATCTAACAACACATCAGAAATAATTATAAGCCAGTCTTGTTCAGTGAATCAGTTTATCATGTACACTCAAAAAATATTTAGGCCTTATATTTAAGATTGTTTGCTTATGAATACATATACCTGGTTGTTCTATATTAAAAACACACTGGGTTTATTAGTGCTATGAAATAAATCACATTATTATTTATTATACTCATTATTATTACTTGAGCTCATTTCATTTCACAGATAGTTATACATCCTTAGTCCTTAAATTAAATTCATTATAGACGTGGACTTAAAATCATTGTTTTACTGTATTGCCTCGCTGCCCTGGCTTTTGGCCTTTGTGCCCTCAGAAAATTCAAAAAACATCTTTTGCACAGCAGCGATCTTTGTCAATTGTCCGTCTATAATTTTGCACCCTCCTCGAGCCATGCCCACCTCCATTTATTTTTCACCCCTCTCCAGTTCTGCTGTTGAATATATTTTGCTTCCATCTCTCTGCCCTGCTCTACTCTACTTCAACACTACTTAGCTCTGTTTTTCTACTCTTCCGGTAGACTACTGCATCCACCTGTTGCACAAAACACACACAGCAGTGTTTCCCCTAGGATGGAGTTGTAACAGTGCAGGTGAAGCATACACATGAAAAATAATTTTCACAAGCGTGAAACTTTTTTGTATGCTTGCACAGCACAGCCTGCTGGGATGTCTTTATGTATCTACTGGCACCAGAAGGGCTCTTTAGGACTAAGTACATACAGTACATTTGTGGAAAATGCAGCCGGAGCCGCGCTCTAGTGTGCTCACCTGTGTGTGTGGCGGTAAATAGTATATTGTTATGTTATTATATGAAGCGTCCATCGCGCAAAATAATATAACTTTAGTTTATGAAGAGAGAAGATGGAGCCCTCTCCTCTCCTCTTACATGCTTTACTTTACTCACAAGTGTGTGAATAAAGCCCAATGACTGGTCCCTTTTTTCCACATGCTCCCATTCATTTCCTATGGGACATCTTTCGAAGATCGTCAGGACATTTTGTGGCACGTCAACTTTGAGAGCTTATAAAATCCAAACCATTCGAGTAATTACAAAGTTATACAGAACTTTTGTTCATCATGGTGTGAGCTGTCATGTGTGCAAGGTTGAAGCCAATATAATAAACGGCCTCAGAGGAGATAGCTTTTGAAAAAGCCAATTTGGGAGCCGAAGTCTTACTTTTAAAGGGCAAATAGTTCACTTCCTGTTGGATTTAGGTCAGGGGTGTCAGCGTGTGATTTGTAGGTCTTGATCAGACAAACAAGCCAGTTTTTGTCTGATCTTTCTATGATATTCCTATGGGCCGTAGTGGGCATTTTTGTGTGCCTATGTGACGCTAGAGAGCAAGTTTTGGCACTTTAGGGGTTCATTTTTGCATTTTATCAACTTTTTCACCAAGCCTGATGTGCATGCCAAGTTTGGTGAGTTTTTGAGCATGTTTAGGAGGTCAAATTTGGGCTCAAAGAGGCGGCGGGAGAAAGAATAAAGAATAAACGCAGGACTTGCCGAGGGAGGAGTCCTCTGCCTATGGGCTCGGTCCCCCAAAACTTACGGGGATTAAGATGTACAATGAGCCATGGGAACATCTACGAACACAGACTAATTGTATCAGCAAAGAGAAACAGTGGTTGCAAGTTCACTGACGGATGATTCACAGGGCAAACCATAGAGAGTGTATGCGATTACACTGTTAGCCTTTTCCTTGCTTTTTACAGCAACATACTGGCAGCACCATTGCCTGCTTAATGTTGTAAACGACTGCTACAGTAGTTACTGTAAACGGCTGCTACAGTATTGAGCAGGCAACAGTGCTGCCAGTATGTTACTGTTAACGGCTGCTTACAGTAGTAAGCAGGTAATCATGCTCCCAGTAAGTTACAGTAAACAGCTGCTACAGTATTAAGCAGGCAACAGTGCTGCCAATAAGTTACTGTGTAACCAAATCCTTACAGTATCCTTACTGTTATACAGTTTTATAGTAAGAAATGTATTACTGAAAATATTAATGTATATTATTGAAATGCCGTGGCCTGTAGATTACTGTAGAAAAAAATATTTACAGTGATATGCAGTAAATTCAAATTCTTTATTTAAAAACATTAACAAAAAAACAGTACAATTTTATACAAATATATACAATTCCATTTCACTTAGAACAGTTGTACTGAATTAATTGTACTGAAATAGTACAACAATAAAATTCATAGTGTCATAAAATATGAACAATAATATAAAGGTCAACATAACTTTAAAAACATACGACATTAACAGATGCACCTCTGCTCTAATAAACTTGGAAAGGTTGAAAAATACCTCAAACAATGGGGCAAGGGGGCAGGGGAGGCCACAGACCTTCATTTGGTGATTGGGGGGGGCGGGCGGGCGGTGTTGGTTAGCAGGATGTTGGAAGGACTTCAGTGGAGAGTGTCTTTCTGATGTAAATGAAGGAGAGAGTTAGATGGAGAAGATGTGTTTAAAAATCACATAAAAAGCTGTTTGGAAAAATTGTCATTTGTGTTGTGAGGACTCTAAAACTTCACCTGAGCCTTCCTCGGGATATGGGTGAGTAGATAATGGCTGAATTTTCATTTTTCTGTGCACTATCCCTTTAATTTGTTGTGAAAATTTTGTCTGGTGTTCAATATGATTTAGACAAACAGACATCTTTCCCCTGTTAACAAGGTCGCATCACTGTATAGATGAAGATTGTTCTTCACAACCACACATTTCAGAATGTGTGAGATGGTTGGCAGTGTTCCAACTTCCTACCTATGAAATTTATAGATAGCATTCAAGTGTGTGTGTGTGTGTGTGTGTGTGTGTGTGTGTGTGTGTGTGTTGTGTGTGTGTGTGTGTGTGTGTGTGTGCGTGTGTGCATGCACAGTATACTTACCTAGTTTGAGGTCTTCCATTCGAATTCTGTGAGGTGTCGGAGAAAGGTTGTGACGCGAGAATTCACAGCTGACGTCTTTCTTTTCACCACCGCTCCTGTTCTCCTGCTTGTGCCAACTTTAGCCGTGCATTTGCTTCCCTCCTCTAGGTTGATTCTCACAAAGAATCTTTAAGACAAAAAACAAAACAATAAATTAGTTCTTAAAATATTTCTTGACCCACTTCATTGATTTTGCTTTTTTTCTGAACTGATACAATACATGTGTCCTAGTACTCCACAATGGAGCACCACAAGGAATTAAGTTTAAATAATTAAAAAATCTGAACCACTTAAAAGTACAGTACATTGTACACATAATAGTATAGCAAGAGTTTAAAGATTCATAAAAGATATACCATGCTCATGTGAAAGGAAAACTTTGGAACCCTGAGTCCAAAGACACAGAAGCACATGGAATAAAGGCAAAATATTAATTTATTGTGTAACTAACATTTTGACACAGACGTGTGTCTTCAGAGTCAAGACTCTTGATGAAACAATAGTCACACAATAAATTCAAATTCATTTTCCTTCATGTCAGGTCCTTGGACTCAGGCTTCTAAAGTTTTCCTTTAACATGATTGCCTTGCCTTACTAACACCAAGAAAACTTGCCCTTGTGAGCTTGGCTGAAGTGCATTTTAGTTCTTCCCACGTCATTATCCCATGCTCACCTTTGAATCAACTCCAGTGTTGCGCAAGCCAACTCCTCGTACTCAACGTTGTAGATGCAACCGAAGTACACAGCCATGGTAGCAGCAAAACTGTGTTGGTGCTCCAGTGTATATGTCACTTTTCCCTCAATGCTGACCATGCACAGGTCAGCAGACAGTAGTGTCCTGCCTCAAATATACAAACCCAGGTTAAAAAAAATGACATGAAACAAAAATATGAAGAAAAAAATATACATCAAAACAGCACTTTTTATTTGCTTGCATTTCACAAATTGCAATAAAAAAATCTAAGACATTCTGTACACACAAAATGGTAGCAAAAACAAAAGTATTGTGTTTATAGTTTTGTTCAGTATGTACATTTTAACTCTTTTTTTCCTACAGTCGAATGTCTGAGCTTCACTGTGGAGAATAACGTATATGCAGAGTTTGATACAATAACAATACATAAAATGCAGGTTCCTCAGAGCATAATTTGTGACATCACAAATTATGCTTCTCACAACCGTGCATATATATATATATATATATATATATATATATACATACATACATACACACACACACACACACACACACACACACACACACACACACTCACACACACACATATATATATATATACACATATGTGTGTGTGTGTGTGTGTGTGTGTGTGTATAATTTCTACGGCTACAAAGTCCTCACTGGGAACACAAATTCAAGCTTGGGGGTACGAGTAGAAAAGTGCTGAAATTACATCACTGAGGTCACAGGGAAATTAATCAAATATTTTTTGTTTTTTAATTTTAATTAAAACTGATGGTCATGATTAGTATCATGGCGGCTGAGTGGAAGCCTTGCGGACTCCACTCCTTTTGTTGATGATCAAAACTTTCAGATCAAACTTTTCAAACCATTAGAGTTCCCTGTCTGACTCGTTAGTTAGGGCGGAACATCTTTACTAAAGATTAAACAGAAAGATCCCAAGGCAAGCGCAATATCGAGATGGATGAGATTAAGAAATCGCTGGACGCCCTTACGGGGAAAATCAACGTGATGCAGGATAAAACACTGGTGAACATGCTGAAAGAGGTGAAAGATCTGGTGAAGGAAGAGGTGAAGAGTCTGAAGAAACTGATCAAGGAAAAAGATGATAAGATTGCTGCCCTGGTGCGGAGAGTCGACGATTTGGGACAATATACACGCAAGGATAATGTGGTGATTAGTGGATTGACAACCAGACACCGCTCTTACGCACGAGTTGCCAGCGGGGAGTCAGGGGGCGAGGACGCTCTGCTGACCGAGCTACAGACTCTCGAGGAACAGGTGATTAAATTTCTCCACAGTAAACAAATAGCCATTCAAAAGGAAAGTATATCAGCCTGTCACTTATTGCCAAAGAGAGCCTCAAACAGAGCAGGACAAACGGAGCCAAACATTATCATGCGGTTTGCAAATCGGAAACACAAGACGGATCTTCTGAGACAAGGAAACAAGCTGAAAGGGTCAAATGTCTATATAAATGAGCATCTAACGAGAAAGAACGCGGACATTGCCAGATGTGCGCGTTTATTGAGAAAACAGAAAAAAAATCAAATGGACTAGAGACTGTAACATATGGATACGTACGAATGGATCATCCCCCGAAGAGGAGAAATCCATTGTTATTCGGGAGATTGAAGAACTGGAAAAATTTCAATGAGACTGAATGGACAAATTGAAACAATCACAGTGAAAGTTTGTCGCTGTCTGTTCAGATTTCATTGCAGGAGTAGTATGGATGTCTTATGGGAAGTTTATGGGCAATAGAAAATTGTTTGGACTGTGCATGTATTGGATGGCCAACAGTGACTGGAGCTTTCTTCCGGGTGAGCTGGGGACTTGGAGTGGCTTGGAGCTGCAGGCCTGTCGCGAGTATTAACAAGAGAGTGGGCCTATGGAATTGCCGTGCTAGTTGCCCTAGACTGCTCTCTCTCTCTCTCTCTCTCTCTCTCTTTCTTTCTTTTTTTCTCTTTCTTTTTTCTTCTTTTCCTGTTGCAGATGTTGGACTGCGGGGACATTGTGGAGGTACAAACGAGTGGAAATTTGGAAACGAGTGAGTTCATTGTCAGTGTTTTGGATATTTCATTCATTTATGATTTACTCTTATTTTTATACCAATGATGGACTATGAGAGTGACGATCAAGATGTAACGACTGGAGGAAATGACATGACCACTCTTCTAAATTCATATCTAGATTTTAAATATGAAACATTTGATTACTCTGGGAAAAGAACACATGACATGGACTGTGACTTTGACCCAGAAACACATTTTTTTCATACCATGCAAAACGAATGTAGGTATTATACTGAACAGCAATTCAACGTAAAGGTTAAAATGATAGGTGTGTTCTCAATTATACATATAAATAGCAGAAGCCTAATTAAAATTTTCTCAAAGGTAAATGATTTTTTGGGGATGTTGAAAACCAAATTTAGTGCTGTAGCTGTTTCAGAAACTTGGTTGAGTGACGAAATAGTAAAAGATTATGAATTGCAGGGGTATCGCATGTTTTATGTTAATAGGAGAAGAAAAGGGGGGGGGGCGGGGTCCTATATGTTGATGAGACCCTACAATGTAAGCAAGTGAAAAATATGTCTAAAGGGATAGATGACAAGTTAGAATTTATAACAGTAGAAACTGAGATGGAGAAAGCTAAGAAAAAGATCTTGTGTCAAATTATAGACCAGTTTCTTTGCTTCCGCAATTTTCAAAAATTCTGGAGAAACTATTTGTTACAAGATTGGATAGTTTTATAGAAAAGTATAACATCCTGAGTGAGAACCAGTATGGTTTTAGAACAAACCAGTCTCCATGGAGGAAATAACCACCGCCATAGACAATAAGTTATACACAATGGGAATTTTTATTGATCTAAAAAAAGCCTTTGATACGATCGACCATGGATTATTAATGCAAAAGATGTACAAATATGGCGTCAGAGGGGTAGCTCATTCCTGGTTATGTTCTTATTTAAGTGATAGATGGCAATATGTCTCTTGTGATAAAACCAATTCTGTGTTATTAAAGGTAAAATGCGGGGTCCCACAAGGGTCAGTGATTGGGCCAAAACTATTTATTTTGTATCTGAATGAACTTTGTAAAGTGTCGAAATATATGAATTGTATCCTCTTCGCAGATGATACAATTTTTTTCTGTTCTGGGGAACAGTTAACTGATATAATAACCACTGTTGAAAACGAGATGAAACTGGTTAAAAAATGGTTTGATGTGAATAAGTTATCTTTAAATACAAGTAAAACAAAATTTATGATATTTGGGAATCGTAAAATAGATACAGGTGTTAAACTGAGAATAGAGGATACAGAAATTGAAAGAGTGTTTGAAACCAAATTTTTAGGTGTCATTATGGACCATAAACTGAATTGGAAAATGCATATTAATCATGTTAAATCAAAATTAGCTAAATCAATTGCCATATTATACAAGATAAAGGATTTTTTGGACCAGCGTGCTATGTATATTCTGTATTGTTCAATGGTTGTCCCTTACATAATGTATTGCCTAGAAATATGGGGAAATGCATATTCTGCCCATACTAAACCTATTTTTATCCTTCAAAAAAGAGCTGTAAGGATGATCACAAAATCAAATTACAGAGAACCATCAAATGGATTATTTATTAAATTAAGGGCTTTCAAATTATGGACTTAGTGGACTACAGAATAGCATTGATAATGTACAAAGCGTATAACAACCTGTTACCATGTAAAATAGTGAGTATGTTTAAAAAAAGGGAATGTAGATATGAGCTCCGAGGGAAACGTATGATTGACAAAATAACATCCAGGACTAAGATAAAAGATCAATGTATTTCAGTAAAGGGTGTAAATTTATGGAATGCTCTTGACGACGAATTGAAGATGTGCCAGTCAATTTATGAATTCAAACGCTTGTTTAAAAGTAAGGTATTTGAAAAATATGAGAAATGTAGTTGATGTTACTGATATTATTCTGGAATTATATTTGGGATTTTTGTGTAATATGGTATTATTTATTGTTTAATGTTTTGAATGATTTAATCTGAATAAGCTGATCATGTAAGAAGGGTAGGCGAATATAAGCGTTAGCTTCAGCCTATGCCTTTTCGGTTTGGTTATTTTCTAGTTATACTGATACTTTCTGTTAAACTGTGTATTTTTGTTAAACGACCTGACCGAAATAAACATTTTCATTCATTTTCATAATTTCTACCACACTATCAACACATGCTCATTCTTCCATACAGGTAGGCGTATGTGTGGTTCTGAAATGAAAAGTAAATACATGCTATCTATAACTAGGTTGTAAATAAACCATAAACATCAAATATCAAATTAAATAAATGGTATTAAATACATCTGCATCAATAACCTGGAAAATAAGCCAACAGCTCACAAAGAGACAAACCAGGCATACATTTAAGTACTCATACTGCCATCTACTGGTGGAGAGTCAGCTTAACTTAATTTCACTCCGAGGAATCGCGTTTCGATTACTTTCCCCTGTGACCTGCCTGTGACTTCAGTAACGTAATTTCAACACTTTTCTACTCGTACCCACAAACTTGAATTCGTGTTCCTAGTGAGGACTTCGTAGCCGTAGAAATTGAGTTGTATTCACAAGACTTTGCACTCACAGCTTTTAGATTCATACTCACATAAAAACAATCCTAACCCAAACAACTTCACAGACGTATAAGACAGCAGAATTTTGTGTACAACAATTTTATTGACATAAAAATGTTTCACATTACGAATACGAATGGTTAAAATTATGCACACATCTTTTTGATAGTTGTCTTACACCATATCAGGCTAACTAACATCATTCAGAGTGTTGTTAACGTTATGCTAAGCAAATACATATATATGTATACATATATACATATATATATATACACACATATTATACTGGCAGATCTAGAAAAATATTTATGGGGTGGCAAGAGGGGGTCAAGAATTTTTGAGGGGTGGCAACATATGGCAGACGTATTTAATCACAGTTGTCACAGTTTGATGAGAAATAGTATGTTCACACTACATAAGGGCATGGGCTGCCATTTACAAACTCATACAGACAAACTTAATCTCATGCAATCAATGTCTTGCATTTGAGGTTTCATGTGAAACAGTTCATATTAGGAATAAGTGTTGAAGGAGGTTGAGTTGATTTACCCTGAGATGGGAAACTCTGAGTTAGCGGTTCCAGAACAGCTGATTTGAGTTAGTCAACTCTGACTATGTTCACTCACAAATAAAAGACAGCGCCTCCATTTTTATGGAGTTAGATCAGTCTCAATATTCACAAATGCACACAGAAGGATTCACAAATACATGTTAAGATTTATATATAAATGACTCTCTCCACACAAATATTTTCAATGCACACACATATATTTAGCATTTTATATAAATGTAAAAAAAATCCACAAATAACCAAAAAAGTTTCACAAATGTATTTCTGATGCACACACAAATATTTATTGTTTTAAATACATGCAATAAAAATCCACAAATATATGTATTTAAAAGGTATTTGCAATTTTCATCAAAACATAATGTGGATGTTGATACATTCATTTACAAATGCTTTTATTTTGTGAACCTCCGCGCATTTGTGTGTGAATCTTTTTGAGACTCCCCTGACGTGACCCGATCCACAAATGCATTTTTTCTACCAAGGGGATATAGGTAGCCAATCAGATCTCCTTAATCTTCAGCCAATCACATGAGCGTCCCTCCACCAACCCCACGTGGGGTATGTCGTAGCATCAGAAGGTGGCAGTAATGCACCACTACATTGTTTGCGACGGCCAAATTAATAAAGAAGAGAAGAAGAAGAAGGTCAAGAGCGTAGAGTGCTTAAGCACTGCCCTAATTCCAGCGTGGCCGGCACTGCGAGAAAAGCCTTTTATGTCCGTCACGGAACAGCGGGCTGGGGATGGAAATAGTGTCGAAGGTGCCGCTGCCGATGTGCACTTGACGGACAACGCACCGCGCCGGCGGCGGTGTGCGTTGCACGGTGTAGGCAATGTTAGTGTCAGTTACACGGTGCAATTATACCAACTAAGCAAGTTTCAGATAATTTGCTAACTAACTGGGCTACCACACACTTTAGGAAAACCAATCACTAATAATTCAACAAAGAGTCATGATTTACAACAAGTAGATACACTTCAGGCAACAGTATCCAGCTGCAGCCCCGGAGCAGAAGCCCCTGACGTGACACAAGCCTCTGGCTTTTTTTTCCTAACAACTTTTTTAAGTAAAATTGCATAACATAGCGTCTATGAATTGATGACTTGTCCATTTATTTTACCTTTATTTAATCATACAAGTCAACTTTGCTTTTTGTTTGTTTTTGATCACATCGCAACGTTCGAAACATCAATAAAAGAAGCTGCGCTCAGTGGGCACTCCTTGTATATTAATATTCATATGCTTAGTTAACTACGACCTGTATTCATTTAGGTCAGACCTTTCAAACTACAAATATTTCACCATTCAATGTGAGAAATCAATGCTAACATTCAAAAATAGCTGACTGTTACCCTATTTCGTGTGTAAGTGTGCACAATGAAGAGACAAAAGTCAATTTGACAAACTTTATTTTCAAATTTCCACAAACAATATCTGATGGCCAGTCCGCTTCTCCTGGCAGCCTGCAAGAGACAGAAAAGATGAGATGAGATGAGAGATGAGCACATAACTTCAAGAAACAAATCCCAACTTCACCACTGTATTTTTTTTGTTTCGCATTTCAGCTGTCTTATAGCCAGATTGAAGGCTTTGGGTCCGTCACTCTTAATTTAGTTCATGCAATTTAATTTCAGTTTTCAGTTTAATTCATGCTTAATTTAGCGTTGTAACGGCCGGACTACAAGGTGTCGGCCCGCCCGGCCTGATCTCCGCGCTCCTCTTCGCTCCCCTCACCCACACTTGAGCACCCGTTCTGGGATACACATGTGTCGGCCCGCCGACATGACCTCCGCGCTCCTCTCCGCTCCTCTCACCCACACTTGAGCACCCGTTCTCGGATACACGTGTCGGCCCGCCGGCCTGACCTCCGCGCTCCTCTCCGCTTCTCTCACCCACACTTGAGCATCCGTCCAGGCCGCGGAGGTCAGGCTGGAGGGCTGCGGACGTCAGACCAGGGCGGGACCATAGGTGAGTGGATCCCAAGTCTCGAGCCCTGCCCTCGCCACTCACCAGGGACCTCTTCTAACGGTCACAGAATAAACAACATAGCTATTTTCTGCCAATTTATTCCAGTTAGCTTACCTGAAACCTGCTGCGTTGAGATGCTGTGTCCTGCAAGCTAAGTTCCACACAAAGACCGCGACAATAACATCCAGCAAAACACGTCACGTCAGGGGCTTGCGCTCCGGGGCTGCAGCTGGATACTACTCCTTACAGGTGCACAATCGTTGGCCGCCATGCTGCAAACTAGACCTCTTGACCATAGACATACGCTCTTGACCTTCTTCTTCTTCTCTTCCGTATTAATTTGGCGGTCGCAAACAATGTAGTGGTGCATTACTGCCACCTTCTGACACTACGACGTTAAAACATACCCCACGTGGGGGTGGTGGCAGGACGCTCATGTGATTGGCGGCAGGACGCTCATGTGATTGGCTGAAGAGGAAGGAGACATCTGATTGGCTACCTATATCCCCTTGGTAGAAAAAATGCATTTGTGGATCGGGTCACGTCAGGGGAGTCTCAAAAAGATTCACACACAAATGCGCGGAGGTTCACAAAATAAAAGCATTTGTAAATGAATGTATCAACATCCACATATGTTTTGATGAAAATTTCGAATACTTTTTAAATACAATATATTTGTGGATTTTTTTTGCATATATTTAAAACAATAAATATTTGTGTGTGCATCAGAAATACATTCGTCAGTCATTTATATATAAATCTTAACATGTATTTGTGAATCCTTCTGTGTGCATTTGTGAATATTGAGACTGATCTAACTCCATACGTTTTAATCCAGTGGATGTAAAGATATTAATGCATGTATAGCAGACGGTGCACGTTTATCTTCAAAAGAAGAGCCTGAGTCAGAGCGAGGAAAGTATAAATAAATTAACCATAAAGTTAATAAAAAAGTTTTATTCAGTGTTGTCTGTTTATTCATCAATTATCAGACTTACATTTCCTTAATGAAGATAAAGTGGTGAAATCTGACTGTGTATCAGGTTGTAGATACATTACATTATATTAATAATATATAATAATATATTTGTTCAGATTTAATCTGATGGGGAAAAACACAGGAGGCAGCAACTGAAAAATAGGAAGATTTAAAATATATAGGCTAGGCTATAGATCAAAGACATAAAGACTTGACTGTAAACTCACAGTCTGACCCAATAATAATATGTTTGGTGATTTGCACTCGAAAACCAATGAGGTTAAAATACAGTAGATTTTAAAATGTTGGACATCTATTTGTATCTTGACTCAACAGCATTCAGTGACTTTATTTCAGCTACAAATGTAGTAAATTTAAAGACACTGGAATGCTGCACCATTGCTAACTCAGAAATATTAACATATAGCCTAATCTCTAATATTAGGCTATAGGAATTATGTTCCATCAATCCGACCAATGACATCAGTGATGGAGATCATTAGTCATTGTTACAACGTGACTGACAGTCTGATCCTTGTGCAGTGTTATAAAAAATAACAAACATAAAAAAACAGAGGTTTGATTCTGAGCTGAGGGTGAATTCTTGCTATGTAATATTTGAATGGAAAGACAAAAACTGATGTCCAAAGAAGTGATTGATGTGCATAAATTCAGTAACTTAAGGCAGTCCTGAGAAACAAACTAATATCCAGCAGGATTTTAGACTGTGACAGATGGTAAATCTCCGCTAATGAATGCGCTTTGATACAAGCTTTGACACGGACTGAATGAATGAGGAAATGAAACAGCGTGTAAGAGAGAGGAGACAGAGAAAAACCTAACCTGTTCACAGACTCAGTTGCCATGGTGATTGACTCAGAGTTTGATTTACCTCTCTTTCTGGAACTGAAACCCCAGAGTTTCCCTCATTTCAGGGTTAACATACTCAGAGTTTTCACTAAACCCGCTTTCTGGAATAGGCTACCCCTCTGGCTCCACTCAGTTTTCCAAACAAAGCAGTCTCTTGCCGCTCTGGCGTTATCTCGTGCTGCATTGACTGCAGTCGGACATTGGAGATTCGCGCTCGTAAAAAGGCAAATTGGCCATAACTTTTCTTTGAATTCATTGCTGCCAACTGGGGTGGCAGCAGGGGTGGCATGGCTTTCATTCGAACTTACTGTTATCTGATGCTCTGGTCAGACAGCCCAGTGCCCAGTGCCAGAGGCTTGTGGCCAGTCCAAAGGTTCCACTCTCCGGCCTGGATTTTTCTGGAGCCTGGTACGGCCTGCTTCTTTGGAAGGTCACGTCCTGCCTCCTGATGCTACAAACAGCCAGACAAACAAACAGACACACACATTAAGCAACATACTGTATATAATTGGCTGTGCCACTTAAAAATATCAGTAGCAATTCCGATTTATAGTCCTTCTTACACAAAACTTTACAAAGTTAGACAGCCCAGCAGAGCACATGGCCACCCTCAAGGTTCCACTCTCTGCCTGGACTCTCTTGGAGCCTGGTACACACCCCGTTCCTTGGAATGTCGTTTCCTGCCTCCTGATGCTACAAACAACCAGACAAACACAGAGATGTATAAAGCAACGTATAGATTCGGATTCAACACTTAAAATATCAAAAGCACTTCAATTTAATTCTTACACAAATTACCATTCAAAAATTCAATCACTTTCAATAACCCATGACTATTTATGTTTATTCAAAAAAACCTTTCAAATACCTTGATATTTCTGCCACAAATTGCGGTTTCTTTTTTTTTTTTTTACTAAGCTCTGCTACCCATCAGAGAATGAGTCATATGTAAGCTAATCACATTCTAATAATACTGCACATCACCAAAATACCTGGAAGTATTTTAGTACTCATCTTTCTAACACACACCGTGTGGCTGAGGATGTGTTGGCTCTCTCGATTTCTCTCTAATAACCATTGGCAAACAGCTTTTAGGTGCATCACTTGTCCCGCCTAAACCAAACTGTGGTACTTTACTATAAAATACACAAACTGTAGTTTACTGTAATTAATCAACCGTTTTGAGAGAACAGTATCCTACCGAATTTTTGAAATTATACAGTAATGGACTCTAGTTTATAATAAAATTTCCATGATGTGTATGTGTTTGTTAGTCTTATACCGTTCAGTGGGTCTCATTCATGAAACGTGAGCAGAAGGAACTTGTGTGTAAACTTTTCGCAGACGGAAATTTACGTGCGTGTCCGCATTCATCAATATTTTAGTAGCTCCGATCTTTTCGTAGCTACTAACAAAATCAACTCCTGCTCCTGACCACTCGTAGTGCTTGTGTAACTTTAGTAAAGCACATAAATATTGCTTTTCACTATTGGAAATGACAATTTTAATTCGTATTGCACTCTGTTATGTAGACAATACACAGATGCCTTTGAAACACGTAATCTAAACATGACAAAATATTAAAAATATAACACATTTAGTTAAATTATTTGGCAATTAGCAGGTTTAAGATCCAGATTAGGTTCATAATTGTGAATTATCTACGTAAATCGACTCAATAGATTACACGTTCTTTCTACACGTTAAATGATGATAATGAAAATATCCGTAAGGACAGCCGGATCATAGCCTCTTCGGCCTCGGTGCCTGGGTGCAGCAGGGGCAGCAGGTAGAAGGAGGACGATCGTTTGAATGAATAAATCTGATTTGATAATGATTAATTTACGTTGTATCAAACAGAGCTTTAGGCTATTAAGATTCAAATAATTTGAGGATGATGCATACAAACTGCTGTAGGCTATTTGTTATCTGTATCATTTGATAAAATAAATGTTAAATAGCTCTACATTCCGACAGCCATCACTGATTTAGAGTTTATCCATTATGCACAAAACATCTCTGGTTTCCCGTTCCCACTTCATTCAAAACCCCACAAATGAATCTTCTGTTTGTTTGGTGACCGCTGTATTTTTGTGTGTGTGCTTATGCGTTTCTTTGCCTCCAGTTTCATATCAAACCATTTACGCTTCACCTCTGACATGGTTCTTTGTACTACGGAGACAACATTAACAGCATCTGTTACCTCCCTCCAGGCCTTCGCTTTGTCTGTCCCTGCCACACCACCACTAACTGAAGAAAATAAAATGTTTTCCACATGTTGTCCACTTCACCCAAAATTATTTCGATCTCCGCTTCGGAAAAAAATCTCTCTTTCTTTCTCTGCGCCATGACTGACAGGTCGACAGGATGCACCTACACCTCCTTATATGGTGGTCATTGGCTATTCATGGGTGGGGATTTATGCTAATTGCTGATTACCGGGAGCGCGCTGTCACTTTACGATGGATTGTCATTCATGATCATACACAGGTGTTTACGATCAAATCTGATATTTTATATATAAGATATTTTACTAGCATTTTAATTAACATGTCACTTAGTCAAGGCTTTCATACTGGTATTGAATTAAATTATTATTACAGACGCACACACAAGACTATAAATCATCCTTCACTTGAGAAGAAACGTGAATGGCTTGGCTCTTCTGAGCAGAGTGGGCGCGAGGGACGGCCATATTATGTCTATGGGGACGAAAGCAGCAAGCAGGCTAACTTAACAGGCTAACTTAGCATGCTAACCGCTAACGCTAGGATGAAAGTAAAACTTAATTTAACGGACTCAAGTCTCTGCATGACTCACACAGGACGAGTCGGACAGCACACAGAGCAGCATACAGCAAAATAACTTTTATGAACATTTCTCACCAGAGAGCGACATAGCTACGACTTACCTTCCGCCTTGAAATGCACGCACACGCGGCCAACTAGGTCAATACGCTGAATACGCCCTGACACGCACACACGCGCACACACACACGTTAGCTAAGGTTGGCCGGCAAGGAGTGTTTATGACTGTCTGGACATCTCAGGCTTGCTAACATCATTCAGAGTAACATTAGTGTTATGCTAAAAGCAAATATTAGATCAGGTCAGGTTTAATCAAGATGTTAAACTTGTACATTTGAACTTACCGCAACGGAGTGGCCTCTTTCCACCAAAGCTGAGCACTGATTTGTAATTGTCCCGCCGTCTTCTTCATCCTCTTCTTTTGTTTGAAGTTAATGGCGTCTGGCAAACAGCTTTTAGATGCTTGTCCCGCCTAATCCAAACTACAGTACCTTACCAGAAAATACACAGAGTGTAGTTTACTGTAGGTTATATAGTAAATAACTGTTTTTGTTTTGTGGACCCATCTGCATTGCGTAAGAAAGCAGTATCCTACCGCATTTTTTAAATTATACAGTAATATACTCTATCTTTTATGCCATGTTTAAGGTGACATGTCACAAAACTTTTTGACAATTATTGTGCCACATAGACACAGTAAAATGGCTTCTGCGGCCCGTACGAATGTTGTAGAAAGATCAAATCAAAGCTGGCTTCTTCATTTCCTCGAGAACCTACAAATCACTCATTTACACCACTGACCTAAATCCAACAGGAAATGAGTTAGTGCCTCTGGAAGGTGACGTGTCACAAAACCTCTTGACAAATTTTGCAACACCTAAACACACAAATGTGGCTGCTGTAGCCCGAATGAATGGTTTAGACAGATCAAATTTAAAACTGGTTTCTTTGTCTCATCAAGACCTACAAATCACTCATTGACACCAATAACCTAACTTCAACAGGAAATGAGCTAGGGCCTCTGAAGTAACATGAGCAAATGTGTCAGCTGTGAGCTAGAAATCGTAAACATACAAGCAAGATTGCATTTTTTATTTTACAAACAGGAAGCCTATATCTATGCGTTCAGAACGAGTGTCTCTCTCTCTCTCTCTAGGTCACATGATTTCAAATGAATATGGATGTGTTGTTTGATCATCACACATGTCAAAGTTTCATTAGGTCACATGGCTTATGTCTACAGCTTTCAAAATATAAGCTCACACCACCTTCTTAAGAAGCCTTCAGGACAGTGTGAACAACCATAAAAATATTAAATATTAATATATTTCTGTACATTTTTTTATTAAATCTTTTAACCAATTTCTGCTCAGATTATACATATCAAATATTCATTCGTTTTGAGGATTTTTAACAATTTATTTGCATTTTATTTACATGAAGTCACTGTTACTTTAATGAAAAAAACCAAACCATGAATTATGATTTACCTATATAGTAAATGTTGGATGGATTTATTTTTTATTTATCACAGTCTGTGATATGTGAATGATAAATAACAACACACACACACACACACCCTCCCTGAACACTCACACGCACCACATATACGCAGATGCACACGCCCATTTCAAAACAAGTTTTTCCATCCATATCAACACTAACATAGCATTTATTTTATTTTATTTGCAATAATGACTTGCAAGCCTCAATATGATTATAATATGATTATTGTCCCATAAGTATACTATCAGATATTAATATATACTTATCATATTGTACCACAATAGCCAGAATTTTAATTATAATATTATTATTTTCATTAATGTTGTTGTAAGCTACTGTCATTACCGTCTGTCGTGCATCTCTCTCTGTCTCCCCTTCTGTCTCATTGGGTCCTAAGAACAGAGGGATGTTGTGTGCTGTAAAGCCCTGTGAGGCAAATTGTGTTTTGTGATATTGGGCTTTATACATAAAATTGATTGATTGATTGATTGATTGATGTCGTCAGTAGTTTGGTTTTCAGAAGCCATCAAAGTTCTACTACCAAGTCATGGCTTCATTGCCGAACAAAGTCCCTCTTGTTCCTGTAACGTTTATTATTATTAGGGACCTCGGCTGAAGGACGAAGTCCCTCTTGTTGTTGGTACGTTTATTATTATTAGGGACCTCAGCTGAAGGACGAAGTAGATATATGTGTGTGTATATCTCACATTTTTCACGTCACTATAGCACCATTTAGACTAATCTGATGTTTGTAAAGTCCATAAACACAATGATTGAACACACATTACTATTTATGTGTGCACGCTTTGAAGTTAATAACATGGTTATCGTAGATTAGCTGGGTTAGCCGTTAGCCCCGTTAGTGGTGTCTGTAACGTTAATAACTCAATAAACGGTCCGTGAAAAAAATATTTTTTCCAGCGGATGTCTTAGTTACAACATGATTGAGCTAGCAAAACAGTTTTGTGTTGTTATGTGTGGTATTTATTCAGTTTTGGGAAATCACGATGTCTAGAAAGCATCAGTGGCTGCAGCTAACAGAGACAGCTAACATCAGGACGTCATCTGTTAACAGCCTCCCGTTGTCGGATACGTCATGAAACTACTCCAGTTAGCTCAATAATGTTGAAACTAAAACATCCGCTGGAAAAATTTTTTTTTTCGCAGACCGTTCACTGAGTTACTGAGTCATTACAGACACGGGGCTAACAGCTTACAGTTTTCTAATGGGTTTTCTACCCGGACGTATTTGTAAACAACACGGCAATTCCCGAAGGGACACAAACAACTCAAAGTACACGTCAAATAAACTTTCTCCAAACATGTTTTTGTTATTTTGTGTAGTTATTATCATGCTAATGTATGTTCAAGTGTTCATTTCCCCCGATAAGTTGGTTTTAATTCGTTATTTGTTTCTATAAACATAGTCTGACCATCTTGAGCTTTTATTTTGGTACTTCCGGTGACTGGCGCTGTGAATTTGCATATTAGCTAAATATTTAGTTTCACCCAGAACATTTAGATTTAACATTTAACATTTAACATTTAGATTTAAAATTTAGATTAAGTATTTAGATTTAATATTTAGATTTAGATTTAGCATTTAGATTTAACATTTATATTTAGATTTAACATTTAGATTTAGATTTAGCATTTAAATTTAGATTTAATATTTAGATTTAGATTTAGCATTTAGATTTAGGTGCCACATTTAATATTTAGATTTAATATATTTCTAAGTTAACAAATATTGCTGTAAATGTGGTAAAAGGTGATGTTAAAGAATTCACAGCACTTTTCTTAAACATTGTTTAAAGCTAAATGTGGCAAAATGTTGATGTTATTTTCAGCGTGAGCCACTTTACAAACGGCACCCCATAGCCTTCAGCGAGGACTATTGTTTTTGCTGCGTTTATTATTATTAGGGACCTCGGCATCCCTAAATAATAATAATAAACCGGTACAATCTTAGAAGGGTTCTACCCCTTTGGGGTTTGAACCCTAATAATAATAATAATAATAAACCGGTACAATTTTAGAAGGGTTCTACCCCTTCGGGGTTAGAACCCTAATAATAAACTTTAGCAATTTTAGAAGGGTTCTACCCCTTCGGGGCTTCTAAGATTGTACTGGTTTATTAGGGTTCTAACCCCGAAGGGGTAGAACCCTTCTAAGATTGTACCGGTTTATTATTATTATTTAGGGTTCTAACCCCGAAGGGGTAGAACCCTTCTAAAATTGCTAAAGTTTATTAGGGTTCTAACCCCGAAGGGGTACCCTGTACCGGTTTATTAGGGTTCTAACCCCGAAGGGGTAGAACCCTTCTAAGATTGTACCGGTTTATTATTATTAGGGTTCTAACCCCGAAGGGGTAGAACCCTATGGTTTTTTACCGTCACTAATAGCCACCCCTAGAGCATGCCACATGGGGGCGCTATAACATAGAGTGTAAAGCTTGAAAGGCTCTGCCCGCCGCACCACAAGTGCTATCGACTTTACCGTCACTAGGGTTTATTATTATTATTATTATTGTTAGGGTTCTAACCCCGAAGGGGTAGAACCCTTCTAAGATTGTACCGGTTTATTAGGGTTCTAACCCCGATGGGGTAGAACCCTTCTAAGATTGTACCGGTTTATTATTAGGGTTCTAACCCCGAAGGGGTAGAACCCTTCTAAAATTGTACCGGTTTGTACCGGTTTATTATTATTATTATTATTATTATTATTATTAGGGTTCTAACCCCGAAGGGGTAGAACCCTTCTAAAATTGTACCGGTTTATTATTAGGGTTCTAACCCCGAAGGGGTAGAACCCTTCTAAAATTGTACCGGTTTATTAGGGTTCTAACCCCGAAGGGGTAGAACCCTTCTAAAATTGTACCGGTTTATTAGGGTTCTAACCCCGAAGGGGTAGAACCCTTCTAAAATTGTACCGGTTTATTAGGGTTCTAACCCCGAAGGGGTAGAACCCTTCTAAGATTGTACCGGTTTATTATTAGGGTTCTAACCCCGAAGGGGTAGAACCCTTCTAAAATTGTACCGGTTTATTATTATTTTTTGTTGTCTGCCGCTTGAGCTTAAATTCCCGTGAGCTGGAATAAGCCAGAAAGCTGAAACTTGGCCAAAAGATTGGAAATGATGTGCATCAACTTTTATTAAAATATGAGCCAAGTTGGCCAGATGGTGGCGCTGTAATTAAGGCTTAAACGTGACTTTTTGGGGAGGCCACGCCCCTCACCCCATAAGTCCGATTGACTTGAAACTTGACACACAGGTCCAGCTCAATGTGCTCTACAAAAAAGCCTCAAGAACCCCTAAGCTCCGCCTAACTAGATTTTTTGCTAATTTGCATAATTTGAAAAACAGTAAAATGAATAGAAAATTGGAATATTTATTGCTATCATCACCAAACTTGGTATGAGGCATCGGGGGTTGGAGCCGCTCATTTCTATTATAAATGAGCCAGATTGGTCAAAAAACATGGCCGCCACGGACCAATGAATTTTTGCTGTAGGCGGAGCTTAGAATTGATTGGCCATAACGCCCACACCCTTTGACCTATCATCACCAAACTTGGTGGGTAGGTCCACAATGAGACTCCGAAGCTGCCTACCTAAGCATTTTGAGCTCAGCCTATAGGGGGCGCTATAAATGCCACACATCTGTATCTCAAAGACCATTGGATGGAATTTCACCAAACTTGGTATGCATGCTCTAGGGGTGGCTATTAACTAGAATCTTGAGGGCCATGGTGATAGGTCAAAGTGGGCGTGGCCTATTACTTTTTATTAATTTGTGAGCAGCTGGAAGGACCTAGAGACATGAAACTTGGTACATGGACTATAAATGACATCCAAATGCTGCTCAAAAAATTTGGTCCAAATCGGCCACATGGGGGCGCTATAACATAGAGTGTAAAGTTTGAAAGGCTCTGCCCGCCGCACCACAAGTGCTATTGACTTGAACTTTTACACACACATTCTCCTGATAGTCCTCTACAAAAAAGCCTCTTGCACCATGAACGCTGCCCTTACAGAAGTTTGGCTAATTTGCATAATGTTAAAAACAGTAAAATGAATAGGGTATTGTAATATTTATTGCTATCAACACCAAACTTGGTGTGAGGCATCGGGGGACTGAGCCGCTCATTTCTATTACAAATGAGCAAGATCGGACGAAAAACATGGCCGCCACGGACCAATGAATCTTTGTTGTGGGCGGGACTTAGACAATATGGGCTGTCAAACCTTAACCGTTTTTGCGATCGTCACAAAACTGGGTAAATATCATCAGAAGGGGATTAAGAACACACCCAAAAAAAGATTTTCAGATTGGCACATAGGGGGTGGCCGAAACAGGTTAGAACCCGCTGATTGCCGCTTGCGGCTATATTTATTTAGGGTTCTAACCCCGAAGGGGTAGAACCCTTCTAAAATTGTACCGGTTTATTTAGGGTTCTAACCCCGAAGGGGTAGAACCCTTCTAAAATTGTACCGGTTTATTATTATTATTATTTTTTGTTGTCTGCCGCTTGAGCTTAAATTCCCGTGAGCTGGAATAAGCCAGAAAGCTGAAACTTGGCCACATGATTGGAAATGATGTGCATCAACTTTTATTAAAATATGAGCCAAGTTGGCCAGATGGTGGCGCTGTAATTAATGCTTAAACGTGACTTTTTGGGGAGGCCACGCCCCTCACCCCATAAGTCCGATTGACTTGAAACTTGACACACAGGTCCAGCTCAATGTGCTCTACAAAAAAGCCTCAAGAACCCCTAAGCTCCGCCTAACTAGATTTTTTGCTAATTTGCATAATTTGAAAAACAGTAAAATGAATAGAAAACTGGAATATTTATTGCTATCAACACCAAACTTGGTATGAGGCATCGGGGGTTAGAGCTGCTGATTGCTATTATAAATGAGCCAGATTGGTCAAAAAACATGGCCGCCACGGACCAATGAATTTTTGCTGTAGGCGGAGCTTAGAATTGATTGGCCATAACGCCCACACCCTTTGACCTATCATCACCAAACTTGGTGGGTAGGTCCACAATGAGACGTGGAAGCTGCCTGCCAAAGCATTTTGAGCTCAGCCTATAGGGGGCGCTATAAATGCCACACATCTGTATCTCAATGACCGTTGGATGGAATTTCACCAAACTTGGTACGGATGCTCTCGGGGTGGCTATTAGCTAATATTTTGAGTGCCATGTTGAAAGGTGAAAGTGGGCGTGGCCTGTTACTTTTTATTAATTTATGAGCAGCTGGAAGGACCTACGGACATGAAACTTGGTACATGGACTATAAATGACATCCAAATACTGCTCAAAAAATTTGGTCCCGATCGGCCACATGGGGGCGCTATAACATAGAGTGTAAAGTTTGAAAGGCTCTGCCCGCCCCACCACAAGTGCTATCGACTTGAAATTTTACACACACATTCTCCTGATAGTCCTCTACAAAAAAGCCTCTTGCACCATGAACGCTGCCCTTTCAGAATTTTTGCTAATTTGCATAATGTTAAAAACAGTAAAATGAATAGGCTATTGGAATATTTATTGCTATCAACACCAACCTTGGTGTGAGGCATCGGGGGACTGAGCCCCTCATTTCTATTACAAATGAGCAAGATCGGACGAAAAACATGGCCGCCACAGACCAATGAATCCTTGCTGTGGGCGGGACTTAGACAATATGGGCTGTCAAACCTTAACCGTTTTTCCGATCGGCACAAAACTCGGTAAGTGTCATCGGAAGGGGACCAAGAACACACCCAAAAAAGAATTTTCAGATTGGCACACAGGGGGTGGCCGAAACAGGTTAGAACCCGCTGATTGCCGCTTGCGGCTATATTTATTATTATTATTTTTTGTTGTCTGCCGCTTGAGCCTAAATTGCCGTGAGCTGGAATAAGCCAGAAAGCTGAAACTTGGCCACATGATTGGAAATGATGTGCATCAACTTTTATTAAAACATGAGCCAAGTTGGCCAGATGGTGGCGCTGTAATTAAGGCCTAAAAATGACTTTTTGGGAAGGCCACGCCCCTCACCCCATAAGTCCGATTGACTTGAAACTTGACACACAGGTCCAGCTCAATGTGCTCTACAAAAAAGCCTCAAGAACCCCTAAGCTCCGCCTAACTAGATTTTTTGCTAATTTGCATAATTTGAAAAACAGTAAAATGAATAGAAAACTGTAATATTTATTGCTATCAACACCAAACTTGGTATGAGGCATCAGGGGTTAGAGCCGCTGATTGCTATTATAAATGAGCCAGATTGGTCAAAAAACATGGCCGCCACGGACCAATGAATTTTTGCTGTAGGCGGAGCTTAGAATTGATTGGCCATAACGCCCACACCCTTTGACCTATCATCACCAAACTTGGTGGGTAGGTCCACAATGAGACGTGGAAGCTGCCTACCAAAGCATTTTGAGCTCAGCCTATAGGGGGCGCTATAAATGCCACACATCTGTATCTCAATGACCGTTGGATGGAATTTCACCAAACTTGGTCCGGATGCTCTCGGGGTGGCTATTAGCTAATATTTTGAGTGCCATGTTGAAAGGTGAAAGTGGGCGTGGCCTGTTACTTTTTATTAATTTATGAGCAGCTGGAAGGACCTACGGACATGAAACTTGGTACATGGACTATAAATGACATCCAAATACTGCTCAAAAAATTTGGTCCCGATCGGCCACATGGGGGCGCTATAACATAGAGTGTAAAGTTTGAAAGGCTCTGCCCGCCCCACCACAAGTGCTATCGACTTGAAATTTTACACACACATTCTCCTGATAGTCCTCTACAAAAAAGCCTCTTGCACCATGAACGCTGCCCTTACAGAATTTTTGCTAATTTGCATAATGTTAAAAACAGTAAAATGAATAGGCATTTGGAATATTTATAGATATCAACACCAAACTTGGTGTGAGGCATCGGGGGACTGAGCCGCTCATTTCTATTACAAATGAGCAAGATCGGACGAAAAACATGGCCGCCACGGACCAATGAATCTTTGCTGTGGGCGGGACTTAGACAATATGGGCTGTCAAACCTTAACCGTTTTTCCGATCGGCACAAAACTCGGTAAGTGTCATCGGAACGGGACCAAGAACACACCCAAAAAAGAATTTTCAGATTGGCACATAGGGGGTGGCCGAAACAGGTTAGAACCCGCTGATTGCCGCTTGCGGCTATATTTATTATTATTTTTTGTTGTCTGCCGCTTGAGCTTAAATTCCCGTGAGCTGGAATAAGCCAGAAAGCTGAAACTTGGCCAAAAGATTGGAAATGATGTGCATCAACTTTTATTACAACATGAGCCAAGTTGGCCAGATGGTGGCGCTGTAATTAAGGCCTAAAAATGACTTTTTGGGAAGGCCACGCCCCTCACCCCATAAGTCCGATTGACTTGAAACTTGACACACAGGTCCAGCTCAATGTGCTCTACAAAAAAGCCTCAAGAACCCCTAAGCTCCGCCTAACTAGATTTTTTGCTAATTTGCATAATTTGAAAAACAGTAAAATGAATAGAAAACTGGAATATTTATTGCTATCAACACCAAACTTGGTATGAGGCATCGAGGGTTAGAGCCGCTGATTGCTATTATAAATGAGCCAGATTGGTCAAAAAACATGGCCGCCACGGACCAATGAATTTTTGCTGTAGGCGGAGCTTAGAATTGATTGGCCATAACGCCCACACCCTTTGACCTATCATCACCAAACTTGGTGGGTAGGTCCACAATGACCCTTGGAAGCTGCCTACCAAAGCATTTTGAGCTCAGCCTATAGGGGGCGCTATAAATGCCACACATCTGTATCTCAATGACCGTTGGATGGAATTTCACCAAACTTGGTACGGATGCTGTCGGGGTGGCTATTAGCTAATATTTTGAGTGCCATGTTGAAAGGTGAAAGTGGGCGTGGCCTGTTACTTTTTATTAATTTATGAGCAGCTGGAAGGACCTACGGACATGAAACTTGGTACATGGACTATAAATGACATCCAAATACTGCTCAAAATATTTGGTCCCGATCGGCCACATGGGGGCGCTATAACATAGAGTGTAAATTTTGAAAGGCTCTGCCCGCCCCACCACAAGTGCTATCGACTTGAAATTTTACACACACATTCTCCTGATAGTCCTCTACAAAAAAGCCTCTTGCACCATGAACGCTGCCCTTACAGAATTTTTGCTAATTTGCATAATGTTAAAAACAGTAAAATGAATAGGCTATTGGAATATTTATTGCTATCAACACCAAACTTGGTGTGAGGCATCGGGGGACTGAGCCGCTCATTTCTATTACAAATGAGCAAGATCGGACGAAAAACATGGCCGCCACAGACCAATGAATCTTTGCTGTGGGCGGGACTTAGACAATATGGGCTGTCAAACCTTAACCGTTTTTCCGATCGGCACAAAACTCGGTAAGTGTCATCGGAAGGGGACCAAGAACACACCCAAAAAAGAATTTTCAGATTGGCACATAGGGGGTGGCCGAAACAGGTTAGAACCCGCTGATTGCCGCTTGCGGCTATATTTATTATTATTATTATTTTTTGTTGTCTGCCGCTTGAGCCTAAATTGCCGTGAGCTGGAATAAGCCAGAAAGCTGAAACTTGGCCACATGATTGGAAATGATGTGCATCAACTTTTATTAAAGTATGAGCCAAGTTGGCCAGATGGTGGCGCTGTAATTAAGGCCTAAAAATGACTTTTTGGGAAGGCCACGCCCCTCACCCCATAAGTCCGATTGACTTGAAACTTGACACACAGGTCCAGCTCAATGTGCTCTACAAAAAAGCCTCAAGAACCCCTAAGCTCCGCCTAACTAGATTTTTTGCTAATTTGCATAATTTGAAAAACAGTAAAATGAATAGAAAACTGGAATATTTCTTGCTATCAACACCAAACTTGGTATGAGGCATCGGGGGTTAGAGCCGCTGATTGCTATTATAAATGAGCCAGATTGGTCAAAAAACATGGCTGCCACGGACCAATGAATTTTTGCTGTAGGCGGAGCTTAGAATTGATTGGCCATAACGCCCACACCCTTTGACCTATCATCACCAAACTTGGTGGGTAGGTCCACAATGAGACTCCGAAGCTGCCTACCAAAGCATTTTGAGCTCAGCCTATAGGGGGCGCTATAAATGCCACACATCTGTATCTCAATGACCGTTGGATGGAATTTCACCAAACTTGGTACGGATGCTCTCGGGGTGGCTATTAGCTAATATTTTGAGTGCCATGTTGAAAGGTGAAAGTGGGCGTGGCCTGTTACTTTTTATTAATTTATGAGCAGCTGGAAGGACCTACGGACATGAAACTTGGTACATGGACTATAAATGACATCCAAATACTGCTCAAAAAATTTGGTCCCGATCGGCCACATGGGGGCGCTATAACATAGAGTGTAAAGTTTGAAAGGCTCTGCCCGCCCCACCACAAGTGCTATCGACTTGAACTTTTACACACACATTCTCCTGATAGTCCTCTACAAAAAAGCCTCTTGCACCATGAATGCTGCCATTACAGAAGTTTGGCTAATTTGCATAATGTTAAAAACAGTAAAATGAATAGGCTATTAAAATATTTATTGCTATCAACACCAAACTTGGTGTGAGGCATCGGGGGACTGAGCCGCTCATTTCTATTACAAATGAGCAAAATCGGACGAAAAACATGGCCGCCACAGACCAATGAATCTTTGCTGTGGGCGGGACTTAGACAATATGGGCTGTCAAACCTTAACCGTTTTTCCGATCGGCACAAAACTCGGTAAGTGTCATCGGAAGGGGACCAAGAACACACCCAAAAAAGAATTTTCAGATTGGCACATAGGGGGTGGCCGAAACAGGTTAGAACCCGCTGATTGCCGCTTGCGGCTATATTTATTATTATTTTTTGTTGTCTGCCGCTTGAGCCTAAATTCCCGTGAGCTGGAATAAGCCAGAAAGCTGAAACTTGGCCACATGATTGGAAATGATGTGCATCAACTTTTATTAAAATATGAGCCAAGTTGGCCAGATGGTGGCGCTGTAATTAAGGCTTAAACGTGACTTTTTGGGGAGGCCACGCCCCTCACCCCATAAGTCCGATTGACTTGAAACTTGACACACAGGTCCAGCTCAATGTGCTCTACAAAAAAGCCTCAAGAACCCCTAAGCTCCGCCTAACTAGATTTTTTGCTAATTTGCATAATTTGAAAAACAGTAAAATGAATAGAAAACTGGAATATTTATTGCTATCAACACCAAACTTGGTATGAGGCATCGGGGGTTGGAGCCGCTCATTTCTATTATAAATGAGCCAGATTGGTCAAAAAACATGGCCGCCACGGACCAATGAATTTTTGCTGTAGGCGGAGCTTAGAATTGATTGGCCATAACGCCCACACCCTTTGACCTATCATCACCAAACTTGGTGGGTAGGTCCACAATGAGACGTGGAAGCTGCCTGCCAAAGCATTTTGAGCTCAGCCTATAGGGGGCGCTATAAATGCCACACATCTGTATCTCAATGACCGTTGGATGGAATTTCACCAAACTTGGTACGGATGCTCTCGGGGTGGCTATTAGCTAATATTTTGAGTGCCATGTTGAAAGGTGAAAGTGGGCGTGGCCTGTTACTTTTTATTAATTTATGAGCAGCTGGAAGGACCTACGGACATGAAACTTGGTACATGGACTATAAATGACATCCAAATACTGCTCAAAAAATTTGGTCCCGATCGGCCACATGGGGGCGCTATAACATAGAGTGTAAAGTTTGAAAGGCTCTGCCCACCCCACCACAAGTGCTATCGACTTGAAATTTTACACACACATTCTCCTGATAGTCCTCTACAAAAAAGCCTCTTGCACCATGAACGCTGCCCTTACAGAATTTTTGCTAATTTGCATAATGTTAAAAACAGTAAAATGAATAGGCTATTGGAATATTTATTGCTATCAACACCAAACTTGGTATGAGGCATTGGGGGACTGAGCCGCTCATTTCTATTACAAATGAGCAAGATCGGACGAAAAACATGGCCGCCACAGACCAATGAATCTTTGCTGTGGGCGGGACTTAGACAATATGGGCTGTCAAACCTTAACCGTTTTTCCGATCAGCACAAAACTCGGTAAGTGTCATCGGAAGGGGACCAAGAACACACCCAAAAAATAATTTTCAGATTGGCACATAGGGGGTGGCCGAAACAGGTTAGAACCCGCTGATTGCCGCTTGCGGCTATATTTATTATTTTTTGTTGTCTGCCGCTTGAGCTTAAATTGCCGTGAGCTGGAATAAGCCAGAAAGCTGAAACTTGGCCCAATGATTGGAAATGATGTGCATCAACTTTTATTAAAATATGAACCCAGTTGGCCCGATGGTGGCCGATGTAATTAAGGCCTAAAAATGACTTTTTGGGGAGGCCACGCCCCTCACCCCATAAGTCCGATTGACTTGAAATTTGACACACAGGTCCAGCTCAATGTGCTCTACAAAAAAGCCTCAAGAACCCATAAGCTCCGCCTAACTAGATTTTTTGCTAATTTGCATAATTTGAAAAACAGTAAAATGAATAGGTTATTGGAATATTTATAGCTATCAACACCAAACTTGGCATGAGGCATCGGGGTACTGAGCCGCTCATTTCTATTACAAATGAGCAAGATCGGACGAAAAACATGGCTGCCACGGACCAATGAATCTTTGCTATGGGCGGAGCTTAGAATTGATTGGCCATAACGCCCACACCCTTTGACCTATCATCACCAAACTTGGTGGGTAGGTCCACAATGAGACTTGGAAGCTGCCTACCAAAGCATTTTGAGCTCAGCCTATAGGGGGCGCTATAAATGCCACGCATCTGTATCTCAAAGACCGTTGGATGGAATTTCACCAAGCTTGGTAGGCATGCTCTAGGGGTGGCTATTAGCTAATATCTTGAGTGCCATGTTGATAGGTGAAAGTGGGCGTGGCCTATTGCGTTTTATTAATTTATGAGCAGCTGGAAGGACCTAGAGACATGAAACTTGGTACATGGACTATAAATGACATCCAAATACTGCTCAAAAAATCTGGTCCCAATCGGCCACATAGGGGCGCTATAACATAGAGTGTAAAGCTTGAAAGGCTCTGCCCGCTGCACCTCAAGTGCTATCGACTCGAAATTTTACACACACATTCTCCTGATAGTCCTCTACAAAAAAGCCTCTTGCACCATGAACGCTGCCCTTACAGAATTTTGGCAAATTTGAATAATGTTAAAAACAGTAAAATGAATAGGCAATTGGTATATTTATTGCTATCAACACCAAACTTGGTGTGAGGCATCGGGGGACTGAGCCGCTCATTTCTATTACAAATGAGCAAGATCGGACGACAAACATGGCTGCCACGGACCAATGAATCTTTGCTGTGGGCGGAGCGTGGCGAATATCGGCTGTAAAACCTTAACCATTTTTGCAATCGTCACAAAACTGGGTAAGTATCATCAGAAGGGGACCAAGAACACACCCAAAAAAAGACTTTGAGATTGGCACACAGGGGGTGGCTGGTTTGGGGCGGAACATGTTAGAACCCGCTGATTGCCGCTTGCGGCTATATTTTTATTATTATTATTATTTTCAAATCTTATTTACAACTTTTTCATTACTCGAACGGTTTGGATTTTCTGGGCTCTCAAAGGTGAGAAGTTACAAAACACCTAGACACACTAAAATGCCCGTTGCGACCGTTAGGAATCACTTAGAAAGACCAAACCAAAACTAGCTTGTTCGTGTCATCAAGACCTACAAATCTCGCACTGCAACCCCTGACCTAAGTCCAACAGAAAGTGCACTATTGCCCTTTCAGTGTCAGATGATGTTTTTCACAAATTCTGTCTCTCAAAAATTATTTGCTCCTACATCGTTTATCATAGCGGTTTCAAACTTGTACACATTACAGCTCTACCCCTGGCGAACATTACTTGTGAAGGACTTTGTCATTACTGGAACGGTTTGGATTTTAGAAATGTTCTAAGGTGCAGCACACAAATCCTCATGATAATCTCCTTCAGAAAAGATGAGGGCCAACACATTGTAAACTTGTGACTAAGGTCACATTTTTGAGTCCATAGACATAAAAGCTTTATATTTCTGCATTCAGAACAAGTTTATCTATCTGATGATGCCTTCAGATTGAAGATCGGACCCACGGTTTGGGAACTGGGAGGGCTTGTTTGAGAAATTTTCTACCCATTTTACTCTCACTCTGTCTGCCTGTCAGCTGCATGCAGTCCTTAATTAGCATAACAAAAGCTTCACTCTGACAGATAGAAATGTGTGTGTGTGAGTGCGTGTTTAGTGTCTAAACACAGCCAATGTTTCTGGGGAATATCAGTTTTTATGCATTTTAACTTATTTTGCAATGTTAGATTGAAAACAAAATATAGATTTCACCCAGTTAAGGACTCATTGCGTCCTCAAGAGGAGAAGGACTTTGTCATTACTGGAATGGTTTGGATTTTAGAAGCGTTCTAAGGTGCAGCACACAAATCCTCATGATGATCTCTGTAAGAAAAGATGAGGCCAACACATCGTAAATTTGTGACTAAGGTCACGTTTTTAAGTCCACAGACATAAAAGCTTTATATTTCTGCGTTCAGAACAAGTTTATTTATCTGGTGATGTCTTCAGATTGAAGATCGGACCCACGGTTTGGGAACTGGGAGGACTTCTTTGAGTGATTTTCGGCCCATTTTGGTCTGTCTGCCTGTCAGTTGCATGCAGTCCTTAATTAGCATAACAAAAGCTTTACTCTGACAGACACAAGTGTGTGTGTGTGTGTGTGTGTGTGTGTGTGTGTGTGTGTATGAGGGGTCAAACGTTTCACCCAACCACACTACAACGTATCACCTACTTAGGACACGTCAGATGTGATCAGCACACGCCTACATTTTACATAGGGTTACTATGGAGACATGAGTGTTACACACACACCCACTACATGACGCGCAGGCGTTGTTCGCTCCACTCACATGACTATGAGTGGTGAAACGTATCAGCGAACATGCACACACTGCATTCACCGCGTACTTGATACGTGTATATTACCTGTGCAACCATCACCGTGTACTTGTTTCGCGTGCATTGCGTGTGCATTCACTGTGTACTTGTTACACATGCAATTCGCGTGCAATGCCTGTACACGCCTAGACGTGTGGTTATTAGAAGTGCGTGCGTATACACGTCATGTGATCGCAGGGGTCAAAAGTGTCAGCTCGTGAAGCAACAGTCGTGTTACGGACGTGTGACACGTAGCATCGCTATGCTAACTAGCTTGCTATGCTAATCAGACGTGCATGCGTTTACACGTCATGGGAGCGCAGGGGTCAAAAGTGTCAGCTGTGAAGCAACAACGCGTCATGTTATGGACGTGTGACACGTAGCATCACTATGCTAACTAGCTTGCTAGGCTAATCAGACATGCACATTTGCACATGCAAATGTAGTGTATGTGTGGCGTTTGTAATGCTGTGCATGCGTACTGATAAGTCGTGTGAGCGCGTCATGTATGAGGGGTCAAATGTTTCACCCAACCACACTACAACGCATCACTTGCGCCTACTTAGGACACGTCAGATCTGATCAAACAAAAATGTATCCTATGTATCCTGTTACATAGGATACATTTTACTATGGAGACAGGAGTGTTACACACACACCCACTACGTGACATGCAGGCGTCGCTCCACATACATGACTATGAGGGGACACGCTCACACGACTTATCAGTACGCGTGCACAGCGTGTTACAAACGCCACACATACACTACACTTACGTGTGCGTGTGAATCTCGCACACACATAGTGCATGTACACATCATTAACACATGAACGCATCAAATAAGCCTATTTTAGCAAACTGTCTGTCTCCATAGTTTACACGTGCAGGCAGGCGTGTGTGTGTGCTTCGCAAGAGTGGAATGAATAAATGAATCAAGTCGCCGCACAAATACGCGTGCATATACACACACATTATTTTTTTTAATCTTTATTTTATCCTCACAAATCAGAGCTACTGACCACCCTCGATGTCTGGCTGTGGTTTAAAAATATTTAACTAAGATAATATATAGGCTACAACAGCCTAATTGTGAATATATAGCTTATTATTGAACTGGATCCTAAATGCTGCAAATCTCCATCTGTATGTTTTTAATCAATAGTTGTGTTTTCATAAACATTTTTTTTTTTTTTGCATTTTGCCCTTTTGTGAATTGGACTGTTTGTGGAAACAGCTTTTCAGACATCCAGAACTGACCCCCTTTCCACAAGAGCGGCTAAAAGAGCTTAGATCGGGCCCAAAAGAATCCAGCCCGACTTGGCCCGAGCCTGTGCACATTATGTCTGGGACTGGCCGGCCCGTCCAATTAACTGTAATTGTGGGCCCGAGCCCGATTTAAACCTGACATTTTTCAATATGCTGGCTGTTATAATTAAGAGTATGAAACCGCAATTGTTGTTATTTGAATGGCAAAACGTGGAAGCATGACTATGTAATAAAACAGGTGTATATATATATATATATATATATGCTATAAGTGGAGCCTATATTTACGCAGTATCTATCTATCTATCTATCTATCTATCTATCTATCTATCTATCTATCTATCTATCTATTTTCTGTCCTTGTTCAGGCACTATTTTTAACACTTCTACAACAGATCATTTGATAGCCTATAATAATAGGATACTTGCAGCTTTATATCAAGGGGAAGAAATTGTGTCTCATGAAATTGTTATATTATTTATTATACCTACTTATACATACTTATTTCCACAGCAGATGGGGTGCTGTGTGTTGTTGCCTGTTCTCGCCACAAGGTGGAGTCTGGTTTGAGTTACCTCCCTTTTTGAAACAGACTGAGTTTTCACTAAACCTGCTTTGTGAAACGGACCCCTGGTGATTTGCTGAACGATCGTGACGTCGCTACGGCTGGATTGGCTGAGCAAGGGGCTCGACCTTCAGTGTCAACAGTCACCTACTGGGTAACGAGCGTGACGTCACCGCTGCCGGATTGGTTGAGTGAGGGGCTCAGCCTTCATAATGCCGGCCACACGGAAGTCACCTCCTCTCTCGTACATGGCAGCAGCGCATCGTTCTTTGTTTTTTGTGATTGATAAGTGCTTTACTGTGTGACTAGCGTGTGTTCGTTTAGCTTGTCATGCTAAATATTGTACCTTTTGTTCAGACCAGCGCCTTAGGGCCAACTGAGTCGTTTGTGTATATATTGTAAATAGTCACTACCACATATTATTTTTGCACGGAGCGTAGGGGTGAGCTGCTATGTCTGTTGTACCTGTTTTCTCCTGTTTTTCTTCAGCCTAGGGAGTTAGGCCTAGTATTGTATTTTTGTTTCTTTTGTTTTCGTTAGGAATTAGTTATTTCACCGGTCAGTAGACAGGTTGCTTTTTGTTTGTTGTTTTGGCCTGGGTTCACCCTGACGTAATTACTCCATTTGTGTGCCATATTGTACCGTGTGTTTTTTTGGAGTGTGTAGCAATAAATTGCTCACCTGTACATTTATTCTCGTGTTCCTGTGTATCCTATGTTAGGCACCCACACCCCTAGACCGGGGCATAACACTAACAAATGATATGTTGTAGAAGTGTTAAAAATAGTGCCTGAACAAGGAAATAAAATAAAAAGATAGATAGATAGATAGATAGATAGATAGATAGATACTGTGTAAAAATATATATACACTACTACCTAGTTAGCATAGCGATGCTACATGTCACACGTCCGTAACACGACTGTTGCTTCACAGCTGACACTTTTGACCCCTGCGCTCACATAACATGTAAACGCACGCATGTCTGATTAGCATAGCAAGCTAGTTAGCATAGTGATGCTACGTGTCACACGTCCGTAACACGACTGTTGCTTCACAGCTGACACTTTTGACTCCTGCGCTCACATGACGTGTATACGCACGCACTTCTAATAACCACACGTCTAGGCGTGTACAGGCATTGCGCGCGAATTGCATGTGTAACAAGTACATGGTGAATGCACACGCAATGCACGCGAAACAAGTACACGGTGATGGTTGCACAGGTAATATACACGTATCAAGTACGCGGTGAATGCAGTGTGTGCATGTTCGCTGATACGTTTCACCACTCATAGTCATGTGAGTGGAGCGAACAACGCCTGCGCGTCATGTAGTGGGTGTGTGTGTGTAACACTCATGTCTCCATAGTAACCCTATGTAAAATGTAGGCGTGTGCTCACGCGGTTTGATCAAATCTGACGTGTCCTAAGTAGGTGATGCGTTGTAGTGTGGTTGGGTGAAACGTTTGACCCCTCATACACACACACACACACACACAAACACACGCTTGTGTCTGTCAGAGTGAAGCTTTTGTTATGCTAATTAACGACTGCATGCAACTGACAGGCAGACAGAGTGAGACCAAAATGGGCCGAAAATCACTCAAAGAAGTCCTCCCAGTTCCCAAACCTTGGGTCCGATCTTCAATCTGAAGACATCACCAGATAAATAAACTTGTTCTGAACGCAGAAATATAAAGCTTTTTAGATAGATAGATAGATAGATAGATACTGTGTAAAAATATATATACACTACTACCTAGTTAGCATAGTGATGCTACGTGTCACACGTCCCTAACACGACTGTTGCTTCACGAGCTGACACTTTTGACCCTTGCACTCACATGACGTGTAAACGCACGCACGTCTGATTAGCACATAGACATATATACATAGACGCTGCATTGACTGCCGCTGCCTATTGGAGCCGACGTCCCAGCCAGCCGCCATCTTGGATGGGTCTCGCTTCGTCTCCACAGTGCGTTCACTTCTATAGAGGAAGGAGCTGTTTGCATAAGTAAAATAGAATAACTCACTGAATTTTCAATTGATTTTTACGCGGTTTGGTTTGTTACAAACGGCACACATGTAGTTATGATACAGGATGCTTTCGTACATCAAAAATGCGAGATTTCATGCTTTAATGCTTTCTGCAGATAGCAACAGCATGTTATTTAGGTCACAACACAGTTCTTTTATTCACCTCAACCCCAGAGTTGAAGACATACTATATATATATACATATATATATATATGTATAGAGAGAGAGAGAGAGAGAGAGAGAGAGATGTATATACTGTATAAACACAATATACACAATACAATACAAAACATAGTATAGCATATTATGTATAGCACACCTTTGTGCACATATTCACTTTTCC
Organism: Epinephelus awoara; assembly: GCA_035609425.1. Taxonomy (NCBI): domain Eukaryota; kingdom Metazoa; phylum Chordata; class Actinopteri; order Perciformes; family Serranidae; genus Epinephelus; species Epinephelus awoara. The sequence goes on along the minus strand of CM069303.1, from coordinate 845,792 downwards.
ACCAGCTGTGCTGCAAATATCCCCTGCTGCTCATTCTTCTGTATCTTTTTTCAAATGATCTTGACCACAGTCCAATTTTCATAGTTATAATACCAATACCAAAATTAATTTCAGTGTTTATGTAAATATTGAAGATGTTTTTTAGTCTTTTGAGGGATCACAGCAGTCAGTGTAGTAAGAATAAGAAGAACTTTATTAATCCCCAAAGGAAATTTCAAAGAAGTCTGTAAGATCATCTATTTAACAAAGAATTATGAAGTCTGATGGCTGTGGGTATAAAAGAGTGAGTGTGAGAAATAAACTTAACCAACAATCAAGCATTTTCTTTATTAAAATATATTAATAAATGTATTAATATGCTATACTATGTTTTGCATTGGTATATTGTGTTTATACAGTATGTTTACACAGTATATATATATATACTGTATGTGTATATATAAATATAAATATATATATATATATCCCACTCTGGGGTTGAGGTGAATAAAAGAACTGTGTTGTGAGCTAAATAACATGCTGTTGCTATCTGCAGAAAGCATTAAAGCATGAAATCCCGCATTTTTGATGTACGAAAGCATCCTGTATCATAACTACGTGTGTGCCGTTTGTAACAAACCAAACCGCGTGAAAATCAGTTGAAAATTCAGTGAGTAATTCCATTTTACTCATGCAAACAGCTCCTTCCTCAATAGAAGTGAATGTACTGTGGAGACGAAGCGAGACCCATCCAAGATGGCGGCTGGCTGGGACGCGCTCAGGCAGTCAATGCGGCATCTATGTATATATGTCTATGTCATTAGCATAGCAAGCTAGTTAGCATAGCGATGCTACGTGTCACGCTGTTGCTTCACGAGCTGATACTTTTGACCCCTGCGCTCACATGACGTGTATACGCACGCACTTTTAATAACCACACGTCTAGACGTGTACAGGCATTGCACGCGAATTGCATGTGTAACAAGTACACGGTAATGGTTGCACAGGTAATATACACGTATCAAGTACGCGGTGAATGCAGTGTGTGCATGTTCGCTGATACGTTTCACTCCTCATAGTGTGTGTGTGTATGTGTGACAGGATAAGATTGATCAAATTGACCAGCTCATGTGTCTCATTCCTACATATATTATAATGACTGTTTCACTACAACTTTAATTAGTTTTCTTATCACATCATGTAATACTGAACACAAAATACAGGTATTGTTCAGTGTAATTCTAGATAATGATACCTTCTTTTGGTAATTGACATACATCGCCTAACTTTATTAAAAATTCCAGACCATGTAATTCATAGTCAGAAGAAACTACCTCATAGATAATTCACTTGAATTGGACATTACCATTCACTCTAATAACTCCTGCAATTTAATTCCCATCTTCACATTTCTGATGGCATCATTTAAAACACATACTGTATGTGGACTCCACCACATTGTGTATTTTTCCATTTCAACATACCTTCCACAATGCTGCTTATACCACATACAACCTGAATCCTACAACACATCTGAACTACCACTCAAAAACATGCTTTACATGGTGAAATCATGTCATGGACTACATGTCACTACCAACTGCAATGTGAAAGACTCCCTTGTGTTATAAATAGAAACCATTCTATATATTCCAGTACACTCAGGTGTAATGATTATACAGTCATTGTATGAACAAATGTACAAATCAATAACCTTGACCACACAACAGTTATGATAAACATAAACTTTTGTTTTCTCACAGAACCCTCACTTGCAACCTCATTCAATAATTATTTAATAAGACACATTACTGAATGCTAATTTGCTCTGACACTTTGTTGTCTTCCTTTCAAAAATCACCATCATGTGTGCATGTGCACTTTCATTTGTATTACTACTATATATGGTTGCACGTTTTCACGGTCAATTCATATTAAGAATATATGGGTATGACTTTGTTGTGTATAGTTCAATACCTCAACCATAATGTTTAAGATTTTACTATAATGTAACTCTAGTATTAAAAATTTTATCATATCCATGCACATGTACCAAAATGCATTTAATTAATATAAGATACACTCGTTATACCCATACTTAGTACTTGCCTTTGATTTACTATAGATAAGGGTTGGATGCAAGACATCCTGTGACTGGTCAAAACACTTTGTTCACACCCTTTCTGCCGTGACACACCCAAAGCACACAATTTCTATAGTGTATGTGGGACATCCTGACATCTCTGCGCCTGCATTCCTCTGACGCGAGCTGACATTTTCTGTCTATACAGACTAATACATTATTTTATTAAAAAAATTAAACACCACCTAACATTATATTTTGCTGTTTTCAATCAATCAATTCAATCAATTTTATTTATAAAGCCCAATATCACAAATACAATTTGCCTCACAGGGCTTTACAGCATACGACATCCCTCTGTCCTTTAGACCCTCACAGCGGATAAGGAAAAACTCCCAAAAAAAAACCCTTTACCGGGGGGAAAAAAATGGTAGAAACCTCAGGAAGAGCAACTGAGGAGGGATCCCTCTTCCAGGACGGACAGACGTGCAGTAGATGTCGTACAGAACAGATCAGCATAACAAATTAACAGTAATCTGTATGACACAATACAGTAATCTGTATGACATCCTCGGTAGAGTTTAGATTCTCGGCCCGAAAGGGGCCGAAAAGCCCTAGCTGTCATTAATGTTGCTTTGTTCTTGTTTGTGTTGTTTTTGTGATCTTTTCTGAATAAACGAACACGCCACATGGCAGGTTCATGCCTCATACTTGTTCTATTATTTATTAACTCTAAACATGGGCAATCCCTGTGTGTTGTTCAATAGTTAGAGTACACTGACAACAGCATAGAGGTTGCTGCAGAGATGCGGGAGAGTCAGGACCCTGTACAGCTCCGCCGCCGAATTTAAACATCCCACCACGGCACGGATTTAAAAAAAAAAAAAAAAAAAAAAAAAGTCGGGTGTTAATAGGACTCGGGCTCATAATTACAGTTAATATGTTGGGCAGGGCCGGGCTCGGACACGACGTGCATGGGCTCGGTGTAGCGTCGGGCTGGATTTTTTAGGCCCGGTCTAAGCTCTAATCCTCGGTAATGACAGTAACTTCTACAACAACCTTTAATACTGATAACTCACTTGCTACTTGCTGGATCATGACTGTTACATACTGTATTTGAATCCTATTGTTATTATATCATGTACATATATATAAATGTACTTACATCAAAATGTGTTACACACTATCCAGAGTACTGTCACTACAGACCTTCGTCTTTTACAATACATGAAAACACTTCAATTCCTAACACTATGACATAAAACATGTTAACATGTTAACATTATATAATTTCTTTATCAAGACAGTGTATGTCATTCAGTGTGGATGTTTTGCACAAGACATTTAATTTACATAGCTGACATATCACAGGTACATTTTATTTAATACATCGTTGAAAATTATATACATATTGTAATGTACTGTCATATGAATTCCCCCTATTGCCAAAACTGACCTTGCGTTCTCTTGCGTTACTTGTTTTATCGACATTTCAACTTCAAATAATTTCGGTGTCTACGTGAGTTGGAGGCCGACAGCAAGAGGCCGAGATTCCACCCAACGCTGCTCGCAGCTTTAATTTTTTCTTTTTCCCGCCACCACTTTAAACTGGAATTTGACCCCCTAAACATGCTCCAAAACTCACCAAAATTGGCACGCATGTCAGGACTGGCGAAAAATTTTAGGAAATGAAAAAATTAATTTGAAAAGTGGCAAAATGGCCTCTCTAGCGCCACCTAGCAGTTTAGGCACACTAAAATGGCTGCTGTGGCTTGCAGAAATGACATAGAAAGATCAAACCAAAACTGGCGTGTTCATCTCATTGAGACCTACAAATCATGCACTTGCACATCTGACCTAAACCCAACAGGAAGTGAGCTATTTCCCTTTCAAAGTAAGAGTTTGCCTGAAAAATGTTCTTTTTAAAAATTCCTTAAAAAATCAACTTGTCCTAGACCGTTTATCGTATTGGCTTCAAACTCGCACACATGACAGATCAACCCGTCCTTATCAAATCTTTTGTATAACTTTGTCATTACTCGAACGGTTTGGATTTTATGGCGTCTTCCAGGTGATGTCTTACAAAAACCTCCTGATGATTTTAGCGCCACCTAGACACACTAAAATACCCGCTGCGACCCTTACGATTGTCATAGAAAGAGCAAACTAAAACTGGCTCATTTGTCTCATCAAAACCTACAAATCACGTGCTGTAACCACTGACCTAAATCCAACAGGAAGTGCGCGATTGCCCTTTCAAAGTAAGATGTCGTTTTTCACAAATTCTCTCTCTCAAAAAATATTTCCTCCCACACCATTTATTCTAGCGGTTTCAAACTCGCGCACGTGACAGACCAAGCCCTGCTAAACAATTTCTCTGAACAACTTTGTCATTACTCGAACAGTTTGGATTTTGTGCCATGTTTAAGGTGACATGTCACAAAACCTCTTGACAATCTACAAATCACTCATTTACGCCACTGACCTAAATCCAACAGGAAATTAATTAGTACCTCTGGAAGGTGACATGTCACAAAACCTCTTGACAATTTTTGCAAGACCTAGACACACTAAAATGGCTGATGCGCCCTGTAAGAATACTATAGAAACATCAAACCAAAACTGCCTTCTTTGGTTACTCGAGACCTACAAATCACTCATTGACATCACTGACCGAAATTCAACAGGAAATGAAATAATGCCTCTGAAAGGTGACATGTCACAAAACCTCTTGACAATTTTTGCACCACCTTGACACACCAAAATGGCTGCTGCGGCTTGTATGAATGGTTTAGACATATCAAATCAATACTGGCTTCTTTGTCTCATCAAGACATACAAATCACTCATTGACACCAATAACCTAACTCCAGCAGGAAATGAGTTAAGGCATCTGAAGTAACATGAGCAAATGTGTCAGCTGTGAGCTAGTCATCATAAACGTGGGACCAAGATTGCATTTTTTTATTTTACTGACATGAAGACTATATCTATGTGTCAGAACGAGTGTATTTCTCGGTTTGGGAATGAAAGGAAGGAGTTGAAAGCCACTTCCATCTGCCTGCTCTTCAACTTGTCTCTCTCTGTCAGTGGTGGACTGAAAATCAGTTTACCCCCTAAACCTGCTCAAAAACTCACCAAAATTGGCACGCATGTCGGGACTGGTGAAAACTTTTAGAAAATGAAATAACTAATCCTCAAAGTTCCAAAATGGGCTGTCTAGCGCCACCTAGACACACTAAAATGCCCGCTACGGATTGTAGGAATGACCTAGAAAGATCAAACCAAAACTGTCTTGTTCGTCTCATCAAGACCTACAAATAACGCACATGCGCCTCTGACCTAAACCCAACAGGAAGTGAGCTAGTTGCCCTTTCAAAGTAATATTTCGCCTCAAAAATGCTCTTTCTTCAAAATCCTTAAAGAAAACAAATCCTCCTACACCATTTGAATGAATTATGATTTACCTTCTATATAACAAATGTTGGATGGATTTTTTTTTCTATTTATCACAGTCTGTGATATGTGAATGATAAATAACAGCACCGATTTTGATGCATTATTAATTTTTGGGGCAGTTTCAATTTTTCAACAAAACTGACACCTTTCCCGTTCAGGACTTTTTTTTTTTTGTCCTTGTTGAAAAACAACCATAAAAATATTAAATATTAATAGTTTTTTTTAAACTTTTTTTCCGAGTAAATCTTTCAACCAACTCAGATTATACGCCTGATTTCCAGCGCAAGAATATTTTTTTCTTGTGAATATTTTATCATCTTGCCGTAGCAACAGTCATTTAACCAGTCGTTTTTAAGTAAAGCAAAGTGATAGTTCCAACTACCAATGGTGTGTCACATTACTCAAGGTAAACAAGGAGCTCTAGCCAATAAGAGGCAGAGTAGGGCGGGCCTTAAGTACTCACAGTCTCTCAGTCACGCCAGACACACCGGATGCAGATCCGAAGCACAGCGCCCAGCTGACAAGGCAGTTTTCAATCGGCGCCCATGTTAACCTATCTGACTGTCTGCACCACAGACATAATAAAGACTCTTTATTATGTCCACACAGTCCGCTGAGCAGAGCGGAGCGCCCACGGAGGCTCGTGCATTGCAGCGCTTCAGTTCAGCATCTGGTCAATTTTTTTTTCACGCAAGTCGCGAGCATACTTTTGTCAAGCTGGATAGAGCGGATCGTACCAAACAGGAAGTTGGACACAGAAAAGACGAGAGAATCTGGCCAATTTTCAAAATAAAATAAATAAAAAATAATAAATCCTGTTTAATTATAATGTTGCTTGTCCGTCTATAAATATTTGTTCAGTTTGGTCTCGACATGAGAGAGATGAAAACACACACACAGAAATGGCTACAGGTTGGGGGTTGCAATTCACACGAGTCCACAGATGAGTTGTAACTTGCTAATTAGCTCAGTCAGATAGAAGATGCTCCTTGATGTCAGAGGTTGTGAGTTTAAGCCTCAACTGATGTAATATGTACATTATAATGCAGATGTTCTTGTTGTCTTCCTATTCTGCCTCTTGTTGCTCAGAATTGCCTAAAATTGCCCGGCCCCAACCATTATGTAGTAGCTGATGACCAAATTTTCCTTTTTTGGTGAACTGTTCATATTTCATCATTACAAACCTTGAAATTGTTATTCTAGCTTCTTGATGCTTGATTGATACTCACAAAGTGCACCAGATTAATTCATTTAGATGTCAAATGTTCAAAATTTTCTTCTGGATTCTTCCCCGGACCCCCCTAGCACAGCCCTCTAAAAAAAATTCAGGCACAGGATTTTTTCTTGCTTCAAGCCCTGTACATACCTACAGCTACAGAAAGCATTCAAACATCAAAACGTTCTGCTCTGTAAGGATTTTTTGTTTGTGGCAATGTGTTTGATATTTTTAAATAATTCCCAATGAAGACATAAGCTGGAGACCGAAACGGGCACGAGTGCGAGGTCCCGACCAACGCTGCTTGCAGCTTTAATTTTAATTGGATTTTAAAGAGATATTAAATGAATAAATGAATGTATTGTAATATACTGAAGTAATCAAATGAAGAACTTGCTGGGTTCACCAAGGACAAAATAACATGAAAATAATTCTAACCTAATATATGTATTAAAAAGTTTTTATTTGAGGTTGAAATTCAAAGATAGCTTTCAAACTTTTGAAAAATCTTGAGGGAATTTTTCCACTTAAACTTTAAATCGATCTACTTTGGCCATTAAAAATTGGAGGGGGTGCCTGTGATTTTATTTTGTAAATTCTAAGTTGTGTTTAGCCCTTAAAAAAACCTAAAAACAACAGTTGGTAACTTTAACACAATTAACTTTGAGTCATATGCTGAAACTGTCACTAAACTAGTACTAGAAGTACATGAGATTGATAGTCTGTGAAAATAATCATGTCCTGCCTCCTCTTTGTCTAATGGCATTTGCTAGAATCAGACCGTGGTTGACTTAAAACAACCAATCAGAGCTGAGGAGTCTCTCGTGCAGCTGTCAATCATGTCAATCACTGCTCGTAAAATGCAGTCAAACTGTCAAACTTGGAAGTCACTAAAATATGTTTGTATTAGAGACTCCTCAGCTCTGATTGGTTGTTTTGGTTGATTTGCATTAAGGCCATTAGAAATGCTGCAAGGCAACAGAGAAGGCAGTTGATTTGTTTCACAGAGTATCTGTCTCATTTAGACAGACTGTTTGAGCAAATATGAAAAAGTTATTTTTTTATAAAAGTTATCAACCACAGCTTAACCCATGTAGAGAATCCATAAAAGGCCCTTGACAAATTAAATGATTAGTGTAACTAGAGTCCCTTAAAATGTCATGAATTTACACCCGAAACTAGACCAGAACAACTATATAACACTTTATTTGAATAATTAATGGATGATCAAATATTTCAAATTAATATAAAAATTAGGGGAAAGTCATATACCTTTACAAAATCTACTTGAGTTTTTGATCAAAGGCTTTTGAACTAAAGGTGTTTAGTTTTCAGGTTTTAGTGGTTTATTTTTTGCCTTTTCAAATTAATGGTCAACTTAAGGAATGACCACCATGATGACCTACCAAACACCTTGATTTAAAGTACGGTGTTCGATAAGTTCGATGAGGAGTTAAAGGTGGATGCGTGTCTCTCACCTTGACTCAGGGTACTTTGTAAGGGTGGCCAGGCTGCTGGTGTACATGTGCCCTCCTACGTCAATGTGGACAGGTGCGTTGGTTTTGGTGAGCTGGGCTGGTGTTGGGATCCCAGTGGAACTCACAGGAGACACAGAGACTAGCTGTTGACTCATCGTACTACTGCTGCTGCCACAGCTGTCCTGGGACACAAAACACACACACACACATATTACACACACAAAAACACACACACACACACACACACACAAACACACACAATAGTGGTGTAAAAGTAATTATTTTAGAGCGCTTAGGCAAATGTCTACAGCAGAGTTACAAATGAAGCAGCATACGTTCAATCAGCAAGACTTTCTTTGTGCTCATCCATTCACAATTCTCTCCCTCCCACTCCCACTGTTTCATCTAATCACCTGACTAAGGGTGTTCACTCTTCTAGTTATCCAATCAAACTTTGCAACAATCTATATCAGCGAATCAGTAGGGCTGTACCCCAATATTCGGATATTGGAATATTCGTTTCTATGGGTAGGTATTTGTTATGAAAATTTGTTATTTAGGGTTCTAACCCCGAAGGGGTAGAACCCTTCTAAGATTGTACCGGTTTATTATTATTATTAGGGTTCTAACCCCGAAGGGGTAGAACCCTTCTAAGATTGTACCGGTTTATTATTATTATTATTTTTTGTTGTCTGCCGCTTGAGCCTAAATTGCCGTGAGCTGGAATAAGCCAGAAAGCTGAAACTTGGCCACATGATTGGAAATGATGTGCATCAACTTTTATTAAAACATGAGCCAAGTTGGCCAGATGGTGGCGCTGTAATTAAGGCCTAAAAATGACTTTTTGGGAAGGCCACGCCCCTCACCCCATAAGTCCGATTGACTTGAAACTTGACACACAGGTCCAGCTCAATGTGCTCTACAAAAAAGCCTCAAGAACCCCTAAGCTCCGCCTAACTAGATTTTTTGCTAATTTGCATAATTTGAAAAACAGTAAAATGAATAGAAAACTGGAATATTTATTGCTATCATCACCAAACTTGGTATGAGGCATCGGGGGTTAGAGCCGCTGATTGCTATTATAAATGAGCCAGATTGGTCAAAAAACATGGCCGCCACGGACCAATGAATTTTTGCTGTAGGCGGAGCTTAGAATTGATTGGCCATAACGCCCACACCCTTTGACCTATCATCACCAAACTTGGTGGGTAGGTCCACAATGAGACTCGGAAGCTGCCTACCAAAGCATTTTGAGCTCAGCCTATAGGGGGCGCTATAAATGCCACACATCTGTATCTCAATGACCGTTGGATGGAATTTCACCAAACTTGGTACGGATGCTCTAGGGGTGGCTATTAGCTAATATTTTGAGTGCCATGTTGAAAGGTGAAAGTGGGCGTGGCCTGTTACTTTTTATTAATTTATGAGCAGCTGGAAGGACCTACGGACATGAAACTTGGTACATGGACTATAAATGACATCCAAATACTGCTCAAAAAATTTGTTCCCGATCGGCCACATGGGGGCGCTATAACATAGAGTGTAAAGTTTGAAAGGCTCTGCCCGCCCCACCACAAGTGCTATCGACTTGAAATTTTACACACACATTCTCCTGATAGTCCTCTACAAAGAAGCCTCTTGCACCATGAACGCTGCCCTTACAGAATTTTTGCTAATTTGCATAATGTTAAAAACAGTAAAATGAATAGGCTATTGGAATATTTATTGCTATCAACACCAAACTTGGTGTGAGGCATTGGGGGACTGAGCCGCTCATTTCTATTACAAATGAGCAAGATCGGACGAAAAACATGGCCGCCACGGACCAATGAATCTTTGCTGTGGGCGGGACTTAGACAATATGGGCTGTCAAACCTTAACCGTTTTTCCGATCGGCACAAAACTCGGTAAGTGTCATCGGAAGGGGACCAAGAACACACCCAAAAAAGAATTTTCAGATTGGCACATAGGGGGTGGCCGGAACAGGTTAGAACCCGCTGATTGCCGCTTGCGGCTATATTTATTATTATTAGGGTTCTAACCCCGAAGGGGTAGAACCCTTCTAAAATTGTACCGGTTTATTAGGGTTCTAACCCCGAAGGGGTAGAACCCTTCTAAAATTGTACCGGTTTATTATTATTATTAGGGTTCTAACCCCGAAGGGGTAGAACCCTTCTAAAATTGTACCGGTTTATTATTAGGGTTCTAACCCCGAAGGGGTAGAACCCTTCTAAGATTGTACCGGTTTATTTATTATTATTATTATTTTTTGTTGTCTGCCGCTTGAGCCTAAATTGCCGTGAGCTGGAATAAGCCAGAAAGCTGAAACTTGGCCACATGATTGGAAATGATGTGCATCAACTTTTATTAAAACATGAGCCAAGTTGGCCAGATGGTGGCGCTGTAATTAAGGCCTAAAAATGACTTTTTGGGGAGGCCACGCCCCTCACCCCATAAGTCCGATTGACTTGAAACTTGACACACAGATCCAGCTCAATGTGCTCTACAAAAAAGCCTCAAGAACCCCTAAGCTCCGCCTAACTAGATTTTTTGCTAATTTGCATAATTTGAAAAACAGTAAAATGAATAGAAAACTGGAATATTTATTGCTATCAACACCAAACTTGGTATGAGGCATCGGGGGTTAGAGCCGCTGATTGCTATTATAAATGAGCCAGATTGGTCAAAAAACATGGCCGCCACGGACCAATGAATTTTTGCTGTAGGCGGAGCTTAGAATTGATTGGCCATAACGCCCACACCCTTTGACCTATCATCACCAAACTTGGTGGGTAGGTCCACAATGAGACTCGGAAGCTGCCTACCAAAGCATTTTGAGCTCAGCCTATAGGGGGCGCTATAAATGCTACACATCTGTAACTCAAAGACCGTTGGATGGAATTTCACCAAACTTGGTACGCATGCTCTAGGGGTGGCTATTAACTAATATCTTGAGTGCCATGTTGATAGGTGAAAGTGGGCGTGGCCTATTGCGTTTAATTAATTTATGAGCAGCTGGAAGGACCTACGGACATGAAACTTGGTACATGGACTATAAATGACATCCAAATACTGCTCAAAAAATTTGGTCCCGATCGGCCACATGGGGGCGCTATAACATAGAGTGTTAAACTTGAAAGGCTCTGCCCGCCCCACCACAAGCGCTATCGACTTGAGATTTTACACACACATTCTCCTGATAGTCCTCTACAAAAAAGCCTCTTGCACCATGAACGCTGCCATTACAGAATTTTGGCTAATTTGCATAATGTTAAAAACAGTAAAATGAATAGGCAATTGGAATATTTATTGGTATCAACACCAAACTTGGTGTGAGGCATCGGGGGACTGAGCCGCTCATTTCTATTACAAATGAGCAAGATCGGACGAAAAACATGGCCCCCACAGACCAATGAATCTTTGCTGTGGGCGGGACTTAGACAATATGGGCTGTCAAACCTTAACCGTTTTTCCGATCGGCACAAAACTCGGTAAGTGTCATCGGAAGGGGACCAAGAACACACCCAAAAAAGAATTTTCAGATTGGCACATAGGGGGTGGCCGAAACAGGTTAGAACCCGCTGATTGCCGCTTGCGGCTATATTTATTATTATTTTTTGTTGTCTGCCGCTTGAGCTTAAATTCCCGTGAGCTGGAATAAGCCAGAAAGCTGAAACTTGGCCACATGATTGGAAATGATGTGCATCAACTTTTATTAAAACATGAGCCAAGTTGGCCAGATGGTGGCGCTGTAATTAAGGCCTAAAAATGACTTTTTGGGAAGGCCACGCCCCTCACCCCATAAGTCCGATTGACTTGAAACTTGACACACAGGTCCAGCTCAATGTGCTCTACAAAAAAGCCTCAAGAACCCCTAAGCTCCGCCTAACTAGATTTTTTGCTAATTTGCATAATTTGAAAAACAGTAAAATGAATAGAAAACTGGAATATTTATTGCTATCATCACCAAACTTGGTATGAGGCATCGGGGGTTAGAGCCGCTGATTGCTATTATAAATGAGCCAGATTGGTCAAAAAACATGGCCGCCACGGACCAATGAATTTTTGCTGTAGGCGGAGCTTAGAATTGATTGGCCATAACGCCCACACCCTTTGACCTATCATCACCAAACTTGGTGGGTAGGTCCACAATGAGACTCGGAAGCTGCCTACCAAAGCATTTTGAGCTCAGCCTATAGGGGGCGCTATAAATGCCACACATCTGTATCTCAATGACCGTTGGATGGAATTTCACCAAACTTGGTACGGATGCTCTAGGGGTGGCTATTAGCTAATATTTTGAGTGCCATGTTGAAAGGTGAAAGTGGGCGTGGCCTGTTACTTTTTATTAATTTATGAGCAGCTGGAAGGACCTACGGACATGAAACTTGGTACATGGACTATAAATGACATCCAAATACTGCTCAAAAAATTTGTTCCCGATCGGCCACATGGGGGCGCTATAACATAGAGTGTAAAGTTTGAAAGGCTCTGCCCGCCCCACCACAAGTGCTATCGACTTGAAATTTTACACACACATTCTCCTGATAGTCCTCTACAAAGAAGCCTCTTGCACCATGAACGCTGCCCTTACAGAATTTTTGCTAATTTGCATAATGTTAAAAACAGTAAAATGAATAGGCTATTGGAATATTTATTGCTATCAACACCAAACTTGGTGTGAGGCATTGGGGGACTGAGCCGCTCATTTCTATTACAAATGAGCAAGATCGGACGAAAAACATGGCCGCCACGGACCAATGAATCTTTGCTGTGGGCGGGACTTAGACAATATGGGCTGTCAAACCTTAACCGTTTTTCCGATCGGCACAAAACTCGGTAAGTGTCATCGGAAGGGGACCAAGAACACACCCAAAAAAGAATTTTCAGATTGGCACATAGGGGGTGGCCGGAACAGGTTAGAACCCGCTGATTGCCGCTTGCGGCTATATTTATTATTATTAGGGTTCTAACCCCGAAGGGGTAGAACCCTTCTAAAATTGTACCGGTTTATTAGGGTTCTAACCCCGAAGGGGTAGAACCCTTCTAAAATTGTACCGGTTTATTATTATTATTAGGGTTCTAACCCCGAAGGGGTAGAACCCTTCTAAAATTGTACCGGTGTATTATTATTATTATTTTTTGTTGTCTGCCGCTTGAGCTTAAATTCCCGTGAGCTGGAATAAGCCAGAAAGCTGAAACTTGGCCAAAAGATTGGAAATGATGTGCATCAACTTTTATTAAAATATGAGCCAAGTTGGCCAGATGGTGGCGCTGTAATTAAGGCTTAAACGTGACTTTTTGGGGAGGCCACGCCCCTCACCCCATAAGTCCGATTGACTTGAAACTTGACACACAGGTCCAGCTCAATGTGCTCTACAAAAAAGCCTCAAGAACCCCTAAGCTCCGCCTAACTAGATTTTTTGCTAATTTGCATAATTTGAAAAACAGTAAAATGAATAGAAAACTGGAATATTTATTGCTATCAACACCAAACTTGGTATGAGGCATCGGGGGTTAGAGCCGCTGATTGCTATTATAAATGAGCCAGATTGGTCAAAAAACATGGCCGCCACGGACCAATGAATTTTTGCTGTAGGCGGAGCTTAGAATTGATTGGCCATAACGCCCACACCCTTTGACCTATCATCACCAAACTTGGTGGGTAGGTCCACAATGACCCTTGGAAGCTGCCTGCCAAAGCATTTTGAGCTCAGCCTATAGGGGGCGCTATAAATGCTACACGTCAGTATCTCAAAGACCGTTGGATGGAATTTTACCAAACTTGGTACGCATGCTCTAGGGGTGGCTATTAGCTAATATCTTGAGTGCCATGTTGATACGTGAAAGTGGGCGTGGCCTATAACTTTTTATTAATTTATGAGCAGCTGGAAGAACCTACGGACATGAAACTTGGTACATGGACTATAAATGAGATCCAAATATTGCTCAAAAAATTTGGTCCCGATCGGCCACATGGGGGCGCTATAACATAGAGTGTAAAGTTTGAAAGGCTCTGCCCGCCCCACCACAAGTGCTATCGACTTGAACTTTTACACACACATTCTCCTGATAGTCCTCTACAAAAAAGCCTCTTGCACCATGAATGCTGCCCTTACAGAATTTTTGCTAATTTGCATAATGTGAAAAACAGTAAAATGAATAGGCTATTGGAATATTTATTGCTATCAACACCAAACTTGGTGTGAGGCATCGGGGGACTGAGCCGCTCATTTCTATTACAAATGAGCAAGATCGGACGAAAAACATGGCCGCCACGGACCAATGAATCTTTGCTGTGGGCAGGACTTAGACAATATGGGCTGTCAAACCTTAACCGTTTTTCCGATCGGCACAAAACTCGGTAAGTGTCATCGGAAGGGGACCAAGAACACACCCAAAAAAGAATTTTCAGATTGGCACATAGGGGGTGGCCGAAACAGGTTAGAACCCGCTGATTGCCGCTTGCGGCTATATTTATTATTTAGGGTTCTAACCCCGAAGGGGTAGAACCCTTCTAAAATTGTACCGGTTTATTAGGGTTCTAACCCCGAAGGGGTAGAACCCTTCTAAGATTGTACCGGTTTATTATTATTATTATTTTTTGTTGTCTGCCGCTTGAGCCTAAATTGCCGTGAGCTGGAATAAGCCAGAAAGCTGAAACTTGGCCACATGATTGGAAATGATGTGCATCAACTTTTATTAAAACATGAGCCAAGTTGGCCAGATGGTGGCGCTGTAATTAAGGCCTAAAAATGACTTTTTGGGGAGGCCACGCCCCTCACCCCATAAGTCCGATTGACTTGAAACTTGACACACAGGTCCAGCTCAATGTGCTCTACAAAAAAGCCTCAAGAACCCCTAAGCTCCGCCTAACTAGATTTTTTGCTAATTTGCATAATTTGAAAAACAGTAAAATGAATAGAAAACTGGAATATTTATTGCTATCAACACCAAACTTGGTATGAGGCATCGGGGGTTGGAGCCGCTCATTTCTATTATAAATGAGCCAGATTGGTCAAAAAACATGGCCGCCACGGACCAATGAATTTTTGCTATAGGCGGAGCTTAGAATTGATTGGCCATAACGCCCACACCCTTTGACCTATCATCACCAAACTTGGTGGGTAGGTCCACAATGAGACGTGGAAGCTGCTTACCAAAGCATTTTGAGCTCAGCCTATAGGGGGCGCTATAAATGCTACACATCAGTATCTCAATGACCGTTGGATGGAATTTCACCAAACTTGGTACGGATGGTCTCGGGGTGGCTATTAGCTAATATTTTGAGTGCCATGTTGAAAGGTGAAAGTGGGCGTGGCCTGTTACTTTTTATTAATTTATGAGCAGCTGGAAGGACCTACGGACATGAAATTTGGTACATGGACTATAAATGACATCCAAATACTGCTCAAAAAATTTGGTCCCGATCGGCCACATGGGGGCGCTATAACATAGAGTGTAAAGTTTGAAAGGCTCTGCCCACTGCACCACAAGTGCTATCGACTTGAACTTTTACACACACATTCTCCTGATAGTCCTCTACAAAAAAGCCTCTTGCACCATGAACGCTGCCCTTACAGAAGTTTGGCTAATTTGCATAATGTTAAAAACAGTCAAATGAATAGGGTATTGTAATATTTATTGCTATCAACACCAACCTTGGATTGAGGCATCGGGGGACTGAGCCGCTCATTTCTATTACAAATGAGCAAGATCGGACGAAAAACATGGCCGCCACGGACCAATGAATCTTTGTTGTGGGCTGAGCGTGGCGATTATCGGCTGTAAAACCTTAACCATTTTTGCGATCGTCACAAAACTGGGTAAATATCATCAGAAGGGGACCAAGAACACACCCAATAAAAGATTTTGAGATTGGCAAACAGGGGGTGGCCGGTTTGGGGCGGAACAGGTTAGAACCCGCTGATTGCCGCTTGCGGCTATATTTATTATTTTTTGTTGTCTGCCGCTTGAGCTTAAATTCCCGTGAGCTGGAATAAGCCAGAAAGCTGAAACTTGGCCAAAAGATTGGAAATGATGTGCATCAACTTTTATTAAAATATGAGCCAAGTTGGCCAGATGGTGGCGCTGTAATTAAGGCTTAAACGTGACTTTTTGGGAAGGCCACGCCCCTCACCCCATAAGTCCGATTGACTTGAAACTTGACACACAGGTCCAGCTCAATGTGCTCTACAAAAAAGCCTCAAGAACCCCTAAGCTCCGCCTAACTAGATTTTTTGCTAATTTGCATAATTTGAAAAACAGTAAAATGAATAGAAAATTGGAATATTTACTGCTATCATCACCAAACTTGGTATGAGGCATCGGGGGTTGGAGCCGCTCATTTCTATTATAAATGAGCCAGATTGGTCAAAAAACATGGCCGCCACGGACCAATGAATTTTTGCTGTAGGCGGAGCTTAGAATTGATAGACCATAACGCCCACACCCTTTGATCTATCATCACCAAACTTGGTGGGTAGGTCCACAATGACCCTTGGAAGCTGCCTGCCAAAGCATTTTGAGCTCAGCCTATAGGGGGTGCTATAAATGCTACACATCAGTATCTCAAAGACTGTTGGATGGAATTTTACCAAACTTGGTACGCATGCTCTAGGGGTGGCTATTAGCTAATATCTTGAGTGCCATGTTGATACGTGAAAGTGGGCGTGGCCTATATCTTTTTATTAATTTATGAGCAGCTGGAAGAACCTACGGACATGAAACTTGGTACATGGACTATAAATGAGATCCAAATACTGCTCAAAAAATTTGGTCCCGATCGGCCACATGGAGGCGCTATAACATAGAGTGTAAAGTTTGAAAGGCTCTGCCCGCCCCACCACAAGTGCTATCGACTTGAAATTTTACACACACATTCTCCTGATAGTCCTCTACAAAAAAGCCTCTTGCACCATGAACGCTGCCCTTACAGAATTTTTGCTAATTTGCATAATGTTAAAAACAGTAAAATGAATAGGCTATTGGAATATTTATTGCTATCAACACCAAACTTGGTGTGAGGCATTGGGGGACTGAGCCGCTCATTTCTATTACAAATGAGCAAGATCGGACGAAAAACATGGCCGCCACAGACCAATGAATCTTTGCTGTGGGCGGGACTTAGACAATATGGGCTGTCAAACCTTAACCGTTTTTCCGATCGGCACAAAACTCGGTAAGTGTCATCGGAAGGGGACCAAGAACACACCCAAAAAACAATTTTCAGATTGGCACATAGGGGGTGGCCGAAACAGGTTAGAACCCGCTGATTGCCGCTTGCGGCTATATTTATTATTTTTTGTTGTCTGCCGCTTGAGCCTAAATTGCCGTGAGCTGGAATAAGCCAGAAAGCTGAAACTTGGCCACATGATTGGAAATGATGTGCATCAACTTTTATTAAAACATGAGCCAAGTTGGCCAGATGGTGGCGCTGTAATTAAGGCCTAAAAATGACTTTTTGGGAAGGCCACGCCCCTCACCCCATAAGTCCGATTGACTTGAAACTTGACACACAGGTCCAGCTCAATGTGCTCTACAAAAAAGCCTCAAGAACCCCTAAGCTCCGCCTAACTAGATTTTTTGCTAATTTGCATAATTTGAAAAACAGTAAAATGAATAGAAAACTGGAATTTTTATTGCTATCAACACCAAACTTGGTATGAGGCATCGGGGGTTAGAGCCGCTGATTGCTATTATAAATGAGCCAGATTGGTCAAAAAACATGGCCGCCACGGACCAATGAATTTTTGCTGTAGGCGGAGCTTAGAATTGATTGGCCATAACGCCCACACCCTTTGACCTATCATCACCAAACTTGGTGGGTAGGTCCACAATGAGACGTGGAAGCTGCCTACCAAAGCATTTTGAGCTCAGCCTATAGGGGGCGCTATAAATGCCACACATCTGTATCTCAATGACCGTTGGATGGAATTTCACCAAACTTGGTACGGATGCTCTCGGGGTGGCTATTAGCTAATATTTTGAGTGCCATGTTGAAAGGTGAAAGTGGGCGTGGCCTGTTACTTTTTATTAATTTATGAGCAGCTGGAAGGACCTACGGACATGAAACTTGGTACATGGACTATAAATGACATCCAAATACTGCTCAAAATATTTGGTCCCGATCGGCCACATGGGGGCGCTATAACATAGAGTGTAAAGTTTGAAAGGCTCTGCCCGCCCCACCACAAGTGCTATCGACTTGAAATTTTACACACACATTCTCCTGATAGTCCTCTACAAAAAAGCCTCTTGCACCATGAACGCTGCCCTTACAGAATTTTTGCTAATTTGCATAATGTTAAAAACAGTAAAATGAATAGGCTATTGGAATATTTATTGCTATCAACACCAAACTTGGTGTGAGGCATTGGGGGACTGAGCCGCTCATTTCTATTACAAATGAGCAAGATCGGACGAAAAACATGGCCGCCACAGACCAATGAATCTTTGCTGTGGGCGGGACTTAGACAATATGGGCTGTCAAACCTTAACCGTTTTTCCGATCGGCACAAAACTCGGTAAGTGTCATCGGAAGGGGACCAAGAACACACCCAAAAAAGAATTTTCAGATTGGCACATAGGGGGTGGCCGAAACAGGTTAGAACCCGCTGATTGCCGCTTGCGGCTATATTTTGATATTCGTTTTTGTATTTACTTTTTTTTTTTAAACATATTTTTTTGGTGCTAAACATAGTCTTTTTGTTGTTGGTAAATGTAGGTAATCAATAAAAATCAAAATAAAACTTTTAAATTGCATTGTTAAAAAAGTGAAAATATAGTATAGCCTATAACTGAGCTTGTGTGCACGGCACACTTGAGTGCATCCTTCTGAGGCTGTGGATCAATGCCAAGTTTTACCACTTTATCACTGTTCCCCCTAACTTGTAGCTGGTTTTTTTTGTTATCTTTTGAATTTAATATGAATTATGGAACCGTTTTGTCAACGTTTGTTTTCCCCATTTTGTACAATAAATTATTGTTTAAAGTTTCAACAAGTTTCTTTTGAAGTGCGTGACAAAAGTGTGTTTTGAAAACGACCGCGGACTGTCACCTGCTCAATGCATCAGTACCTTCGGATGCCATGACAGTAATAGATTATAGATTAATAGATTATAATAATAATGTCAAAATATCATTTACCGACCAATTTAACAGATGATCACTGCTGCCCGACCTGCAGGTCCATTTGCGGGTCCCGCGGGTTACAGGTCGACCCGCGCATCACTACTGAGCTCAGTCTATAAATGCTGTACACAACAGTAAGGCTATAGACATTATATTCTTCAGGCCGGCAGAACCAGCAGCGCATCGGCTGCTGGTTCTGCACGGCACTGCTGATTGAACCATTTTATTGCAGCACAGAGTGTCTGCCAGCAAGCAATTACTTGCAGAGGCTTCCTACAACTTGTTTCAACAGTTCTGATTTAATCAGAAGACAAATTAAACAGGATGACTAGCCAATGTGAAAATCAAAAGAAAGCTTGTGGTTTGAGAGCAAAGATCTGGTCACTACTGTGCAAAATTCTGCAATACAATTAGGTCTGAAAAAACTCCAGAGTCAGACCGAATCAGTTGGTGTGTTAATGTTGTGGCTGCATGAGTGCACAGTCTAAATATGGGCTACATTGTCATCACACCAACATGGTGGAAACAAAGATATATGAAGAAAGCATCAGATACTGCCTTCTCTCCACAGGCTGCCAGCAAATGTCCCTAGCCACTTATCGATCCTTTTTCTGTAACTCCACTGTCTTGAAAAACCCATAGTTTCAAATGAACTAAGTATATTGTAAAAGCTGTCTTTGTGACAAACGCACAGAATATTATCATCAGCTATGCAGTTTACCTCTGCTCTATAGAGCTTTGAGTCTTTCAGCTATTTTTTGGGTTTCCACACATTTAAAGCCACTATGTGTGAGATCTGAATATCCCTTATTTTAGAGGCATCTGGTGGAATCAGTTTTTGACAGTGATTTTTTTTTTCCAACCTGTGCCATGATAGTCTTTTAAAAGATGCACTGTAACATTAAAGCCAAACTATGAGATATTTTTATATTAACAGTGGATCAGCTGAAATGTAATGTCAGAGGTGTTCCTTCTTTATGGCTTTATTGTTGTTGTTTCAGTTTCACAGCTCTCATCAACCTGATATCCAGCAGCAGCAGACAAATGAAGCTTGCGTAACTTCAATCAGGAAGACCTTTCAGTGCTCATTCATTCACAATTCCCTCTCTCTCAATCCCACTGTTTCCTCCAATCAGCTTTCTCCGGGCGTGCACTCTCCTAGCTGTCCTATCAGAATTAGCCACAACCTCCAGCAGCCAATCAGGTCATCACTACGAGGTTTTAAATCTGTTCTCTCCTCTGCTGCTTTCAGCTGTCATTCTAGGCAGAATCGCCGCATATGGCTTATGCTATATTACCTTGTGCTGCTTCTTCTCGCTCACTCTGAGACCAATGTCCGACTCCGGCTTCGATCCAGTGCCGGAAGATTTCGATCCCGGCTTAGGCACCCTGCCAGAGATCGCTGCAACTCCTCCGAGCTGTCGGCGCAGGAGCTCTTGCCTCGCGCTGCGCGGCGGTTCTCCATCAGACTCATTCCCCAACTGCACTTTTCTTCATATCTGCAGCTACTGCAAAGAGGCGCACCCTCGGTCAGTCTGCCCCAGACCATCACGGAATCCTCCCCAGCGAGCACCTCAACATGGTTCAAAAACATTCTGAACTCTCATCCCTCCACTCCAATAAATGTACAGTCTCTAGCAGCAGAACTGTCTTCTCATCCTGATTCAGTGTTCGTAGATCATCTCCTCACAGGCCTTTCTCAGGGTTTCAGAGTGGGGTTCCCCCCCCTCAGTCACATATGTCGCAAAAAATCTCCAGTCTGCTCTTAATGAGCCATATATCGTCTCCCAGCTGCTAGAGAGAGAGGTAAACAAAGGTTACGTCATCGGCCCTTTTAGGTCCTCCCCTTTTCTAGTGTTCCGCTCAAGTCCAATCGGCCTAGCCACCAGGAAGTACTCTGGGAAGAAAAGGCTAATTTTTGATCTCTCTCCACCTCACACAACGCCATTAAAAACGGATCAAGCTCTCAGGCCACGGTGCCTGGCTGTCAAAAGCTGATATTACCGACGCTTTAAAAATAGTTCCCATTCACCAGCTCCGGCTCCTCTCTGTCCAAACTGAAACTGTGTTTCCAGGCTCTTGGCGTCCCCGTCAGAAGAAAAAATGTTAGGTCCAGATACTCGCTTAGAATTCCTCGGCATCACCCTCGATTCTACTGAAATGAAAGCATCCCTCCTGGCCGAGAAACTGCAGCGCATCCGCGACATATCAAAGGCCTTTTGTGATACCGTCACCATCACAAAACGACAGCTGCTCTCCCTCCTTGGTCACCTGAACTTTGCCATGCATGTCATCCCTCAGGGGCGATCCTCTATCTCTCGGTTACTGGACATCGCCTCCTCCGTGCCAAATCTGCATGACGTCATATCCTTAGACAAAGGTTGCCGTTCAGACCTGTGTTTCTGGTCTCACCTGCTCAATCACTGGAACGGCATCTCTTTTTTCTATGATGAGCTGGTGCATTCCTCAGACGCTCTCAAGTTTTTCACAGATGCCGCGCCATCCGTGGGTTCTGAGGGGTTCTTCCAAGGCCAGTGGTTTGCCAGCCACTGGCCGCCCTCCTTTTACAGTCTCGAGGCATCTTCAGCACTGTTCGAAATTTACCCCATCGCCGTAGCATGTCACGTGTGGGGTCATATCTGGAAACGCAAGCGCATCTCAGTTTTGTGCGACAACCAAGCAGTGGTCGATATCATCAACAGAGGGCACTCTTCGTCAAAAGATATCATGCCTTTCATGAGAAGCATTACATGGTCCTCCATCAATCACAATTTCATCATTACAGCCCGTCATGTGCCAGGCCACCTCAACACTTTAGCTGATTCTCTCTCCCGCTTCAAATTTCAGACTTTCCGGAGCATCTGCCCAGAAGCCAGCCCAGTGCCAGTTCAAATTCCCCCTCTCAAAGTCATAGATCTGCATTGAACCAAGGCCTCATGTCCAGTTATTTAGAATCAGCCAAATTCTACATGAGACAAGGTTTAGCCACCTCCACTCTAAAAACCTATGATTTTGCCTGCCGCACATTTGCTATTTTCTGTATGTCCATATGCGTCCCTCTTAAACCGGTCAAGATAAATACTGTCTGTGCTTTCATTTGTTACTGTATGGATGTCAGGCATTTTAAACCTCAGTACATCCGCGGGTTGATTGCTGGTGTCCAGTTTAACATAAGATACTTCGACCCTTCTTTCCCTAGCTCATTCGCAAACCCAGCTGTAAAAATAATTTTAAAGGGCATCGCTAAAGCTTCTCCTCCTATCCCTGATAATAGACGTCCCATCACGCTTGCTATTTTGCATAAGATGCTGTCAGTTCTAAGAAACGGTATATTTTCTCCTTTTATTGATGCCCTTCTTGACTCAGTGTTCCTGCTAGCCTTTTATGCCTTCCTTAGAGCCGGCGAATTCACTACACCTTCTCTCTCATTTGACCCCAACAAAGATGTCTCTTTGGCTGATCTAAACTTTCATCCTGGCCATTACATTTTACATCTTAAACATTCTAAATGCGGAGGCGCCTGTTCTGTATTAGTTGCCCGCATTGATTCCCCTTTCTGCCCTTTTTCATCCATGTTAAAGTACCTAAAACTTAGACCTAAAACCAACGCTTCCTCTCCTCTTTTTCTCATCTCCGAGAATGCCCCCTTAACAAAGTCTCGTTTTAAATTCAGTTTAACGCAAGTCCTCATCAAAAGCAAATTATCCCCTCAGCATTATTCAGGGCACTCTTTCAGGATTGGTGCCGCTACTACCGCTGCCAATCAAGGCATTTCTTCATCATCCCTGTAACAACTGGGATGTTGGTCTTCATCCGCATTCACCTCCTACATTTCCCCCCGACACTAATGCAGTTCTCGTAAATCAAAGAGCTCTCAAGCCTTAATTCCGGTAAGTTTTTATATAGCTGGTGGTGGTCCCTTTAGGGTTTTCTCGTTGTTATCTTATTCTATGTCAAAGCTACTGCTCCTCCCTAATCCCTCAGCTCTGTCTAATTTTCAGCCACTTTCACTCCTACGATTTCACCCTGACTATTTTTGCAATTTCCTGTTCCACCATCTTTATTATCTGCGGGTCGTACGACCTTCTATGCTCAAGCCATTCAAGCCATTCATTTTATGCATCCTTTCCATTAGATATATCCACTCACCCACTCAAATGTTTACTCTATCTCCAGTCTCAGTTCATCATCTCATGTTCTACACTTTTGTAGCACCCGTATTCTCATGCACCATCACCCTCGGTATAAGGTTTTCATGCATGCTCCATCCCGGCTTGGGACCTTCGTTATTTTCTAATCGCCTCAAGTCTGACCTCATTCAAAAGCCTCATCGTGGCTGTGAGACCTCATGCCGTATGCCTCAACACCTCGGTCTTCGGACCTCATGCTATGCTCATTATGATCTGTAGACCTCATGCCGTATGCTCGATCAACCCTGGTCTTCGGGACCTCATGCAGATGCTCTATCAGGGTCTGTGGGACCTCATGCCACATGCATCAACACCAAGGTCATTGGACCGCCTTAGAAAACTCCGTGCAACACTTAATTTCTTTGGTCAGAAAGACCCACTTAATTTCTGTTTTGTCATATCGAACGTAATTTATGTTTGGTCACTGGACCTTATTTTAACTTATCCATTTTATTTAAGTTGGTCTTCCGACCTTAATTTCTGTTTGGTCAAGAGACCTTTTATTTCATTTCGGCCTCCCGACCTTATATTTGTTTCTACTGACGGTCTTTAGGACCCCAGCTTGTGCACCCAGGTCTACGGGACCTCATGCTTATACACGGTAATTTCTTTTGGGCCGTCGGGCCATAATTTCTGTTCGTCATGATGATGACTTAATTTCTTTTTGGTCGCTGGACCTTATTTTTATTTCTCCATTTTATTTGAGTTGGTCTTATGATCTTAATTTTTGTTCGGTCTTATGACCTTTATTTATGTTTGATCTTATTGATCTTTTATTATTTCCCGCACATATAGGCCCAGGTCATTAGGACCTTGCACCAGTCACGTTAATTTCAGTTTGGTCTTCGGACCCTTAATTTCCGCTGCTGTCATGCTAATCTTGCTGACTTTAATTTATGTTTGGTCGCCGGACCTTTGGCTTTTGTTTGCATCATATTAAGTTGGTCTTCTGACCTTATTTTCTGTTTGGGTCTTACGATCTTCATTTCTGTTGGTCTTCACTGACCTTTTATTTCATTCAACATATAGACACCATGGCCTCCAGCTTCATGCCCATCCCGAGCTTCCTTTCTGCCATTCAACCTTTTCCCCTGCCACTGCATTCCACGCCTGGCTCCTTCGGTGGTTAGACCTCTCCAAGCCTTCCTCTGCCACTTCCCTTTCCATGCTTATCTCACGTCCCCGCTTTATAGACAACAGTTCCCCAATTTTGTCCCAGTCTCATCCCTACCATCTGTTCTCATCAAAACTAACTTCCTCTTTCTAGAGTCATGCAGGCCATCTAATTGGCTACAGATCCATCACCCTCCTCATAGCTCACCATCTCGAAGAGGTCTAATCGCCAAAAGACTTTTCACATTTTCACATTTCATTCCCATGTGCACCTGTAATTAAATAATTTCCTTCCTATCCAAAAACGTGTCTCTCCTGATTGAACTGCTGTCAGTGACAAAACTCTAAAAAGCCACTGTGCACTAGATGCTCCGCATCAAACAGCTGACAGACACAGTTAGAGAGTAGCTGGTGAACAATGTCTCTGTCTCTAGCAGCTTCAGAAACAGATAATTCAGGAGTTGGTGGAGACCAGAGCAGAGCTAAAAGAGAGTGAATATTGGACCGATATTTGTCGGGACAGGCTGTTCTCATGAACTTTTTTGTAAGTTTTCCTGCGAAATGTAATGCACATATACACTCCTTGTAAGGAGCGCTCTTAGTGCAAAGTTTCCTTTTGTTTCAAGTTTCAAGTTTATTTCATTTATATAGCACCTTAAAAAGCAAAGAGCATTTGCACCAAAGTGCTTCACAGGCAACATGTCATATACACATAGGCATAAAGATTTGTAAAATACAGACCAACATCAATACAACCAACATCAGTTTATCAAAGAATAGAAATAAAAGTTATTAAAACCCCAGGGTGATCAGATGAAAATAAAAACAGATTAAACGCTATTAAAAGCCAAAGAGTAAAAATGGGTCTTAAGGTGCTTCTTAAAAGCCTCAACAGAATCAGCCTTTTAATGTCTTCTGGCAGGTTGTTCCAGAGCCGAGGGGCTGCAATAGAAAAGGCCCAGTCCCCCGCCGTTGTTTTCTGTGTACGTGGCACAGCCAACACACCACGGTCTGATGATCTGAGGGTTCTGGTGGTAGTGTAAGGGGTGAGAAGTTCTGAGATATATGAAGGGGCAAGACCATGGAGGGATTTATAAACAATCAGAAGAATTTTGAAGTGTATCCTGAAATGAGCCAGTGTAATGATGCAAGAATGGGAGAGATGTGGTCTCGCTTATTTGTTCTTGTTAATAACCGGGCAGCAGCATTTTGGACTAGTTGGAGAGAGTAGTAGAGAGAGTTGCAGTAGTCCAGCCTGGATGATATGAATGCATGAATAACTCTTTCTAGGTCAGAGGGTGATAGGAAGTGCCTGATTTTTTAAGTGGTTCTGAGCTGAAAGAAACTGGACCTGACAACTGTATTTACATGCCTGTTAAAACTTAAGTTACTGTCAAATAAAACACCCAGGTTCTTTGCATGTGGTGTGATATAGGAGGAGAGGTGGTTGATGTTCTGGGCGTTAGCAGTAGTATGATGTGGGGGGGCCAAAGAGTAAGACTTCTGTCTTGTCCTCATTCAACTGAAGGAAGTTCTGAGCCAACCAGTCTTTGATGTCTTGAAAACAGTTTTGTATTCGGGTGATGTCAGTCTGGCTGTAGGAATTGAGAGGGAGGTAGATCTACTTGTCATCCGCGTAACAATGGAAGGAGATGTTGTGACTTTGGATAATTTTTCCCAGTGGGAGCATGTACAGACTGAGAAGTTGACCAAAAACTGAACCCTGAGGAACCCCACATATTTGCTGGTGTGGAGGAGGAGCTACCAATAAATACAGTGAATTGTCTGTTAGAGATGTAAGAACAGAACCAATCAAGGGCAGAAGTGGAAATGTTGACGCAGCATGATAAACGATGGAGGTGATTTTTGTGGTCGACAGTATCGAATGCTGCACTAAGGTCCAAGAGAATCAGGATGGAGCTTTTATGGAGTTAGATCAGTCTCAATATTCACAAATGCACACAGAAGGATTCACAAATACATGTTAAGATTTATATATAAATGACTCTCTCCACACAAATATTTTCAATGCACACACATATATTTAGCATTTTATATAAATGTAAAAAAAAATCCACAAATAACCAAAAAAGTTTCACAAATGTATTTCTGATGCACACACAAATATTTATTGTTTTAAAAATCTGCAATAAAAATCCACAAATATATGTATTTAAAAAGTATTTGCAATTTTCATCAAAACATATGTGGATGTCGATACATTCATTTACAAATGCTTTTATTTTGTGAACCTCC
Organism: Epinephelus awoara; assembly: GCA_035609425.1. Taxonomy (NCBI): domain Eukaryota; kingdom Metazoa; phylum Chordata; class Actinopteri; order Perciformes; family Serranidae; genus Epinephelus; species Epinephelus awoara. The sequence continues at coordinate 818,885 of CM069303.1, read as the reverse complement.
GCGCATTTGTGTGTGAATCTTTTTTAGACTCCCCTGACATGACCCGATCCACAAATGCGTTTTTTCTACCAAGGGGATATAGGTAGCCAATCAGATGTCTCCTTCCTCTTCAGCCAATCACATGAGCGTCCCGCCACCACCCCCACGTGGGGTATGTTTTAACGTTGTAGCGTCAGAAGGTGGCAGTAATGCACCACTACATTGTTTGCGACCGCCAAATTAATACGGAAGAGAAGAAGAAGAAGGTCAAGAGCGTAGAGTGCTTAAGCACTGCTCTATTCCCAGCGCGGCCGGCACTGCGAGAAAAGCCTTTTATGTCCGTCCCGGAAAAGCGGGCTGGGGTGGGAAATAGTGTCGAAGGTGCCGCTGCCAATGTGTGTTGGGGGGCGGCACTTGACAGCTAACGCACTGCGCCGGCGGCGGTGTGCGTTGCACGGTGTACGTTAGCGTCAGTTACATGGTGCAATTATAGGCTACCACCTAAGCAAGTTTCAGATAACTTGCTAACTAACTGGGCTACCACACACTTTAGGAAAACCAATCACTAATAATTCAACAAAGAGTCATGATTTACAACAAGTTGATACACTTCCAGGCAACAGTATCCAGCTGCAGCCCCGGAGCAGAAGCCCCTGACGTGACACAAGCCTCTGGCTTTTTTTTCCTAACAACTTTTTTTAAGTAAAATTGCATAACACAGCATCTATGAATTGATGAATTGTCCATTTATTTTACCTTTATTTAATCATACAAGTCAACTTTGCTTTTTATTTGTTTTTGATCACATCACAATGTTTGAACCATCAATAAAAGAAGCTGCATATAGATGCTTAGTTAACTATGACCTGTATTCATTTAGGTTGGACCTTTCAAACTACAAATATTTCACCATTCAATGTGAGAAATCAATGCTAACATTCAAAAATAGCTGACTGTTACCCTATTTCGTGTGTAAGTGTGCACAATGAAGAGACAAAAGTCAATTTGACAAACTTTATTTTCAAATTTCCACAAACAATATCTGATGGCCAGTCCGCTTCTCCTGGCAGCCTGCAAGAGACAGAAAAGACAATGAGCACCTAACTTCAAGAAACAAATCCCAACTTCACCACTGTATTTTTTTTGTTTCGCATTTCAGCTGTCTTATAGCCAGATTGAAGGCTTTGGGTCCGTCACTGCTTAATTTAGTGTTGTAACGGCCTGACTACACGGTGTCAGCCCGCCGGACTGACCTCCGCGCTCCTCTTCGCTCCCCTCACCCACACTTGAGCACCTGTTCTGGGATACACATGTGTCGGCCCGCCGGCCTGACCTCCGCGCTCCTCTTTGCTCCCCTCACCCACACTTGAGCACCCGTTCTGGGATACACATGTGTCGGCCCGCCGGCCTGACCTCCGCGCTCTTCTCCGCTCCTCTCACCCACGCTTGAGCATCCGTCCAGGCCGCGGAGGTCAGGCTGGAGGGCTGCGGACGTTAGGCCCGGGCGGGACCATAGGTGAGTGGATCCCAAGTCTCGAGCCCTGCCCTCGCCACTCATCAGGGACCTCTTCTAACGGTCACAGAATAAACAACATAGCCAATTTATTCCAGTTAGCTTACCTGAAACCTGCTGCGTTGAGATGCTGTGTCCTGCAAGCTAAGTTCCACACAAAGACTGCGACAATAATATCCAGCAAAACAGGTCACGTCAGGGGCTTCTGCTCCGGGGCTGCAGCTGGATGCTACTCCTTACAGGTGCACGATCGTCGGCCGCCATGCTGCAAACTAGACCTCTTGACCATGTCTATGTTCTTGACCATAGACTTTGAAAGACCCATACACTCTTGACCTTCTTCTTCTTCTCTTCTTTATTAATTTGGTGGTCGCAAACAATGTAGTGGTGCATTACTGCCACCTTCTGACGCTACGACGTTAAAACATACCCCACGTGGGGGTGGCGGCGAGATGCTCATGTGATTGGCTGAAGAGGACGGAGACATCTGATTGGCTACCTATATCCCATTGGTAGAAAAAATGCATTTGTGGATCGGGTCAGTCTCAAAAAGATTCACACACAAATACACGGAGGTTCACAAAATAAAAGCATTTGTAAATGAATGTATCAACATCCACATATGTTTTGATGAAAATTGCAAATACTTTTTAAATACAATATATTTGTGGATTTTTTTTACATATATTTAAAACAATAAATATTTGTGTGTGCATCAGAAATACATTTGTGAAACTTTTTTGGTGTTTGTGGATTTTTTTTACATTTATATAAAATGCTAAATATATGTGTGTGCATTGAAAATATTTGTGTGGAGAGAGTCATTTATATATAAATCTTAACATGTATTTGTGAATCCTTCTGTGTGCATTTGTGAATATTGAGACTGATCTAACTCCATAAGCTTTTGCCGGCATCCGCAGCACAGAGGAGGTCGTTGATCACCCTTAGGAGAGCTGTCTCTGTGCTGTGGTGTTCACGGAACCCTGACTGGAATTTTTCAAACATATTGTTTTGGTTTAAAAAGGACAGAATCTGATTAAAAACAATCTTTTCTAAGACCTTGGATAAGAAAGAAAGCTTAGAAATTGGCCTAAAATTGTTTGGAATAGTTGGGTCAAGACCAGGCTTTTTGAGGAGTGGCTGGACTATGGCATGCTTGAAACAACATGGGACAGCAACTGTGGCTAAGGAGCTGTTAAAAATTGTCAGTATGCTGGGACCAACTGCATCAAGAGATTGTTTCAACAGTTTTGCTGGAATGACATCAAGCCCACAGGTAGTTGGCTTCATGCTTGTATTTATGCGTCTAAGCTGGGGTAATGAAACAGGGACAAAATGATTAAAAACAGAAGGGTTCTCAATAGCCAACGATGAAACTTTGGTAGGGTGTGAAATATTTGACCTAATGCTGTCAATTTTCTTTAAAAAGAAGTCTTTAAACTGCTCACAACTGATTTGGGAGGAGTTTATAGAGGAGTCAGCAGGGGGGGTTAATCACAGAGTTTATGGTGTTAAACACTCTGGAGTTATGATTCCTCTTGATGATGATATCTGAGAGGTATTTTGTTTTTGCATCTCTAACAGCGGATAGGTATGTAATCAGAAGTTCCTTATATATTTCATATGATACATGTAGTCTGTCTTTTGTCCATTTACGCTCTGCTTTCCAGCACTCCCTATGAATAGACTGTGTGGATTCCTTTAGTTCATTTTGGTCCTCCTAGGTTTGATCTTGAGAGGGGCAATGGAATCTAGACAGCCATAGTCCACTGTTTTACTATCCGCAAGCTGAGCACTGGATCTTTTTCAATGTTTGAAGTTTTGATGACCAAAATTGGTCGCTCCAACCCATTTTTTTGTTGTGTAATTTATCGCCTCGCAGGCATAAATGGTACTTTTCTGTCTGATTTTAGTTAGTTTTTATCATCTATCATTCATTATGAAAGAATCCTCCTGGCTGGCGACTTTAACATGTATGTAAATGATAACACTAACAGCTTTGCTACAAAGTTTCTACATATCACAGAGTCATTTAACCAACCAACATATATCTGATCCCACGCACATTAAGGGTAACACTCTGGATTTACTTTTCACTCTTGGTTTGAATGTCATGGATGTTAGTACTGAGGATTTGCCTGTAACTGACCACAAAAGTGTTCTATTCAATCTATCACTCGATTCTTACGTTTCACCAGGGAAGCAAGCAAAAAGTTCACGCATCCTTAACAGTCTCTCGGCGGAAAAATATTCTGCTGCTTTTGACTGCCGTGCAGACCAAGCTTAGTCACCTCATGTGGACGTAGATTTTCTTGTTCATGCTTTCAACTCCCACAGCTCCACAATTTTAGATGAAATAGCCCCCACAGTTACCCATACCATGAGACCTGTTAACTCCTCTCCTTGGGTAAATAACCAGATCTGCAGCCACAAACGCAAATGTCGAAACATAGAACGGCTTGGAAATCCACCAAACTCCAGGTCCACCGTCTCTATCTCAAAGATCTGTTAACAGAACTCAGTGTGCTGATTAAGAACGCAAGGGCTGCTTATTTTGTTAACCTGATCACTTCCAGCAGGTGAAATCCCAGAGTCTTACTCCAGACTATTAATAACATTATCAGTCCCCCACTCCCCTCAGTCCCTGTTTCCTCCAGTCAGGATTGTAATAATTTTGTCTTTTTTTGTGAATAAGGTTGTTGATGTTAGGGCTAGTATCACCCCCTCCACTGCCTCCCCTCCAACCTGTCCACCCAGGCTGGCCTCTCTCAGCAGTTTCTCCTCTATTACTCTGCAGGATCTGACTAAGCTAGTGAGCACCATGAAATCCTCCTCCAGTCCACTAGAGATCTTGCCGGCGTCCTTGCTGAAACAGGTTTTTTGCTCTGTGGGCCCTAGCTTGGTCTCCATTATTAACATCTCCCTGAAATCAAGCTGTGTTCCATCATTTTTCAAACAAGGTACTGTGCAGCCACTTCTCAAAAAGCCAAGCTTAGACCCCTCCATACCCAAAAATTACAGACCCATCTCCAAACTGCCATTTATATCTAAAATCCTTAAGAAAGTAGTATCAATTCAATCAATCAATTTTATTTATAAAGCCCAATATCACAAATACAATTTGCCTCACAGGGCTTTACAGCATACGACATCCCTCTGTCCTTTAGACCCTCACAGCGGATAAGGAAAAACTCCCCAAAAAAAACCCTTTACCGGGGGAAAAAAATGGTAGAAACCTCAGGAAGAGCAACTGAGGAGGGATCCCTCTTCCAGGACGGACAGACGTGCAGTAGATGTCGTACAGAACAGATCAGCATAACAAATTAACAGTAATCTGTATGACACAATACAGTAATCGGTATGACATCCTCGGTAATGACAGTAGCTTACAACAACATTCATGAAAGTAATAATACTGTCGTTATAGTTCTGGCTACTGTGGTACAATATGTTGAAAGTATATATTAGTATCAGGCAGTCTACATGTATGATAATATCATATGTCTATAATAGCAGTAGAAGTATGACTAATGATTAATGATGACAGCAGCAGCAGCAGCAGGAGGCATCTGGCAGGACCACGGCAGCAGCACAACCACACACGTCACACTATCCAGGCACCGCTGCAATACGAGTTAACCTGAGAGACAGTGGAGCACAAAGGCTCCGGAGAAGAAACCGAGTTAGTGAAGTAGCAAACCAACTTATCTCCCTCTTGACCACCCAAGGCCTGTTAGATAATTTCCAGTCTGGTTTCCGGCAGCAGCACTCCACAGAAACAGTCCTCCTCAGAGTGTCTAATTACACCATGATGACTGCCGATGCAGGCAAATGCTCCGTACTGGTGTTATTAAACCTGAGTGCAGGATTAAATACTGTAGACCACCATACCATGCTTGACAGGCTCAGTGAGTGGGTGGGTGTCACGGGGAGGTCCTTGAAGTGGTTTGCCTTCTACCTCAGTGAGAGAAGCTTCTCAGTAGCTGTTACCCCTTTTGTGTCTGATTCCGCCCCACTGTCATGTGGCCTGCCTCAGGGTTCTGTTCTGGCCCCTATACTGTTCTCCCTGTATATGCTTCCCCTTGGCCATATCATCAGTAATTTCAAAGGTGTTTCCTATCATTGTTATGCAGATGACATCCAACTATACCAGTCATTTAAACCAGATAACATAGACAAAATCAACATACTCCATGACTGTCTGCTATCAAGAACTGGATGGCAAACAACTTCCTCCAGACTGAGGTTCTTATTACTGCGGATGACTCTACGGTCTCTCAGGTGGTCAACCACATGGGGTCACTGGCACGTAACATCAGGTCTGACCACAGGAACCTTGGAATAACTTTTGACCAAAACATGCTGTTTGAAAAACATGTTAATTCTCTGTCCCGCTCATGCCTCTTCCACCTCAGAAACCTTGCAAAACTCAGGTCCATTGTCTCACACTCAGAACTAGAAATGGCCATCCATGTATTTATTTCATCCTGGCTTGACTACTGCAATTCACTGTTCACATGCCTCAGTAAAACATCTCTGGACCGTTTACAACTTGTCCAAAATGCTGCTGCCAGGTTGCTCACTCAGTCACATAAGTCTTGCCATATCACCCCCATCCTGGCATCCCTGTACTGGCTTCCTGTTCAATTCAAGGTCCTGTCCAATCCAAAGTAGCCCCCGCTTACATTTGCGAGCTCCTCAACCCTTACATCTCCAACCAGTCACTGAGGTCTTCTAACCAGGGGCTCCTGGTTGTGCCTCGGACAAGGCTGAAAAGTTGAGATGACCAAGCTTTTCAATCCGTGGCCCCCAAGCTTTGGAACTCCTTGCCCTTGGACCTGAGATCCTTAGCGTCTGTCCACATTTTTAAGATACAATTGAAGACTCACCTTTTTAGGCAGGCATTTGGACAATTGTAAGTAATTATATAGATTGTATATAGAATGTGTTTCGGTTGCACTGTATTTTTTGCTGTTTGCACTTGCTGTGTTTTATTTAATTGGTTGTATATTTATTGTGAAGCAATAGCTGTGTAAGGTGCTATATAAATAAAGATTTACTTACTTACTTCTAGAATGTTGTGCTGTTTTCTTTAATTATGTTCCACACTGCTCTCCTCAAATTGCTTAAGTTTCACTTCATTGTCTTTTGTTTAATTTTAAATCTTGAAAGGTCAGACCTCAAGCCTTTGATTTGAAATCTGGCTGAGTGAGGACTGTTTTCTGTTTGTGCATCCTTGGTGAGTTCAGCCATCCACAGCATTATACACTGTATTACTGAAAATATATATATGAAAATATATAATGTGTCATCGCTGTGTATGTTTCAGAAAGTTGGGAATAATTAATATCCTTAACTGCACAATTTTTTATGCTCTGGGTATGGGTAGCAGAACTAGGTATAAACATAACTGACAGAATATCACTATGAAAAGATTCTGAGAATGTACTGTCAAAATTTTCCTATGTATACATCCAGCAGAAATACCAACAATGTTGGCATTCATATGCTGTTTTTTTTTCTCCTACGTGCCGACGTACTGTGGCAAGCGTGTTGTGCCATTTCTGGTGTTTCTGTGCTGCTCTTGTGAACTCCTACCAGCTAGTTTTCTGTTTTTCCTCACTTCAGCTGCTTAACATCTACTTCATGTCTTAACCCAGACTAGTTCTGTTTAAGCACTTATAGCTCTCCTCTTTCTTTTTTTTTTTTGATCAAGGTCTTTTTTATTTTCATATGTAACAAACAAAAGATATACATTTCACACATGAGACAGTCAAGTCTAGTTCTGTCCATTCATACCAACCTCCCAATGCCCCCCACCCACAGATACTGGACCCTCAGTAAATTCACATACATCCAGACATCCACATCAAAAAATAAAAAATAAAAATACTCCTATAACATTCAAATATAAGTTTGCAGATTCATACATATATAATTAAAATAACTAAGTAAATGAAGCAAAAGAGAAAGACATGACGGAGATAAATAAAAAAACAACAAGGTACACACACATTTGGGTTACACAGATATGTTAGCACCTGCCATGTATGCAAGCATGCACCTCTCGGATGCTTTTCTGATGTGCGAGCTGTGACGTGGGGTGCCACAGGGTAGTTGCTTGGATCCATTACTATTTACTATTTTTACGAATGATCTGCCACAAATTTTGAACAGAGCCACTTTAGGCATGTATGCTGACGATTCGACCCTATATACCTCTGCATTTACAGCCAGTGAGCTACATACAGTTTTAATCGAGGAGTTAAAAACAGTTGAAGACTGGATAAATTGTAATAAATTAGTTTTGAATGTATCAAAAACTAACTGCGTGATATTAGGCTCAAATTTCAACATCAGGAATAACCCACAGTCAAATCTTAAAATAAAACAGGGTAGTATCAAGCAGGTGCAGGAGACCAAACTGCTGGGAATAGTCACTGATGAAAAATTATCATGGAAAACACATATAAATAAGATAATTAATAAAATGGGACATGGAATTTCTATAATAAGAAGACACAGGGCTTGCCTAACTCCACAATCAACTAGACTAGTAATTCAAGCCTTAATTATATCAAATCTTGACTATTGCCCCGCAGTTTGGGCAAATGCAACTGCAGATATGATTGCAAAACTACAAAAAATACAAAACAGAGTTGCACACATTGTTCTTGGTTGTAATTTTTTTTTTTACTTTATTTATATTGAGTTATTTATTTTACAATAAAACAGAACACTTAAATACCAAATAAATGCACAGATGAGCGAGTGAAGGAGAGCAAGGGAAACATGAGTATCAGTCATAGCATTTGTACATTTTTCAGGGTTTTTCAGTTATTTTTGTTCCATTTATCCTTGTTCTTTTCTCCACATCAAAACAGAGCAAAAAGGTTTTCACATAGGTATACAGTAAACACCGGTTACACATAGGTGTTTATTGATTATCTTCTTTTAGAGTGCAGGGTCAACTATTCGAGGTGAGCTATCCATTTCCACCAGTATTTAGTAAATCTGTCCATACACAGGTTCAAAGAAAAAGTCAGCTTCTCCATATTATTTATTTCTTTTACAATACCAATCCACTCCTCTCTTGATGGGGATTTTTAGTTAGCCACTGTCTTCTTATAGCTTTTTTACTGGCTGCTGACATTATTTTAACCAAATATTTGCCCGAAGCATTCATTGCGGAGGAGATATTGCTAAGGTAAACTATACAAAAATCATGTTTCCACAGTCCCGCCAGCACCATCTATAGCTTGGTTGGCCTTTCTGAGGTTGTTTAATTTTTTGTGTGATAAAAAATTGTCGGGAATCAACATATTTTTATCTCACACGGTGGCACCAAATATGTTGGGGTCAACACACTAGGCTTCACATGGAGGTATGAAATAATTAATAATTATGTTAAATAATGTGACTTAATTAACATTAAATCACCTCGTGGGGCACCATTCCCATAAAGGGAAAAATGATAGCCAGTTAAAGATATCAGTCTCATAAAGTAGGCTAAACTATTAATTTGGAGTTTGATTAATAATTAATGACAACAACCAAAATTAACAGTAACGCCTAAAGGATTTCGGAGTTCTTGACGCAGCAGAGGTTGACTATTCATTCACTCTTGTGCAACATTAAACAGACAGCAGGTATGATTCCAAAGAATTGTATTTATTCACAACTTAGCAAAGTAAACCATTCATTCATTCATTCATCTTCTAACCGCTTCATCCTCTTGAGGGTCGCGGGGGGGCTGGAGCCTATCCCAGCTAACATCGGGCGAGAGGCAGGGTACACCCTGGACAGGTCGCCAGACTATCGCAGGGCTGACACATAGAGACAAACAATCATTCACACTAACATTCACACCTACGGACAATTTAGAGTCATCAATTAACCTAGTCCCCAATCTGCATGTCTTTGGACTGTGGGAGGAAGCCGGAGTGCCCGGAGAGAACCCACGCTGACACGGGGAGAACATGCAAACTCCACACAGAAGGACTCCCACACCCGGGATCAAACTGGCAACCCTCTTGCTGTGAGGCGCCAGTGCTAACCACCACACCACCGTGCCGCCCAGCAAAGCATGTGTGTGTGTGTGTGTGTGTGTGTGTGTGTGTGAGTGAGAGAGAGAGAGAGAGAGAGAGAGAGAGAGAGAGAGAGAGAGAGAGACAAAGGTGATCAAGTCGCCGCTTGGCCTACAATACAAAATGGCTGACAACAGAGAACTACCAAAATGGCTGAATCAAGGCTAGCTTCAGGGTGCTTGTCTGACCGTGTGATTAGGACAAAGACAAAGGAAAAGAAGCGGGAACTTTGAAATGCCTGTTTGGGTGTAGCTCTGTTCAAAGCCTTTGTTAATGAGTCTATGTGAATGTGATTTGTGTTGCAAACGGTCTGGATTAGTGCAGAGATTGTTTGGTTGTGTGCAAGAATCTGTTTGTGAACAGCATTGGCAAACTTAACACTTAGCTTTGGCAAAGCCAACTAATCAATGACCTAACTGCCAACAATCACAACAATAACTCAGTAAACAGCATTAAATCACATACAAGTTAAACAGTCTTGTTTAGCCTGTAAAGCTGTGATAAGCTATGCCCAGTTGTTACATTACCGATCCTTGACTAAATGGAAGAAAGAGTCACTTGGTAGTGCTGCTTTGTTAGCCGGCAGAAGAAGACTGGGAAGGTGTGGTTTCAGCTGCAGTCTTTGTGGTGTCCTTTGTTCCTAAGGTTCTGATCCAAGGACGCTGGTCGCTCGGGGCCCTTAAAGAGTCAGACACTGGGTGCTAACTCACTTAGTTCCTTGTTGCTGTAAAGCTGGTTGCAAACCTTGTGTTTGCAAGAGAGTCTGTGATCAGTTGCCCTCCCTTTAGTGCATATGTGTCAAACTCAAGGCCCGCGGGCCAAATGTGGCCCGCCACATCATTTTATGTGGCCCGCGAGAGCTTAAAAGGTCTGATTGTCTAAAAATAACAAGGTAAAAAGCGTGATTTGACCAAAAACTACATTTCCCATAATGCATGTCGATTATGTTACCCGCGAAGTGACGGCTTCCCGCCACTAGACAGCAGTGTTTCCACATCAATGCGATTTATCCAACAAGTGGAATTGAGAAATACAAATAATGATTCCAAAATGTCCAGGAAGAGAAAAGTTGATGCAGATGGAAGGCTGTTTCAAGAAAGATGGGAAGGCGAATACATGTTTGTGCTTCAAGGAGAAAGGCCGGTATGTCTTTTGTGTCTTTTACATTTATTTTACATTACATTTGGTTACATTTAGTCACATTTATAAGTTACATCTGGCCCTTTGAGGGCAGCCATTATGCTGATGTGGCCCTTGGTGAAAATGAGTTTGACACCCCTGCTTTAGTGGTTTGGGCTATGGAGCCAGGGTCTAGGCCTCTGGACTGTTCCAGGCCCAACTGGAAAGAGGCCTTAGCTGTCCAACAGCTGGAGCAATAGAGAGAGGAATCTGTTGGAGGGAGCAGAAATCTACAGATGCGTGTGACATCAGAGTCACATGTCACTGTAAAGGTCCAATCAAGTTTTGGGACTTGAGTCTCACTGAGGTGAGAGGTGAGGCCTCCTGTGGAGACGGGTGCCACTTAGCTCTCTTTGTTTGAAGACAAAGAGCATGCAGAGGAAAAAGCCTTTAAATTGTCCAGTAAGGATTTTACCAAATGATAAATCATCTGTGGTCCGGTGAATCCCAACAAAATCTAATCATGTTTCTCCATGTAAATTCCCTCCAATAACCAGAACTTGAAGTGCTCATTTGAGTTTTGCAGATGTTCAGCCATTCCTCTTCTGAGTAGGTTATCCAGTTTACTTTTATGACATATATTAAATAAAATGTTTAAGGGTGCTTTTGTCCAATCGCATAAGTTTTGTTTATGTAATAAGTATACATTTCTGTCTCCAAGCAAGCCCTGAAGGGGAATGTCCAATTGGCTTAATTCTAAATTTTTCCATTTAGCATTATAATGTGGGTTGCACCAGTAAATCAAATATCTAAGATGTGCTGATTTGTAGTAATTTGCTATATTTGGCAAGGACAATCCCCCTTTGTCTTTGGGCAGTTGCAATGTGTGATATCTAATCCTGGGCTTGAAGCCTTTCCATATGAACCCAGATAGCATTCTCTTCCAATCTATCAGTTGTTTTTCAGGTATTTCTATAGGTATTTATAAAAAGAGAAAAAGTAATTGTGGTAGTATGTTCATTTTAACTATGTCTATATGATTCGGTAAGTCCAATGGTAATAAACTCCATCTATTTAAATCTGTCTTTATTTCTTTAGTAATTGGCAGATAGTTAATCCTTTAGATTATTTAATTTTGTTATTGTCACATTTAAAATTGCAAAGGTTACACATTTGTACCGAGGGTGTATAATTATATAAGGTAACTTGTGTTTTATCTATGTTTAATTTATAACCTGAGTAATGACCAAATGTGTTCAAGGAGGAGACTAATTTTGGTAAACTCAAATCTGGTTGCAAAAGAGTGACTAATACATCGTCTGCGTAAAGGCAGGTCTTAACCTCAGTGCCTTTAATCGTAATTCCTTTTATATCCTGGTCTTCTCTAATAGCTTGAGCGAGAGGCTTGATAAATAAAGTGAACAAAGCCGGACTTAAGGGACATCCCTGTCGGCAGCCTCTTTCAAGTGGCACAGGGTTGGTCAGACTACCGTTTATTTTGATTCTGGCCATGGGAGAATGATATAAGTGTTTTAAACATGAGATAACTTTGGCGTCAAAACCAAATCTATGTAGTGTTAAGTGTAGGTAATCCCACCTAACTGAATCAAAAGCCTTTTCGGCATCAAGGCTGAGAACCATAGACTCATCTGTACTTTTACTCATGTGCTCCATTAAATGTAAAGCCTGTTTTATATTATCCTGTGTCTGTCTAGTTTTGATGAACCCAGTCTGATCTTCATCTATTATGTCTGGAAGTATGTTTTCTAATCTTTTTGCAATTATTGAGGCATATAGTTTATAATCTAAATTTAAGATTGATATCAGTCTGTATGAACTACACTCAGATTTATCTTTGCCCTCCTTCGGGATAACAGAAATGATGCCATGTCTTCATGATGCTGGTGTTTCTCCTCCACCAAAGCATTTCAATAATGTTGGGGAGAATAGCTCTCTAAAAGTTTTATACCATTCAGTGGTGTACCCATCCTCGCCTGGCATTTTATTTGTTTTGAGTCGTGAGATGGCATTATCTAGCTCTTTAAATACATAATACTTAAAGAGTCAGCTCCTTTGGGTTGTGTGTACAAATCTTTATAGTAATTTTCAAAAGCCTTTTGTATTTTTTTTAATTTGTGACACATTTTTCCAGATTGTGTGTCCTTAATTGTATGAATGGTCCTTGTTGCCTGTTGCCTTACCAACAGTTTTTTAGCTCTTGGACCGTTATCATAATATCTTTGTTTTAAAAACTTAGCGTTTATCTCTTCTTGACTATCATATATTCTGTTTAGGTTCTGTTTAGTGAGTTTTATCTGATCTAATAATTTGGGGTCATCCAGTTCTATGTGTTTTGCTTCTAGGACTCTTAATTTCTGTAACAAGCCATTTATTTGCTTCTGTTTCTCTTTCTTGTTAATTGAGGACCACAGTATAAGCTTTTCCCTTATTACTGCCTTTGCAGCATCCCACACAGTACCTGGAGACACTTCATCAGCATCATTTTGTTCTAAGTATTCTTTAAATTCCTTTTCAATATGTTGGTTGCACAATGGATCATTTAATAAGCTTGTGTTCAGTCTCCATGTTGTATTTTTTAACATCGGTATCCAGATGCAGGGATAGATATACACCTGCATGATCTGAGATGTCCTGGACCCCTATTTGACATTTTATAATTTGTGTCTTTCTAAATTGAACATGAAAAAGTAGTCAATTCTTGAATGTATGTTATGAGGGTGGGAGAAAAAGGTAAACTGTCTTTCCTATGAGTTAAATTCCCTTCATACATCCATTATACCTACTTCAAGAAGAAGTTTCTTAACAGTGACTGTTTCCGGATTAATCCTTTTTGTCACATTAGTGGTGTCAAGGGAGGGTTGTAGTTGAATATTCCAGTCTCCACAGATGAGTACCCCAGAGGTCTCTTCGGCAATCAGATCAAATATTTTCCTTATAAATGACTTATCATTTCCTGGGGGTCTATACACATTTAATAGTGTTACCTGTTTTTGATCGATATAACCTTTAACTAGAATGTATCTTCCCTCAGTATCCATTATCTGTTTTGAGAGCTGGAATGTAACTTTGTTAGATATTAATATTATAACTCCTCTCCTTTGTCCATGCTTGTAAGATGAATAATAGGCATTTTTAAAACCCAAACACTTAAACTTTTCATGCTCTTTATCATTAAGGTGAGTCTCCTGCCAAAAAATGATTTGTTGTTTCTCTGTTTTCATTTTCGTAATTAATTTGCTCCTATTGATAGGATTTTGCAGACTGTTAACATATAGGGCTCTACTTTCCCGCCGCAGCGCAGGGTCGCGCAGTGTGGCGAACGCCGCGCACAGCTAGTTTCGAGCAGCGCAACCCGAGGCACGCTCAGTTTGGTAGTTTGGCAGACCGAGGTGCGCTGAGATGGGTGTGGCGGCGCAGCAGGGGAAGGTGTCGACAGATCCAGCTTGGTGCAGTGACAGTTTCGTGCCAAAAGGCTTCGCCGAAGGTGCGCTAAAAGCTCGCCAGCTGAAACCACGTCTACTGTCAGCGCAGGTGGAGCGCAGCCGGTGTAAACCGAAGTTTGGCTGACCGGCGGACAGTGCGCACACATCACCAAAACCTCACAGGCAGGTTTCCAGAATGTCAGGCACATTAACGATGCAATAAATACCCAAACACTAAACAAACACTATTCAATGCAACTATCTGCAATCAGCACATAAATGTATCTCTATATCGACTGTCCCATCACATCTGATGTCAGATCAAAGGGGATTGGCACCGTTTGGCACGCGTAATGAAACCCCAGCCTGATTTAATTAACACAGTTGAAAACTAGTGAGTTCACATCCCTCTCAGCCAACCACAGCATCATATAGGGAGTATATATTCAGCATCTGTCATCTTAGAAAAGTAAAAAAAAAAAAAGAAACAGAGTGAGACTGCGAGAGAGAAAGAGAGAACGTGCGTGCGCACGAGAGAAACGCAACATCGATTTACAATTGTGGTGACCTCCTCCCAGGCTACCTTTGCATTATCAGCCCGTGGAGGTCTGCTCTCAGTTCTGTATATTCGGACACTGCGAGCTTGGACCTCCCGGACCAAAACATCAGTTTCCTCCTGGGAGGAGTTTGGCCATCTGAGTCTGCTGCTCTCTTCTGCCATGGTGAATTGAGTAAACTCTCATTACGCCTTCGCACGGCGCATTTAAGGGCGAGGAGAGGGGCTCATCTGATTAGTGTGATGTGTGTAAAACCCACTCCGGAGCTTCTCTCTGGCTCGCTCGATGTCCGTAGCTTGGTTATGATGTTTTTGAGACCCGCTCATCTACCACATGTTTTCTTCCAGTTTTTTGTGGGGTGTCGCGGCTGTCTGGTGTGTGTAGGTGGGTGTCATACTCTCCTCGGTTCCCTCTCCATCCTTAAGGATCCCTTTCCTCCGCATGTCTTCCGCGGCCTCTCTTGCGTCGTTGTATATGGTGGGTCCATCTTCATAAAAGACTCGTAATTTTGCAGGTGGGGGTGTTTGGAATCTGATTCCACGTTCTTTTAACACGTTCCTCAGTGGCGCATATTCCTTTCTCTTTTTTATAACGTCTGCGGGGTAATCGTGGTCGAAGAACACTCTTTTTCCTTTGAAGTAAATCTCTCTTTTTCCATGTGCTGCTCAGCACCAGCTCTTTTGTTCTGTACACAAGGAAATATGCGATCATAGATCTCGAACGGCTTGTGGTGGAGGTTTTGGTCCGAGTGACCGGTGGCAACATTGTATTTTAAGGTCAATGTCCGGTAGTTGCAGCTCTGACTTAAACTTTTCCAGAAACTCACATGCATCGCTCCCCTCCTCTTCTGCGGGAGCATGTTTCTAAGTCCGTTAACTTGGACTGAATACGCTCTTGTTCTTTCAAAGCCTGTAGAAGCACGTCTTTAGCGTTGACGGTCCACTCTTCCACCTCTGCCACTCGGTTCTCCACTTGATCCATCTTAGACTCTGTAATCATTCTCATTTTCTTGTCAACTACTTCTTTGAAGTTTCCGAGCTCTTCCTTCATGTCTCTCTTGATTGTCTCACAAAATTCGCTCAGTTCTCTTTTCATGTCCAGATGACCCGCTTTAATGTCAGTGTGGATAGCGCATATGCTAGCATGCAGGGAGTCCACAGTAGCATTCGCTTCACCTGTGTAAATTCGTCGGTGTCATTTGTTGCCATTTTTTCGCTTGTCTCACTATCCTCACTCGTTGTGGTCTTAGCTTTTCTTAGTTGATATTTCCCCATAAGCAATTCTCGGTTGTAAACACGTTAATCGCTCTGACGAAGGGGAAATAACGAACCGCTTTGGGAGCTCTCCAACTACCGCCGCCATACCGTAAGTCTCTTGGTTGTAATTTGATGTCAAATGTCAATAAAATGCTTATGAATCTTAGCTGGTTAATGGTTAGTGACAGATTAATTTATTCATTATTATTATTCATTAGAAATGTGACCATAACAAAGACTCCTCATGTATTATCCAAAGAGCTATGCTACAGTGCTGATAACCATGAATACATCACTAGACATGCGGCTGGCGGATATTTTGCTTTGCCAACTGTGAAATCTACGGGTAAAAGAACTGTTGTGTACAGAGGCATGTATGAGTGGAACTTGTTTCCCAGGCACATCACACAAACAAACAGCAAAAGAACATTCAAACTGTTAGTCAAACAACATCTCTTTAATCAGTATAAATGACAACTGTTGAACATAATACTTAAACAAGCAGGTTGCTGTGATTGATTGTTTGATGTGCTGGAATAATAATAATATATGAACATAATAATATATATGAATTTTGGACTGCTTCTCAGACTTATTATATTGTGTCTGACAATGACCTCAGTCAGTTTCTAACCTGTTGCAGTGCTCCTGTTTAGGTTGTGTTTTTGTGTTCTGTTTTGTTATTTTTATTTATTTGTAATTCTCTGATTTCATGATTTGCTGAGTGTTTTTGCATTTGTTATTTTCTTTTATTTATTGGAGCCTTTTTGGTTCACTTTTATGGTGCTATGATTTGTACTGTTATTTTAAAATGTTGGCAGACCCCAGGAAGAATAGCTGCAGCCCTGCTGTAGCGAATGGGGATCCTAATAAACAATAAACAATAAATAAACAAGCGATCATAGTCAAATGTCATCTGCTCTGAAGCAGGTGACACTGAGTCTAATTTAAAAACTGCTGGCTAAGGCTAAATGTAGATTTAGTATGATTATTATTCAAAAACTCTGTAGTTTTCTCTGGACCCCTCCCACATTGGACCACTGATGAGATGTTTAGCCGCATGTCATCATTCAATCGCTGGCTGTCTAGGTGGTGTCCAGCAAACAGTGTGGGTTTCATTAATAATTGGCAAACTTTCTGGGGAAAACCTGGTCTTATTAGGTGACATAGCATTCATCCCACTTTGGATGGGGCTGCTCTCATATCTAGAAACCTGGCCAAGTTTATTAGTAATTAAAAACCCTGACAACCCAGAGTTGAGACCAAGAATCAGAGTCATAGTCTTACACGCTTTTCTGAGCTTCTAATGCAGTTACCCACCCACACACAAACGGTGTCTGCCCCCCAACCACCTAAATTATCTAAACCTAAAATCAAACAAAGAGGAGTTGTGCATAAAAACCTAACAAAAACTAAAACCTCTTCTGTGACAGAAAGACAAAACAGGAGAATTAAATGTGGACTGTTAAATATAAGGTCTCTATCATCTAAAGCAGTGTAAGTAAACAAATTCATATCAGATAATCATATTGATTTACTCAGCCTCACTGAAACCTGGCTGTGTCAAGATGAATATGTCAGTCTAAATGAATCCACTCCTCCCAGTCATAATAATACCCACATTCCTCGAGGCAGCGGCCACAGAGGGGGAATTGCAGCCATTTTTAACTCTAGTCTATTAATCAGCGCTAAACCTAAACTAGATTATGATTACTTTGAAAGCCTTGTTTTTAGTCTTTTACATTTGACCTGGAAAACATCACAGACACGTTTATTTGTTATATTGTACTGTGCTGTATACTGGCCCGTATTCTGAATTTGTATCTGAATTCTCAGAGTTTTTATCCAGTTTAGTTCTTAAATTAGATAAAGTTATTATTGTAGGTGATTTTAACCCTTTGAAACCTGGAGCGAAATCAATTTTTTATGTTGATTTCAGAAGC
The DNA here is from genome assembly GCA_035609425.1 of Epinephelus awoara. Taxonomy (NCBI): domain Eukaryota; kingdom Metazoa; phylum Chordata; class Actinopteri; order Perciformes; family Serranidae; genus Epinephelus; species Epinephelus awoara. Next base: position 800,985 of record CM069303.1, on the reverse strand, counting down.
CTTTCACAAGCATTTAACCCTTTGAACTCTGAGCTAATTGGTGCGATTTCTTTAAAAAAAAAAAAAAAAAAAAAACATGGGGAAAAGGCATTGATTCACGAGGCAATAAATGTCCCACAATTTGCAAATTAACAAAGAATAATACCTTTTTAAAAAAAATGACAAATTATTAAAAAAACTGTATTAATAATTATTCTTGTCATTACCTTTTTAAATTATGTTACAGAATTATTATAGTTTTAAAACACATTTTCCAGGTAATTTCCTTGTTTGATTGTTTTTAAGTTTCTGTATTTTATTTAATTAATTTTTTTTTTTTTAACTCATTTTCCTTAACCAAGCCAGTTTGCTCAGGTTTCAAAGGGTTAAAATTCATGTTGACATTGATAATGACTCCCTTGCTACTGCATTTATTACACTGCTAGAATCCATTGGCTTCAGTCAGAGTGTACATAAACCCACTCTCTTTTTTAACCACACCCTTGATCTATTTCTGATGTATGGAATGAAAGAAGGGAGCCTTCTTTAATTTTTATACTTTGGGGTGGCACCTTCCTCCTACGCACCTGCCGTTGTTTGGGTGTGAGATTTTTCTACTTGTTTGATGTGTGGAATTGAAATTGGTAACCTAATAATCTTTTTCACAGAACCCATCTGTATCAGATCATTATTTAATAACTTTTGATTTCTTTCTACTCAATTACACGCCACTCAGCAACAGTTACTATACTAGGTGTACCATGTCCTTCTGTAACAGAGGTCCCATACTGACTTTTAACTGTCTCAAATTGATCATCTTGTCGATAGCGCTGCAGGCTCACTGCAAACACTCGACTCTGTAACACCTCTTAAAAAGAGGTTAACAAAGCAAAGAAAGTTTGATCCTTTGTACAACTCTCAAACCCGAAAATTGAAACAAATATTGCGAAAATTTTAAAGGAACTGGCAATTAACCAAGCAGGGCCGGTTCCAGAAAAAAATGACTAGGGGTGCATCTTAGATCAGAGGGGTGCACATGCCCGGCATGTTATTCAATACTGAATTATGCATTTTCCAGTCATTTCAAGTTGGATGATACCAGCCAAGCAAGAATATTTAAAGTGTCTTTCAAGTGCTTTATTGCAGCAAAATTGTAGCAGAACAAAGAAAAGGCTACAGTTAGTCTGGGCTATCTCACCCATCAGTCCATCTAGCAACAGATGTTTCTTACCCTGAAAATAAAACATAGAAATTCAAACTAGGAATTCTATCTATAACAATCAGTGTTGTCAGCTCAAAGCCATCACTGATTGTTATCGATAGAATTCCTAGTTTGAATTTCTAGTTTTTTATTTTATTGTTATTTCAAATTTGCACAAACAATATAATGTGGTAGGACACAGAAAAAATCTTAACTTCTTCCTACCCCTTTGAACATAACACACACCATCTAACTTACTCAACTAATTTATTTTTGTAATTTGTTTTTCTGTGTCTTTTTTAAACATGTTTAGTAAAGTTGAATTTTAAAAAGAAAAAAAAAAAAGCTCAAATAAAATAAAAAGTAACCTGTGTGGTCCATTTCATCTGGCAGAAACCACCATACCACAGCAAAAGGTGCAGGTTTTATAGAGTCTTATGGCTCCTCTTTACCTAGGTCGTCAGGTGGCGGTGCTTTGGATGAGCCGGGCGCCTGCTTTGGGGCTGGGGGTGAAGGCAGCGGCTCGGGTGGGAGAAAGCAGGACGAGGCTGCCGCTTGCTCCACAGCAGCTAGGCTAACTTCACGTCGAGGTCGAGTCTCTGTCTCACCATGGTTACAATTGTCTGACTTGTTGCTGGTCATGTTTTGCTTGAACCATTTTCGAATATCCATGGTGATCTCGTTAACGTTATTTGTGTTACAGGCTGTTAACGGTACAGCAGAAAGCTGCGTCTGGCTGGTGCAGCAGCCGCTGGGCTGGTAACTGCGCTGGATGCAAATAAGTGACGTGCAGTCACGCGCATTTGTCATGACAGACAGCGTTGACAGTGACGTTACTGAAGAAAGACAGGAATTTTATTTAATTACCATTGAATTAAAACTAAACTGGCAAATAGAAAACACACTTCACTATCAATGTGTTCTATATTGTTATGTCAACATTAATTTTTTTTCTCTCACTCTTTTCAACTGAGACACATAAAATAAGGGTGCAATGCATGCTTATGCACCCTCGTAAAACCAGGCCTGTAACCAAGCTGGAAGAATCTTGTTTAGTCTAGGAAGACGTGTAAGAGGGGCCTCCGCAATGCCAGAGCAAACTATTACTCAGCATTAATAGAAGAAAATAATAATAACCCCAGGTTACTTTTCAGCACTGTAGCCAGGCTGACTGAGAGTCACAACTCTATTGAGCCTTGTATTCCTTTAGCCCTTTAGCCCTTAGCAATGATTATTTTATGAGCTTTTTTAATGACAAAATTCTAACTATTAGAGGCAAAATTCATGACCTCCTGCCCTCAAACGAAACTAATCTGCCCTCAAACACATCTGTAAGACCGAATATATATTTAGATAGCTTCTCCCTGATTTGTCTTCAACAACTGACCTCAATGATTTCTTCATCTAAATCATTGTGTCTATCCCAACTAGGCTACTTAAGGAAATCTTACCTGTAGTTAACACTCACTTATTAGACATGATCAATATATCTCTATTAACAGGCTATGTACCACAGTCCTTTAATGTAGCTGTAATTTAACCTCCTCTAAAAAAGCCCACCCTGGATCCAGAGGTGCTAGCCAACTATAGACCAATTTCTAATCTTCCCTTTCTTTCAAAGATCCTTGAGAAAGTAGTCGCAGACCAGCTGTGTGATTTTTCTCCACGGTAGTCATTTATTTGAGGAATTTCAGTCAAGATTTAGAGTGCATCATAGCACTGAGACAGCACTAGTTAGAAGTGCTGCTAGTTAGAAGACAAAGCCTTCAGGCTCAAGGACTGGGTAAGCCTCAACTTGGCAAATGGGAAAATAAAAAATGAGGTTTTCAAGGTAAAAATGAAATTCAAGGATAAACTGAAGTCTGAATTTGCCAACATGAACACCAAGCAAGCATTTCAGAAGGTGAAAATCCTTACAGGATCCGAATCCAAATCCAACACCTATACAATAACTGACCCAGAATCTTTTGTAAAAGAACTGAACACATTTTTTTGCCCAGTTTGACATACTGGATTTCACAGCCGAGTGTGAAACTTTGCTGGAAGCCCTCCCTCTACCAGAAGTAGTTGAGCCAGCCCCCTTCACAGAGGAGGATGTACAGCACCAGCTCAGCCGATGCAAGCTCAGTAAGGCTGCAGGCCCTAACGGCATCCCAACCTGTGCCCAAGAACTCTCACCAGTGCTTCATTCACTCTTCTGTGAATCCTACCAGACTGCTACCATAACTACCCTCTGGAAAACTGCAATCATAATCCCTGTACCCAGAAAACCACGGCCCACTGAATCCAACCACTATCGCCCTGTTGCCCTCACGTCCATAGTAATGAAGTGCTTGGAGAAGCTGCTGCTGAGTACCATCCTGCCAGTAGTTGCCCCACAGCTCGATCCCCTTGCCTATTAGGCCAGAAGGGGCACGGAGGACGCGGTGGCCTGCCTGCTGCACCTCCTCCTTCAGCACCTGGACTCTCCAGGTCACTTTGTCAGGATCCTCTTCGTGGACTTCAGCTCTGTGTTTAACACCATCCAAAAGCATCTGATGATCCAGAAGTTACACCAGCTCAACACCCCCTTCCATCTGATCCATCTCTTCCACAACTTTTTAAGGGACAGGCTGCAAGCAAGTGGGCACAACCACATCATCAGTAATCAAAACTAACCACAGGTGGAGCACCACAGGGTTGTGTGCTAAGCCCATTCCTCTACACCAATGACTGCACCAGCCCATCACCCACTACCAAACCACCACTTTTTTTGAGTTCATAAACTCAAACATTTGAGTATGTCAGAGCTTATATATTTGGAGTTTATGTTAAATGTACTTTTAAATTATAATTAAATTAAATTTACCGATTAAGCCAACTCAAAAATTTTCAGTTACTGCTACTCAGAAAATTCATTCATCTTTCTCATTGCAATAACTCAAGAGAACTTAATCATTTCAAGTATGAAAACTCAGGATTTTATGATCAATGAACTCAACATTTATTAGTTTTTTCTTTCAATCTTCTGATTATTCATAACTCAAAAACATTGACTTGTTAAAACTCAAAATCATTTACCGCCAAACTTAAAATATTTGTGGCAACTGATTGTCTTAAACATAATAAATACTCTCAACTTAAAAGTCAAACAAAAAAAAACACCAAATTAAAAGTCAATATTTTTTTTCGATTCAGATGTTTAGTAGAAACTTTTCTTGCCCAGTATTTTAGCACAAACTATATGAAATAAAAAACAACAACAAATAAATAAATAAAAAGTAACAATTAACAAGTCTACTTCTGGCCATTTTGCTTATACTTTAAGATGAACCATGTAATAGTAGAAAATATTCAAACTCAGAAAAGCTAAAATTACATTAAGAAATGATCTTTATGCCACAAATAGCTTATAAACTGTTAATACAACATTACCTGGGGGGCATCAGCAAGTCTTGGGTGGTGACCAAAAATTTGAGTTTAGAAAGATTATTTGCCTACACCTGTGCCTTTTAGCACAAAATGAAACAAACAATACTTGAAAGACAATAGTAATAAAAAAATAATAATTAAGAATTAAATAGAGAATTAAAGAAACAATTACAAAGGCAAACTTTGGGCCATCTGGTTGTAAACTTGCAGTGCAGCAGTGTATAAACAAATTGCTTATAAATTCTTCACAACTAAAACTGCTAAAATTTCAAAACTATACATTAACATGTACAAAGGCAGTGTGTAGCCTTCCTTTGGCTATCTTGTTTAAATCTAGCAAAATCAGGGTGCACTGTGTAGTTTTAGAAAATAAATTCAAACTCAAAAGCAAAATTAACAATATTAATAAGATAATAAAAACTAGTTATTTTTATCCATTTCCATAACTGGATAAACATCCCATCCTCAGAGGAAAATAAAGTCCCTACAACTAGAAAGGTGGCTAATTTACTAAAGTAAAACAGCCTGAAACTTTGGGGACAGTTGTTTATTCATTCATAAAAATGTATCAATGAAGATCTTTCTCTTCTGATACAAATTTATTTCCCAAAACTACATAGTACACCTTTTAAAAACAAAATGCCATAGTGTATAAACACTTAATACAACCCTGCATTTCAGTTTAACAACAATAAAATATAAGTTACATTAACAAGTACAAAGACAGTGTGTACTTTGTGCCATTTGGCTGAAAACCAGTAGAGCAGCAACTTTAACAACAACAGTTGAACAGTAGTCAACATGGACCTGACATCACATATTCTCATTGTGGACTATGCTCTAACAGAGTGAGCCATCAGAATCCACCACTCCTTTTTAGATCTTGAGTTCCACATATAACATCAGGTCATTTTTAAGACTCTGCAGCTTGGGTGACAGTTTAGAGTCATCAAGACCAAGTAAGATTTTCTGTGTGAATTCAAAAGTGTTGGTCAGTCCCTCAGGATAGCTGAGATGTAGTGCATAGATCAGGCTGAACATTACCAGGAAGGTATCAGCAAGCCTGGGGAGATTAACACCCACATCACCCTCTAGGACAACAGAGATTCTCACTGGGTGGTAGTGAACTGGACTTGTGGCATCGTCACTGACGATTGTAAGGAGGACCACTGATGCATCCCCCTTGTCTGGCTCATCCATATCATCCTTAAAAAATGAAAGGGAGATCATATACTAATTGCATTTACTGAAACTATGGCTGTGGAAATTTTGATTACAGTTGATTGTCATATAAATAACAATAAATACACAAGTCTTAAAGACTCCTGTTCACTCTGCTGCATTGTGCTCTCGTTTGCTGAGAAAGTGAGATGACTTTTATGTGTGCCACCGTTAGGCTAATGACGGCTACTTGATTTTCTTTGCAGTTGATTTTTTAGTGCCCTAATGGGCACAAAACTAAAACTAAACTTCTTGCCAGAGGTTTGTAGTTGAAACATTGGTACATTTACAGAAATGTTAATGTGTGATGTAAATGAAATGAAAATATGAATTGGTTAATTTACAGTACAATAGGCCTGATATCTCTTTACTGGGACCACACATGTTCTGAAAAATCCAGAGACTTCCTCACGTAGATACACAGGAAGGGCATGGAGAACAGTGGTACGCCTTGTGTGGACATCATATAATTCCTAAGAAGATTAAAATAGTGTAAATGCTGTGACAAGTTTACTAATCAAACCCAATGCCAAACAGTCCCAACTAATTATTAATTAATTAATTACCAATATCTGCACATAAATCCACTAATAACCTGCTGACTTATCTTGTGCAATTGTGAAATTCAAAAACTTATTTGAAGCATTATACTCCCAACATTACATAAAGACTTGACCTGTGAAATGTATAATTACCTGTGTATCATGGACTTTGAAAATGTCAGCCAAAGCATCTGCAGTCGTTCCAGTTTTGGAAGCTTTCTGTCTAAATAAGGCCATCAAACGAGGAGTGTGGCGATCAAGCTCGGCATAGAAAGTGTTAGGAAGGTTCTGGTTAGTTATCCGTTGGAACTTTGCATACACCTGCATTGAGGAAAGGACAGTACAGTAACAGCAATTATTTATTTTATGATGAATGAAATTAGGCAACATTACACACAATGTGACATACAGTAGCAAAGATAAAAACAGAAAAAAGAACCTACAAAATGAATTTATTTATTTTATTTAATTTATTTAGCAAAGATAAAAACAGATTAAAGAGTTGACCCACATTACCTCAGACTGCATATGAAGAGCAGGCCAGAGGTCCATGAGCTTTTTCACCGGTGGGCAGGACATCACAACAGTCGTCGCAAGGCAAATGTGGTCTGCATCATCTTACTAATAAGGGGTAGGTTTCTCTCAGTCTTCTTTACTTCCTCAACAATAGCCTGCCTCAAAAAGTCAAGACTTGAGGGATCCTCTCCTTGAGGAAAGTTGGGCAGAAAGTTGACCTCTGCACGCTTAGGTCTTTTGATGTTGGAGTGTGAGGGTTCATTCTCAGGGTTTTTTCGGCTTCTTTTCCCAGCATTTACAGTGACCTCCTGACATCCAGCTCTTCTCATCTTGGTCCTGTAATTGGCCATTTCAAACTTGATGCTGTTCTTCCAGCTGTTCCATCCACTGTCAGATCCTGCTTCTTTTAAACAGGGATGTTTCCCCACAAGAGCTTCAGCCACCATTGCTATCTCTTTATCACTGGGGTAAGCCTTGAAACCATATGGTAGATGCCAGTTTGTCTAAAATATTGTGCTTTTGGTCCCTTGACAACTGAAGAGGTCTTTCATTCTTTTCAAATTCAGCATTCCCATCTCTAAGTGTCAGCTCAACATCAAATGCAAATGTGGGAATTTGAAAAGGACCTGGAGGCCCTCTGCTGAGACGTTCTGGGAATCAATCAATTTTATTCATAAAGCCCAATATCACAAATCACAATTTGTCTTTACAGCATACAACATCCTGAAAGGGTATCAGTCGATGCAAGAGAACTGGAATCCTGTGTAAGTGAAATATGAACACAGGCTTTTTGTGGTAACTCCTCGATGTCAACAAGGCAAGTGAGTTTTCCATCAAAGTCTGGATCTTCGTATTGCAAACTGAAGTCACAGTCCAATACCAGTTGTTCTTTTAAAATCTCAATCAGTGCATCAACAGAGGCTGGACGGGAGGTGAGTTTTAATTTTCTAACACGGTCCGCCTCAATGACATGAAGGATCATGTTTTGTGGGGCTTCAGCTGCCATCACTTTGATAAATGAAGAGATTTTAAGGTGAAAAACACATCAGCACATAGACATTATAGTGCATTTATAAGGCTTTCTAAATGTTTATAATCATTAATGACAACCTCCAACGTGTTCAGCATTCATAATGCTTTATACCGCCATGCCAAAATGACAGTGTTTGAAGGAAAAATCTGAGACCTGGGTTACACAGTACATTATAACTACCATAACATTAACCAGTTATATTTGTGCTTTTAATGCATTATAGACATGTTATTTAGAATGTGTTATTGTAACACTTTACAATAAGGTACACAAAATTAGAGTAGTTACTGAGGAACTAATGAGGAACTAATGAGTAGTTACTGAGGAACTAAGGTACACAAAATTAGAGTAGTTACTGAGGAACTGATGAGGAACTAACTATTAGTTAATGGTCAGTTCCTTAGTAACTCATGATCAAATTTCAGAGAAGCAGTTACTGAGGAACTAATGAGGAACTAATGAATAGTTACTGAGGAACTAATGAGGAACTAACTATTAGTTAATGGTCAGTTCCTCAGTAACTCATGATCAAATATCAGAGGAGGAGTTACTGAGGAACGAATGAGGAACTAATGAGTAGTTACTGAGGAACTAAGGTACACAAAATTAGAGTAGTTACTGAGGAACTAATGAGGAACTAACTATTAGTTAATGGTCAGTTCCTCAGTAACTCATGATCAAATTTCAGAGGAGTAGTTACTGAGGAACTAACTATTAGTTAATGGACAGTTCTTCAGTAACTCATGATCAAATTTCATAGATGGGTTAATCACGACTTAATAATTAGTCATAGTTACTTCATCAGAACAGAATCATTACTCAATAACCTGTCCATTAGTTAACCTTTTTATGTCCTAAAGTAAAGTGACACATAATGAGTAGTCTTTCATTACTTCATCATCATCTTTACAATTAGTTCCTTAACAAATAAATCACAGACAGCAGGATTCTTGAGAAGAGTTTTATTCATTATATTCAGACCACATACACGTAAATATGACCATCCATGTTATTCTGTACGATGATGCCTTAGAAATAAATATGATAGTGTGTCACATTTAAGGTAGGCTTAGCTTAAAGAATGGGGCTGCGTGTAAAGTACTGTATACTGATCACACCGTTGTTCACAGTACAGTTGTTTGAGGTGCACACAATTTAAAGTAGTTACTATGAAACAAATTTGGAATGAATGAGGAACTATTAGTTAATGGTCAGTTCTTCAGTAACTCCTGATCAAATTTCAGTAGTTACTGAGGAACTAATGAGGAACTAACTATTACTTAATCATTACCTACCCTTTTTGTGTACCCTAACGTAAAGTGAGACATCAAAATGAGTAGGTAATGATTCAGTAATCATTACCTACTCATTAGTTACTCTTTTTGTGTACCCTAACGTAAAGTGAGACATCAAAATGAGTAGGTAATGATTCAGTACTCATTACCTAATCATTAGTTACGCTTTTTGTGTACCCTAAAGTAAAGTGAGACATCAAAATGAGTAGGTAATGAGTACTGAATCATTACCTACTCATTACTTACTCTTTTTGTGTACCCTAAAGTGAGACATCAACATGAGTAGGTAATGAGTACTGAATCATTACCTAATCATTAGTTACTCTTTTTGTGTACCCTAAAGTAAAGTGAGACATCAAAATGAGTAGGTAATGATTCAGTACTCATTAACTAATCATTAGTTATGCTTTTCGTGTACCCTAAAGTAAAGTGAGACATCAAAATGAGTAGGTAATGATACTGATCATTACCTGCTCATTAGTTACGCTTTTTGTGTACCCTAAAGTAAAGTGAGAATAGTCCGTGGAGGTGCTGCGGTGCTCGGCTGCACAGATAGGAAATCCCTCGGCTGACAGGATGTATCACTCTGTCACTCCGCGCTACTTTGTTGATCTCATGCATTCAATGGACTTCCGGTTTCCCTTTTTGCGTCATTTCCTTTCACGCAGGCGCATAACATACGTGCTACTTGGCCATCGGATGTAGTCTTTTTTTTCCCACAACTTTATTTAAGACAGGAAGTTTACAGAATGCAGATCTTCAACATTATAAATATACAGTATGTCATATACAGTATCATATATGCCAGGGGGGATATGAGTTTACAAGAAAATATTAACATGATCACAAATATTAATGGTTTTGATTGCCATTTGATTAAGGGAAAATTTAATGGAATTGATGTAACGAAAGCAACAAAAGAGGGTTTTCTATGTGTAAACTTACATTTGTGAATGTGAAATCTTGCCAAAAGTAAGATGAGATTAATAATAAATCTTTCAATGGGTTTTGCCGTATTTCTGTTCAAGTCAAAAAGTCCAAACAGCACATCCCTCCAAAACAGCTTAAATTATTTTTTAATATTGTTCGCAATAAAATTACAAATATCGCTCCAGAGTCTGTTGACAATGGGGCAGTGCCAAAATAGATGAGTAACAGTGTCAAGCGACAGATGTAGTCTTTGTAGTGTGTTCAAATGCAACTGACACAGGGTGACATGAGGCGACATAGACCACGCAACAGTTGGCTTTCGTTGCCGCTAGTTCTTTGATGTCGGTTTGGTGTGTCAGCACCTTGTACAGAATAACATGGATGATCATATTAATGTGTATGTGGTCTAAAAATAATGAATTAAACTCTTCTCAAGAATCCTGCTGTCTGTGATTTTATTTGTTAAGGAACTAATTGTAAAGATGATGATGAAGTAATGAAAGACTACTCATTATGTGTCACTTTACTTTAGGACATAAAACTAATAATAACTAATAGTTAGTTCCTCATTAGTTACTCCTCTGAAATTTGATCATGAGTTACTAAAGAACTGACCATTAACTAATAGTTAGTTCATCATTAGTTCCTCAGTAACTACTCTAATTTTATGTACATTAGTTCCTCAGTAACTACTCTTATTTTGTGTAGCTTAGTTCCTCATTAGTTACTCATTAGTTCCTCATTAGTTCATCAGTAACTACTCTAATTTTGTGTACCGTTGTTCCTCAGTAACTACTCATTAGTTCCTCATTAGTTCCTCAGTAACTACTCTAATTTTGTGTACCTTATTGTAAAGTGTTACCTGTGTTACCAAAGAGTGCAATTCCAAAATGCAGGTCATGTATGTTGATGTATATAATGATTGATTATACTGAGCACATTTTCCAATAAATGAACAATTAATGATTTATAAAGAATTACTTACCATAGAGTGGTCTTAATTTTATCTCACTTGCATGAACCTCTTGGGAGTTAACAGCAGCAAGCCATCAATCTTGTATGCAGAGAATGGGGCTGGATCATTGAAGTCAGTTTGCAGGTGGATAGACAGGCTTCCCTGTGTGGCTGACAGCTCGTAGGATCGAAGATGCTCTACATACCAGGAGTCATAATCACAACAGAGAAAAGAAACATCGTGATTCACAAGGTAGATCTGTGTTAGTCTGCAAAATTTCTACAGTCCCCCACTGATTCCAACTAACACAAACATTCCACTGGTATAGTCTGTGCCATCAATGGTCACCTTTGATGTACGATAGACAGTGTCACTAGTGCCTGAGCTACTTCTGGTAGAGCTGAAACCAAAACAGAGTCAACCCTGGATGTTTGCGTTTTTGGTTTGAAAAACGATGGTGAACCAAGGTGATATGCCATCATGTGTTGGTGTCTGATTGCCAGTGTCTTCAAGACATTTTTGAAGTTTTGAGTGTCATGCACCACTCTCTTGAAGAAGCGATGTTTAGCTTCAAATCACATGGTCCAAACATGCACCAGGGGCCCAAAGCACTTAACTAAGGTGGGGTAATGCTCCACATAGTGATGTTTAGGACGAAGCCTAAACTCAGGGAAAGCCTCTTGTAGGATCTGTCTGTGGTCACTGATTTTGCAAACAAAATAGTCCAATGTTTCATCAGAAAATGATGGGCACAATGCTAATTCCACCACCTCTTTCAAGTCCATCAAAACCTCCCATGCAACATTACCCTCTGGTACTTTACTGCCTACAAGTAACGGAAGTATTCTGAGCAGTGTGGCATTTTCATGCCCGTTGCCTCCAATTGTTCCCCAGGTCATGAATGTTTTGGGAACTGGATGAGGTTTATTTACTTCATCAGTGTGCTGATATGGGAATGATGTAATCCTTTGGTTCAAATACTCTAAAGTGAAGTACTTAAGCCGGATAATTTCTCTAATGCAAGGAGCAAGTTCAACTGGAACGATTCCTTCCAAAAGATCATGTAGTAGATCTGGAGGAAAACCTGTGATAGGGTGGAAGTACTCAAGTGACTCACACATGACACAATCACCTTTAACCCTAAATTGGCTGCTTGAACTCTCATCTTGGAGGACATTTTGTACATGAAGGTCATGACTTGCTTTGGCTCTCTGGACAAATTCCTCCTTTTTTACCTCAGTTGTTTGAAACTGTTCACTTGTGGCCATACAGAATCTGCAAACATAATCTGTTCTGAATGACTCCAAAAAGCCACCTAACCCATGTGCAGCCAGACTGTCAGCAGAAACACAGAAGATGGTGCCTTTCACATTCTGACCAACAGGTTCAATGAAAACACCATCCTGTTCAAGTGTGTGAACATCATGAACCAGTGGAGCAAGTACAGCTGCATATCCATATTTCTGGAGGTCTGTCACTTTAGCTAGCTTGGCCAATTGCATAGTGTGCATTGCTGATCTATACTTGGGCGGCACATTTGCTCGGACACAGTATACAGCACAAAGTTTGTCAACTTTATGTGATGTGCAGAGGGGGTTAGCAATTTCAAGATCATCAATATATAGCTGGATTGCTAGGTGTAGATCTTCTGTTGAGAGTAACTAATTTCCTTGGAAATGAGAGCCATCACGATATGACATATAATAACCAGGCTCAGTGTTTGGTTCTCTGATCTTGCTCAGGATATCTGTGTTTTTAAACAGCTCCTGAATCATTTGAAGGATTGGAACATACATAATGGTATGACCAGGTGCTTCTAAATGGTACCCTACTGGCATTGCCAATGGATAGTTGTGCTCTATAAATGTCTTTCTTCGCTTATAAGAGGACAACTCTGCACCTTTGGAGGTAGCACTAAATACAACATTAGAGTCCATGACAGCACTGACAACTTCATTGAGTGTGGAATCTGTAATATTGTGACCATGTCTCTGCAATATATCAATAATTGCATCCTTGATCAATGGCTGAGATAAAGAGAAGATCTGATTCAAGTGATCAACTATTTCTTGTGTAGCTGTGTTTGACACATGAAGGATAGCCTGCATCTTTAGAAATAAAGATGCTGCATTAAGTTTGAGCGGATTTTTTAGTTTTGAAGTGTCGCACTGCTCATCATCCTGCATGTCTGTGCTCTGAACTGGACACTCTTCATCCAAATCAATAGTCACGTTACAGCTGGTGACTTGGAGATTCTGAGTATGCTTAGAGACAATGTCCCTACCAAAGTCTGACGCAAGACTCGCTTGGTGCACTCTGCCTTTATGGGAATTAAATGAAGAGTATACATTTGTGCTATAGTTACAACCTTTGTATGGGCATACCACTGTCTCAATGTTTTTTAAGTGTGTTCTTATGTGACTGAGGAGTACAGACTCAGAAAAAGGTTGCTGAAATGTGCATAAAGGACACTTGAAAGTCACAAGTTCCTGAATCTCCTTTGCACTGCTGTTATGTTCTTGAGTATGATATCTTGACAGATGAGTACTCAGTGCACTAAGTGTCTGAAATGTGCACATGCAATCATCATGGAGGCATGGGAGAGGGCTACTTTTTGAGAAGTGGCTGTGCTGCACTCTGCCGTGTTTAAATAAATATGTTCTAGTGGTAAAAGAAGCTGAACACAACTTACAATGCCCAGTCATATTTGTTGCAGCAACCTGAAAACACACAAACAAAAAATATTATTTTACAGGACACCTGTCATGAAGTTTAAACCTCCATCAGAACTATCAAAAACTGCAGTCATATTCCTCATACTAAAAGAGTACAACAAAATACACCAACATTGATTAAGACAAAGTAGATGTGTAAGATGCCTGTTAGACTATTCAATCTGCAACATTTTACATTACATTACACAAATAAGTCAGTTAGCTAAGGTAAGGCACAACCCGTGGTGCTAGAGTTAGCTTCTGCTTTCACTCACAACACTGACACAGCTCCAACACAGATTTCAAGTTTTCATTGAGCAGTCTTATACATGATACCTTACTATCCACCACTGCACGTTGGGCATCACCAGTTTTTACAACTACATTAGCCTAGCCATGTAGCCTATACAGCTAACTGGCGGGGTGACTTTGCATTTTAGCTTGTTAACCTAACGGTTAACCGTTTTACATGGCTAACGTGACTCACTTCGTCCCTTTTAAAAACACGTTGAACCTCCAGAAACAAACATTCAAGCAAGTTTTATGTTGACTACTTACATTCACAACTCAATGGTGCAGAGCTGAGTGTTACCGTGCTCCAGTCGTTTAGTCTCCCGCTCTTCTCCTCGGTCTGCTGCCTGAAGAGGAAGTACACGCAAATACTACAAAATAAAATATGTGAGCACTTGTGGGGGAAGCGATTTTTTTTTTCTTTTTTGATGTAATTTATTATTAACTAGCCAACCTTGTAACATGCAAACTATTAACAATGAATGCTTTATAAACGTATATACATACACGTGTGTGTGTGTGTGTGTGTGTGTGATAATTTATATATAGGCCTACATACACACACACAGTATATTAGCTGTATGATAACAATACAAATCTATCTGATGCAACTGATTTATTTTTAATTCATTCTTGATTTTATTCATTTATTTGTTCTTTCAAAATAAGACATAAATTCATGTTTAATCCATATAGTTTTACGTAACTGTGAGTTAATTATTTTAAGTAGCAGTTACATAAAAATGAAAAAGTTAATATTAATCTAAAATTACAATTTTAACAAACTCAAAAAGAAGGAAATTGCTACTGGCACTCAACATTTTTAAGTAAGTACAACTTTTAAGAAAATTTTAAGTTGACATTACTTATTCCAATTAATTATTTTGAGCATTCAGGTTTACAGTGTGGCTGCAGTTATTGTTGCAAGATGGAGACATCGAAACGATGAAAGAAGATGCAGAGAATGTATGTTTCACCCTCGTGTGAAGCAAGCAACACAGGCTGGAGCAGAATGCCATGCCAGAGGAGAACAAATGAATGAATGAGCCGGCTGGCGCAGTCACTGTTGAGATTACATTTGTTTTTTATTATTAACAAAATGTTTTTTTTATTGACCGTATGAATAGTTTTGTTTTCAAATAAATATTTGGAAATGAAAATATATGCTTTGGTGTACTTTTACAGAGTTTTGCAATATGTATAGCCAACTGTATGTATCAAAATGTATAATTTTCAGCAGCGGTCAGAGGTATAAATGCTCAGAAGTCTAGTGTGTTTCATTTTTGTAACTTATAGGCTTCAAAAAACATACAAGACACATTTTTAGGAAAAGTCATAGGAAGAGAAGCTTGTAGGTTTTATCTAAACACAGTTATTTGCATTATAAAGACCCAAACAGACCTTCATGGCGGTTCTAGTGTTAAACATAATGCTGTAGATTAGAATACGAGTGTTAGTGTGACCCAATAAACTGCAGATCATTGCAAAGTTAAGCAAATCAACATTTATTGAAAAAAAGATGATTGAAATCACTTTCTAGATTCCAAACATTATTATCAGATGAAATACTCAGTCTCATTAACGTCTAATTATGTTAAGCCACGCAACATAATATTAAAGACACATTGTTTCAGTGACAAAATATATTAGGCTATAGCTCTAACATTTATTGTGGCAAAAAAACAAAACTAAACAGTTCTTTATCGTATAGCCTATTTTACACAAAATGAATATTCACAGCCAACATAAGAAAACTTAAACGTGACAGTTGAGTGTATTATTTGTGTTTCCTTTTACGCAGGTGGAACTTGCCCGCCGTGCGCACCTCTCCTCCCTGTGCGTTCCCTGGCTGTTGGTCACAGATTTCTTTCCATATAGCATTCCTTTGTGAGACAGTCAGGTTTCTTTGTTGTAGCTCATTTAAGTGATTATTGGCCTCATCTACCAACACCTCTAATTCCATAGGGTCGAATTTCACTTTGCGCTTTCTCTCCAAACTCGCCATGCTGCAAACCATAAAACACGCAAAACCCTCATTTAAATAGGGTATCTCCAACACGTTTGCACCTCTTGTCATTTACGCAATCATTCTTAGTCAATCACCCGCAAACCACGGTTCAGCCCCACACACAAAATTCTAGATTGCGCAGGCAAATTAGTACAGGCAAATTGGGATTTTAGTAGATCCGGCCCCTAATTCTAAAGTCTAAAGTCTAGTTGAAAAAACAAGTGATCTTGTGATTGCTTCAGACAAAGGACTCGTCTCTGTACTTGATCTTAGTGCAGCATTTGACACAACTGACCATCAAATTCTGCTACAGAGACTGGAACATTTAATTGGCCTAAAAGGTTCTGCACTAAGCTGGTTTAAATCTTATTCATCTGATCATTTTCAGTTCGTTCATGTTCATAATGAATCATCTCTACGTACTAAAGTTTGTTTTGAATTCCACAAGGTTCTGTGCTCAGACCAATTCACTTTATATATGCTTCCCTTGGGTAACATCATTAGAAATCAGTCTGTAAATTTCCATTGCTATGCAGATCATACACAATTGTATGTATCGATAAAGCCAGAAGAAACGGATTAATTAACTAAACTTCAAAAATGTCTTAAAGACAACTTGGATGAGCTCCAATTTCCTAAAATTAAATTCCGACAAAACTGAAGTTATTGTTCTTGGCCCCAAACACCTCAGAAACTCTTACTACTAAAACGTGTGTGCATGCAGTTTCAGTACAGATTTGTGCATACACACTGTTTGTAAATGAGGCCCATTGAGTGTAATGATTGTCTGAGAACTATCACTGGATTTATTTCCAAATTTTGCTAATTTACACAATCAATGTGTGCAGATGGTGAAGATGTGCCATCTGAGGTGTCCGGAGGAGGCAGAGCTTGTGTGGCAGCCACTGCAGAGTCTCTAGTGACAGCACAGTTGTGTTCACAGCAACCATTTAACACACA
Source organism: Epinephelus awoara (assembly GCA_035609425.1). Lineage (NCBI taxonomy): Eukaryota > Metazoa > Chordata > Actinopteri > Perciformes > Serranidae > Epinephelus > Epinephelus awoara. Next base: position 783,929 of record CM069303.1, on the reverse strand, counting down.
AAAAACTATTTGAAAACTAAATTATTTGATAAATATTTTTGGCTTTACTCCCATATAAAACAACAGTCAAGGACTGCCTTTTGTCACCTGTGTAATATTGCAAAAAACAGGCATATCCTGTCTCAAAAAGGTGCTGTAAAACTGTTCAACACATTTGTTACCTCTTGGCTGGATTACTGCAATTAACATGAACCCTAACCCTCCAATAAGTCCTTAAAAACTCTCCAGCTGATCGACAATGTGGCAGCATGTGTTTTAATTTCTCTGCACTGGCTTATTGTAAAATCCACACTTGTATTTACAATCATTCTCCTCACTTACAAAGCTCTAAATGGTCAGGCTCCGCCATATCGTAGAGAGCTCATAGTACCTTATTATCCCACCAGAGCACTGTCCTCTAAGAATGCAGGATTACTTGTGGTTCCTCCTGTTTCGGTCTGGGAGGCAGACACCGTCTGCACATTTGAGACTAGACTGAAGACTTGCTCAGGCTTGCCTTGGACCAGCCCCTAGTGAGGCTGACTTAGGCCTAGTCTGCCGGAGGACCTCCTATAATACACATACACATACAAATTGATTGATTGATTGATTGACTGACTTGTGTTTGTGTCACCTGATGAATGTCAGTCCAATATTCACTCTCTTTTAGCTCTGCTTTGGTCTCAACCAACTCCTGAGAAATATCTTTCTCTTCAGCTGCTAAATGCTCCACTGTTCACCAGCTACTCTCTAACTGTGTCTATCAGCTGTTTGCTGCTGAGCAGCTAGTGTTCAAGTGGCTTTTTAGAGCTTTTCACTAACAACAGCTGCCTGCTGCTGCTGGACATCAGGTTGATGACAGCTGTGAGACTGAACCAAAAACATTTACGCCATAAACCTGAGGGGGACTGCAAAGTTGCATTAAAAATCTCCATGGGTTTGTCACTAAGAGTCACATCTCTTACATAGTCAGCTGATCCACTGTTAATATAAAAATATCTAACAGTGCAGCTTTAAATTTCTGTGCCTCTGTAAAACGTTTAAGTGACTGTAACATCTTGGAAAACATTCCCTGTCAAAATTGGTTTCACCAGATGTCTCTAAAATAAGGGATTTTCAAATCTTGCAGGATGTTTAAATGTGTGAAGAAACAAACCTACTGAAAGTGACTGCAGAGAGGTGACTGAGAAATTACAGTCTTAAGAGGTACAAGATACAAGAATTACCAAGTCATTAATCCAGATATATCTGTCTGTCCATCTTAAACCAGAAATACGCTGTATATTTAAGACCATTTGAGAATAACCTTTGGTTATTTGGTATTATTATGGTTACAGTTGTCTTCTCGCAGACTGCTAGTGGAAATGGGCAGCTGGTGCTGTACACCACCAGAACAACTTGTGTGTTGCTGTAAGACTGGCATACTAAGTGAAAAACACATACTTGGGCACCATCCTAGACATGATATCTGTGAGAAAAATGGACATGACTTCACTGAACTAAGCTCACTCTCTGTGCGTTACATGCATGTGTTGGCTACTTAAGCACCAGCAAGCCCCTACTAAATGATAAGAATCTGTATTGTTACAATATCTTATAATGTTTTTACTTATGGGTTTGTTGTATTTATGTTTTTTGTATATTGTTTGGACCCAAATATTTGTTTGTGTCAAATATAACATATAACGAACTGGAACATTTCAAAAATAGTCAGCGCCTGGTATAAAGTGGACATCTTTAACTTTTCTGAGAGCTCGGTTTGTTAGAACGGACTGCACAATACTCATACAAGACTCACGCAGTGCTGATGCACGGAGAGGCTATATTTTGCCAAATTTTACGATTTGTACACAGGCTACAGTAGATGACAATCACATGTTCTCTTTTACCTGTGTGGGCACAGCGACCGGGGACCGCACCATGGGCTGTGTATGTATATGGGACTCGGTAGCTCTGGTGGGCACCGTCTCGCTCTCGTTCCGCTCCACAGGCAACTCCGCGCGTGTCCCAGGGCGCACGCACAGCCTCTTGGCGTAGGGAGCTTCCGGGTCCTCCTCGGCGCTGACCCTACACGTTGTTGTTGATGATGATGTCTTTACTGTTGCTGCTGTTGTCCCCTGCGGCATCAGATCTGCAGCGCCTGTTATCCGGTATGGGATCACGAGCTGGAGGTGGGACTGCGCGTGACCGTTGACCGTTTCCGAGGCAACGTAAAGCGTCGTCGGCGGCCTGGAGCCCGCGGCGCCCACGATGCTGTTGAGCGTTGCTATGGAGACGGCGCCGATGCAGTGGTTGGTGTACGTCTTGGAGAGCTTGGCAGCGCGCGACAACATCTGCATCCTCGTGCCCAACAGGTTCTTACCGATAGCTTTGTTCTCGTACCACGTCATGTCACTCGAGCAGCAGTGGTCCCGTGGCCGCTGAAAGAACGCCCTGCAGAGCGGGTTCCTTTTAGAAACGTATCGTACGAAGCTGGCGTATGGGCACTGTTCCGAGCCCGTCTCGTACATCCGCGGCAAAGTGTCCTCCTCTGCGTCCGGACGCTTCTTGGTCCAGGCGGCTGAGCGGGACTTGTGGTACGGTCCGAGAGCTTTAAAATAGACAAACTTTCTTCTGTCTTCATCCACAGCCAGACCGAACGAGTCCTCCTCCAACTCCCGCTGGTTCTCCCGGCCCCTGGTGCAGAAATACATGCAGGTCTCGAACCACACTTTGTTGAGCAATCCGAACGGCGTGTCGGAATTGAACACTGATGACTCGTACAGTTTCCGGAGGTCCGAGCGCGTGATGGCTTGTTTCTGCACCACAGGACCAGCGCCTTGCTCTTCCAGCCTCCGTATGACCGCGGCCAGGGTCAAGTTGGCGCTGCGAAGTTCAGGGTCCTTAGTGAGGTCCAATGTTCGACAGTAGGGCGGCTCGTTAAGGTACCGATTGAGTGAGCTCCGGATGCTGATGAGGGACGACTTGCTGTACAACTGTCCACTTTTGGAGCGCGCCTCTGCGTAAAAGGAGCGCAGCACCACGCAAAGCGCCTCCTTGTCCAGAGTTTCAAAGTCTGGACTTTGGGCTTTCTCGCTGAGGTACTCCCTGAAGATTCTCACCGCATACCGGGTGGCCAGGCGGGTGTTCTCGCTCAGCCTGTTCCGCTCTGACCGCTGAAGGTCTCCCTCCAGTTGAGATTCCAGCCCAGCGGGTATGCTGAAGGGGTCCGCCTCTCCCTCCTCCTCTCCCCGGTCCATACTCCGCATAACGACCGCTTTTATCTCCGCGGCAGAACCGCTGGAGTCCAGCACTGTACCCCCTGACTCCCACTCAAGCTCCAAACCATCTCGATCGGACCCCTCGTCCTCTTCCTCCCCGGTGATCTGGACCTCCTGGATCTCATCTTCATCTTCCTCCTCATTATCATCCTCCCTGCTCCTCTCGGGGCAGCTCATCTGCTCCTGCTCTGTGTCTCCGCTGGCAGGCATTCTCGCCATATTGCGGTCTGTGGAGCAGTCCTCCGGCAGCGCGCATGCGCTATATTGGACCGCAGCGCTGAAAGCCTTTTGTGTTTAAGTGACCTTCAGCCGTGCACGCGCTTTTTAAGGCACAGGGAGGGAGCGCAGCGGGAGGGTAAATTTGGAAGCGCGCTCCCCGTGAAAAAGGCTGCAGTATTGGACTGCATATTGGACCAGCAACATGAATACTGTGTGATGTGGTGAATACCGGCACTGCAGGAGTGTGACCTCAAGTATCATCATGAGCCAGACACTATTCTTTTCTCCTCTGCATCAGTTTGATAGATGAGATGATGAGAATATTAATGTATAATTAAGACTGACAGCCAAGACTGATGACAACAAACCATTCTGCAAATAAACAAGCAAACTGAGTTTGGGTAGATTCGCCACCTTGTAGGCTACCTCAACTCCTATCACACCGTATTTAAAAAACAGACAAGGATTTAAAGGAGAGGGCGAGCAGGCCTACATGCAGTCATTATTGCACTGAGAATATAATATAAAAAAATCATTACACACACTATTTTACCATCATCATGACAAAGCGGTTACAGTGTTTATGTGTGTGGTGAATAAGTCTATTGTGTTTTTAGTTATTTGTCTGATATGGATAATGCTGGCTCATGTGTGTTTGTGCAAATTTATATACTGTATGTGTATAATAACATGACAGAAGCACATACTGTATTTGTCATGATTGAGAAGGAACTTTATGAACTGTCTTTGCATATGAAAATCGCATGCAAGAAAATAACCAGAAACTCTATTTCAATGACAAATAGTACATCTTCTTCAGGAGATGTATGCTATTACTTTTTCTTTCTTCTTACATGTTACAGTAATTTTATATCATTTTTTAAGTATTAAAAACCCTCTAAGAACTGTGGTGGAGAGCGGCACATTGAACAAGCTATAATGGACAATAGCAGACACCCTCTCTGCAGCCTCCTGAAGTTACAGAGGAACAGCTGTAGCAGTCGGTTCAGTTCAGTTCAGCTTTATTAGTAGCACTGGGTACATATATGTGAAATTCTTAGTCTGGGAAGTTCCACTGATAAAAAAAACCAAAAAAAAAAAAACCAGTCGGCTCCTCTAACTTGCAGAACGGAGCATTTCAGGAGATCCTTCACCCCCACGGCAATAAGATTGTTTAACCCCTTCTAAATCCAGTAACACACACTCACACACATCACCTTAGCCACAACTGGACTGGACTGTGGAATGGGCAATTTTAATTTAATTTTATTTTGATTTTTAGTTTCTATTTATGCACTTAGTTTAATTTATTTTATTCTATGTCTGTTTTAATACCACTGTTTTATTGCTGATGAGGGGAAGTGTCTATGTTGCTTTTTATGAACCACAAATGAGTTGAATTTTCCTTCAGGGATGAAAAAAAGTTCTTTCTATCTATCTATCTATCTATTCTAAAATGTATAATGGCAATCTAAGGGAGTGATGTTTGAATGGTCACCTGTTCGATTCCTGTCTATGTCTGCTACCTAAAAGAATATCAGGGCTGTCTTTGATACTACTACTATTGCTACGAGTGCTACTACTACACCTTTCTGCTACTTATTACCACTGTATTCAGTGGTATTTTTGAAAGATCAGATTTCTGCCCTGGATTTTTTTTGTGTAACAACCCTGTCAAAATCCCCCAACCAGTAGAACCAATGAAGTGATCCCTGCCTTCTTGCGGGCGCACTCACTTTAGTGTTAGAGCGGCCCGTCTGGGCCCACAAGGAGGCAAGGATCATTTCATTGGTCAGCATTAAACCAGGTGTTCTATTGGTTGGGGGATTTTGACAGGGTTGTTTCACAAAAAAATCAAAGAGCAGGGCAGAAATCTGGGAGCAGAAATTCCATGAGCGCACAGAAGCAGCTTGAGTGCGAGGAGAAGAGCTGAGGCTGGAGCAGGAAATCTGTGCACGCAACATTGACAGAGTAGATCTTAGCGCAAGCAGAGGCTATTTGAGTGCGAGGGCAGGGTTTTGAGGGACAATATTACAAAATCTGAACGTAAAATCAATAAATAATGCTCTCAAATTGATATACCACTGTCTTGAATAAAGATAGGAAAACAGCTCCATGGTTTTAAACCTCACATGTTGGATTGGATATTGATTCCCTCTGCAGCAGCATGGCACACTTTCCTCACAATAAAATCTGTTAACGCCTTACATTTCAGAGCATCTTCAATGTTACTGTTTTAAAAAAACATCTCCCAAATAGCAATTAACTCAGACACTTTATTCCTCACTATATTGGTAAGTAAGTCAGGTGCCAAACTTGCTGCTAAATCTTTTATCCACCGCCCCAAAGGGGGGCAACTCACATTCTTCTAACACAACATGATTGAGCGCCTACCCTATAGCAAACATAGGTCAACAGGGTACAACTGTCTGGAAACATACCCAACAAGAAGGACTTAAAGGTATTGGGAAAGAGTTCATCTCAGAAACTACCACTGACCTCAAGAATGTTTGAATTTAAACACATTCCCACAAGCAATAATACAAGATTGGTGTGTATTGCACTTATAGAATTGGTCAGGGATGTTCAGACAGAGAGAGTGTGCTAAATGTTCTTATTATTATTACCCAGTTTTGTTGCAGTAGTCTTAGTCAAGTATTGATGGTTTCAATTTGCACATATTGTACCCCATTCCTTCTCTAACCTCTTTTCTCTATAATTCCTAATCTTTAATCTTAATCTTTACTTCTACCAAATGGATGAGGCTCAAATTCTGACTCGGTAAAGGAAATAGTGTCAAACTCACAGAGTCAGACTGACACATTTATGCAGTGCTTAGGCATGTTAATGCTGTTCAAATAATACTAAAACTAATAATAAATGATAATGTACAAGTTTCCTTACTTTACCCTCCAGGGGGCTGAGATGAGGAAGCTTTTCAAAAACAGAATAAAGGGAAAGCAGCAGGGTCAGATCAGCCCTCCTCTGTTGTGCACAGTTACTGTGAGGATCAACTGAGCCCAGTATTAACTGACATTTTCAACTCCTTTATACAGTGTGCAATCCCAAAGTGTTTTTTTGTTTGTTTTGTTTTTAATCTACCATCATCATGGTCCCTAAGTTACCCAAAACAACATGCTTCAGTGTTTTCAGGCCATTGGCTCTGGCTAACTGGTTATCAAAGTCTTCGAGTGCTTAGTTCTTTCCTACCCAAAGCCTTGCATATTCCCACTGATGGACCCATACCAGTTTACTTATTGGGCCAATAGATCTTTTGAGGATGCCATAAACTTGACTCTCCACCTTGTTTTAAAACACCTGGAATCAGCAAACATACACATGTATCTTGTTGATAGACTTTAGCCTGGCTTTTAATACCATTATCAATCAGTCAGTCAATTAATTTTATTTATAAAGCCCAATATCATAAATCACAATTTGCCTCACAGGGCTTTACAGCATCTCATCCCTCTGTCCTTTGGACCCTCACAGTGGATAAGGAAAAACTCCCCCCAAAAAAACCCTTAAACGGGAAAAAAAAACGGTAGAAACCTCAGGAAGAGCAACGGAGGAGGGATCCCTTTTCCAGGACGGACAGACGTGCAATAGAAGAACAGATCAACACAATAAATTAACAGTAATCCATATGACACAATGAGACAGAAAGAGAGAGAGACAGAGAGAGAGACAGAGAGAGATGCAGGGCAGACGGTAATGACAGTAGCTTACAACAACATTAATGAAAGTAATAATATTATACTTAATAATAATATATTAATATCTGATAGTATACATGTGTGACAATAATCATATGTGTGACAATAATCATATGTGTTTAATTAATCCTCTCACACTCCATAATAGGCTTCAAAACATGAACATCTACCCAGCTCTATGCCACTGAATGCTGAAATTTATTTGAAACAGAATTCAGTCTACCAAGCTTGACAATGCTACAACCAATCTCACCAGCTCAGTGGCCTAGTGGTAGAGTGTTCGCCCTGAGACTGGGAGGTCGTGGATCGATCCCCGGCCGGGTCATACCAAAGACTATAAAAATGGGACCCACTGGGTCACACTTGTATACATTCATTCCTCTTTAAGTTCATTCCGGTCTTTCTGCGCATGCCCGTTTCCTTGCCCTTCTGTCATGATGACGTATATAGCGTGCATAGCAATGGACTGAGACAGAGCAGTCGGACTCATTGGACTCACCGATTTCAATTCGCCAAAGCACGGTCTTCTATCTCCCTTTTTTGCCCTTCTACCTTCCTTCTCCTCCTCAACAGACAAAGCATTAGGGACTTTAAGCAGTGGCAGATTTTGCCACGGTTAGAAATAGATCTGCACTCCGCTAATCGAGACTTAAAGGCTAAGTTCGGTTTTTTGACACCTGGGCCTTATTTTTAGGAATAAATACGCTCGTAGACTCACCCAGACAATTTTGGTGGAGCTCGGAGCCGTTTTCGAGCAATTTAGATCCATCTGACAGCGTTTTCTCTCATGCCATAGAAGCGGACGGGGCCAGACATCTGTAGCACCTCTTGTCAATAAAGTACTCAGGTGAAGATAAAAAATAAAAAAAATCAATGTGTTGACACTTGTATAACTCAATGACAGAAGCACTTTAAAGTTTTTTTCCCACAGTCAGCATCACAGTTTCCTTTCAAATGAGACCATGCATGTACATGTACTAAAAATGGAAAAATAACATCTCTCAGTTTACTTTGGATATGCCTTGGATAGGTGTTTTAGCTTAATTTCACAGGACCACTATATAAACAACCACAAAGGTTGTTTGTACAAGCAGAAATTACAACCCCCAATAAGATATTTGTTAGGCAAAAGGATATTTTATTATTATTGCCACCCGACATAGTTGGTGGTAATTGTTCTGGTACAGCATGGTAGCCCAGTTCCAATGCAAAGAGAGAGGGAGAGTAGAGAAAAATAAACAAGCAGCAGACACTATAAACCATTACAACAGTGCACCATGGATGTATTTAGCGACCTGGATACAGCATTGGGGCTCCATTCATTCCTATAGATGTTGCTCAGTGGCGCATGAAGTCCAAATCGCCTTATTTGCGCAGTATGAAATTACCCAGATGACTGGTGCTGCTTGCGCATTATTGGGCTCATAGAACAGCCACACCAGAGACTTACAGCTGCCAAGCATGGCCGAACCCAGCCAGGCACGGCCAAGTTTAGCTGAGCGGCCACCTTCCACTTTAGCGCAAGCTTGAATGGCGTTAAAATAATCTAATCTTGCGGATCTTTTAGACTTTCTAAATGTTATCAGACCAAATGGATTAAATCCTGATAGTGGCATGAGTAATTTTGCTGGGGTATTGACGCTCTAAACAAATTATCCACATGCATTTTCCAATGTAAGTTTATGGGAAAAGTCTTTTTGGGCCCAATGGCATCACATGAAGGACCCACGGAAATTGCAGTACTACCATTTGACCACTAAGAAAATCTCCACAGCCCAGTGCACTTCCTGGGGGCCTGCAGCACACAAAAAAGTAATCACATAGTTCTTAAAAAAATGATGTGGGAAAAAAATATGTACAGTTCAGTCCCCCAGCATGTCAAGTAGCTCAATAGGCAAAAAATTACAATGGTTGATGAACTAGTGCAGGTAGTTTAGTCTGGGTTCAGTCCAGGGCCTGTAGGTCAACTTGTGGAGAGGTTAGCAAGGGCAGTTAAGCATTCTGACTCCTGTAGGAAAGAAGCTGTTTTTGAATCTAGTGGTGTTGGGTAAAATCAACCTATAGCGCCTGAGTGACAATCTGCATCACTTTTCTTGTCTGAGACAGTGAGAGATGATGTCAGGATGTTTTCTAAGATGGTTTTGTAGAAGTAGACCTGGGCCTTTGTGATGATGTGTTTGGTATGGATGTTCCATTTAGGAGTGTTACTGATATAGGTACCAAGGAACTTAAAGGAGTCTGTCAGTTACGTGTTGGTCAGAAATATGAACATGGGCTTTGATTAGGGTTGGGACTCGTTAGGATTTTAACGATTCCAATTTCTTACCGATTCCTTCTTAATGGCCCGATTCCTTACCGATTCCACTTAATGTTTCCTACATTATATTCATTATACTTGCTATACTTAAACAAGTGTATAATAAACACAAATGCAATCATACAAATACAAAATCTTTATTCTAACTGTTGCACAGTACAATTAGATGAAAATACACAATTGTGTGTGGTGTGTATTTCAGATTTAGAGCTTGTATCATCTGCCTGAGAATATATGACAACAAGTGATTCTCTGATTTCTACAGTAACACTATTACCTCAAATTAACCACAGCAATGTAATAAAAAATACTTATAAGCATTCATGCTTGGGCACTGTTATTTATGTGACAACACCTGAACAGAACACATACACACATTGGCTGGTTGTTTCTACCGCTCCCCTCGCTGGAAGACTCGGACCTCCCGCGGCCCACTCCCGTCTCAAACACTTGTCTTCCTCTCTGCGGAGCACCCACGGCGCACGCCCATCCTGTTAAATAGCCTGTAACCATAACAACTGTGTGACACAAACTCAGTGCTTTAATAGGCTAATTAAATGATGTCGGGCTCGGTCGGTTTTGAACAGAAATATACTGCCCATTGCCACACTCTGATGGAAATGCACATGACGGGGGTTTTTTTCAACCTAGGAACCGTTTGCAGGAACTGTTACTCCAAATGTGATGGAACCGGTTCCAGAATCGAAACTTTGGACCCAGTTCCAGAAAAGAACCAGATCCGGATCCAAACCCAAGATTTGATGTTTGCCTTCATCCTTGAATTCTACAGCAATTTCCATTGCTTTTGAGGTATTGAGTAGAAGTTACTGTCCCTGCACTAGTGTACCGCCCAATTTACCTCATGACGGTATGGAGTCTCATCATTGTTACTGATGAGAACAGTGATGATGGGTGCGGCTACATGATGGCTTCTCATTCAGAATGAAATATATCTGAATGAAATGATTTGGAATTAAAGTCTTTCCAGGTAGTTTACATGGGAAATATTCATTCCGAATGAGGGTTTACATGGGAGATCAGTTTAATCGCCTTTGAATCGCCTGTATTCAGGTCCGAGCAAGGTTTGGGGCAGGAAAGGTTTCTGATTGGATAGGGGGCAGGGCGGACGTTAGGTGTTTATGTTTACCAGAAGAAAACACTTTTGTCCTCGCTCCGGATAACAAGATGCTTGACGATGCTGTTCTTAGTGCCTTTTTCGGGCTTGTTTTGCTACGGCTCCCGTAAATAAATCTCTCCTGGTGCTGGTACCGTAGCCGTCAAATCCACAGTAGTCATTAAGCAGGTTGCTGCAGTAGCTGACAGCTGATCGCTCACCACGTGACAGGGATGAGGGTAAAAACACAGCTCAAGTGAGCTATCTCAGTTAGGTCAAAATGTCTTTCAAAAGGGCCAGAGAGAAGTTGCTCTATGCATTAGATGACAAGTTAATATCAGAGGAAGAGTTTTTGTTATTATATGACGTGAACAAATCTAAGAACTTAGATTTACCATATCAACACTATATGTGCGTTTTTACCTGGATGAAATGGAGGAGGATGAATGTCTGGCGGAGTTCAGAGTGAGAAAGTGCGACCTTCCAGTGTTGGCAGATGTGCTTGGGATTCCAGACAAGTTCATCCGTGATCAGAGAAGTGTCGTGGGAGGGATGGAGGGCTTATGTATGCTCCTAAAGAGGCTGGCATGAAGGAATGGAATTAAGACTAATGTACATAGTATTTATAGGGTATACTGAGAAATTATATACCGTATGCAATGCAAGGATGAGGGGAGAATATAGCCTATAGCAGAAAATATTTCACTATGGTTTTTATACAGTGAAATATACATAGTATTCTATGTCTGTGGGAAAGGATTGCTGAAACATGTAATATATAGTGTGTCACTATCAATTGTAGAACACGTTTTATTTCAGAAATATAATGAAAACCATTTAATCACGCATTGTAGTGACTACTTGAGATGCTTTGTTTTCTCGTAGTGAGTCAGCGGGCTACGGCAGGCAACACCAGCACTAAGGCTTAAAGGCTAAGTTCGGTTTTTTGACACCTGGGCCTTATTTTTAGGAATAAATACGCTCATAGACTCACCCAGACAATTTTGGTGGAGCTCGGAGCCGTTTTCGAGCAATTTAGATCCATCCGACAGCGTTTTCTCTCATGCCATAGAAGCGGACGGGGCCAGACATCGAAGCCCCTAAATTAGACATTATCTGCTGCGAAACTCGCTCATTTCACCTACATTTTATAAATGAATGGCCAGTGTTATCACCATGTCAGCTCAACTTCCTTGTTATGGTCATCCGGGGCTTTACAAGGATGGGTATATTTTGATGACGTCATAGACGTGCACCGCAGGAGCGCAGTCCAGCCGGCGCTAGGCTAGGAGCTACACGGATACAAACAATGGTTCGTCATTGCGTTTTTCCACTTTGTCCAAACAAAATGACTAGTTGGACAAAGTTCACATTCCACAGGCTTCCTTTGAAAAACCCGGAGTTACTAAAGCTCTGACTTGTTGTCCTGAAAATGGACCCGAATATTCCTATGTAAGAACTGAGGAGCGTTAGTCACCGGGTCTGCAGCGCTCACTTCGCTCCAGAAACCACACTGAACTGAATTTCCTAAATGCCAAACTCATGTCTATGAAACTGTCAACCGTGTTTCTACATTATTTTTTCTGTGTAATAGCCTGAGTCTGCTGTCTGCATTCCAGATCATACATAACTACAAAGTAAAGACATCATACCCAAGTTATTTATTTATAAAGCAAACACTCATAGAAAATATACCCTTTTTTCATTTGTATGGGCTACTTACTCTATCGAAAGTTGTCCGTTCGGTCCTGCTGGCTTCGGCTACGTCTGCCAGTTGACTCTCGGGACATGAAAAAAAAAGTCTCTACCACAGCCCGGTTTGTCATAGCAGAAAAATCTTCCAGTGTAGTGAGACACGTATTTTGGGGGGCATCAATACGTGTTTCCTCTGGTCTCAAGTCCCACTCTGAGCAGCAAAGGCTCTCCTCTTCTGTTGTCTGTGGCGTGTCCACAACAACACCACCAGTTAGCCCCCATTCGCTTTTTCTCTGGCCAGCTGTTCAGCTCTTTCCCTCTGCATCCTCCTTTCAAATAGCTCCTCGTCGGTGTATTCTGGCTCAAAACGATACGGGCATCCATCATACTCAAAGTCGTCATCAGACACTTCTACATCGGATAAATATTCCATCATGTTGCACAAGAATAGCTGTGTAGCTGTATAGCCTAGCCTAGCGCCGGCTGGACTCAGCCATAGATATACATAGAAAGGCTAGATAGCTTACCTACGCTGTGAGCCAATGCGGACTGACGTCGTCACACGGCGGCTATCTTACCTCGGGGCTGCTGGCCCACTGATAACATTAATGTCTATGGTGCATGTACTGTTTCAATGACCATATCCTGCTCAAATTTCAACTGATTTTCAAACGGATTGGTTTGTTCTAAACGCCAGAGATGTAGTTATGTTTCTGCATATTTACGGATAATTATAACCATGGACTTTCATATTAAATTAAAAAGTAGAGCAATACCTGCCATAGCTGCACGCATACACACACAGTAAAATTAAATTGTCAGTGTTTTTTTTTTTATTTTTTATTTGCTTTAACATAAAAATAATTATACCACAAATGTAAAAAATTCCACGGCCTGTTGGAAATTATGTTTGTGTTATTTTAGGGTCACATAACAACTCATGTGTATAGTTTTAAAGGTCAAGGGGATGGTTCGTTCATCTTACCCATTCTGCTACATATAGTTTAATATAAAAATTAAAATAAACACATTCAGTAACATGACATAAAGGTTCTTTTATTAACCAGATGTGCACAATTACAAAACAATTCAACATTCACTCCAAAACAACAGTCACACTAAACCATGCGAAATTCACTCCAAATCAACAGTCACTCAACCTTAAAAACATGAGAAGATACCGAGATATGAATTATTGACAACATTTTACACCCTTCTTACCTTTAACATTAATGATAAAGACAAAAATACAGAGCTAAATTATGATATTGTTGGGGTAATTCATGTAGCCTATGCTTGAATGCCATTATGTAAACTTAAATAAGTCAATAACAGTAACATGTTAAAAAAATGTGAAAAAGAAATATTCAATGATTATTATGTAAACAAATGGTAGAAGCATTTCTAAAATGTCAGGGTGAAAATAACTTGTATTGTACAAGTACAAATTTAACTACGTTAGTAACAATTATCCTAAATATGTCCCTCAAGTCATTTCTTACGAGTGAAAGGTGATTCCACGGGCTCTTGTGTGGACAGAACGTTCATTTGCGTATCCATGTGCTGCACTAAAGTCTGGCATCTTGAACTGTGTTGAGTATTTCTGTAAACACATTTACTGTATCACAATGAATCTAAATTAAGGATATATTTTACTAATGAAACAGCTTGGAAATCATATTATGTATGTTAAAACAAAGGAGTAATTCTGCCTTTCCCACCTGTAAAGAATTATGTCCAGGCTACTTTGTAATAGTCCCAGTTGCCCACTATGTCACATTCACAACCTCTTGTTTCTTTGCTAGCTAATAAACACAACTGCATCCACACAAATCGTCATTTAGACAAAATATGTGGTTGTCACAAAATTATTATTGGTCTCACGGAAACCTATATAATAATTGAAACTCCCAGATTGCAGCCTTGCAAATGGCTGTGACAGACATACAACTATGCAGCAAAATGAAATCGATTTTCGAAAAGAAAAGCTGCACTTTCAGCATGTCCGTGCGGTCTGAATCATAGCCACGTTAATAAGGTTTTTAATAAACCAAACCGTTTGTAAATCCGTCAAGATTTCAGCGAGTTAAGTGTATTTTTGTTTGTGTCGGTCGCTCACCTTCCGTCCACTACTGTAGAGTGCGCGAGGAAAGTCCCCCTAGATAAGATGGCCGCTCGGTGACGTCGCCTGCGAAAGTCCCATCAGCCATCTAGCCTTTCTATGTATATCTATGGACTCAGCTGCGCTACTGCGGCGCACGTCTATGACGTCATCAAAATATACCCATCCTTGTAAAGCCCCGGATGACCATAACAAGGAAGTTGAGCTGACATGGTGATAACACTGGCCATTCATTTATAAAATGTAGGTGAAATGAGCGAGTTTCGCAGCAGATAATGTCTAATTTAGGGGCTTCGATGTCTGGCCCCGTCCGCTTCTATGGCATGAGAGAAAACGCTGTCGGATGGATCTAAATTGCTCGAAAACGGCTCCGAGCTCCACCAAAATTGTCTGGGTGAGTCTATGAGCGTATTTATTCCTAAAAATAAGGCCCAGGTGTCAAAAAACCGAACTTAGCCTTTAAGCCTTAGTGCTGGTGTTGCCTGCCGTAGCCCGCTGACTCACTACGAGAAAACAAAGCATCTCAAGTAGTCACTACAATGCGTGATTAAATGGTTTTCATTATATTTCTGAAATAAAACGTGTTCTACAATTGATAGTGACACACTATATATTACATGTTTCAGCAATCCTTTCCCACAGACATAGAATACTATGTATATTTCACTGTATAAAAACCATAGTGAAATATTTTCTGCTATAGGCTATATTCTCCCCTCATCCTTGCATTGCATACGGTATATAATTTCTCAGTATACCCTATAAATACTATGTACATTAGTCTTAATTCCATTCCTTCATGCCAGCCTCTTTAGGAGCATACATAAGCCCTCCATCCCTCCCACGACACTTCTCTGATCACGGATGAACTTGTCTGGAATCCCAAGCACATCTGCCAACACTGGAAGGTCGCACTTTCTCACTCTGAACTCCGCCAGACATTCATCCTCCTCCATTTCATCCAGGTAAAAACGCACATATAGTGTTGATATGGTAAATCTAAGTTCTTAGATTTGTTCACGTCATATAATAACAAAAACTCTTCCTCTGATATTAACTTGTCATCTAATGCATAGAGCAACTTCTCTCTGGCCCTTTTGAAAGACATTTTGACCTAACTGAGATAGCTCACTTGAGCTGTGTTTTTACCCTCATCCCTGTCACGTGGTGAGCGATCAGCTGTCAGCTACTGCAGCAACCTGCTTAATGACTACTGTGGATTTGACGGCTACGGTACCAGCACCAGGAGAGATTTATTTACGGGAGCCGTAGCAAAACAAGCCCGAAAAAGGCACTAAGAACAGCATCGTCAAGCATCTTGTTATCCGGAGCGAGGACAAAAGTGTTTTCTTCTGGTAAACATAAACACCTAACGTCCGCCCTGCCCCCTATCCAATCAGAAACCTTTCCTGCCCCAAACCTTGCTCGGACCTGAATACAGGCGATTCAAAGGCGATTAAACTGATCTCCCATGTAAACCCTCATTCGGAATGAATATTTCCCATGTAAACTACCTGGAAAGACTTTAATTCCAAATCATTTCATTCAGATATATTTCATTCTGAATGAGAAGCCATCATGTAGCCGCACCCATCATCACTGTTCTCATCAGTAACAATGATGAGACTCCATACCGTCATGAGGTAAATTGGGCGGTACACTAGTGCAGGGACAGTAACTTCTACTCAATACCTCAAAAGCAATGGAAATTGCTGTAGAATTCAAGGATGAAGGCAAACATCAAATCTTGGGTTTGGATCCGGATCTGGTTCTTTTCTGGAACTGGGTCCAAAGTTTCGATTCTGGAACCGGTTCCATCACATTTGGAGTAACAGTTCCTGCAAACGGTTCCTAGGTTGAAAAAAACCCCCGTCATGTGCATTTCCATCAGAGTGTGGCAATGGGCAGTATATTTCTGTTCAAAACCGACCGAGCCCGACATCATTTAATTAGCCTATTAAAGCACTGAGTTTGTGTCACACAGTTGTTATGGTTACAGGCTATTTAACAGGATGGGCGTGCGCCGTGGGTGCTCCGCAGAGAGGAAGACAAGTGTTTGAGACGGGAGTGGGCCGCGGGAGGTCCGAGTCTTCCAGCGAGGGGAGCGGTAGAAACAACCAGCCAATGTGTGTATGTGTTCTGTTCAGGTGTTGTCACATAAATAACAGTGCCCAAGCATGAATGCTTATAAGTATTTTTTATTACATTGCTGTGGTTAATCCCCTGGGGGTGGTAGGGGGTAGTGTGGCTCTTACGGGCTCCATACATGTGGCCGATTCGAATTGGGCTCCCTGGTCAGAGTGTATCCTCTCTGGACAGCCGAAGTCTTGGATAATATGCTGCCAAAAATGCTTTTGTGGTTGTTACTGCTGTCTGATCCTTTGTTGGAATGGCCCAAGCATATCTTGAAAAAACATCTATTGCTACCAGGATGTATGGATATGCATCTGCGGGTCGGCCTAAAGACAAGTAGTCAACCTGCACCAATTCCATGAGGTGAGAGGTAACAATAGAGTTCAAGGGGGCCCTTACCTCAGGCTGTGGGCTTTGGGACCAGCAGTGACTACAGTTGGTGGACAACTGGTGCACATCATCCCCTTGTGCCAGCCAACAGAACCTCCGCTGTAACAGGGACAACGTTTTAGCTCCTGCCAAATGGCCTGCTGCGTTGTGGTATTCTTCCCACACCAATCGTCTCCATCCATCTGGAACTACAATTTGTTCTACCTGTTGTGCTGGAACCTTGTTCTTCCCTCACTTTTACTAGGAGATTCCCCTTCATTTGGAGTTGGTGCCAACATTTAGAATATGCTTTCAACAATTTTGATTTATACCCTCATGTGGAATGTGGCTGCTGGATCATTGGCTTTCGTCTTTGAACTTTTCTGTGATTGCCCACTTAAGACCAAGCAGCTCCAATTTGAACGAACTGTAATTCTTGTCATTCTGTTCATCCGGGCTTAAGGTTCGACTGGCGTAAGCTATTACCCTTTCCTTGCCCTCTTGTACTTGGCAGAGCAAGGCACCCAGTCCCCCAAAGCTTGCGTCAGTATACAGTTTAAAGGGCAACTTGAAATCTGCATACGCAAGGATAGGGGCAGTCGCCAGCATCTCTTTAAGTGATTCAAAGGCTCTTTGACAGTCTGAGCTCCATTCAACAGGATGGTTTTTGGAACTTGGCTGTTTAACGCCATGTGTAAGTGCATGTAACGGTGCAGCAATCTTTGAAAAGGAGTGGATGAAGCGTCTATAGTAGCCTACTAAACCAAGGAATGAGCGTACTTGCCGTACAGTAGTGGGTGGGGGCCAGTCTACTACCGCCTTGATCTTTTCTGGATTCGGGGCCACTGCCTGTGGACTGACCATATGGCCGAGGTAACTCACTTCCTTCTTGAATAGGGCACACTTTTTAGGCTGCAGCTTTAAGCCATGTTGGTGCAATTTCTGAAACACTCTCTCTAGATGGGTTAGATGTGTGTCAAATGAATCAGAATACATGATGATGTCATCAAGGTAAATAAGGAGAGAGTCATTTACCTGTGATCCAAGGCAACGCTGCATTAGCCTCTGGAAGGTCGCTGGTGCATTACAGAGGCTGAAAGGCATCCAATCAAACTCATAAAGCCCCAGTCCCTATCTGCAGGATCAACTTCAACCTGCCAGTACCCACTAGCAAGGTCCAGCGTTGAGTACCACTCTGCTTTAGACAGGGTGGTCAGGGACCTTGTGAGTGAGGGCGTTCAGGTGTCTGTAATCAACACAGAACCTCCGTGTACCAGATTTCTTTTTTACTAGGGCGAATGGGGCTGCCCAGGCGTTACTGCTTTCTCAAACAATTCCTTTATCTACCATATCCTGTAGCATGGACCTTAGTTCTTGATAGAGCTTCGGTGGTATGGGCCGATACTGTAAGAAAAATGCTCAACTTCAGCAAACACTGAAATGAAAAGACTCGGAGAACCACGGAGAAAAGTTACAGCCAACGGGGTTACTTTAATCGCAAAACATCAGCATATAACAGATACACTGGTTTACACACTGAATCAGTTGGAACAGCCCCCAACAGTCACACTTCAAATTGCTTTTATACTGGGCGTCTGCTCGGGGGGGGGGGGGGGGGGGGGGGGGGGGGGTTCTCCTGATTTCCTGTTGCTACTTTGCTTGACCTCCCAAGGCTTGACTTACATACAAACTACTCAAATTATCAAAACACCTTTTATGGGTCCTTTTGCTGCCAAATCTGATATTTGACCAGCTGCTTTCTAAACCTTGAGTAACTGTTTATCTTTAGTATGACATGATACATTATCTGCCTCTACAATACCTTGCTCGGGAGGGAGGGGCATCACCGGTGGGTATCTGATGGAGCACAGCACTGGTCCACCCAAAGTCTTCCTCATCTTGGGCAAACACACCCTTCCATTTAGCCAGGAGCCTCTCCACTCTCTCTTGCTGAGTTTGGTTGAGGTTAGTGCATTGTGGAACCCCACCCGAGGTGCCATCCTCAGCAACTTCTTGGATTGCACGTACTGCTACCACCAGCTCTCCACTTGGCAATTCCTGAAATTCAAGGTGGTTGGTATGGATTGGATCAAGAGATATTTGACACACCTTAGCCAATGGCTGGCGCTGAGGAATCTCAATGGGGTAAGGGTGTGGATTACACACACGTATTGGAATTCTGTGATTCTTAAAACCAACCACTGCGTGTGCTACTTGCCAGTCGGTCTCTGTGTCCATGCCCTCTACCAAAGCAGTGTAGTGTGTCTTACCAGAGTCTCTGGGATGTGTGCCCACAACATTATCTCGCTCTCTGCCGGCACCACGACAGGTTGTTGTTTGGTCAAGCGGACAGTAACAGGCATCTTTTCGGTCGGTCCCACTGTCATCATTCTCTGGCAGCAGGCCAAGGCTCGTTCCCACTCTTGGCGGGAGCCCTGGGGGATAGCAGACTTGAAAGCTTCTAGTCCTGGATGAGCCCCTAGATGCAGTCTGGTCCATACAGGGCCAATCACATTCATCCCCAGTAACCCCTGATCAGGCCCCATGATTTCATCAGAGACAATCAGCACCCCCCTATCTGGAACTTTGATTTGCCCAATCTGGAAGTCAAACATTGCATACCCCACGTATGGGATCTGTAGCCCATTTGCTGCTTTTAATTTTAGCCACTCAATTTTTCTTTTCACTTCAGCCTGCTTATTAAAATGTTTCTTAAAAAAGGTCTCACTGAAAAGGGTTACCTGCGATCCTGTGTCGAGTAGGCATGGGATGGTGACTCCCTCAGCCGTTACCATAGACTGTATAAAATAATGGACGTAGTCACCGTGACGTCACCCATCCGTTTCTGAGGAGCGAATTTGAAGCTCAAAATACTCCGCTCTGGACATCGCTATCTTGGCAGTGCCTGACTCCGCCCAAAAATTGGCAAAGAGGCGGGCCGAAGGAAGCCTGGTTGCTTAAACACGCCCACCTCGCTCGGCGCTGCTAAGTTAGCTAAGGTTAGCAAGCTAGGCTAAGAAGCTACGAGGCTAAGAAGCTACGCTACTTTGGCTAGCCCTGTGGTGTTGGCTGCTCCCGCTTTGTGCCAGCTCCCTCACGAAACTTGAGGTAAGTTGAGTTTAGCTTAAAGTAACGTTATACAACAAACCTTGAAACAGTGATTCAGCTGTTATCTTAAAAAAAACGCTTCAATTTTTTTTAAATATACAATGCTAATTATTTATTACACTCATTTTACTTTCATATGCAGTGTGGAGCACTGGTGACCAGAGAGGTGCAGAGACCTTGGGAAGCACCCTCAGCATGCCAGGCGTCCCTGTCTGCTGGTTTGGCTGGGGTGAACTGCAGTGGAGAGGCCTTCTCTCCTTCTTTTCCCACTCCCTGCGAGGAAGAGCAGCACCAGATGTCCTCATCATCCACTGTGGCAGCAATGACATGGGGAAGGTCAGCAGTGTCAAGCTGGTCAGCATGATGAAGGAGGACCTGCACCAGCTTCACCTCCAGCATCCTGGCATTAAGATAGCATTTTCTTCATTGGCCAAAAGGTGCAGGTGGGAGGCTGGTCAGGGTTCCCACTCTTTTCTTGAAATTATTTTCCAGGACTTTTCCAGGACATTTTCAGGACTTTTTCAGCTGCTACAGTACGAGTCAAGTCATCACAACATACACTAATAAATTCCACCCCCAAGCTTTGGAGAAGTGTTATTTTCTACAATTGTACCTTATATTTTGTACATTTAACCAGATTGCTTCAATGTTTATACCTCTCCCTCTTTCTCTCTTGTACTTTCTCCACAAAATATTTTTATATGTTCAATAAATCACCAAAACAATTTCCTTTCGTTCATCTGTTTACTTACAGTTTATTTTGTGCATCTGACACCTGCATTCTTAAAGTTAAAATCAAAATCACTGCAAAAATAAATCAAAAATATAAATATCAAAATCAAATCCTATCCTGCAGTGCAAAAAGGTCAATATAAAACAAAGCAATGTCATTTAAATTAAAATGTTCCTCTAAAAAAAATCTCAGTTACTGTAGCTTCTTGACACTCTCCTGCAGGTCTTTCAGTGTTTTTGCTAGAGCTTGTAGCTCTTCCTTTTTCTCAGCCACACTTTTGCGATAAGCATTGGATTTGGACAGTAATGTGAAGTCCTGTTTTTTTTCTGCATTCACTGCCATTCCGTCTGCCTCTTTCTGCATCATCTCCCTGCTTTTCATTATTCTTCTCTGTTTTGCTTTGACATTTTCTATGTCTTGGTAGAGCTCTGTTCTTTTCTTCTCATTTGCAGTTTGTTCATTTTTCTTTTTTTCATCCTCGAGGTACTGCATATACCTCATTCTTGCTCCTTTGCAGTGTTGGATTAAGTCTTTTGGCAGGGCTTCATCAACTGCACACTCAGCCATTGCATCCTGTACCATGCACAATGCTATCAGACTCTTCTCCTTCAAGATTTCTACTAGCATGCCCTTGTTGAAGGAGTACCCTCACTCCACTGCTGCTTGTCCATGAGACAGAGTGAGGAGACATTTCATCATGTCCCACAGTGCTGCATACTCTGCTCTGCCACCGACAAATCTCCCAAAAAATTCTTCAAGCCTGCAACTGTATGAAAAATCTTGGAATTCTGCCTTAAGGTTTGCACTTGCATGCACTGAGAATGTTTTATAATGAGCAAGGATTTTGTCACACTCTGAGGCAGTGCACCACCCTGCATTGAGGAGAATCTGTAGGAGTTTCTCAAACATTGCTATTGTACGCTCAGTCTCTGTCACCATGATCACAGGGTTGAGGGAGCTCATGTGCTGCACTGCTGGGTACAAAAGAGGACTTCTCTCCATAATTTGCAGGTCACAGCAAGGAAGGAGACACATTCCTTCTTGAACACCTGTATGTTCACTGGATTTTCCTGGAGCTTTTCAGATGCCTTCTCTAAAGCTTGTTTTGTGGCAAATCCTGTGTCCAGTTGTTTGAGTGGCACATGGATTGATTTGTTTTGGAGGTCAAGTTTCAGCAGCTGGACAGGTGTTTTCATCTTCTCCAATTCTTCCCTTTTAATAAAGCATGACAGCAAGCATCTCAGGATGGACTGGAGCTCTTTTGCTAAGAAAGGCACCATTGGTGCATCTGTCTGGAATTTCTCCAAAAAAGGCTTCAGCTGTCTAGCAACAAATGCAAAAAACTGGAGCTTAGCCTGAAAAAGAGGGTCAGCTGTGGCCCCTTTTACTGTACAGTAGGATGCAGATGATGGTACTTTGCTTTTTGGGAGTTTCTGGTGGCTGCTGATGTACTGTTGCACAGCTGGCCACACTTCTATTGCCCGCTCAGCAACTGCTAAGTCTTCAACTCATCGATGGGCACAGAACTTCAGAGGAAATTCTGTTGTTTTGGTCACCTCAATGAAGTCAGCTCGTCTTGCTGGTGAGTCATGGAACATCTGCCAAAGTGCTCTGAGCACATCTCCCACCTTCCAACCTGTTTCTCTCTCTCCATCTTGAAAACTTCCATGAACAACATGCAAACAACAACTTCCCAAATTGATCATCTTTGGTGCATCTGGGTCCTCTCGGCTTTTGTCCTCTTGGAATATCCTCAGGAGCTTCCAGTTGATGGCAGGGCCATCCATTGAAATCTGTAAGAGCTTATTGGGATTAAGTGGTGACAGGGCTCTCTTGATTTTTTCCAGAAGCTTCTCTGCTTGAGTGTGTCCCATAAACTCTGAATCAAAATAATGCACCACAACCTTCCTTTTACGTTCACTCCAGTGCCTCACTACAACATCCAACTGTTCTGTCTGTGTCACTTTATTCAATCAATCAATCAATCAATCAATCAATCAATTTTATTTATAAAGCCCAATATCACAAATACAATTTGCCTCACAGGGCTTTACAGCATACGACATCCCTCTGTCCTTTAGACCCTCACAGCGGATAAGGAAAAACTCCCCAAAAAAACTCCTTTACCGGGGGAAAAAAATGGTAGAAACCTCAGGAAGAGCAACTGAGGAGGGATCCCTCTTCCAGGACGGACAGACGTGCAGTAGATGTCGTACAGAACAGATCAGCATAACAAATTAACAGTAATCTGTATGACACAATACAGTAATCTGTATGACATCCTCGGTAATGACAGTAGCTTACAACAACATTCATGAAAGTAATAATACTGTCGTTATAGTTCTGGCTACTGTGGTACAATATGTTGAAAGTATATATTAGTATCAGGCAGTCTACATGTATGATAATATCATATGTCTATAATAGCAGTAGAAGTATGACTAATGATTAATGATGGCAGCAGCAGCAGCAGCAGCAGGCATCTGGCAGGACCACGGCAGCAGCACAACCACACACGTCACACTATCCAGGCACCGCTGCAATACGAGTTAACCTGAGAGACAGTGGAGCACAAAGGCTCCGGAGAAGAAACCGAGTTAGTGACATCCAGAATGGCCGAGTAAAATAGATACAGTAATAGGATACGAGAGAGAGAGGGAGAGAGAGAGAGGGAGAGAGAGAGAGAGAGAAGGTGCCCGGTGCATTAAAGGTGGTCCTCCGGTTGACTAGGCCTAAGTCAGCCTAACTAGGGGCTGGTACAAGGCAAGCCCGAGCCAGCCCTAACTATAAGCTTTATCAAAGAGGAAAGTCTTAAGTCTAGCCTTAAATGTGGAGACGGTGTCTGCCTCCCGGACCGTAACAGGAAGATGATTCCACAGGAGAGGAGCCTGATAGCTGAAGGCTCTGGCTCCTGATCTACTTTTGGAGACTTTAGGGACCACGAGTAACCCTGCGTTCTCAGAGCGCAGAGTTCTGGTGGGATAATAAGGCACTATGAGCTCTCTAAGATATGACGGAGCTTGACCATTTAGAGCTTTATAAGTTAACAGTAGGATTTTAAATTCAATTCTGGATTTTACAGGGAGCCAGTGCAGAGAAGCTAAAACAGGAGAAATATGATCTCGTTTCTTAGTTCCTGTTAGTACACGTGCTGCTGCATTCTGAATTAGCTGAAGAGTTTTTAATGATTTACTAGAGCTACCTGATAGTAGAGAGTTACAGTAATCCAGCCTCGAGGTAACAAAAGCGTGGACCAATTTTTCTGCATCTTTTTGGGTCAAGATAGGCCTAATTTTTGCAATATTACGCAGATGAAAAAATGCAGTCCGTGAGGTTTGTTTTAAATGAGAATTGAAAGACAGATCTTGATCAAATGTTACTCCGAGGTTTCTTACGGTAGTGGTAGAGGCCAGAGCAATGCCATCGAGAGAAACTATGTCATCAGATAAAGAGTCTCTGAGTTGTTTGGGGCCAAGAACAATAACTTCAGTTTTGTTTGGATTTAACATCAGGAAATTGGTGCTCATCCAGGTTTTTATGTCTTTAAGACAATTATGAAGTTTAGTTAATTGATCCCTTTCTTCTGGCTTCATCGATAAATACAACTGTGTATCATCCGCATGACAATGGAAATTTATAGAGTGATTTCTAATGATGTTACCTAAAGGAAGCATATATAGAATAAATAGGATTGGTCCAAGCACAGAACCTTGCGGAACTCCAAAACAAACTTTAGTACGTACGGATGATTCATTATGAACGTCAACAAATTGAAAACGATCAGATAAATAAGATTTAAACCAGCTTAGTGCAGAACCTTTTAGGCCAATTAAGTGTTCCAGTCTCTGTAACAGAATTTCATGGTCAACAGTGTCAAACGCTGCACTAAGATCTAATAAAACAAGTACAGAGACGAGTCCTTTGTCTGAAGCAATCAGAAGGTCATTTGTAATTTTCACTAGAGCTGTCTCAGTGCTATGATGCGCTCTAAATCCTGACTGTAATTCCTCAAATAAATTATTATCCTGGAGAAAATCACACAGCTGGTCTGCGACTACTTTCTCAAGGATCTTTGACATAAAGGTAAGATTAGATATTGGTCTATAGTTGGCTAACACCTCTGGATCCAGGGTGGGCTTTTTTAGTAGAGGTTTAATTACAGCTACCTTAAAAGACTGTGGTACATAGCCTGTTAATAAGGATATATTGATCATGTCTAATATATGGGTGTTAACTAAAGGTAAGACCTCCTTGAGTAGCCTAGTTGGGATGGGGTCTAAGAGACACGTTGATGATTTAGATGATGAAATCACTGCGGTCAATTCTTGAAGAGAAATTGGGGAGAAGGAATCTAAATAAATATTAGGTGTTACAGCTGTGTTTGAGGTTAGATAGGTACTATCTGAGGACAGGTCGTCATGAATTTTGCCTCTAATAGCTAGAATTTTGTCATTAAAGAAGCTCATAAAATCATTACTGCTAAGGGTTAAAGGAATACAAGGCTCAATAGAGCTTTGACTCTCAGTCAGCCTGGCTACAGTGCTGAAAAGAAACCTGGGGTTATTTTTGTTTTCTTCTATTAAAGCTGAGTAATAGTTTGCTCTGGCATTGCGGAGGCCCCTCTTATAAGTTTTGAGACTGTCTGCCCAGATTACACGAGATTCTTCCAGTTTGGTTAATCGCCAATTCCTTTCAAACTTTCGCGATATTTGCTTTAATTTACGGGTTTCAGAGTTATACCAAGGAGCGAACTTTCTTTGTTTTGTTAACTTCTTTTTAAGAGGAGCTACAGAGTCAAGTGTTGTTCGCAGCGAGCTTACGGCGCTATCAACAAATTGATCAATTCGGGAGAGGTTAAAATCGGTACGGGAAACCTCTGTTACTAAAGGACTTGGGATTGAATTTAACGACGGAGTAATCATTTTCTTAAATTTTGCGACAGCACTATCTGATAAACATCTGGTATAGTAACTGTTGCTAAGTGGCGTGTAGTCGAGTAAAAAGAAATCAAAAGTAATCAAATAATGATCCGATAGCGAGGGATTCTGTGGAAAGACTATCAATTTCAATTCCATACGTCAGAACTAGATCGAGGGTATGGTTAAAACAGTGAGTGGGTTCACGTACACCCTGACTGAAGCCAATGGAGTCTAATAATGAGATGAACGCGGTAGCCAGGGAGTCATTATCAACGTCGACATGAATGTTAAAGTCGCCTACAATAATAACTTTATCTGATTTTAGAACTAAACTGGATAAAAACTCTGAGAATTCAGATATAAATTCAGAATACGGGCCAGGAGCACGGTACACAATAATAAATAAAAGTGGCTGCGAGGTTTTCCAGGTCGGATGTAAAAGACTAAGAACAAGGCTTTCAAAAGAATTATAATCTAGTTTAGGTTTGGCGCTGATTAACAGACTAGAGTTAAAAATGGCTGCAACTCCCCCTCCTCGGCCGCTGCCTCGAGGAATGTGGGTATTATTATGACTGGGAGGAGTGGATTCATTTAGACTGACATATTCATCAGGACACAGCCAGGTTTCAGTGAGACTGAGTAAATCAATATGATTATCTGATATTAATTCGTTTACTAACACTGCTTTAGACGAAAGAGACCTGATATTTAACAGTCCGCATTTAATTCTCCTGTTTTGTCTTTCTGTCACAGAAGAGGTTTTAATTTCTATGAGGTTGTTTTGCACAACTCCTCTTTGTTTAATTTTAGATTTAAATAATTTAGGTGGTCGAGGGACAGACACCGTTGGTATAAAACTATGAAAACTATGGCTGGGTAAGTGAACTAGAAGCTCAGAGAGGCGTATAGGACTGCAGCTCTCTGTCCTGGTCTCAACTCTGGGTTGTCAGGGATTTAATCTGCTAATAAAATTTTCCAGGTTCCTAGAAATGAGAGCAGCTCCATCCAACGTGGGATGAATGCCGTCTCTCCTAATGAGACCAGGTTTCCCCCAGAAAGTTTGCCAATTATTAACGAAACCCACATCGTTTGCTGGACACCACCTGGTGTCAGGCATTCATCAAAAGATACTACATAGCACGGTGTTTTTCTTATATCTTTGATCAGTTGCTCTTTGAAATAAGGACCCAAGCCAAAACATATAAGGTAAGCTGCTTTTGTTGCGCCACATGAAAACTTTTTGGCAATTTCACTATCTGGGAACATCTGACCAAAAATGGCTGAGATATCAGAGCTGGAGTTGAATGAGTAATGTGACCTCACCATCTTAATTACCCAGCGAATCTCTGCTTCAAACACAGCTTGGCTTGAAAAAAATGCTGAGCTTCCTTGTGTTCCTGAGCTTTTCCTATGTCCACTTGTACTAGACACTTGTAATGCTGTACTTTCACTACTGACACTTTCCTTATGTACACTGGCTGTTTGTAGCTCTTTGTTTGTTGGACAGCTACTTCCCTCTCCTGTGTCTGTTGAAGGAATCTTCCTCATGAAATCTGTCATTCTTCTCTCACTGTTTAATTGTCCAGAAATCTTGACATGGCCTTGTCCCCGTGCATGACTCCTGAGTGCTGAGACACCCATGTTACCAACATCAAAAGACTTCCTGCAGAGCTTGCAATATGCCCTATGCACATCTCCAGACACTTGTCCTAGCCAGTCCCTGAACTGGTGGTGTTCTTTCCACTCAATTTTGAATTTGCACTGTCTTCCTGACATCGTGACACACTCCTGTAATTAGAGAACAACAACACACATTTGAAATTCTATTACTGCTCGTACTGACTGCTTACACAGTAAATTACTTTACATACCTTAGCTTTTTCATATTCTATGTATTATACATACTGTACACACCACATGGCACTTTACTGCTTATTTCACACATAGTTAGATGCTAAACTGCATTTTGTTGTTCCAGTATTGGTCATTTTAGGTTACTCTAGTCATTTAAGAAACAAGATTCAGGGTTGATGACTAATATCTCTAGCTAGCACCACAGTATCATATTGAACCTGAAATATTTCTAACTCTCAGACATAAATATTGTTTGCTAGCTATCTTTTTAGTCTGGCTTTTATGTAGTATCTAACTATTATAAATTTATGGTTATAACTTTATACTTATTCTATTTATTAACTTACCCATGTTGAATCCCATTCATTTATGCTAACAACATTGTTCAAATGAACATGCAAGTCTTCAGTTTTCACTGCCCTCTTTCCTCATTTAGGCTAATAAGGGGTGTGCCTCTTCGCTGTGGTCTGTGTGCATCTTACTCATGGATATATAAGATCTCACTTGGATGTTGACATCTAAATTACTTTCATTGCAGAGTAGCTAGCTAAAACCTGCATGAAAAGTCGGAGCTCTGCTCTCTGTGCACATACACAGTATTTTAATAGAGGTGAATTCCTAATGAAGTTTTTCTCATTCACATATTTTCTGTTTCTGCTGTCGGACAATGGAGCAAGTATGAAATACTGAGTAAAACGTGGCCCAGTAAGACTACCTGTTACCCGTCGCTATGTCGAAGCTGTCATGGTTGCTGTGGCTCTACTGAAACCAGAGATGTATTTCATCTCAGAGCGCACAGCCAAACGTGACGGCACGCCCACTACAGCTCTCCGCTGCTCCTCTGTCACTCAACAGAGGAGACAGAGAGGGAGAAAAACCTCACACTCGATATACAGCGATACAGCAACACTCTTGAACTGAAAGTCGCTAGTTTTGGCGCTTCTTTGGAGAAATTAAATCCTTACTTGGGTCTGAAAAGTCGGTAAATCTAGCAACAAAGTCATATGGAAACACTGGGCAGCAGAACTGTCCTGAGGGAATATGCAATTTGATTAGTTGGTAGCGTCACGTGTGGCGCTGTGCCGGCTACAAGCAGAGATGAAGCAGAGAAGCACTACAGCTCAATGTTGCCCATTAAAGGCAGCTGAAAACAGACATACATGCGTAAAATGTTTAACCCGTTTGCGTTCACCCACAAGGCAGAGAGAAGCAGAGGGAGGAAAAATAATTTTCCAGGACAACTCAAGCTTTTCCAGGAAATTTTACTTTTTTTCTCATTTTCCATGTGTTTTCCATGACTGGAAAATTGGTCAATCATTTTCCAGGTTTTCCAGGACGCGTGGGAACCCTGCTGGTGGCAATCCAGCAAAGATTGATAAGTCCAGGAAATGTGTTTACAGTGTTATGGCTACATTTGTTCATAGTTTAAATGGTGCCATAATTGAGCACCCTCACATCAGACACATTCATCTCACACCAAGGAGAAATTATATGTTTTTAAGTAAATTAGTTTATTGTCTTAAAGACCACCTCCAAATGCAGTGAACTGCTTACAGTTGGCAGTGTCACTGCTTTTGAATTTGGCCTTTAGGACACATTTTGTTAGGCCTGACTGTCAATTGAAAGGACAAACAAAGCACACACTACAGATAAAACATTAAGCATTAATGTTTAACATTGTCACTGACAAAAAATTAAGCAGTCCATTTCTGTGTGGGCCTAATTATTTTAACTTTGTACTTGAAGATAACTAGCACCTTACACCCAGCAGCAGTGCCTGAGAAGATTTTGGAGAGTAACCTTTGTTTGCTGCTCTGTTAGAAGTCTAGTTGTAACACAGAAGAATGTGACTGGATAAAAGGGCTCAAAGTGAAAAACAAAGAATTAGCTGGACACAATAGTTTTGAAGCCCCCAAGGAGGTATCACTTGTTCGCTATGTTGCCAACTCTGAGAGGGTCTTCCTCAGGCAAAGGTATCGTGACGTTTTTATAGTGAGGCAAACAGAAAGATAATCAGCCAATTATGTGGTGTTTTTTTTTTAGCCTCACTATACAAGCCTCAAGCAATACCCACAGAACCTTCTCATATGTCACAATGTCACAAATAAATAATACCTCCTACGGGACTTAAAACTATTCAGTGTGCAGATATTTCCTTCTTTTTTTTTTCGAAAAAGGAGAATCGTTTCTCAGTGAATTTTCTTCATTTGTCTTAAAGAAATGTTCAAACAAAACCAGCACATAACATCAGCTTTTCTTTTTTTTTTTTACTTTCTGCTAAGATAAATGCAAACTTGGGTAATGTTAAGACATAAATGAAAACATTAAGATGCCATTAATAACGATTATATTTTGTTAATGGTTTAAATCACCACTATATTTCCAATCATCACAGGAAACTGATGAATGACAGCTTTCAAAAAATTTGCTTTTACTCTAAAGTAAATTTTGTCTGATCCACTTTATATCACAAAAATTCTAACCATTACCCAAACAGTTTAACAAAATTAAGTCAAAGCTTGCATTCATGACATCATCACTATTAAAAGGTTACAAAAAGTACACATGAAATAAATGAAAAGATTTGTAACAATAATTATAAAACCTATGAATTAGAACCCAGTGTCATAATTTGTAAAATCTTAATTTCTTGTGAAACAACCTCTTTACTGTGGAGTAAATATCACATTGGTCGAGGCGTTGTAACTTTCCTCAAGTGTCCTACAAGAGAGAAAGATGACAGGTTAAAAACACAGGTAGAAAACATTGACTACAGCCTGTCTTGATTAAAAGCCCACTCACCACCAAAATGATCTTATTGCTGAGTAAGTGGCTGTCATTCATAAAATAGTTTTGTGTTTAAGTTCTGTAGATATTCAACTTTATATTTGAATGTGATTTTAAACTTAATTGTACTATCAAAACAACTGGAGTATGAATGTACAATATGCAGTTCATCCACATTAACATAATTGTTGCTATCAAAAGGAAACTGAACTGTTCTCAAAGCTCACTGCCACTGTGGAATCATGCTATGTTCGGCTGTCTCATTATGAGAATATTTTTCCATTCCATTGGTTCTTCAGAGACTGTGTGTGGGGAAAAAGATAGTATTCTCACTTTGATAAAGGGTCTTTGCATAAAAGGCACTAAAATGTTATGGTTGGTAAATACATGTCATGTTCCTTGATTGATAAAATCTTCATTTGGCCTTTTGCATCAGGGGAACACTAAATTGCACTGGTGTGTCAGTAATTTCACCTTATCAGTAACAATACAGAGCAAGCTGTGCCCTAATCGAGTACTTAGTAATGTATGACAATTAGTAATATATGTAATGCATTTAAATGTATTATGGACAATAATTCATCATTTTAAACTAAAAAGCTTCTTTGTGATGTACTGTATGAAAAAAGGTGTCTTTATCCTGGAGTCAGTGCTGAAGTGATGACTCCCAAAGTGTTCACTGCACAGATGGGAAGTCTTGTTTGGAGTCCAGTTCTGTCTTCTGGTGTTGAGTGTCCACTGGTCCAGTCTGTCTGGGTCACCTAGAGGAAAACTTTACACAGACAAATAGATATTAAAAGTAATATATGTGGTAGGTACCTACTTCACAGACATGTTTACATGCAAACAATACAACTTAAATTACTTCAATGTTCAACAGATCATAATCAATTTATTTTAGCAAAACAAAAAGGTGGTGGCCATTACAGTCCTCCTATTCTGTCTGTGCATTATCTATTGTTGTGTAACTACAGGCCTATGTCATACACTAATCTTAATATTTTATATGTGACAGTCAAATGTCACATTAGTTTTTTTAAAATTACGTTACACACACTATAATTTCACACAATTCGCCAGTTTTTAATTTACATACACAAGTATAGTCTTAATGTGATGCTAGTTAGCATGCTAGTTAGCCACCCATGATGGTGCCTCCTGTCACTCAAAGTGACCACGCCCTTAATTATGCGCAATTTCAAACCTTAATAACATTTAAACGGTTAGAGTTAGAAAACAATCTCAGGGTGTTTGCCAATTGTGCTGAGCCATTTGGTTCTGTTCTTTTCCATTCCTGGAAGGCTTCTCTGATCCGAAGACTGAAATTGCCCACCGTCTCCCCATTGCCAAGCGGGTGTCTCCATACAGCCTTCTAAGGATAATTTTGTCAGATGTGTCTTGCTGTTGCTTGTCTTCTAAAAAGACTTCACGTTTGGCATCACCCTCAATGGAATTAATTATAAAATCTACCTTCTGTTCCTCATTGAGAGCTCTCAAAAGAGCTTTTATTTGACTGGCCCAATCTGCAAACTTTTCTTTTTTTCCATCAAACTTGGGCTCTCAAAAGAGCTTTTATTTGACTGGCCCAATCTGCAAACTTTTCTTTTTTTCCATCAAACTTGGGGCCCATGGGACTCCCATAAACAACGCCAAATGTCACAAGGTTCTTTAAGATCTCTGGATCACAAGAATATACAGACCACGAAGACGTAAAGGCACTGTACAGTGACTTTACGTTAAAAGATGGCCATCATTAGAAAACTAGAAAAAGGGAATTAAAAAAATGTCTAGTGTTGGGACAACCAACAGAGGGCACCAGTGCACAGTCCTTGGTACTACCCCTATACTTTTGTGCACTGGCCAATCCCAGCTCCGTTCGTCCTTGGGGAGGGAATCTTGAGTGCATGGCTGTACGTGGCTGAGTTGGGACCGTCTCTTGAGCCCGCGGTGAAACTAGGGAATAGAGGGAACAACCTTGTGTGTACCAAGAGTAAACAGTGTTAATTTAGGTGGCTGGAGATTTACTCGCCTGATGTCAACGAGTTTGGAGCCTATCAGGTCCGCTCGTCTGCAGACCACTCTCTCTCCCTGGATCCCCCGGTGACTGCTTCTATCAGCTTGAGATCAGAAAAGACCCATGTGCACGAAGCGAAGTCCGCGGAGGTCCGCGCGGACTCAAAGCAGACGTCTGCAAGCCCTGTGCGCGCAAAGCTCAGATTTTACGGCCGCGCTCGGCATGTATTTTTCACATTGGGGGATTTTTCATGGACATTTTTACAGGAAACTACGACGCGGAAGTGCGCTTGACTATGGAAGCCCGAATGACTGCGGACATTCCTCGCGGAGTCCGCTCCGCTTATAGTATGCCCGAGTATGTTCGGGCCTTGAGCATTGCGCGCACAGGGCTTGCGGACGTCCGCAGAGTCCGTTCCACATACGTTCCGCCCGAGTATGTACACAGACACACATCACGTGTGGAGATACTTCACTTTCCTCTGCTGTGTCAATGTGATGACGTCATCAAATGACGTGTCGACTCGACTTCGACTTTATTGACAGATAAGGAGTTGCAGAGAAGAATCAAATATCGGCAATGGTAATTAAGAGTTACAGAAGAGTTGTAGTAAAGCAGGACCGAGGTAACAGTGAAAAGTATTAACATTCTAAATGTATACATAGCCAAAGAACAAAAAACAAACAACACTGGCAGGAAATCAGACAGCACCACTTAGTGTTGGCAACACTGATTACTTAGGAGCCATTTTTTTGTGATAAGGCAGAAGCTTTTATGATTTGCATTAATTTTCATGTCACTGGGAAGCCTATTCTGTTGTCTGATGGCCTTGACCGAGAAGGAGGATTGACCAAAAGCAGAGTTTCTTTGTGGAACTTTGCAGTCCCCTCTTGATGCAGATCTTAATACAGTTCTCTGCTCAGAACAGGCTATCACATATTTTTTCAATGGAGGGGGGACAACATTGTGAATTATTTTATGAATTAAATGAATATATGAGGAGGTAATTAGATTATCAAAACTTAATAGGTTGTATTTGGAAAGAATGTTGCAGTGGTGGTGCTGTCTTGGTTTCCTATCCAGTATTTTTATGGCCTGTCCATACAGGGATTTGATCGGCTTTAATGTGGTTTGGTTAGCCTGCGTCCAGCACGGCAGACAATAACTCATGTAAGGAAGGATCATCGCATTCAGGTACATTTTGGCAGCTTCAGTTGTTAGAGAGCTCCTAATGTGACAGAAATTGAAAATGTTAAGTTTCAAAACATGAGCCATTTTTTTAATGTGTCGTTTAAAGCTCAGATTTGAGTCAAGAGTAACTCCTAGGTATTTAACTTCATCAGCATTTGTATCATTTGTCCTCTCACAAATACATTGGGATACACACTCTTCATGCTTTGTTTATTAAAATACATGGTCACTGTCTAATCTGTATTCAACATAAGGCAAGATTGATCAAGCCATTCCGCTACTCTGTCCATAGCCTCAGATAATTTGGCAGCAACTTCAGCATGATTTTTTCCATGGGTAAATAAGACGCGTACATTATTGTTTCTACTTTGTCACAGACTGTGGGGAGGTCATTGATGTAAACAGAGAATAAAAGAGGGCCGAGAATCGATCCTTGAGGCACCCCCATACTACATGGTTGGATGTCTGATAATTTGTTTTTGATTTTAACACACTGAGAGCGATCTGCCAGGCAAGATTGCAGCCATTTAAGTATGTTATCTGAGAGCTTGAATTTGGTTAATTTAGAGAGGAGAACAGAATGACTCAGTGTCAAATGCCTTACGTAGGTCCAGAAGGACAGCTCCTACTACCCCACCTTTGTCTGATGACCTCAAGGAAGTAACAGCAGGCCATTTCAGTAGAATGATTTGCACGGAAACCGAATTGCATGGGTTGTAGTAATTTTTCTTTATCAATATGAGACTTCAACTGTTCTGCAACCGTTTTTCAAGCAATTTGGAGATGGCAGGGAGTATACTAATAGGTCTGTAATTTGTCGCTTCCTGTCGGTCACCTGATTTAAAAACTGGAGTTACGATGGCTGACTTAAGGGCTGATGGAAAATCACACTTATCCAATGAGAAATTAGTGATATGCATACGAGGTGGGGCTAATATGTCTTTATGTTTTTTAAGAAAGGCCGTATCAAGTCCCCAGATGTCTTTAGCTTTGGAGTTTGACATCGAGGCAAGAATTTTGGTAACACATGATTCATTTACACGAGAAAAATACAGTACCGGGTCTTCCGTCATTTGTACTCTAGGTACTGTACATGATGTATGTTTTAGAAAAGATCTACCCAACTCAGTCGCAGAGGTAATAAAATAGGTATTAAAAATGTTTGCCACCTCATGGCTATCGCTAACTGTACTGTGAGCGGCTGTTCTAAGCTCTAGGGTGCTGTTTTTTTTTCTGTTCCCTACCAGATCGTTTGTCAATGCAGTTCCAGATTATCTTGCTATTTCCCTTGGCTTGTTGAAGGATATTTAAAAAGAAATTTGCTTTGGCCTTTCTGAACTGTCTGGTCACTTTGACTAGCTTTTAAAAGCCTCAGGAACAATCGGTTTTTAGACCAGATTTCAAGGATTTTTTCAGAGCCATATCCCTGTTTTTTATTAGCTGTCCTAGCTCTTCAGTGAACCATGGCAGAGCTGTCTTCGTTTACGCTTATTAATTTTTTGTTTGAGTGAATTTGAGCAGGAGCTCTGAGAGAATAGCTTGTAACTCCTTACATGCCAGCTCACAGTTTACACTTTCAGTCACTCTGTCCCATTTTATTGATTTTAATTCATTTTCTAAACGATCCAGATCCTTTTTGTGGATAAATGATGGTGTATCCTCTCTTATTCCATTATCTGCTTTATATCTTAGCTTATTTAACCGTCGTGACACTAAAGTCAGATTGTGATCGGAGATACCTGTGATCAAATTATAGCTTTTAGAGACGCGATCAGGACTATTAGTGAAAATTAAGGCCAGTAATGTCTTGGAAGACTTTGTGATTCTTATAGGATTTTTAATAGTCTGAGTCAACTGGTACTTGTCTGCCAGAACCTTTAGTTTTTTACATCAGGTTTTATCAAGCCAATCAAGGTTAAAGTCTCCCATTAGGATGAGTTCTTAGGATGAGTTGTTACAGGTTTTGAGAATTTCCGGCAAGTTGTTAAAAAATATATCCTTTTCTTTGAGTGGTCTTTATAGAACTATAACGTTAAAACTCATTTCAGAGGAGAGCATGATTTTAACACCAACACATTCTATGGCATTTTTCGGAAGATCAAGTTGTCTGCATTGTAAGCTGCTCTTGACATATAACAACACTCCTCCACCTTTACCATGGGGCCGGTCTCTTCTGAAGGTGTTATAGCCTAAAATGTTAATGATGCCTTTGTCACAGTCTCCAGTCTCCTTCACCCAGTATTTTTCCTTGCCACACCCATCTCATCGGGCAATTACACTCACCTGTGTTCATCAGCACACCTGTAGCTCATCTCATGCAATCAGCCCAGCACACATAAGCTCCAGCTCCACACACACCAGTTGCCAGATCATCTTCGCTCTCATGCAAGCCTTTCCAACAATTTGTCTTGGACTGATCACCCGTTGCCGACCCGTTTCATCCCCGTTCCTGCCTGCTCGCCTTGCCCTCGGACTGATTGCAAGATCCCAATCTGTTTCTGCTCTGACCCTGCTTGCTCGTCTGATCCCCAGCTATTGACCTCGCCTTCTATCTCCGACACCGAACTTTCTGCCTGTAAGTCCTGCCTGTGCTGGTTATCTGATCCCTCGCCTGTCCCCGACTCTCCAACTGTTTGTTCCTTCGCAACTGTTCATCTGGATTGCAAGTCATGTAATCTCCTCGTGGACGGGAGGTTACGTGTCTGACTCCCCTCCTGGCATTGCGGGTTCAAGCCCCAGCTGTACCAGTGATGTTAAAGACTCTGCTCCTGTATTGCACACATCACTGCCTCATGGCTCAGAGGCAACGTCGCCAACTCTCCCACCAGCGACCCGGGTGCGAGACCCGCCTGGGGCAATTACATATCCTGAGTGTTCAATAAAGACTGTTGATTCGTTATCTGCTTGCTGCTTCGCATTTGGGTTCTTTCCTATGAGTCTGGACGTGACAGCCTTGGGGAATAGCTGGTGTTAGCCACGTCGCAGATAGACACAGAAAGTCCAAGTTGGAGTCTGCCACAAGTTTTTCCAGTTGCTCAGTTTCTAATATTAGTATGTCCCCCTTTTGGTTTAACTTTTGGGTCCCAAAGGACCTTAGCATGATTTACTGTTTGGAAGAAGGCTGCTGGAACCGCCTGGTACCTCAGCGCGGCCCCGCCACAGGTGAACTCTGGCCGCTGGAGCGGTGCTGTATCTGCCACTGCTGTAGCTGCTGCTGCTAAGCTACCGCTGGTTGGTGGCTCGGTGGCAGCGTCATCCAGATGGGCAGCTGTAGGCCGCGGGCATCCAACCTGCACCCGGGTTGGAGTTGCCGGTGTTGGAAGTACACCTGGAGCTGCTAGGACCGCCTGGTCCCTCAGCGCGGCCCCACCGCATGTGAACTCTGGTCGCTGGAGTGGTGCTGTATCTGCCGTTGCTGTAGCTGCTGCTGCTAAGCTACTGCTGGTTGGCGGCTCGGTGGCAGCGTCTTCCAGATGGTAAACTGAAGGCTGCGGGCATCCAGCCCGCACCCAGGTTGGAGTTGCCGGTGTTGGAAGTACACCTGGGGCTGCTAGGACCGCCTGGTCCCTCAGCGCAGCCCCGCTGCAGGTGAACTCTGGTCGCTGGAGCGGTGCTGTATCTGCCATTGCTGTAGCTGCCGCTGGTAAGTTAAGTTTAAGTTTATTTACTTTATCAATCCTACTGAGGGGAAATTCAATGTTTTCACTCTTGCTTGTCAATTACACACAGGTCCGAAAGACACACACATGCACAAACAGGACCTAAACATGCACATGGAGAGAGATGTCAGAGTGAGGGGGCTGCCCTTGGTCAGGCGCCCCGAGCGGTTGGGGGGTTCGGTGCCTTCCTCAAGGGCACCTCAGCAGTGAACTGGCACCTGTCCAGCCACCAGTCCACGCTCCATATTTAGTCTGGACAGGGACTCGAACAGGCAACCCTCCGGTTCCCAACCCAAGTCCCTATGGACTGAGCTACTGCCGCCCCATAAGCTACTGCTGGTTGTCGGCTCGGTGGCGGCGTCTTCCAGATGGTCAGCTGAAGGTGGTGCGGCTTCAGCAGTTATGCGGGCGCTGCGCCAGACCTTTGTGGTGAAGAGGGAGCAGAGCCGGAAGGCGAAGCTTTCAATTTAATGGTCCATCTATGTCTCAACCCTCACCTATGATCATGAGCTAAAGACAGAAAGTGACTGAGAGAATGAGATTGCGTGGCCGAAATGAGTTTTCTCCGTGGGGTGGCTGGGCTCAGCCTTGAAGAAAGGGTAATGAGCTCGGACATCCAGAGGGAGCTCAGAGTAGAGCTGCTGCTCATTCGCGTCGAAATGGGTCAGTTGAGGCGGATTGGGCAGCTTATCAGGATGCCTCCTGGGAACCTCCCATTGGACGTGTTCTGGTCACAACTCACTGGTAGGAAGCCCAGGGGCAGACCCATGCTGGAGGGATTACGTATCTCACCTGCTGAGGGAGAGGGATGTCTTGGGCGCTTTGCTTGGCCTGCTGCCCCCGCGACCCAGCCCCGGATAAGTGGATGAAAATGGATGGATAGATGGATTATTTTCTGGAGCTTGCCTCACATAAGTCCCCTATGTTAATGGAAGCAATGCTAAAAAAAAATGGATTAATTCACATTTACCAGGATTGATTTTGGTAACAATGATCAGCTTCCCAAATATCAGTCAGAGTTTACTACTTTTTATATGACAGTACATTATTGAGTATTGATCATACAATTAAGTCAAATCCATGCACTGTTATTAAGGACATGACACAGTAATACAGTACACTGACACATTAATATTTTTGTTGAAAATGCAAACATTTGGTCTCTTATCTCGTCTCTAGTGCTACAAGAAAATAATATCAATTTGTCTCGAAGACACACTTTTGTGATGTGCAGTTATAGTAGCAGTTATTTTAGCAGCTTCTTAGTATAGTATCCCATCATGCTCTATGCCTGCTCACAGCTAAGAGCACTGGTTCCTCCCCTGGGAAAACATGACCTTGATATGCAGTCTGCACCCCATGTACTGCTCTCATTGCTGTTTGGACTACATTGACTGTTTGATATTTAAATATTATGTCTGCTGCTGCTGATAGCCATGGAGGTGATGATCATCATTAAAATCGTTATTCCATTGTGGTTCATGAAAAAGCAAAACACAAGCGATCGTAAACCTGTTTTAAACAAAGCAGAGCTCATTCAAAACACACTGAAAAAAGAATTTGTTAACAAAAACATCCTTTTTTGCTTTACAAAACCTGTATCTGTGCTTCACTATCAACATATACTTCAAGTACCCTGATGACACGGCTATACTGTGCCACAATTAGTATTCACAATGCATTACTAAGAGTGACCAATGCCATTCATATGCATGCAGACAAAGGTGAATATTCAGTTGTTATTTTAGTAGATGCCTTTGAGACCATTGATCTGGTTTCATTCTCATTTGACAATTAGATATCTCAGTGTTTGTATCAACAATCATGTATCCTCCCTACCTCCCCTGCTGTGTGGACTTCCTCAGAGGTTCGCCCTTGGACCAAACCTCTTCTCATTGTACATGCTATCTTTGGGTCATTTGTTCAGCAACTCTGAAGATGTGTAATATCACAGTTATGTCAATGACAGTGTTGTGACTAACACGTTATTAAGTAACGCGTTACAGTAACTACATTACTTTTGCGTTAACGAATACTGTAACTAATTACTTTGTCAAAATCAGTAACGCATTTATCATTACTGCGATTTAAACAGGCTCGTTACTCGTTACTTCACATGCATGACTCAGGACTACAGTTTCTGTGGTGGATGTGAAGCGCACGTGACGCAGCGACGTGCAAGTGAATGAATGAAAACAACAATGGCAGCAGTCGACGACAGTCCAGGCGTGGGATTTCTCTCGTGGAATTATGCACATTATTTTTCCTTTCTGACGGTAAAAGATAAGAGGAATATTGTGGTGACCTGTAATCTAAGTTGAGGTTCGAAAACTCTATCCACATCAAAGACTAGCAATTCTAATCTGATGAAACATCTTCAGAAACAACACGCATCTACCAAGCTAGTTGAAAAAGACCCTGAAGGTAACACAGGTGATGCACTCCAGCCAAACAGCGAAAGCTTGATTTTACAAAGCCTGTTGCACAGTCTATAACCCAGACACAGCTAAACAGACAGATTGCCAGGTATGTTGTGGAAGACATGCAACCTATCTCAACGGTTGAGTCCCCTGCTTTCAGAGAACTGGTAAGCAAAATACCTGTGCGAGGGAGAGACGGTGCTGCGCCAGCACCATGCAGGAAGACGTTTTCCCGTTACCTGGACCAAGAATATGCTAACATGGAGTCAGAGCTCAAAAAGACATTTGATGAGTTAGAACATGTCTCCACAACAGCAGACATTTGGACTGCGCATAATAAAAGTTTTCTTGGCGTAACCGCACATTGAATAAATCCACACAACATGAAACTTGAGAAAGCAGCGCTGGCATGCAGGAGATTTAAGGGTCGACATACGTATGACAGTGTTGCAAGTGAGCTAGACAACATAAGCTCATCCCATGGCCATCCTTCAATTCACAGCAACTGTAACAGACAATGGTTCCAATTTTGTCAAGGCCTTTCAAGTGTACCAGCCACCACCTGAGTTGGACGACTCTGAAGATGGGGAGGATGAGGCGACTTTTGTCTCCATTGGGGATGTGCTGCAGAGCGGTGCTGATGATGTTGATGACGTGATTTCTTTACCTCCACATCAGAGATGTGCGTCACACACATTGAACCTCATCTCTTGCACTGATGTGGATAAGTGGCTGTTGTCAAAACCTGAAACGAAAGCCATTTACAGAAGTGTCACCACAAAATGTGCAGGGCTGTGGAACAAGGCCAGTCGTTCCACAGTGGCTGCTGAGCTTGTGGACGACGTTATTGCAAAGAAGCTACTAGTACCTTGCACAACCAGGTGGAACTCGTTCTATGATGCTCTGGAGTGAATTTCTAAGATACCTTTGGTGGAGCTGGACACCCTCTCCTCCAAACTACAGTTGAAATGTTTCAATGAAAGGGAACATCAGTGTATCAGAGAGTACTGCGCTGTCATGCAACCACTTACTGTGGCACTGGACATTCTTCAGGGAGAAGACAATTGTTTTTACGGCACACTCCTACCCACACTGGAATCATTGATGACCAAGACTCTGGAAATGAAAAATGGTCTGCAAATCCTTGTTGGGCTACCAGATGCAGTTATCCAGGTAAGAGATGTTATTTTCTTTTGTGTTTATTTTTAATTAAATTAATAAGTCAATTGCATTTTTATTCATATTGTGCTGTTAGTCTTATGGGTGTATATAGGCTATGTGCGATTGATCTTTAGCATACAAGTGTATGCTGTTACTGTTTGAGATACTTTTATCCCAATAAATAAAATAAATACAACATATAGGCTTGGCCTACACGTTACTCACAAATTAAAATACATTCTATATAAAACTACGTGCTGTTAATGTTTAATGCATTTGTTTTTGAAACAATGCCTACTGTCTCATGCAATAATGTTTTTTTGCACTCGTTAAGTGTCATTACAGGCAGTCAAAACAAGGATTGCGCGTGTCCTTGGAAGTGAAGATGCTGTCCTGGCTGCTGTGACACTACCAAAATTCAAGCTTCGTTGGTTGCATGGCCAGGAGCGGAAGGACCTGACAAAGGCAAGTCTGCTGGCAGAGTGCCGAAAACTTCTCCCCGAGCAAGAGCAGCAACAACCAGGTACCAGCGCCACCGACACAACACAGCGCCTGGGTTCTAGCAAAGAGGATGAGTTATTTTCCTTTGCAGAGAATGAGGAGGACACCTATGCCACTGCTGAAGCTGAAGTAGCTGAGTACCTCAAATCAGGAGCAACAGGGATAGACACTTTGAATCAATTTCCAATGATAAAGAAACTCTCTCTTAAACTTAATGCAGCCACTCCCTCCAGTGCCCCAGTAGAAAGGCTCTTTAGCCTGGGAAACCTGACTCTCTCTCCAAAGAGGAACAGGCTGTCAGATCACAAGTTTGAGAAGCTTCTCCTCTTGAGGTACAATCATTGGTTTGAGGGCTAGCAATGTTGATGAGCGCTGATATGATGATGGCATGTGTTTCTCCCAAGGGTGCTCCACAAGGTCAAGCAGGTTAATATTTCCAAGTGAAATTTCCAAGTGTGTAACTTAGACTACTAAAGCACTTTATCCACCATTATTGATTTTATGAGTTGTTTTATTTATCTAAACGGCCAGACTGGAGGTAATATTATTTTTGTTAAACATTAACTATGTTTGTGAGGCTGAAAATACTTTTTTTTATTATTTATTTAGTTTCTCTTTGTGAGGCTGAAAATACTTTTAAGTTTGCCCATCATTACTGAAGATGAGGTCTCCAGTTGGTGGAGTTTAGCTGTTTTGAGTTAAGGTTACAAAGAACGGATAATCCTCACTGTGTTTATGTTGAAAAAATCTATTGAATCAGTTTTGCACTATTATTGATTCCTACAGCTGCTAAATGGTCTGAGGCACAGTTTAATTTTTGCACTGCCAAAAGTATACTTTCTACCTGTTTCAATGGCTACAAAAAATATGCCTATCAAAAGTTTCAACATACTGTATGTTGTGTTTTGTTGATCCACTGCTTCATCGTAGTGATACTGGGTACAATGATCAAATTTTACAGTTGTTTTATCGAGCACTATGCCACATCAACCCCAAAATAATGTGTGTGCATTTGTAGAGGGTTGGAAACAATAGAAATAAATTAATACAATAGGATAAAATAAATGAGAGGAAAACAGACATTATAATTTTTAATTTATTTTCATTCATTTCATCATTCACTTGCATTCACACTACTACACTGCCATTGCACGTTCAGGTCGCTAGGTGGCGCATTGCACTTGTGGTAGGATAGGACTTATATGTAAGCAAGCCAGAGGACTGGCAGCCTCCCTGGCTATCCAGTTAGGGAGGCAACACATTATTAAGAGAATTTAGAGTAAAAAAATAAATAAAGTTACTTTCCCTAGTAACTAGTTACCTTGAAAGTAACGAGTAACTTAAATTAACTGAGTTACTTTTGAAAGAAGTAACTAGTAACTGTAACTAAGTTACTAATTTAAAGAAACTTGCCCAACACTGGTCAATGATATACAGATCTTTTTCTCTGCCAACCCCAATAACCTGAATCAACCATCATCTATGATTGCTTAGCTACCACCTTTTAATGTCTTTGTGGCTGTTTTCTCAGCTTAAACCATGACAAAACCAAACTTCTTTTAATTCTTTGCCACTGAAGTTTATCGGTTTATTGGTCCACCTCATTCAACTATGTCATCTTATGCTAAGATTCTTGGTGTCAGCTTTGACAAGTATGACAAGCTTTGACCATTATTTTTAGGGATGCACCGAATAGGCTATTCGGTAACCGAATATATTCGGCCGAATATTGCAAAAAAAACACACAT
This sequence comes from Epinephelus awoara, assembly GCA_035609425.1. Taxonomy (NCBI): domain Eukaryota; kingdom Metazoa; phylum Chordata; class Actinopteri; order Perciformes; family Serranidae; genus Epinephelus; species Epinephelus awoara. The sequence goes on along the minus strand of CM069303.1, from coordinate 740,910 downwards.
TCGGTATTCGGTGGAATAAGTTAAAAGCGAGGCCGAATAATAGCAGTGTGTTTTGATAAGGCAATCAAACAGCGTGCCGTGATGGGTGGAGTAGGCCTAAAATGTCGGCAGTGTGGCGATCCGTCCGTCACTACACTTGCATTTGCGACTAAAAATAGTTTTGAGCGAGCAAAATAGGCTTAAATCAAGCTATTTGAGTACAGATTTCAACCACCAGCAGAAACGATAGGCGAATCCCACTGGTTGTGGGTTGAACGGGGGTCACAGACACAGACAGTAATGTATTCCTGTCAAATAGGCTACGGCGGCCATCGGCTTACCGGCGGCGACGGGGAAGTTGGCTCCAATAATATCCTCTTCTTGGCGTCATGACTGCCCAGTATTACCTGAACAGCTGAGCCAGTCGAACACAGGTATGTGGCGTGTCAGAGGAGAAACGAGCCGTTCACATTTCTGTCTCTGTGGCAGGTAACAGCCGACAAACCTCACCGCACTTGGGTCCATGTCATTGGTCCGACAGCCCATTAGTTCGACATCCCGTTAACGGGCGGCGGGCAAATGGTGCACCGCGACCGGCTCTGGGTCAGCTGGGAAAGGCTTGAGGCGGAGCAGGCTCACGGCTTATGTGTTTGTCACTTTCTTTTTCATTTTAACCCACACTTTTACTGACCATAACCAAATAGTTTTTGTGCCTAAACCTAACCAGACCTTAACAACAGGGCATCATGATGATTTCGGAACGGACTTTGGAACAATGGGTTTAATATGGTCGGGACAATGGGATGTGGGACCAATGGGCAGTTCCCCCGCACTTTAGGGAGTGCTCTTTACTTACGAAGGGACTGTCAGGGGAGGAGGGTGGCTGGTTGATTCTTATTTTATTTATTTATTTTATTTTGATCCTCCCTGTGTAAATCACTTATTGATGCTGTTTTTGAAGTATGAATAAGTCAATAAGTAATTTATCCCATTGAATTATCAGTGAGGTATTATAGAAAAGTGATTTATCTTTTTATAAATGACAAAAGGCACATCTGCCTCATTTTCGCTGTGGTATCATGATACTACTCAGAGCCGTGATATTTTCACTGGTATCGTACAGTAGGTCCAAATTTTGGTACCAAGACAACACTAATCTGGAGGGTGTTCATCTGCAAAAACTAATGAAAAACTAAATGATATTCAATATTCGGTATTCGGCCAAGCATTTAATATTATTATTCGGCTTCGGCTTTGGCCCCAAATTTTCATTTCGGTGAATCCGTATTGTTTTTACTGAGCTCATCCTGTCCTGTTTTCTTCACTGAAGAAATATTGCAAAAATCAGATGTATCTTGTCTTCTATGATGTTGAACTGATAATTCACCCTTTTATTTTCTCTTGTCTAGATTATAGTTTTCCCTCTGCATCAGTAAATCATTGCACATACTGCCTCTAAAATCATCTGCCTTTCCACACCCAATCTCTCAGACATAAATGAGCCATCACAGGCCTAGCACTGATCACCCCCTCAATCAACACTTCACATTACTGCCATATGGTCATAAATACAGGACTTAAGAGAGAGCTCACTGCAGCAGGAGCTTGGGCTTTTGGCAATGGCCTTTAACAATCCGCTTCAATGATACTGTTTTATACATCCAGACACGTGTGAGTGCATATGTGTGTAAAAAATTTAGAAGGATGGGTTGGGATATAGGCAGGGGCATGAAGGTATATGTGTCAATGTAATCAAGTGTATATTTTGTGGGGATGTCCTGATTCAATCGGAATTGGCTATTTTGAGTTTATAGAGCCCAATCCAATCCTCTTTTATGTTAGCCATAACACAGGTGTTTACCTTTCATGCACAGTGACATGGAGTGTAGCCTTCGTCATCTCTTCAGCTCTCTGCTGTCTGTCTCTCTTCCACTCTGATGAGCTCCTGTGTGTAAAAGCAGGGGCTGAGCCCTGTCAGCGGCAAAATACAACACACCATAAAGAAAAACACAACTTATGAGCACTTATTTCATTTCAGCTCAGTGTGACGGTGTTGTATTTTGCTTTCAACTATAGCTCATGGTGTTAGCAGAGAGCTAAACTATTAGCAACATTTTCTCTTCATCTCTGAAACCCTTCACTGATATTGACACGATTTGTTTTGTTTATGTTTTGTTTATGCCCCATGTGTAGAGGTGATGCCTCGCTGCAGTGGTCGCAGGTTCGACTCCGGGTTGCAACCCTTTGCTGCATGTCAACCCCCACTCTCTCTCTCTCACCCCATTTCACTCTGTCCTGTTCATTAAAGGCAAAAAAGCCCAAAAAATAATCTTTAAAAAAAAAAAAAAAAGGAAAATCATAAGTCTAGTCTTAAATGTGGAGACGGTGTCTGCCTCCCAGACCGAAACAGGAGGAACCACAAGTAATCCTGCATTCTTAGAGGACAGTGCTCTGGTGGGATAATAAGGTACTATGAGCTCTCTACGATATGGCGGAGCCTGACCATTTAGAGCTTTGTAAGTGAGGAGAATGATTTTAAATACAAGTGTGGATTTTGCTATAAGCCAGTGCAGAGAAGTTAAAACACAGCTCCCACATTGTCGATCAGCTGGAGAGTTTTTAAGGACTTACTGGAGGGTTAGGGTTCGTGTTAATTGCAGTAATCCAGCCAAGAGGTAACAAATGTGTTGAACAGTTTTACAGCACCTTTTTGAGACAGGATATGCCTGTTTTTTGCAATATTACACGGGTGACAAAAGGCAGTCCTTGGCTATTGTTTTGATATGGGAGTAAAGCCACAAATCTTGATCAAATAATTTAGTTTTCAAATAGTTTTTTGTGTGTTAAATGGTTGCTGTGAACGCAACTGTGCTGTCACTAGAGACTCTGCAGTGGCTGCCACAGAAGCTCTGACTCCTCTGGACACCTCAGATGGCACATCTTCACCATCTGCACACATTGATTGTGTAAATTAGCAAAATCTGGAAATAAATCCAGTGACAGTTCTCAGACAATCATTACACTCAATGGGCCTCATTTACAAACGTATGCACAAATCTGTACTAAAACTGCATGCACAAACGTTTTAGTAGAAATCTGGAATTCATCAATATTTTCTTACATGAATTTGTTCCTACTCTGTGAATAAGTTTAGAACTGCCTTAGACCATACGTATGTGCAAATGATAAAGGCCAAGTTGTCTGTAAACATACACCTTTTAACTGAATGCATAACATATTAAGTCTGTAATTTTTTAAAAAGGCTTTAAAAGACAATATTTAAAATTGTTAATTCACCAATGCAAATGTACAGAACTGAAACCCTTTTATCCTTATCAATTATTCATATAAAATTTCAGTAATGTAAAGAGAGTGTCCCAGGTTTTGTTTTATAGAAATTGTACATATGCTTATTTGTAGCCAACTAATGAATTGGTAACCTATTAATAGGCATGCTGCATATATAAAAGATTCTGATTTACCTCCAAGCAGGTGTTAAGATGTCTTATCTAACCTTGCTGGGAGTTATTACAGAGACCGACATGCTTCAAGAGAGTGACAAATGGCTTATCAACTGTTTCTGACTGCCATTACATAGGTGTGTCAGGGCCTTAATATGTACATGTCTCCATGATACATCTCTGGGCAATAGTTCCTTTAATAGAGAAATGGGGTAGTGGTGGTACACTGATTGCAGATAGTGGGCACGCGCCTGTCAGTTCAGAATGATTCTGATACACCAACATACAGGTCAGAACAAAATCAGCCATTGCACACGTGTCATGAATTCAACAGTGATTTTGCATGCACATTTATTTTTTTGCGCAGAGTAAGAGTGTTTCTACAGACATTTTAGTGAATGAGTCCCAATATTCTCATCATGAGTCCTAATCATAGTCAGTGATGGGAATAACGGCATTACAAATAACTTTTAACTACTTTTTCAGTAATAAGTAATCAAAAACGTTACTGTCTCCCACGTTATATCACCGTTACGGTTACCATAATAAAATGTGCCGTTGTTCGGCTGTACTAGAGTTCACTGAAGTGGCTTTCACCCAAGCAAGCTCCTTCTCTGCGGAGCTCTAAGGTTTTTTTTTCTTTGGTGAAGGCAGGTGAGGGGGAAGGGAGGGAGAGACAACTGCATAAGTGATGGTGATAGGCTTAGGGAGAGTAAAATTTCATCATAAACCAATCAGAGGAAGAGTAGGGCAGGTATTCACAAGCACACAAGCAGGGTTGCCAGGTCCACTTATTAGCCGTGACTTTGGGCTTGTTTTTTTGTAAAGCTGCTTACAAATATTGGTAGTCGCTGCTAGTTGCTTATTTGGGCTTGTTCTGTAAACGGCGCCTTTCTCTCTCTATATCCATCTAATAAGTTATTCAAACGCATGATAATATGTCGGACTGCAGGATGTTTACACATCTCTGTCCCTTCACCCCTCTCCTTCTCAGCAAACACACTGGTGACGGTCAGTCAATGAGACTTTTCACATTTAGATTGCATGATTAATGGAGGTTCTTTAACTATTGCTCTAACAAGTGGGCGAAATATGGAAAGAATACAATAAAGATTTGTAGAAAGAGAGAGGATTAAAAGATTCGACTTCAAGAGGGGGACAATTCAAAGGCAGTGTGCAGATTCAGATTCTGTGTGAAATATGTACTCATCATTCAGATCTTGTACAGCATACCAAGCACTGTTACGGTGAAAGTAAAATGGCTTTTGATATGCAACTTTTTTCATTCATTCATTACATATTTGTGCATTTTATAAAAAAATAACGCAATAGTTACTTCTCCAGATAATTAGTTACTTTTATAGTGAGGTAACTGAGTTACGATGTGCTCAAATGTGGTTACCTCACTATGTTACTTTTTGGGGAAAGTAAGTAGTAACTATAACTACTTACTTTATAAAGTAACGTTCCTAACACTGATCATGATCAAAGATCAAGTTTACTATGACAAAACATAAATAATAAATTGTGGTCACCTATCAAACTTTCATCTTCAAATGACATCTTATGGTGGGGAATACCACTGATTGTCCCCATTATTTTATTTTGACAAGTTGTGCAAGCAATCAGTTTGACTGCTGTAAACAAAAATACAGACACTGACTGACTGTGAAGAACTGTTCAGGTGGCTCCTATCTATGCATTAGCATTCATGAGGTGCTGTGCTTTGATCATTTATGTTTGAATGTGGATGTTTAGAGGATATGAGGCTGATCCACATGTAGACAATTCCAAGTTAATTTGGGATTCATAAAAGGAAATTGTGCACTAGCAGGAATACCCATGGTTTTATAAATCAGAATATATTTTGCCACACACCATTTTCAACTTTTGTCTGCATGAACACTTTAGTATGTATACTAAGCACTGTTTCATAAATGAGACCCCTGAACTGCTCACAGACTGGCAAGGCAAAGCAAGGCAAGGCAAGGCAAGGCAAGGCAAGGCAATTTAATTTATATAGCACCATTCATACACAAGGCAATTCAATGTGCTTTACAAGAGAAATACATTAAAAATAAAACATTAAAGGAACAATAGATCATTAAAAACAAAAGCTAAAAGCAAGACAATAAATAAAAAACAGTGCAGAAAATGCATTTAAAAAGCAAACGTAAAGCAAAAGCAATAGCAGACAAATATAAAAACAATAGCTACAGATTATTCTAACACTAAGTTACATATCTGGTTCACTGGTAAGCTGCAGTAAATAGTAATGTTTTAAGCCCTGATTTAAATGAGTTGACAGTTTCAGCTGACCTCGGATACTCTAAAAGTTTGTTCCACAGGAGCATAGAAACTGAAGGCTGCTTCACCTTGTTTGGTTTTGATCCTGGGAACACTGAGTAAACCTGTTCCAGATGATCTGAGGGGTCTGGATGCTTCATAACGTACAAGTATATCAGAGATGTATTTAGGCCCGAGACCAGTGCTTTATAGACAAGTAACAAGATTTTAAAGTCTATCCTTTGACACACAGGAAGCCAGTGCAGTGACTTAAGCACTGGTGTAATGTGATCCACTCTCTTGGTGTTGGTGAGGACTCTGGCAGCAGCATTCTGGACGAGCTGCAGTTGTCTGATTGATTTTTTACTCAGGCCTGTGAAGACATCGTTACAATAGTCCAGCCTGCTGAAAATGAAAGCATGAACAAGTTTTTCTGTATCTTGTTTAGACAGAAATTCCTTTATTCTTGCTATGTTTTAAGGTGGTAGTAGGCTGATTTAGTAATTGTCTTAATGTGACTATTGAAATTTAGGTCTGAGTCCAGAACTACACCAAGATTTCTGGCTTGATTTGTAGGTTTTAGTGCAATGGCGTCAAGGTGAGCACTGACTATTGATCTTTGTTCTTTGGGGCCAAAAACAACTATCTCAGTTTTGTCTGTGTTTAGTTGTAGAAAATTCTGTCACATCCACGTATTGATTTCGTCAATGCACTTATTTAGCAGATGTAGGGGACTGTAGCCATCTGGTGACACTGTTATGTAAAGTTGTGTGTCATCTGCACAAGTATGGGAGATGTTATGATATTCCATAATCTGAGCAAGAGGGAGCATATAGATGTTGAACAGAAGAGGCCAAAGAATGGACCCTTGAGGAAGTCCACATGTAATTTTTGTTTGCACAGATTCATAATTTGCCAAGTGACACAAAGAAATCCAATTTAGCACAGTGCGAGAAAGTCCCACAAACTTTTACTTGTCTGTTGAGCAGTATCTTATGATCAACTGTGGTGGTCCGGTGATACTAGAACCGAAATCTTTGATGCATCACTGCTCAGATGAATGTCATTTAAAACTTTTACAGGTGCAGTCTCAGTGCTGTGATGTGCTTGAAGTCCAGAGTGAAAGGCATCAAAGGAATTGTTTTGCTCCAAGAAGGTGTTAAGTTGCTGAAAAACAACCTTTTCAATGATCTTTCCTAAAAATGGTAGGTTTGATATGGGCCTGTAGTTATTTATTACTGAGGCACCCAGATTAGGCTTTTTTAAGAGAGGTTTAATGACTGCAGTCTTCAGGGCTGTTGGAAAAAGGCCTGACTGAAGAGAAGAGTTGACTATCTGTAGTATATCTGATGCTATGCAGTTAAAAACATCTTTAAAAAAGCTTGTAGGCAGAGTGTCAAGGCAGCAGGTAGTGGACCTAAGGTTTTTAACTATGTCTGTCAAAGTAGCATAATTCAATGGGTGAAAAAGTGCCAAATTAACTGGAGTAGTCTTATGAGGCACAGGTGAAATAGCCACTGTGTTGGAGTTACAGACTGTCTGTCTTATCTTTAAAATCTTGTCTGTGAAAAAAGAAGCAAAGTCATTGCATGCCTTGGTGTATAGCAGTTCAGGAGGGACTGACGCTGATGGATTTGTCAGTCTGTCAACAACAGTAAATAAAGTCTGTGCATTGTTGTTATTTTTGTTGATAATCTCAGAGAAAAAGGACTGCCGCGCCCTTTTTAGCTCCAAGTTATAGATGTGCAGAATACAGAGCTGGTGTGGGTAAAAAATCCTGGGTGAATAGTGTACAGGTGTTTTCGTTGATATAGCGTTTTCAGATTACCTCTGTTGTAATTTTACTGGTGTCAGCGGAGATAGCCATTTTAAAGAAAACACGATCAGAAAAGGCAACATCAGTCACCACAACCTCAGAAATGTTGAGCCCTTTGGAGATAATTAGATCTAAAATATGTCCCTTATTGTGTGTTGGCTCTGTTACATGCTGGGAAAGTTCAAAGTTGTCCAGGATGTAGAAAAGTTCTTTCGCACTGCCATCTTTGGGATTATCAATATGAATATTAAAATCACTCACTATAACAACACAGTCAAAATCTATACAAACAACAGACAATAGTTTAGAAAAGTCATCAACAAAGTGTGCACTATATTTTGGAGGCCTTTAAATGGTTACTAATACTGCTTGACAGGAGGATCTCAACTGCAGTGCAACATATTCAAAAGACTCAAACTTCCCATATGACAACTGTTTGCAGTGGTAAACATCTGTAAATAAAGTGGCTACTCCACCTCCTTTCCGAAGTTCTCTAAGTGAGCTGATAAAATGGAAGTTACTGCTGCACTGTTGTTTTCATTTAACCAAGTTTCAGTTAAAAACATAAAATCTAGTTTTCTCTTGATAATAAAAATCATTGATAGTGACTTGCCAGCCAGAGATCTGATATTTAATAAAGCTAAGTTTAGTGTACTAACATTGTCTGACACAGTCTGTGGCTGACGCATAACTGGAGTCAGATTAGATAGAGTAGCTGTGCGCTTCGAGTACACATTGTTTTTCCTGGTGCTAGTCAAAACAGGAATGACAGACCTTGCAGATGACTCTGGCTGATACTTTTTAATTTCAAGATGTGTTTGACCATGCCACCGGCTATTTAACATCGCCGGTATGTTTAAGGAAGTGGCATGGGGTCTGTCTCATCTCTGACAGGCACCTGAGTGATGACGTCTAGGGCTACTATTTAAGAGTCCATCAATTTGACTGAGCTTAAGTGTGGCAGCTTTAACTAACTCCTTGATTGGTGAGCATGGTGGAGGGGGGGAGGGTTGACACCAGGTTGACACTGGCTCCGTGGTGATTGTGGTGAAAGCGATCCTTACAGTTCCAAAAGATGTTAAAATTGTCAAATGACCCAGCATGGATGATGATCCTCATGTTACTTGGGTGTGTAGAGAGGATCACTGGCAGCAGCTCAGTTAGCTCCATGACAAATGTGTCAGACACTGTTAGATTTTCAGTCTTTGCCATCCTTACATGCTTGGTTATTGAGTCTCCGATCAGGATGGTGTCTGGCTGATCAGGTGTGGTTTTAGCGATACTTCTCCTGGCCCTTGGCTTCTCGGGTTTGGAGTTAGCATAGTTTTTTCTGGCTCTGGGTCTAGCAGTGGTTTTGGGGCTATTGCTTGCATTTTGGATAGCCTTAATACCACAAGTGTGATTGACCTGCCTGGGTTCTGTGTAGTTGGTATTGTCACACATGTCATTTGGAGCCGGTGCATCGTACCTGTTTTGTAGAGAGAGTTCAAGTGGAGGGTTGAGCGTTGGGGCTCGCTCTCTCTCAAAGCCAAACTCCTATATTATGTTGTTGTTTTTTTCTTAGAGAAAATGCATGTGTTTGGGAAGTCTTGAGCCTAAAACTAGATAGATGAGACTTGGATTATACTGTACAAATTGTGTGAGAATTTTGAAACAGATTGTGTGATATATTTTTCCTGTTTTAAAAGTGGTCCCCAATTAATCAATAAATCAAGTTGTCGCCACTTTCTGTGGAGGCATGAGAAAAAACAAAGTTTATTGACAAATTTAAGGGAACATGGCATGACTAACTCATTTACAAATGGTAATTTTCTGTCTTAAGTATTACTTTTAAAAAGTACCTAACTTCCATCAACATGTTGACTGTTCCATAGGGGTATAACCACTCTGATTAATGCTTTGTGCCGTTTAGAGGGGTCTAAAAGTGGAATTGCTACACCTGTTCTGATGTCCTAATACTGTAAGTAAACAAACTACAGCACATACCCCAAGTTATACAAGAGGTCAGGGAATGGCCAAGCCAGTCTGAGGCTGCCCTGCAGTCTGCACAACACGATGCAGTCTGGAACACATTGCAGAAGACAACATCAACATCACTGATGACATCAATGGACTTACTGAGTCTGTGTTGGATATAATCTGTAAAACTACAGAACCGAAAACTACAGTTAAATAATTCCACAATCAGAAACCATAAATTACCAGAACCATTCAGGATGTCATAAACAAACACACTACAGCTTAAAAATTAGGACTGCAGTGTGGGAACATGGACAATTACAAAGCAGCAGTCTACAATCTGAGAAGAGCAGTAAAAGACTAGTAATTACATGTGAGTGAAGGAGGTGGGGGCATTTTATAGATCTGCCCAGGTGGCTGTTGTCTCATAATCTGTCCATGTGTAAAAGCAATTAGTCATAAATTAGTTTCTCAACTTAACACTATAAATGGGGAGGCACCATGTCAGAAAAGATATCTGGCTGTTGTGAACATCATACTGTGAAAATGTGTTTTGCAACCTTGTGTAAATGGAGCTGAAGATGGAAGCCAAAGCCTGGATGTCATCTAGTGCATCTATCCATGCACAGAAAACACATCACATTTCAGTGCAATGACTTTATGTCATAGTCAGTGAAAAGCAGAGATCATTTGACATGTTTTAGCTGCTATGTGATATTATGAAGCAGCTGTTTAGACAGAACCAAGCAAGCTTCAACCGCTTTAAGTCTTACTGTGGGAGTGGTGTTTGTCAGTGTGTTTCTGCTCTGAGGCATGTCACCTGGAAGCTAGAGACACTTCACAGGCATGGACACCACATTTTAATTCTCGTTAGCTGAGCCTGCTACACACCTTGCGACCCAATTAGCAATTAGCCAGCTTTTTACATGAAGACGTTTGCTGTGGTGTGTGCTCCTGGCCTGATTTGTATGCAGTTTGTGCAGATGCTCATAAGAGCTCCAAGAGTACATAGCAGTTTTTTAAGTTTAATTTTATAATGATTTGCATGCCAGGACTGCTGCAGGGCTAGGGGAAATAACATAGCCTGTCTTCAAAAGCAGATCTGTACACCAAGCACAGCAAAATGTGTAGGACTGCGCTTTTTTGTGCAGGCAGGTAATTTGCTCCCTGACTAATCTGCAGAGATAGGGAGAAGTTCAGAAAAGCACTTACACAAAGAAGAAGCCTTTGCTTGGAGGCTTGTCAAAAAACCTGAAGAAATTAACACCAAGGTGTAATCGCTGGAACAGACGAGGATGTACGACGTGAACGTCTGAGGCACGGAGAGGATGTGTAAGTTCAGTTAGAGCAAGTTATTATACTAGGATATGTATGTATATATGTGTGTGTGTGTGTGTGTGTGTGTGTGTGTGTGTGTGTGTGTGTGTGTGCATTTAAGTGCATGTGTATTTGAGGATAATTAATTTACTAGAGTAATGTGAGACATATAAGAGTGTATTACACTGTGTGTGTGTGTGTGTGTGTGTGCGTGTGGAATGAGTGTAGGTGGAGGTTGGATGAGGTTAAAACTGAAGTACTTGCATTTATTAGCAACAAAACTTTAACATGTTTGCAGTGGCAGAGGAGGTGTTCAGATCCTTTACTCAAGTTAAAATACTAATACTTCACTGTAAAAATAATCTGTTGGAAGTAAAAGTCCTATTGTTACTTAAAGTCTCGCTCTACTTAAAAAATTTGTTTTTTTAATGTTTATGTGCCCTAAAAAGGACAGGAGGAACCAGGTATCAAACTGACAACCTTATGATTTAAAGACAACCCACTTAACCTCCTGAGCTAATACATTCCATGTTCTCACATATTGCTGTTTTGTCAGTGGCCTTTCATGTCTACATATTATACGCTAGGTATCCTTCAGTGTTTGCTGTTGACGCTCCTGGATGTCACAACCAACACCAGGACATAAAAAGAAGCAGATGGCTAGATTTAGGCTAGGGATGCACGATAATATCAGCAGGGTATTGGTATCGGCCAATATTGCCTTTACAGTGAAATATTGGCCAACATGCCGATTGCTGCCAATATGACAAACCAATATATATTTTTTTAGAAAAAGAAAGAGACAACTGGTTGCTCTTCATAATCAAACGTAGATCAAAACCTTGTGTCGGGTGTTCATGGAGAGCAGGAATCAAGAAGATACACAGGAAGGCAATCTAGGCACGCAAAAAATATAGAAAACAAGGACGGATGTTTTTTGTTTTTTTTAAAAACAAACCTTTATTGTAGTGGCCAAACATTAAAAGAGCCAACGTTTCGACCACTGCAGGTAGAGCCTGCGGCACCCATAAACAGCTTACACTTGTCCTAAAAAACAGGAATGAAGAGACTGGAAGATGTGTCTGGACTTTGCTGAATCCTCCTCAGTTATATTTATTCACAATTCAAAATCACAACGCATTCATTGTTTCGTGTTTGCATTGGTCCTTCATACCTTTAACCAGTATTTACCACTACTGGACATTTTCTGTCTTTTTTTAAACATGTTTCCATGTTAATAAAACACATGTAAAATATGCTTTCAAACCTCAAAACAAGTAATTTGTCTCTTGGTCCAGTTCTCATATCTCTACAGTCATTTCTCCCAATAAGTTTGGCTAGTTTTTGCAGCTTAAATGCACTGACACACAGATACTATTAAGTATTATTGGAATTTTGCTCATCAGTATTAATGATGAAACATATTTACACATTTAAACAAATAATCATCACTATTTATGTTTAAATTTACACTTAAACCAGTAACAGTGGTGAGACATAATCACATTTACACTTAAAACCATTTCTAACACTGTTTTAGAACACTGCTTTAGAAAATAATTTAAAACTATTATTTACTCTTAACAAGTCAAATAATGTACACAGAGCCAGTTTTTTTTAAATGTAAACAAAACATAAAACAAAACACAAACAATCATCAACTTCAGTTGTTTTATGGCCATAATCAATATCACATAAATACATCACAGTAACACAAAGTGAGCAGATGAATAACTTTTAACTGTACAGTTTTTCTCAGCGTGGAATACTTAATCCTGTCTTTACATTTCGCACAATGAATTATTAGCCTTTTAATCCATAACTTGTGATTATTAAGCATATTAATCAATTACAAATAGTACACATTTCCTTTTGAACTAAAAAGTTAACCCTATGACGTCGCATAGTGCGTCCAAATTCACACCTGTTCTTCTCTGTGGATTTTCTCCGACTGTGTGTCATAGCGAGAAGCCACGCATATCACGTGAAACAGCGGAACTGTAGCTTTCCAACAAGACCAAGCACTTGTCAGTACTCCAATGTTTTTACAGCGAATAAAAAAGAAAAATTCACCAAAAATATGTATAACAGAGTTCTTATAACGCTTTGCACACACATTACTCTTGGATGGATTACTCATGAATTCAGACTCGCGCAGGTCATCATTGCACTTGAATAATTTTTTATTATCTTAGATGTAAATATTGCATGTTTCTTTCAGATAAAACACATTTTTGACTTGTGAATGAGTCAGTGGAATTTCTTACAATACTGTAAAGATACTGGCAATCATGTCTGCTTGGCACAAACCACATGTTTTGGACAGCTGTGAAGTGACAGAATGTCCCACCATCATGGTTCTTATATTGCCTTGGATTGTCCTGAAAAAAAACAAAACAAGATATAGCATGTGTATGTAGACTTTATAATGACTGTGATATGAGCTTTAAAGTAAACGCAGTAAAAAATACCCCCCAAAAAAGGCCTAGGGCCCATAGGGTTAATGTTTTTAACCATTTGTTTGTAACAAAATCATGTATGCTATTAACCCACATATTTGTGCTGTAAAGCACTGTGAGGCAAATTGTGATTTGTGATATTGGGCTTTATAAATAAAATTGATTGATTGATTGATTGATATTTCTAAAGTGTAGGCTACACCAGTACACACACTGTGTCACGCTTGACTATTCATCGTTAATAACATCCATAACCAACTGTAATGGTGCAAATGTATACAGTACACTACTAACACAAATACAAATGGCAACGACCTCGAGGCAAAACAACTGCAGCACTTTACAGTTACGAGTAGGTCGTGTAACAGTAATTGCAACGGCAAGTTAGTGTGGTTGCGAGGGAAGCACACATTTCACAAGGCGGGCACCGATATCATCTGCAGAACGAGCATTAACTCACCAAGATGTTGACAAACGCGGTAAAACTCCCATCGCACAGGTCCTCGGTTCCTCCCTCACATCTCCTGCGAGTATCTCGGAGTGTTAGGGCCGTTTCATAGTCGAAGCAAAGGCACGCAGACGCTAATGCATTGTGACGCATTGGCCGCCATGATGCCTGCTTGTGTCTCAAAATGTGTTGTCCATTTTTTTGATACGCGACGCAGCAATGCGTGTAATACCATGTGTTGCCAGCAGGGGTGAAAATGCAAGCGACGTACTGGAAATTAACCACTTTTTGTTAGTCACAGAAGAAGCAGGTATGAAATAGGGCGGGTGAGGAGGAAAAACTGTGCAAACTTGTACGGGCACATCCCCATTTATATGACAGTTCTAGTGACCTGCACTCTAATAAAATAGCAGTAGAATATGCGTGGAAAGAGATAGCGATGGCATTGGGAAAGAGCATCAAAACCGTAAAAAAGACTGGAAGAACGTGAGGGACAGATTCGGACGTGCACACAAGAAGTATTATTGCGAAAATTAGGCCTATCCTGAACCGAAAAGATGCAGAAAAATTGGTCCATGCTTTTGTTACCTCTAGACTGGATTACTGTAACTGCCTATTATCAGGTAGCTCTAATAAGTCTTTAAAAACTCTCCAGCTAATTCAGAATGCAGCGGCACGTGTGCTAACAGTAACTAAGAAACAAGATCATATTTCTCCTGTTTTAGCTTCTCTGCACCGGCTCCCTGTAAAATCCAGAATTGTATTTAAAAATCCTACTGTTAACTTAAGCTCTAGATGGACAGACTCCGTCATATCTTAGAGAGCTCATAGTGCCATATCATCCCACCAGAACACTGTGCTCTGAAAATGCAGGGTTTCTCGTGATCCCTAAAGTCTCCAAAAGTAGATCAGGAGCCAGAGCCTTCAGCTATCAGGCTCCCCTCCTGTGGAATCATCTTCCTGTTTCGATCCGGGAGGCAGACACCGTCTCCACATTTAAGACTACACTAAAGCTTATAGTCAGGGCCGGCTCAGGCTTGCCTTGTACCAGCCCATAGTTAGGCTGACTTCAGTCTGGAAATCCATCGGTAAAAGTTAGCTCAATCATGTTGAAACTCAGACATCCGCTGGAAAAATGACTTTTTTCACGTTGACGAGACAGCGTTTTGGGTGGAGCGGTTGCTATGGACATGGAGCTTGCTGTTTCTGTAGGTACACATTTCCTGGGGACACCTGCACGTCTCGGCCACACCCCCTCCATTGTGATTGGCTAAAGTGCAGCATCGTTCAAACTCAAAGCCCCCCCAGTCGTCTTTCACACAGGGCTACCGACAGATTCTACAATGTTAATTGCAGAATCTGTCTTGAGAGATTAGGCTGACTAAGGCCTAGTCTGCCGGGGGACCTCCTATAATACACCAGGCACCTTCTCTCCTTCTCTCTCTCCCTCTCTCTCTCTCTCTCTCTCATGTCCTGTTACTACATCTTGCTAAGTCGGCCGTACTGCATGTCACTAACTTGGCTTCTTCTCCGGAGCCTTTGCGCTCCACTGTCTCGCAGGTTAACTTATATCCCAGCGGTGCCTGGATAGTGTGACGTGCATGGTTGTGCTGCTGCTGTGGTCCTGCCACATGCCTCCTGCTGCTGCTGTTATCATTAGTCATACTTCTACTGTTATTATACACATATGATTATTGTCACTTACATATACTATCAGATATTAATATTTACTTTCAACATGTTGTACCACAATAGCCAGAATCATAATTATAATATTGTTACTTTCATTAATGTTGTTGTAAGCTACTGTCATTACCGTCTGTCCTGCATCTCTCTCTGTCTCTCTCTCTGTTTCTCTTTCTGTCTCATTGTGTCATACGGATTACTGTTAATTTATCATGTTGATCTGTTCTTTATGACATCTATTGCACGTCTGTCCGTCCTGGAAGAGGGATCCCTCCTCAGTTGCTCTTCCTGAGGTTTCTACCTTTTCCCCGTTAAAGGGTTTTTTTGGGGAGTTTTTCCTTATCTGCTGTGAGGGTCCTAAGGACAGATGGATGTCGTATGCTGTAAAGCCCTGTGAGGCAAATTGTGATTTGTGATATTGGGCTTTATAAATAAAATTGATTGATTGATTGATTGATTGATTGATTGATTGAAGTGGAAGAAGGCCTGCAAAAGTGGTGCGGGGCAGATGGGTTTTGGGTACCCTCAGATTTTGAAGCAGCTAAACTGGATGAATGAGCACATCAAACATAAGACTACTGAATCCAGTTTTTCGGTATGTAGGCTAGACTACGGTAATCAGTCAGTAGTACAAGGTGTGTACGTGTGTGTGTGCGTTGCCATCCTTGAGAGGCTGCAGGAGATATGGCAGGAGAGAGAGAGGGATAGAGAGAAGGAGAGAGAGCGAGAGAAAGAGAGGCGACATACATGTCACTTTTTGTAATTACCTGTGTACTTTTTTACAAGGTCTCCCACAGAAACAGAGCGCTATATTGATGCGCAACATCAAACAACTGATGCGGCACTACAAACCTTTGTAAATTATGGTTAGGCCGATATGCTGGCCACACCCCCGCTGTTAGACCGTCTCTGGAGGAGGGAATCCCAGGTGTGCATGGGATTCCCTCCTTCAGAGACCATATAACAGCGGGGGTGTGGTTTCTGGAGGAGGGAATCCCATGCATACCTGGGATTCCCTCTCCTCTGTTGGGCCTGCCAGCTGATAAATGACGTCCTCTTCAGTAGCCATTTTGATTTCAATGTCAAATATGAATATCACCCGTAATGTACCGGTGACTCTGCTACCCCCTACTGTGCAAGGGATGTATTGCATTTCAAGTGTCGACCCACATGGCTTGCGTTCAATGTTTTGACAATGAAAGGAAGTGTGTCGTTTGCTCGCGCAGCTTGCGTCGCTTGCTTGCGTTGCGTGCGCCAACTATGAAACGGCCCTTAGCTTTGTGTTTACATCAACATTTCTCACCACAGACATTGTGTAATTTCTCTCGATTCTCTTTGAATCTGCTCGTCTGCTCATGTCATTCCTGCGCCTATGAGTACAAGCTCCTCGCTGAGAGTGGGGACTTTCTACCTTTAACCAATGGGAAGTGTGCACCTCCTTGTTTGACCAATGACAGCTGGTCTAAGCAGAGTGACTGTGATTGACACCTTGTTTGATCAATAAGACTATGCCAGAGCGATGTAGTTAGATTGACAGGTTAAAACAAACAAACAAACATTCAAGCAACTTGAAGACAACTGAGGGATGATACGGGAATATTGAGTTTATTTCTTACATTATTGCTGTATCATCCCTCAATTGTCTTCAAGTTGCTTGAATGTTTGTTTGTTTTTAACTGTCAATCTAACTACATCGCTTTGTTTTACATTTTTCAACTTAACTATGAAAACAACTGAGGGATGATACGGGAATATTGAGTTTATTTCTTGCAATATTCCCATATCATCTCTCAGTTGTCTTCAAGTTGCTTGAATGTTTGAAGAGACAAAGGAAGGAGGGCAGCGGTTTTCAAAAAGGTAAAAACATGTTAGAAGCTGCAAGTGCTCTTTGGTCCTCAGCAAGGAAGCATAATGAGGAACGAGAAGAAAAGGCGGTTTAAGGCACTCTGACAATTAAAAAGCTTTATTAAACAGGCTAGTTCATATAGACAGACAGATAAACAGATACAATTTACCAACATTTTTCGGCCTGAGTCGGCCTTAGTCAGGGCAAAAAAAAATAAATAAAAAGGACTCAGGCCGAAACATGTTGGTAATTTTTATCTTGCTTGAATGTTTGTTTGTTTGTTTTTACCTGTCTGTAATTTGTGAGTAATCGCTGTGCCAGTCTACAGGAAAGCAATCTCCTTCAGAGCAGACTGTTGGTCAGCAGACTGGACATCAGTTCCATGGTTCCCTCCTAGTCATACAGAGGACAACACATCCCCCGATACCTCCCTCTCCCTCTCTCTTTCCTTCCTCTCAGCTCTCTCCACATCCATAACAGTGAAAAGAGGCTCCTGGGCTGTGACTGAATCCTGCCGGTGTTTATTAGCAGTGAAAGGTGTGTTGATGAAGGCCTCAGAGTAACGTCTCTTCAGTTCTGGGTCTGGACAGAATAGGTACTCATACAGAGATCCAGCCAGAGTCCCGCCCAGAGTTGGACCCACCCAGTACACCTAAATCACACACACACACACACACACACACACACACACACACACACACACACACACACACACACACACACACACACAATGAACTCAAGCGAAAAACATTGAGCATCCTGACACTGCACATATCAAAGTCTAGACTTTAGTTTTTAAGACTAACAGTAGTGTCATGAGAATTTAAAATGACACAAAGACACAATACTAATGTGAAGTCAGAAAACCAGTGAAGAGAGAGGCGATTCTCTACTGGCTGTGGAATATGACTCACAGAGAACTCTGACTCTCTGCTCAAACAAAAAGTCGATAGTGGACAACTGCAAAAAACTGCAGGTGCATTCAGTGGTATTTACCATCTAATAATCAACACCCCCAGAGTCACTGTAAGAAGAGCATTATGAATTCCTTTAGTGAAGTAAGTTGAAGAGATATTTATATATATATATATATATATATATATATATACATATAAAAATACATGTATTTTATTATGTATATAAACTGCATCTGGTTGATAGAAAAATATAATATAAGTGTATTTACCCAGTGGTTTTCCCAGCACCATGTGACCATGGCTGGGCCAAAGGTTCGGGCAGGATTCATACTGGCTCCAGTGTAGGGAATCTGGTGGAGCAATCACAATCAACCTTATACCAACCTCATGATCACAAGAAGCAGGAAGAAGAAGGACACTGACATGTTTAGTAAACAGTAGACTGTAAATAAAAAAAATTGTAATTTATGCTGTCTGTGAGAGCCCAACACACTGTAAAAAGAATACATATGCAAATACCGTAAAACTTCAATTAAAAGCTTAGTCTATAGGGCATTAACAGAAAAGTCGATTTGTCGACGTGACGACGTCAGTGGCACAAGTCGACAACCCTCGGGAGGAGTCGACAAGTTGTGTGTGTGTGTGTGTGTGTGTGTGTGTGTGTGTGTGTGTCCCTCTCTCTGTGCTTACGCTGACACTTTATCCTTGACTAAGTGAACATACTCGGGCGTACTATAAGCAGAGCAGACTCCGCGAGGAATGTCCGCAGTAATTCAGGCTTTCATAGTCGAGCGCACTTCTGCGTTGTAGTAAGTTTGTAAAAATATACGTGAAAAATCCCCCGATGTGAAAAATACATGCCGAGCAGTCACTGGTGCACGGAGCGGAGTCCGCGTGATCGTAAAATCTGAGCTTTGCGGACGTCTGCTTTGAGTCTGCGCGGACCTCCGCAGAGTCCCTTCCGCGTATGTTCCACCCGAGTATGTTCAGGCCTTCACAGACACACATCACGTGTGGAGATAGTTCACTTTCCACCGCCGTGTCAGTGTGATGACGTCATCAAATGACTGGTCGACTTGACTTTGACTTTATTGACAGATAAGTCCTGAAAAAAAAATCAAAGTTGTTAATGCCCTAGTCTATACTAACCACTTAGTCTCTTTATCTCAAAGCAATTGAATTGAACGCAACTGGACTTGGTTTTGTCTTAGAAGACATTTCACCTCTTATCCAAGGGGCTTCATCAGTTCATGCTTGTCAGACTAGGCTGGAACTAGTCTGACAAACTGGTGTGGAAACAACCCAGGTATTTAACCTCTGGGGAGATCTTCACAAGGCCAATGATGTCACTGGCTCATTCGTGCTCCAATGGTGTGTCAATGATGGTCGTTGAAACTGCTAAGGCTGTTTAGGTAATCAAATTTGTTGTTTCTAACACGATCTTAAAATTACTGAATGTAAGCTTTCTGAGGTGGTATTTATTGCAGGGTCATTGTACTCTCTTCCTATTTTTCTGGTATTTAAGTATATTTCTAAAATAATTTACAAAATGACACCATTAAGAATATGGAACATTAGCAACTCATAATGTAATAATGGCTCATAATGTAATAATGCTTCATAATGTAATAACAGAAATGTAATAAAAGTTCATAATGTAATCCACTTTACTTTTAAACATGGAAGTGATCAACTTACATGTTTTTGTGCGTGACTTCCAGTCAGCCGCTTTCCCTCATGCTTTGCCTTACTTGTTAATGGTGCAAGCTTATTTTTTTCAATTTTCAATTGTTTATGTTAGTCAATCAGTTAGTTAGTTAGATCTGTGTATTTTATATAGATAACTGTGCCCACGTTTCCGTTTTCCGGTGATTGCCAGTAAAAATAAGTCCCTCTAAATGCAAATAAATTGCACGTCAATCAAAAACTATGAACCCAAAAAGCACAATCTATCCGGAGTGAGACAAACTGCTTGATCCCCGTCTCCAGTGTACCAGCAGAGAACCTGCAGAACCGAATCAGCAAAAAAACACACCAGGCTACACAGCCTCTCTACCTGAGCAGCTGAAGCTGCGGCTCGCACCCTCGACACACAGACACACAGCTGGTGCTTCTGCATGCCAGCCAAATGCGTATGCAACTGTAAGAAATAAATATGTGAGGTGTACGCTGCTTTTCTATCTTTTTTTTTCCTTTTCTTTCTTTCTTTCTTTCTTTCTGTCAGCGACATACACTCCTAACACAGGACAGGTTGTTTTTATTGACTAAGTTGATTATGAAGCCATAGTGATACGTGGATCGGCTCTGATAGCACCCGAATCAGCATATATGCATCAGCCATCCAGCTGTTACAACATGATTGAGCTAGCAAAGCAGTTTTGTGTTGCTATGTGTGGTATTTATTCCGTTTTGGGAAATCACAATGTCTAGAAAGCATCAGTGGCTGCAGCTTACAGGGACAGCTAACACTAGCAGCAAAGCTAACATCAGGATGTCATCTGTTAAAAGCCTCCCGTTGTCGGATACGACATGAAACTACTCCAGTTAGCTCAATCATGTTGTAACTAAGACATCCGCTGGGAAAAAAAATTTTTCACGGACCGTTTATTGAGGTATTGAGTTATTACATACACCGCTAAGGGCTAACGGATAACGGTTAGCCCAGCTAAGTGTTGCACAAAAAAACGGAAGCTGGCTGTGTTCTGTTTTGCCTCCGTGTTTCTGTGAAAAATAAGGTGGATAATCGGCTCATAATGTGATAAAACAGCTTAAAACACAAAACAGCTTTGTGCATAATGTAATAATGTAATAACTTATTACATTATGAGCCTTACTGGCACTGCTCATAGTGTAATAACAGCTCATAATGTAATAATGGCTCATGTTGTGAGAAAAAAGTGTTGCATTAACATCATTTTTAGGACATAACTTCACACACTGATAACGAGAGTGCACTTCAGGGCAGAGGTCTGTGTTTGTGTTTGACTATGATTTGTTTATAGATGGCGTGACAGTTACCAACCCAAAAGCCAGCTGGAGAAGAGGGTGGATTAGGGAAGAAGGAGGGGGACTGTAGTTCATGTAGTTTAAAAGAGCATTTCCTTTGTTTACTATTGCTACAATAAATGCATGACACAATAACTTGTATAATAAAAACACATTTAAGATTGGTCTTTTCAAATAAGTAAGTAAACACTTTCTCCTTCCATACAACCTAGTGAAGACCTTCCAGTCAAAATGTTGCTGTTATTTTATTGTTGGTCTTAATGCCAATTTAATAAAGACTTTTAATAAGCATTGTTTTCCCACTACTTACTGTACGTTAAATACATGACAGCAGCGTAACATATTTATTCAGTTTACTTTATTTTGGAACTTGTGCAAGAATGAGAAGAGCGATTTAGAGCCATGTAATAACAATGGACCAGCTCAAAAGTTCTTAAAATGTAAACACAGCCTGTCAGGACACCCAAGTAAAAACATAAGTCCAAATAAATTTAACTAAACAATATGCATAAATAATACACAACCATAAATCATAGTTGCCAACATAAATCAAGTCCAGGGGGCTCCATTTGTCAGAGACTGTGCCAGTGTTCACTCAGATCAAGGCTTAACAAGTGAATGGGATTTAAAAAAAAAAAAGAAGAAAAAAAAGAAAAAAAAAGAATACTTTACTTCTTCCAATGAATGTCTTTAATATGGACCCATCCAAAGGATATATGTTTTGTCACGATCCAGGCTGTAATCCACCTGGCATTTTGGCTGTAGAGCTGCCACTATTGCGTCCAGCCACTCTGTATAACCTACTAATACTTTTGCAGCAGTCTTCTAGCTACTACAGATTACTGGATGATGTCGTATGCTGTAAAGCCCTGTGAGGCAAATTGTGATTTGTGATATTGGGTTTTATAAATAAATTTGATTGATTGATTGATCTTCATCCGTAATAATATTTAAACTTTCCACCAACTGCTTACCTGGAACAATCAGACAGTGGAAGCGAGCACGGCATTCTCAAAGGCCCAAAATACCTAACACGGGTGCCACCTAGTGGCTCAACTTTATACATTTTACATTATTAAATTGTGAGAATGCAGTTACAATTAAATAATTCTTGGTTTCACTAATTTAGTTTACTATGCGCTGAAACCCATGTCGTTTGCTTTATTTGCACCTTTAAGATTTAAAAATGATGATAGTGCAGCAGTTTTCTCACAATATGAGCCATTATTACATTATGAACTGTTATTACATTATGAGCAAAGCCAGTAAGGCTCATAATGTAATAGGTTATTACATTATTACATTATGCGCAAAGCCGTTATTACGTTATGTGCTCATGATTTTATTACAAAATGAGCCGATTATTACATTATGAACTTTTATTACATTTAACTTATTACATTATGAGCTGTTATTACATTATGAGCCATTACAAGTGCACTCTCGTTGCCAGTGTGGGCAGTTTTGACCTAAAAATGATGATAATGCAACACTTTTCCTCACAATATGAGCCATTATTATATTATGAGTGGCACTAGTAAGGCCCATAATGTAATAAGTTATCACATTATGACATTATGCACAAAGCTGTTATTACATTACACGCTCATGATTTTATTACATTATGAGCCAATTATTACATTATGAACTTTTATTACATTTCTGTTATTACATTATGAGCCATTATTACATTATGAGTTGCTACAACATCCATAATGCGTAAGGCAAGAGATGCCATCACAAGTGTGATTGCTGTATGAGAGCAGTGTTTTGAGCAATTTATGATGAATGGATGTGATACTGAGCTCCCTTTGTAATTCTACATTATTATCTTATTCTGTTTATTTATTCATTGGAAGAGCTGGGCAAGTGTGGTGTACTTACAGCAAACAGGTGACCAATACACACAGACAGGCCAATAGCCAAAGCAGATGAACCCTTTAGGTCACTGCGTTTGTTGTCACAAGTGGCAAACACAGTGAAGACCAACTGAAAGGTGATGAAGAGTTCTACAACCAATGCGTTTCCCACAGAAATGCTCATATTTACCTGTGATGGAAACACAACAGCAGCAAAGAAATACATCATCAGATTTCAATAACTCATACCTTGCATTAAAATGTGATCTGTATATAAATATAAGACATGGAGGACAAATTGCTATTTCACTGTATTGCAGTCCATTTAATCTAAGTGGACCTTGCCTGAAGGCAGGCTGTGTGATTGGATGTCAGCAAGGTCAGTGGGTTCATAGGTCACCTAATTCCATTCTTTAAGTGATACATTTACTAGAAATTGTAAGGGTTAGGGTGGAGGCTGATGGTGTAATAGTAGCATTTCATTAGTTTAGTAACTATTTAAATTGTCAATGAGTGCATCTATTTATGTTATGTTATGTTATGTTTTATTATGTCATGTCATGTCATGTCATGTCATGTCATGTCATGTTATGTTATGTTATGGTATGGTATGTTATGTTATGTTAAATTGTGTTATCTCCCTGTATTTATTATGTTTCAGTTACTACATCTTAATTATTCATTTATTATTATTCATATTATTATTATTGAAGTTATTAGACTTTTACCAGCGTTTTTCTGGCCTAACACTGGTCTGCTGACTTGTGAGTCTGATATCCTCCAGCTGCTCTGGTAAGGGCATAACCTTCAGATAGTCTTTTTGTGCTAAACAGTACTTTCATGATTAGAAAATCAGAATTGATCCTGTGATCTCTGTTGATGTTAGATGAAAACTAGATTAACTGAGATTATTTTCGTGGAATTACCTTTGAGACAGCAAAGTATTGTGAGAAGTCAAGTGAAAAAATTACTGTGAAACAAGCAGTGAACAATTAACTAATTAAAAAAAAAAGGACAAACCGTGGTGATGCCCATGCTACCCCTAACAGAGGCTGGGGTGATGCCATACAAAATGGCAGCCCCCACTATGGCTCCGGTACACTGGGCCAGCAGGAAGAAGACAGCTTTAGCCAGACTGAGCTTTCTGGTCACCACCATGGCTGCTGTGACTGCGGGGTTGATATGAGCACCACTGATGTGGCCGAAGCACTGCACCATGGTGGCAATAGTCAGACCAAAGCAGAGTGAGATGAGTACCAGGTCAGGGGGATGGGGATCCTTCTCAACAGCCCCCCAGTTGATGGTTGACCCAAGGCTGAGCAGGACAAATAGCAGCATGGCGAAGAACTCAGCACCCACACAGCGCCAGAACTCCTGAGTCCAGATGCCCTTGAGGGCAGTCATTATTTTGTCTTGAGGGCAGCAGGATGGAGACCAGAACTGAAAGTGTGGTGTGCGGCAAGTGAAGCAGCACCTCCTGGAAGATATGAAAGGGAGGGCAAAGATCAATAAAGGGGGCAAAAAAAAGGTATGAGGGAGGATTCTAATCACTAAATTAAGAAAGAAATCACAGTTGTCTCCCTCATCTAGTGTAACACTGTACACTGTGTATGTATGTTTATATGTTATGTGTTAGATACAAAAGAGGCAGAACTATGCTGCAATGGCATTGTGCTACACCCTGAATGTGTTTAAGCATGCAGAATTAATGCTCTGGACCACATTACAAAATATCCAGTCAGCTCTTACCAAACGCAGAAAATGTCAGTCATTAGTCTGTTTTAAACAGACCTTCAGCCATAAAGCAGCGATGCTATCCTTCAGTAGGTAATAATAAATAATAATAATAATAATAATAATAATAATACATTTAATTTGTATAGCGCTTTTCAATGACCCAAAGACGCTTACATAGTAACACAAAAGGGGTAGTGACAGACAGGGGGACAAGCAGAAGACAACATAGTGAACAAAAGAAATGATGGGATATAACACAGGCGGTATAGGAACAGTCAGTGGGGTGGAGGTGGTAAGGGGTAGGGGAGGTCGAAAGCTTGGGAGAAGAGGTAGGTTTTTAGGCGGGATTTGAATATGGGAAGTGAGGGAGAGTGGCGAACAGGTTGGGGGAGTTCCATAGCCGGGGTGCTGTTCTGGAGAAGGCTCTGTCGCCGAAGGTTTTCAGTCTGGATTGGTGCAGTCAGGGTGAGAGAAGAAGAAGATCGGAGGGCTCGGGAGGGGCGGTGGGGGATGAGTAGGTCAGACAGGTAGGGGGGGCCAGGTGGTGAAGAGCTTTGAAAGTGAGGAGGAGGATTTTAAAGTTGATGCGTTGTTTGATGGGGAGCCAGTGGAGGGAGTGGAGAACGGGAGTGATGTGTTCATGGGACCGGGTGTGGGTAAGGAGGCGGGCAGCAGCGTTTTGAACCATTTGGAGTCTGTGGAGGGAATGGGAGGTGATGCCAGTGAGGAGGGAGTTGCAATAGTCGAAGCGGGAGGAGATGAAGGCGTGGATTCAGCAGCAGGGGGAGAGAGGCAGTGTCTGATTTTGGCGATGCGGCGGAGGTGGAAGTAGGAGGTCTTGACGATGGAGCTGACATGGTGATCGAAGGAGAGGGTGGGGTCCAGGATAACGCCGAGATTGCGTGCCAGGGGGGAGGGGGTGATGGTCGAGGTGTCGATAGTGAGTGAGATGGGTCCAGCTTTGTTGAGAGTGGATTTAGTGCCTATGAGGAGGAGCTCTGTTTTGTCACTGTTGAGTTTGAGGAAGTTGTGAGTCAGCCATGTTTGTATTGTAGAGATGCAGGTTTCGATGTGGGTGAGGGGAGGGTTTTGGGTGGCTTGGTGGTGATGTAGAAGGTGATTTCAGGGCCATCCCCCCCTGTTAGCAAAATGACCAAAATGTGTCCCCCTTGTGTCCAGACCTAGACGCTGTCCTGCCCAGACCCAGGCCTATAACTAACATTCCACCGGACGCAATAGCATTAGCATTAGCTATTGGACTTCTACATGACTACATGCCTCCTTTAAACCCTGCATATGCCCCCCTCAGGAAAACTGCTCCTACCATTACAAAGACTGTCAAGGCTGAATGGTGTCTCAGAAGCTGCAGGACTGCTTTGACAGGACTGACTGAGACGTTTTTGAACACCCAGACCTGGAGGTGGTGTTCACAGACAGTGTTTTATGTTACATTAAGAACTGCATAGACACTATCACAGTGGACAAGTGCATCCGGATCTACCCCAACCAGAAGCCCTGGATGACCCAGGAGGTCCAGGACAGCAACAACAGCAGGTAGGTGTGGCAAGGTGTCCAGCATCTCACCAACTACAGGACCAACCTCGGAGCTGCTGAAGGGGATGCTGTGCTGGCAGACGAGCTGAACCTCTTCTTTGCCTGCTTTGAGGTGGAGCAACCAGAGGCAGCCACACTACCCTCCACAGTCCACAGGAGGCCCTCAGCGTCAGCACCAGCTCCCCACACAGGGCTGTGTGCTGAGCCCCTTGCTCTACACCCTCTACACCAATGACTGCTCCCCCGCCCACCTCAACATCACCATTATCAAGTTTATGGACGACACCATTGTGGAGGGCTGATCTCTAGGGGGGATGAGTCCGCCTACAGGCAGTTGACAGTGTGGTGCAAGGAGAATAACCTGCTCCTTAACACCTCAAAAACCAAGGAGCTGGTAATAGACTTCAGGAAAAAGAAAACGGACATTCCACCACTACTCAGTAGCGGGAACTGTGTGGAGAGGGTGGCTGACTTTTGCTTCCTGGGAGTCCACATTGAGGAGGACTTCACCTGGAGCAAGAACACCTCTGAGCTGCTGAAAAAGGCCCAGCGGAGACTGCACTTCCTGAGGGTATGTGTATGTGTGTGTGGTACACCAGCTGCATAGTGACTCAGAGGAAAAAGCTCCAGAGGATCATAAACACAGCTCAGAAGATCATCGGCTGCCCTGCCCTCTCTCTGGAAGAACTGCACAGTTCTTGTTGTTTCAGAAAAGCCTTGGACATTATAAAGGACACTTCACACCCTGGTTATTCCCTGTTTGAACTGTTGCCATCAGGCAGACGGTATAGACAAACAGATTCAGAAACAGCTTCTACCCATTGCAATAACTTCACTTAACAAAACAAGAAGGCAATAAGAGGTGTTTAGTGCAAAAAGGGACTGTGCAAATGACAGAGGAGAGAATGTATGGTGTGAGTTGTTTTTATTTATTTATTTTTAGCTGTCTTCTTTTTAATGCTGCTTATGGTTTTATATGATACAGTTTTATGAGTTGATGCCCTGACAATGTGGCACAATTTCATTGTACATGTGACAATGACAAATAAATGATATTCCACTCTATATTCTATTCTACTTTTGACAGAGCATTTATATTTTAAATAAGGGGCAACCTCAGAGAATTGAAGCCAATGCAGAATTATATGTATGCACCACAAAAGCACAAGATTAACTTAAATGACAGGAGACTTAATGTAACAGCGGCATTACCCATTCTTAAGGCCCTATTTTGTAGAGGGGTCCTCATTTCACATCTCGATTTAAAACCTTCATTGCCGATATCATTTGCTACACTCTCATTTCCAGATCATTCATTAGAACTAATACATACAAAATGCATAGAGAGTGGGAGAGACAGAGGCTCAGAGGGTGCCCATAACTCATATTTTTCCCTGAGGCCGAGGAACCTTAAAGGGCCAGTGTGTGAATATTCGACCCATTAATACCATTAATATGTTTATATAAGTGTATTATCGCTATAAAATAAAATTTGTTTGGTTTTCATAGCCTTATAATTATGCTTTTATATATATATATATACACATGTATATTTATATATATGTATATATATATATATGTATATATGTGTATATATATATATATATAGGGGCCTTGCTTTAGAGAGGTCGCAATCTTGTATGTATGTACGGCAGCCCGAGCGGACAATCCAGCCAGCCAGAGAACGCATTTCGTGTGTATAAATAAACCAACGAATAAGACAGCGGAAGGAAGGAAGAAGGAGGAGGAAACAGCAGAGAGTATTAGTAGTTTGTCGATAGAGAGTAAAGTTTGCGAATGGACCACACTTATCACGCAACAGGAGAGAATGAAGCTAAACCGTCATCTGCGAGGAAAAGAAGATGCAAAGAAAACGGGACAAGTGGCGGCAGAGAATTATGGAAGCGCATTGCATTCACTGGATAAAAAAAAAATTAGACACCTTATCTCGTAATTACGAGATCTTTTCTCATAATTACGAGAAAAGATCTCGTAATTATGAGAAAAGATCTCGTAATAATGAGATCAGGAAAGGTGCCACATTGGCCACTGCTTCGCTCAGAACCACATACTGCACATCCACGAAGGGGGGTCGTAACTACTGTAACCAGCTGCCACTCGGGTGGTGCCATCTTCACTATATCCCATATATTTATTATAATGTGTATATATTGGAAATTACGACAGAGTATTAGGGTACGATGGAGTATTAGGCCCACATTGAAGAAATTTTTTTTTGGAGATTTCGAGAATAACGTCAGAACTGAGAAAAAATTATAATATTAGAGAATAAAGTTATAATATTGAGAATAAAGTTGAATTATGAGATTAAAGTCGTTATTTTATTAGACTGAAGTCATAATATTACGAGAATAAAGTTGTAGTTTTTTAAGGAAATAACCAACAACAAACAGAATGTCAGACTGTCTTTCATGTGTATTCATAAGTAGCCTACTTAATTAGGTTGGGGAACCGGCACCATGCTGGTGTTCTGATGATTTGGTTCTGTGTCAGTCGAAATGCGCTGTTTGTGACGCCCAGCTCTGCCACTGATTGGCCAGTCTGACATTCTTCATAATACATAAAGAACGTTAGTGAAACACATAGATTCAGTAAGATTGTTATTCACGTCGGCGGCAATGACACCCGGTTACGCCAGTTTTCTCTGGACCCCTCCCAAATCTGACAACTGATGACATGTTTAGCCGCATGTCATCATTTAATCGCTGGCTGTCCAGGTCGTGTCCAGCAAACAATGTGGGTTTCGTTAATAATTGGCAATCCTGGTCTTATTAGGAGAGACGGCATCCATCCCACTTTGGATGGAGCTTCTCTCATATCTAGGAACCTGGCAAATTTTATTAGTAATTCAAAACCCTAACAACCCAGAGTTGAGATTATGGGCTCTAGTTTCCCAGACCGGGTGCAGCAGAGGCGCAGCGCACCTGCGCTTCACCAACTGGGTCTGGCCAGGTGGATTTTGTAAGTTTGGCACACCGTGCACCCTGGCGCAGCTACTCCTCTATCCCACCTCTGTCCCTCCTACCGGCGCAAGTCGGAAAGAGGGAGGAGAGAAGGTACTTTGTTGAAATTGGTAACTGTGCCTCAGACCACATGGCCTTGACCTGTGGGGTGCCCCAAGGGTCAATCCTGGGACCCCTCCTGTTCAATCTATACATGCTGCCTTTAGGCCAGTTAATACAAAGTAATAATGTGTCCTACCACAATTATGCAGACGACACTCAGATCTATTTGTCACTGACAGCAGGTGAATATGGACCAGTAGATTCACTCTGTCACTGCATCCAACAGGTCAGTGTGTGGATGCAAAACAACTTTCTCCAGCTAAATTCAGACAAGACTGAAGTCATCGTATTTGGTCCACAGAAACAAAGAGAAAGTGTCAGCAGTCACCTCCAGTCTCTCTCTCTAAAACCTACAAATCAGGTTAGAAATCTCGGGTTAATAATGGACTCAGACTTGAACTTTAACAGCCACATCAAATCAATAACATCAGCAGCCTTTTACCATCTAAAAAACATTGCCAAAATCAAAGGTATAGTGTCTAAACCTGACTTGGAGAGACTTATCCATGCATTTGTCTCTAGTAGGTTAGACTACTGTAACGGCCTGCTCACTGGCCTCTCCAAACGGGCCGTAAGACAGCTGCAGTACATCCAGAATGCTGCTGCTCGGGTCCTGACCAGAACCAGGAAGTACGAGCACATTAGTCCTGTGCTCAGGTCTCTACACTGGCTTCCTGTGGCTCAGAGAATAGACTTTAAAGCAGCTCTGCTTGTGTACAAGTCTCTCCACGGCCTAGCACCAAAGTACATCTCTGACATGTTAGTGCCATATGAACCATCTCGGACTCTGAGGACCTCAGGGACCGGCCTCCTGCTGGTGCCCAGAGTCAGGACTAAACATGGGGAATCAGGGTTCCAGTTTTATGCAGCTAAAATCTGGAACAGTCTTTCTGAAGATGTGAGACAGGCCTCTACTCTGACAATGTTCAAATCTAGGCTCAAAACAGCTCTATTTCACTGTGCATATGACTGAAAGGATCTTATCTGCACTCTTCTCTTTTAAAGTTCATTTTATAATGATTATTTATGTTTTTATTTTGTATTGTGATTTTAATGCATTTTCTTCTTCTGTAAAGCACTTTGAATTACTTTGTGTACGAATTGTGCTCTACAAATAAACTTGCCTTGCCTTGCCTTGCATGGAGTGGGTTTTACACACATCACACCAATCAAATGAGCCCCTCTCCTCGCCCTTAAATGCGCCGTGCGAATTCGCCATGGCAGAAGAGAGCAGCAGTGTCAGACGGCCAAACTCCTCTCAGGAGGAAACTGATGTTTTGGTCTGGGAGGTCCAAGCTCGCAGTGTCTGAATATACGGAACTGCAAGCAGACCTCCACGGGCTGATGATGGAAAGGTAGCCTGGGAGGAGGTCACCACAATTATAAAGCAAGGTTGCGTTTCTCTCATGCGCGCGCATTCTCTCTTTCTCTCTCGCAGTCTCACTCTGTTTCTTTTCTTTTGACTTTTCTAAGAGGTCATCATTTTCTCCATGATAATAATTTATGTGAGGAATTTCAGTCAGGATTTAGAGTGCATTATAGCACTGAGACAGCAATAGTTAAAATTACAAATGACCTTCTGATTGCTTCAGACAAAGGACTCGTCTCTGTATTTGTTTTATTAGATCTAAGTGCGGTGTTTGACACAATTGACCATTAAATTCTGCTACAGAGACTGGAACACTTAATTGGCCTAAAAGGTTCTGCACTACACTGGTTTAAATCTTATTAGGGCCCGAGCGACGACGAAGTAGTCTGTGAGGACCCTATTATAATTGCGCTGTTTATTATTAATATTATTTATTATTATTAGGGACCTCGGCCGAAGGAGGAAGTCCCTCTTGTTTTTGGTACGTTTATTATTAGAGACCTTGGCCGAAGGACGAAGTCCCTCTTGTTTTTCTGCGTTAATTATTATTAATATTATTATTATTGTTAGGGACCTTGGCTGAAGTCCCTCTTGTTTTTGGTATGTCAATTAGGGCCCGAGCAACGATGAAGTCGTCCGTGAGGACCCTATTATAATCGCGCTGTTCATTATTATTATTATTATTATTATTATTAGGGCCTGAGCGACGACAAAGTCGCCCATCTGGACCTGATTATAATCGCGCTGTTTATTATTATTTAGGGCCCCAGCGTCTTATTATTATCATTATTATTATTATTCCTCCAAATGAATTTGCCTTGAATAATGCCTTTTTGGGAGGCTTAACATACCTGAAAACTCATGAAACTTTGCACACATCTCAGAACTGGTGAAAAATTGGATATTTTAAGGGTCTCATGTGCTGGTTCCAAAAAGTGACTCAGTAGCGCCCCCTACAAAAGTTTGAGGAAACAGCCCCTGAAGCTAGTTTAACCTACATGTATGAAACTTGGCAGTCTTATGTAATGCTTAGAGACGTACAAAAAAGCCTCTTAGTGGCATCCTCTAAACCCAACAGGAAGTCGGCCATTTTGAATTTACTGTGCAATTTTGATGCATTTTTGGCCATTTCCAGGGGTCATAAATAAACGAACTTGTCCTAGAGATTTCATCCGATGGACTTCAAACCTTGGTCTGTCCCATCCCAAGACCTTGAAGATGAAAAGTTATCAAAAGCTTGAGTTTTAGTCAATGCGTGTGACCGTGGGATGGCGTCAAAGTTAGGGGTCTCGCCACTAAACAGGAATTGGTTTATAACTACAGGATACATGGTCCAATCTTGCCCAGACTTCACAGAATTGATGACAGTCCCGTCCTGAACACATCTACATGTCAATAATTAGAGATAAACATAGCGCCCCCTACTGGCAACAGGAAATGTCATGTTTTAGACTTTCACTTTAGTGAAAAAAGTCACAAGACGTTGATAAGGCTTTGTTGTGGGAACTGTGAGTTTTCGTCGAAGGGCATGGCCACGGCCTGACGGCGATTTTTGATGTTTCGCCATGATGATAAACATTGCTGTAACTTGACTCCACATGGGAACATCTTGCCAAAACTTCACACATATGATGACAGTCCAGCCCTGAACACATCTACAGAGGAATTTTGAATCACTGCCATAGCGACACCTTCTGGCAACAGAAAGCTACTTTATACATTCTTTGATGTCCTGCTTCTAGCAGGTTGATCAGACCCACCTCAAATTTGCTGGTCTAAGTCCTTAGACTTTGATGATACTTAAAAATGAAGCTTTTCAGTTTTCATCAAGCGCTGTCACCATGGCGCCGCCTTGTTCGCCATCAAACACGGAGTTGTTTTGAAGGGACAAGGGATGCTTGAAAACTCACCAAACGTGGCATACACATCACAGGTCACAAGTCCTGTTGTCTGATGTGAGTTTTGTGCTTTGATGCACCAAGATGGCTCAACAGCGCCCCCTACAATGTTTCAATTAAGCAGCCCCCAAAGCTGGTTTGACCTGGATGCATGAAACTTGGTAGGCACATGTAACACTCTATTACGTACAAAAAAGCCTCTTGGAACCATGCTCAAAACCCAACAGGAAGTCCGCCATTTTGAATTTACTTGTGCCACTTCTGTGCATTTTTTGTCCATTTCCAGGGCTTGTAAATGAACGAACTACAGATTTATCTATCAGATTGGCTCCAAATTTGGTGTATGTAAGCGTGACTATGTTGTGACCAAAAGTTATCACAGGGTTTGCCCATGTTGAATGGCGTGCCCACTGCTGAGCGTTGAGTCTTGAGGTCTCGCCATGAAAAACGAAATTGCTGTAGCTCTGGCATAAATGGTCCAATCTCTACCAAACTTCGCATGATTCATATTAGTCCCGCCCTGAACACATTTTCATTACCATATTGCCTAATAATCATAGCGCCACCTAGTGTCAAAAGGATATACTTCTTATCAGACACTTATCTTTGGATTAACCTGAAATTTCAATGCTGTGGTCTATATTTGATGAAAAACATGACATATCATTTGTGTCTACGTGTGCTGCAGAGGGTTTAATTTTGATGTCTCGCCATGAAACAGGAAATTGCTATGAATTTGAAGTAAATGGTCCGATGTCCACCAAACTTGACATGATTCATATTTGTCCCACCCTGAACACATTTATATGACAATATTCCGTTATAGTCATAGCACCACCTAGTGGCGAAAGGAAGTACTTCTTACAAGACACTTATCTTTGGATTAACCTGAAATTTCAGTGCTGTGGTCTATAATTGATGTACACAAACATGATATAACATGAGTGTCTACGTGTGCTGCAGAGGGTTTAATTTTGATGTCTCGCCATGAAGCAGGAAATTGCTCTAACTGTGGAGTAAATGGTCCGATGTCCACCAAACTTCACATGATTCATATTTGTCCCACCCTGAACACATTTATATAACAATATACGGTGATAGTCATAGCACCACCTAGTGGCAAAAAGGGAGTACTTCTTATCAGACACTTTGGATTAACCTGAAATTTCACTGCTGTGGTCTATATTTCATGGACACAAACATGACATATCATTAGTGTGTACGTGTGCTGCAGAGGGTTTAATTTTGATGTCTCGCCATGAAACAGGAAATTGCTCTAACTTTGGAGTAAATGGTCCATATCCACCAAACTTCACATGATTCATATTAGTCCCACCCTGAACACATTTATATAACAATATTCCGTCATAGTCATACCGCCACCTAGTGGCGAAAGGAAGTACTTCTTATCACACACTTTGGTTTAACCTCAAAGTTCACTGCTGTGGTCTATATTTCATGTACACAAACATGACATATCATCAGTGTATACATTATACATACATATTTATATGACAATATACCCTGATAATCAAAGTGCCACCTAGTGGCGAAAGGAAATACTTCTTATCAGATACTTACCTTTAGATTAACCTGAAATTTCAATGGTGTGGTCTATATTTCATGTACACAAACATGACATATCATTAGTGTCTACATGTGCTGCAGAGGGTTTAATTTTGATGTCTCGCCATGAAACAAGAAATTGGCCATGGCCTGGCGGCAAACTTTGATGTTTTGCCGTGATGATAAACGTTGCTGTAACTTGACTCCACGTGGGAATATCTTGCCAAAACTTCACACATATGATGACAGTCCAGCCTTGAACACATCTACAGAGGAATTTTGGATCACCGCCATAGCGCCACCTACTGGCAACAGAAAGTTACTTTATACATTCTTTGATGTCTCTCTTCTAGCAGGTTAATCAGACCCACCTCAAACTTGCTGGTCTAAGTCCTTAGACCTTGATAATACTTAAAAATGAAGCTTTTGAGTTTTCATCAAATACTGTCACCGTGGCGCTGCCTTGTTCACCATCAAACACGATGTTGTTTTGAAGGGACAAGGGATGCTTGAAAACTCACCAAACTTGGCATACACCTCACAGGTCGCAAGTCCTGTTGTCTGATGTGAGTTTTGTGCTTTGATGCACCAAGATGGCTCAACAGCGCCCCCTAGAATATTTCAATTAAGCAGTCCCCAAAGCTGGTTTGACCTGCGTGTATGACACTTGGTAGGCACCTGTATCACTCTATCACATACAAAAAAGCCCCTTGGAGCCATGCTCCAAACCCAACAGGAAGTCGGCCAATTTGAATTTTGTGGTCATTTTTGTCATTTCAAGTGTTGTATTTTAACGAACTTGTCCTACAGATTTAATCAGATTGGCTCCAAACTTGGTGTATGTAAGCCTGACTACGTTGTGACTAAAAGTTATTACAGGATTTTCCCAATGTTGAATGGAGCTCCCGCTGCGAGCGTTGAATCTTGAGGTCTCACCATGAAAAACAAAATTGCTGTAGCTTTGGCATAAATGGCCCAGTCTAAACCAAACTTCACATGATACATATTAGTCCCGCCCTGAACACATTTTCATTACCATATTGGATGACCTTATTGTAATCGCGCTGTTTATTATTATTATTAGGGCCCAAGCGACGACGAAGTCGCCGTGAGGACCCTATTGTAATCGTGCTGTTTATTATTATTATTATTATTATTGTTACGGACATTTAATACCCAATTTGGCCTCTTCCCCAAATTCAAAAAATTTCCACCTCTAGGTGACGCTATAATCAAGGAAAGTGCGTTTTGGGTTATAACTCCCATATACTTTGTGGCACATTCAAAAACCTATTATTCACACGTTCAGTGAATTGTGCTTAATCTCGTAATATAGGCCACGCCCATTTCCGCCTAATGTGGGGTTTTTTTGGCAAATTCGCACAATGATGCAAACCTACTTTTTCGAACTCCTCCTAGGCAATTTCACCAAAATACAGTATGCTTCAAATAGTACCCTGCCCCTATTTGTACCCTGGTCCCAAACTATTTTTTTGTTAATAGCAGCCCCGGCTACTATTTGAGGAAATATGGTATGTATGTAACATACAACAGTGTGTACGCTACATTCATTTAGCAGCGGCGGCATGCTGCTGCTAAATTTTTGCCACCACTGCTGCTCCTTCAAAACATTTATTTTGCAAATGCACCACCACCACAGCACATCTGTGCTCTTGCACAGCGCAACAGCCAGTGTAGTGAGGAGAGCAGCGGTGAGGGGAGGGGGGAGTGGGGGAAGGCTCCAATTCAGGGATGCACCGAATATATTCGGCCAAACATTGTATGGCGATATTTTACTCTGTCCGTCAGTGCACTCACATATGCGACTAAAAATCGTTTTATGCGGGCAAAATAAATCATTCAGCACGCTGTGTGAGTACAGATTTCAAACAGCAGCAGAAACGATACGGTGAATCCCGCCGTTTGTGGTTTGAATGGGGGTCACAGACACGGACAGGAATGTATTCCTGTCAAATACGGCGGTACATGATAACGGCTTACCGGCGACAGAGAAGTCCGACTCCAGGTGAATAATTTGTTGTCATGACTGCCCAAAAGTACCTGAACAGCTGAGCCATGGCGGCACACAGTATGTGGCGTATCAGAGGAGAAACGAGCTGTTCACATTACTCTTTGTGTCAGCAACAGTCCACAAACCTCACCATACTTTAGGGACTGTTCTTTACTTATGAAGGGACTTGTCAGGGGAGGAGGGTGGCTGGTTGATTTTAATTTCATTTATTTATTATATTTTGATCCCCTCTATGTTAACCACTTATAGATGCTGTTTTTGAAGTATGAATAAGTCAATAAGTAATTTATTCCATTGAAATATCATTGATGTATTATAGAAAAATGATTTATCTTTTTATAAATGACAAAAGGCACATCTGCCTCATTTTTGCTGTGGTATCCTGATACTACTCAAAACCATGATTTTTTCACTAGTATTGTACCGTGGGTCCTAATTTTGGTACCGTGACACCACTAATCTGGAGAGTGTTCATCTGCAAAAGCTAATGAAAAACTAAAAGCGGCATTCGGTATTCGGTACTCAGTATTCGACCAAGGGATGTCTCTCACCCCCTCACCCCGCCACCCCTGCTGCTGAAAAAAATCCTAGAGGAAACACTGTACAGTCACTGGCCACTTTGTGTACACCTGTGTAACCTAATGCAATCCAGTAGAACAACTATACCATAATTTTTTTCCCTGAAGCTTATAAATTTTTGGTTATTGTTGACATTGTCTAGAAAGTGGTGATCCTACTTTGTTTATTATTGAGGTCATAGTGAATGGTGGTGGTGTACTGGGGTGCTCTCCGAATTTTCTCTAATTGAGGGGGACAAAATATTAGGAACACTTAATATATTGCACTCCAGTACACCAACCCCGCCCACTACAACCTCAATAATAAAGTAGAATAATCACCTTTGTGACAAAAGCTGAAAATGTAAAAGCTTTGTAAATGTAGAATGTGTGGCAGAGCTGTTGTATTGGATTGTAGTAGATTGCACAGATGTACCTAATAAAGGGACCAGTAAGCCCCACATTTACACCCCCAATCCATGCCTGCTCTGGGTCTCCCTGCAGCCCCTGGTTGCTTGACAGCCTCAGCCCCTGAGACCATGCTGATCAACTGTTATTAAAAGCTTTTCTCTATGTCAAGGGGTGTGGCCACTATGACATCGCCCTCGCCACCAAATACGTTTGACTTTTTGATGGCTTCAGCGACCTCATATCCTCATGAAATTGATACACAGGTCTCCTGCGCCACCGCCCCCTGTGGGGGCCCGATCACAGCTGCTTGCAGCTTTAATTAGGGGCCGAGCCCGAAGGCAGAGGACTGCTCACAGAGCAATGTTTATCCTAGCGGTTTCAAACTTGCACACATTACAGCTCTACCCCTGGTGAACATTACTTGTGAAGGACTTTGTCATTATTGGAACAGTTTGGATTTTAGAAGCGTTCTAAGGTTCAGCACACAAATCCTCATGATGATCTCTGTAACAAAAGATGAGGGCCAACACATCGTAAACTTGTGACTAAGGTCACATTTTTGAGTCCATAGACATAAAAGCTATAAATCTCTCTGCATTCACAACGAGTTTACTTATGTAGTGAAACCTTTAGATTGAAGATCGGATCCACGGTTTGAGATCTGGCAGGAGTAGTTCGAGAAAATTTCAAACCATTTTGTTGTCACCCTGTCTCTCTGTCAGCTGCAGGCGGTCCTTAATTGGCATAACAAAAGCTTCACTCTGACAGACACAAGTGTGTGTGTGTGTGTGTGTGTGTGTGTGTGTGTGTGTGTGTGTGTGTGTGTGTGTGTGTGTGTGTGTGCATTGACCAAATTGACCAGCTCCATATGTCTCATTCCTACATTTTGTCACTCTGTCTCTCTGTCAGGAGGTCATTAATTAGCATAACAATGGCTTCACTCTGACAGGAATGGAGACAGGTGTGATTTTTTTATAAGGGGGCCCGCAAGCAAAGGCTTCTTATGAAGGTGGTGTGAGCTTATATTTTGAAAGTTGTTGACTTAAGCCATGTGACCTAATGAAACTTTGGCATGTGTGATGATCAAACAACACATCCATATTCCTTTGAAATCATGTGACCTAGTGGAAGCTTGAGTGATGTGTACTGGCTGCTGTGAGGATATAAGTCACATCAGGCAGACACAAATATATTCAAATTAATTTAAGTGGAGAAACTGAGTAGGACAACATGTATTTGATCGTGGAATGCTGCAGCACAGTTTTAGCTACAGATTTGAAGAGGGGACGACAGACGAGGCTAATTCACACTGTCTACATCAGCTGGAGGCCGACAGTGAGAGGCCAAGGTCCCGCCCAACGCTGCTCGCAGCTTTAATTATTATTTTTATTTCTTTTATTTTTTACTTCAGAATTATCCTTATTTGGTTTGCTATGTTTTGTACGTTTATACCTACTCAAGCTCTGTATGTCACCCTATTCTCTCTTTCTGTCTTTGTGTTTGTGTATATACATCCTTTTTGTTTGTTTGTTTTTGTTTAATTTGTGTTTACTTGTTTTGTACCTGAAAAGTCACCACTGTGTGAATTTTGCACCAATTTAAAAAAAAAAAGAAAAGAAAAAAAAAAAAGCTATTGACGCAGAAAGTAGTGAAGTTACCACCATGCTACTGAGAAATGCCGGAAAACAATTGTAACATTGCTACTTGTAGTGACGCTACTGCCCAACACTGCTGAGCTATGTTACTGGTTACATTGAAGATTCAGGATTTGCTCACAAAATATAACAATTAAAATATGATGTATTCATCAAACTATCCAGCATTATAAAGGAATTGAACAGTCCACCATGAGCAGATGTTGAGTAAATGTACTTTGTGCTGATAATGCCTCTTTTCACTCTTCACTTTAAGTAAAAATTTGAATGCAGCAGCCTAAATAAATAAATAAGAACAGAGCATGACATACCTTACATTTTACTTGAGAGACTACTCTCTAATATAATACAAGTTCAGGTAGTTCTCACAAATCTTTTTTGTATGTTTTCTTACTTAAAGCAATGCACCCAAATCATACATATCCCACGTATATAATAATAAAAAATAAATAAAAATAAAAACAAACAAAAAAAGTTACCTTAATCACATAACTGTACGATAAGGATACAATGTGGGGCACAAATTTGTAGCATATCATACAAACCATTGTATAGAATACATTGACAAGTTACATCATTCTAATTTCAACATCATCAGAACTAATTAAAATATCGACATATTCTCAGAAATTATTTTCACACCTGAAAATCAGTGTTTTGCATGTAAAATCACCACACTTTTTCACACAACTATGAAATTTGAGGAGCAAGATCAGGAAAGAGGTGGCTATCTGATAAAAATGTATTATGACTCATACGTCATTTCTTCTTGGTGAAAGTGGTGCTCTTACAACTATCCCATTGTTACAACTATCCCTGGTCTCCCCTTGTAGCTGCAGGTGGTCAGGTAACCTGCATTTTTCCTTTATGGCATCAGTAAAGGCAGGGTCATATCCAAAAGGTCAGATAAGAGTTTAAAACACAAGTATAAAATAATCATGTGAGGTATGATATAACCCACCAAAGTTTTTCCTTTTGTTAAGTTAAATCACAGATAAATTCAAACAGC
This sequence comes from Epinephelus awoara, assembly GCA_035609425.1. Taxonomy (NCBI): domain Eukaryota; kingdom Metazoa; phylum Chordata; class Actinopteri; order Perciformes; family Serranidae; genus Epinephelus; species Epinephelus awoara. The sequence goes on along the minus strand of CM069303.1, from coordinate 700,997 downwards.
AATGTTTTATCATGGCTGTTTGCTCTTCAACCTATTGCAGCCCATGGTCACACTTTCTAAATATATATCCACCTGAAGACTACATATAAATAAATAGCAAATAAATACCATCAACATAAGAATAGACCTGAGACAGCAGAAAACAAAACAAAAGTCTAAGTCTGTTCCTTCTTTAGATCGTAAATAACAAGACAAAATAACCAAACTATAATTTATATGTATCACAACTTCCAGTTTTCAGACTGCACAGTAATCTATATTTGTTTTTCTCATCACGTCTATTTTTAATTGTTCTGATGGATTATTATTATTGCGCAGATGGTCACTCACAGTTCTAAACTGCGGCATCAATGCAAATTATTGTCCAGAAAAAAAAAAAAAATCAAACAAACAAACAAAAACAGAACAATGAAAGAATGTGAGCCACCATACCACTACCATTCAGACACAATATACAAACCACCCATCATAACATTCAAATCCAAAAATCCCTAAAGCCAAGCCATTAAAACTAAGTTTGTAAACACGCAAAAAAAAAAAAAAAATCATATTAATATATTTGTCGGTGAAGATTCTCAGTCATTTAGAACTGAAGAAGCTTCTTGGATGAGAGGTGAAACACCTCTCACGCAAGCAAGTCCAGTTGCCTACGATATAGCACTTACCATATTAATATAATATTAAGATATTATAAGATTATGTCTCAATTTTATGACAGAAAGTGTTTCTTAGTAGGGCAATTTGCCCAATATCATATAGGCTCATAATATCACCTAGCTCAGTCACAATACCAATCTGACCCACAACTTTCCGTAGCTCCCCAGCTTCTGTGCATCTTTAAGCCTGTACTCACCTTATGCATTCCAGAGCCCCGCCACTCTCCGTCATGACTCCACTAGCCAGGTGGATGTTTCTGTCTTTTATAGCGGTGGCCAGCCAAAATTGAAATTTGGGGTCGGCTGTGGCTCAGAGGGAAGAGCAGGTAGTCCACCAATGGGCGGTTTGATTCCCAGCTCCAGTTTGCATGTCAAAGTATCCTTGAGCAAGATACTGAACCCTGAACTGCTCCTGACTGAGTAGCAGGCGGCATCTTGTATGGTCGCATCAGCCACCAGTGTGTGAATGTGTGTGTGAATGGATTAATGTGACTCGCAGTGTAAAAATCACTTTGAGTGGTCAGAAAAGGCACTATACAAGTGCAGGTCAATTTACCAATTAAAATCTTAAAATCAATTAACAAATAAATGAACTTAATACATTGGAAAATATGTAATTGGATTAAAAAAAAAAAAGGATCACAATTTAACAGAAAATGTATCCTATAAGTCCAACCCAAAATGTGATTCAAAAACACTGACAGCTGTATAATGACAAATGGTGTTCAGTTCTCTGAAGGTTTGTGATGGCTGAAGAATGTTCCAGTCAGAGGGAGCAGCTCACACAAAAGCTCTTAAAATTGGCTGAATAAATCAGTATAAAGACTGGACTTTATGTAAAAAAAAAATACATTGGGAGTTCCCTGAGGCCCCTCTCATCCCTTAATGGCGCAAAATGGTTTAGTCTGACCTAAATGCAGCTAGAGCCAGGTGAATGACTGCTAATGCTACTGGAGTACCAACAGACACGTCTTTCTCCAACAAAGGGAAATCAGAATTCCAAAGAAAGAAAAGAAAGATGGAAGGAAAAGGGACAGAAAGTAAACTGTTACAGTAAACTGTTGAAACACAAGGCTGCCAATGTTTATACTTCTTCATGCAAGCTGACAGACCAACCCTCCCCCATAACACACACACACACACACACACACACACACACACACACACACACACACACACACACACACACACACACACACACACACACACACACCATCTCTCTTATGTAAGTATTACACAATATCAGTTTACAGACATGCTGTGCTGGCAGAAATATGGGAGTGAATTGATGAGCACAAAAATGTAATTTAGGAAAATAAATATATAAATACACATACACATCTTGGGACAATGGTACCCCTGTCCAAAACAAAGGCTTATGTAGCCTGTCTAGTGAAACACTAAGTTGTTCTCTGCCTATTTTTATCATATATCAGATAAAAATAGGCAGGATAGTACTTTTCTTTTCTGTGGTGTGATTTCACAAGGTTGAATGTGTTTCATATTGATAAGGCAACAAAAAGTGTGAAATCCTGTAAAATGTGCTTTTTAAAATGTGTGTAATAATGTGTTAAAACATAGTTAGATAAACATCAAGTTATTACGCTCATTAATTAGATTTGTAATCTGAAAATAATGGAAAAAAGTTTGCATAGAAGCAGTGTTAAGTCTTAATCATTAACTTTATCTTATTGATTAACTATAGAATAAAGCATGAAATGTAGATCTGACAACTCCTCTTGGATGGTTGGATGCAGGTTCCTTGTGATCAGTAAAGAGTTTACCAGTTTTTTTTTTTGCATGTTTGATTTGTTATTATAACTACTTAATTACACTTCCTTACACAATGGACTTAATGCTGTTTATGGGCCCTCTTCACATTAACAAGAATACAATTCTAGTTATATAGCATGAGCCAAGGATGATACTGCAGCATGAGGAAGAAAAGGCAGTCCTGGGCACTGAAAGAGGATAAAACATTCCTGTATTTTCCCTTCCCACTCCTCAGATGGTTATCTGTATTTTGGGATAACCAGCCCTCAAGCTGATTCAAGAGCAGCTAGTTGGACTGCCTGTTGTGTTGCTTGTAACTTGTGATATTTCTGCAGTTTGTATTTGCAGCAAAGATGATGTGAGAGGCCATCAGTGCTGATAAGATACAGGTCATTTAAACCAGGACAGGCCCAAAGCAGTCTGGTCTAACCTTGGTTCACTGCAAGTCATTTTGACAGTGACACTGGACAGGTTGAAATAAAATTTGCTCTGCATGTTATATTGTCCAGAGGATGATACATAATGATTTTTGATGAGAAGTAATACAAAACTTTCCTATTGAGATTGGATTATTTATTTTGTAAATGAAGTATTTATTGTTTCTTTGACTCATGGTTTGTAATGAGAACCTCATTTGCATTTCAAATTTATTCAGGTGTCCTCACAACAGGAGTGCCTTGTTTAATGTAAGCAGCGGTGAATAGTATCTTCTGACAGCAGTAAACACAAATAGTTTTGGATCCAAAGTTCAGTCTTTATTTGTCATATGAACAACAATTCCAGTGAAGTAGTCTTTGTTCTCAGACTTCCACCAAAACTGCTATTACAGAACCTATAAAAAGAGAATCACAAAATTAAAATGAGAAAGACAGTGTTTTTATGAAATAGTACAATAGTACATATATATATATATATATATATATATATATATATATATATATATATATATATATATTTACTGTATGTGTGTGTATGTGTGTGTGTGTATATATATATATATATATATATATATATATGTATATATGGAGAGATGTAACCAGGTAGTGACATATGTTTTATGTTAAGACGCAACAGGTATTTGAGGGAAGCATTACATTAATCTACTGCACAGTAGTCAAAGTCCTGGACTGTGACAACAGAGACCAGGGTTTACATCCTGAGTCCCATCTGTAATTATGTTAAGGCTCTGTGTTCTGTGCCGTATCATAGTTGTATCTAGGACTGCACTCTGCTGGACAGAGACCGCAGATGTTGTACCTGGAATCTGCTGGAGCCACTCTCTCAGTTTATGGGTCACAGCCCCAAGTGCTCAGATTGGCACTGGCACCGCTGTTGCCTTTACTTCCCACATCTTTTCTAGCTCCTCTTTAGGCCCTTGGTCTTTTGCCAGCTGTTTGTCGATCAGCACAATGGCTGGTTGGTTAGCCTTTACCAGTTTGTCAGTCTGGATCTGGAAGTCCCAAAGGCTCTTAGCTGGGTCATTCTCAACCACCTTAGGAGGTGTCTTCCATTCTACCTTGGGCCTTCCAGCCCATTCTCAGTGCAGATGTTCCTGTACATTATGCCAGCCACTTAGTTATGGCGTTCCATGTATGCTGTTCCTGCTATACTGTCTCAGGAGCATCTTTGCACAGCCTGCACCTGGGGTCCAGGAACTAGGAACCTTCTTGCTGTGTCCACAATCTTTCCTTAATCATGACCAGGAGCCTCATTTATAAACGTGGCATACACACAGAAGACGGCGTACTTCACTTTCTACACAAACTTTGATATTTATAAAAATCAAACTTGACAGGAAATTGTCCGGTCTTCCACGGAAGCTTTGACCGATACATACGCATAGAAACTGACGCCTATGGCAGAAAGAGAAAAGGAAGAAATGTTGTGAATTTGATATCACTGTGTAAAATAAAGACATAAATGACCTCTCACATTTTATATATTAAGAGCGCACTTGCAAAAACAGAAATGTGAATAAATGAACAAACATGTCTTTGACTGATAGTCCCTGGTGTGCACACATAAAAAAACACAAGATAGGAGAGTAAATACAAGCAGATATCTTTTTTTTTTTTTTTAAATAACTCCTCAGGTATAGTTAAAAAGAAAAAAGTGAGTGCTGCCCTGGGTCAGAAGAAAAGGAATCAAAAAAACCACACAGGTGCTCTTTGTGGACAAGGAAATAATTGATGTATAAAAAAGAAGAAGGACTGTCCTATTCATAAACAGAGATATCAAAAATGTAACAGAAGGTAGTCCAAACTAAGGCTGCCTTTACACTACCTTGTCTTGATGCCCAATTCCGATTGCCTATATCCGATTTTTCCTGACTGCTGTTTACATGGTCTATAGAAGTGACCCATATCTGATATCTGTGTTTACATCTGCTTTGCTTGTGTCACCGGTCTGGCTTGCGTGAAACCACCCGCATGCGCAGACGCAATTTGGCCAACAAAGCAGAAGAGGAAATTGGCGGTCCAGTTGTAAACAAAGGTGGACGCCAAGGAAATTAACATATGTTGTCAAGCACTGTTTTTCCGACCCACTTTCAAAAGGTGCACAGAACATTTGCGGCATTTTAAGGTGGAGGAGAAAGAAGAGAACCGTTATTAAGGCCTGGGCATATGCTGCAGTTATCGCTGCCACGTCGGATCAGCGCAACGTCTGGGCACTGGAAAGGAGGGGTTCCCACAGTGTGCTGGGACTATTGATGGAAGCCATATCCCCATCATTGCTCCTGCTGAAAACCACACAGATTACTTCAACCAAAAAGGGATGACATTCCATGCTGCTGCAAGCAGTGGTGGACCACAGAAAATCATCTTATTTTTCTGAAAATCATTTTAATTTTTTTATTTCAACATACAATGAGTCTTTTCTACTCTAAATCTGGATATAAGGAGTCTTGAACTATGACAACATCTATCATTATCTCTCATCATTGAACCGTGTCTTCTCAAATATTGCATTAACTGAAACATGGCATACAGAGGATATTAACTCGCTATTTGAAATCACTGACTATACAGCCACACATAAATGTAGAGGAAGTAGAGGTGGCAGAGTTTCTCTATGTTCAAAAGGGTCTGGAATTCAAACAAAGAACTGATCTTGAAGCAAAACTTCAAGACTGCAACTGTGAAGCTGTTTTTCCAGAGGTTCAAACTGTTGTTCTGAATGAGAAAAAAAAAAGTGATTGTAAGTTGTATATATCGTCCTCCAAATACCGACAAGTTCTATTGTCTAGTTCTATTGGATGTGTTGGAACATGTTGATAAGCAGGGTAAACCTTGTTATTTACTCAGTGCTTTTAATAACATTCTAAAATGGGGAAATTAAACATCACATTGATGACCTCACAAACATACTGTCCTCCAATTACTTCTATCCTCTAATTAACAAGTCTACATGGACTTGAGGGAAGGTCAAAGTTCACATCTGTTTTCACCCCTATTGTGAATAATCCCGATTTCCAGCCTGGGATGGTTGATATTGGTTTTGAACAGTGGAGAGCTAATGGTGTTCATAGATTGAGGGACTTATTCTCTGGTAATGTGGTTATGACATTTGAACAAATGATAGAGAAATATTCTATCCCCAGACGTGACTTCTTTCGATATTTGCAGATAAGGCACTATATCTTGCACAGTACTACGTTAGTTGAGAACCATGAAAGCTCGCCAGTTGAGAAATTATTATTTTCAACAGATAGAGAAATATCCGTAAGTTTATTGTATAAAGCTATGTATCTCACGACCCCGAATAGGTTGCAGAAGCTTAAAGGCACATGGGAGAAGAAGCTAAACATCATAATTGATGATGAAGAATGGAAGGATGTCTGGAGACATGCTAAATCAATTTCAGTTTGCAATCGTGCCCAAGCAATACAGTTAAAAATTGTACACAGAATGCACATATCCCCCAACCGCAGACATTATTTCAATCCTACTTTCTCACCCACATGCCTTAAATGCAAGATAGAAACTGGTACCCTAACTCATTGTTTTTGGTCATGTCGGAAAATGCAAATATATTGGGCTAATGTATTATCTGAAATGGAGAAGATATTTGGTTTAAAACTGGAGATGGACCCTTTGTCTCTCATACTGGGCCTCCCAAGTCGACGTTTAACATCAAAACATAATAAGAGGCTGTATTGTATTCTTACTTATGCAGCAAGGAAGAATATTTTGTTACAATGGATCAATGAAAAGGTACCAAATGTTAAAGGCTGGCAAGGAGTAGTGTTTGATCTAGTGCCATTAGAGTACCTTACATGCATATTACATTTAAAAACAGACCAGTTCTATGAAGTCTGGGAACCCTATTTGAACTACGTAGAGCCTGATGTCTCTAATATAATGTTGCAGGGATTTTCTTGACTGCTCATACCATACATTTTTACTGTAACCCCAAGTTTTATTTATATAGATCTGAGCTGATGGTTGTTGTTTTTTTTTTGTTTGTTTGTTTTTTTTGGTTCTGTTTTGTTTGTTTGTCCGCTTGTTTTGCTTTTCATTCCTGTGGACCATATTATGTATCCACCCTTTACTTGTAAAAGTGGAAAAAATTAATAAAAATATTGTTTAAAAAAAAAAAAACAAGTCTACATGAATAACTAGTAAATTTTCTACACTGATAGACAACATTTTTTTACAAATGCCTTTCTTAAATTTTATAAAATCTGGTATTCTTTATACTGACATTTCAGATCATATGCCTGTTTTTCAATTTTCTGTTTTGCACGCTAAATCAAGTATGTCTGAACCAAAGAGGTTTTCATTTCGAAGGTTCAATGACAAGAATATTAACAACTTCAGAGAGATGTTGGCAAAATTGTCTTGGGAAGTCGTATATGAGGCGTTGAATGTAAATACAGCTTATGATTATTTTTATACCAAGTTCTATTCTGTTTTTGACCAATGTTTTCCTCTTAAAACTAACAGTAACAAAAACACTGCAAGCTTGAACAAACCATGGTTTACTATTGAACTTATGAAATCTGCCCTGAGGAAAAATAAATTATATAAAAAATACCTACAAAGTCCTACTCCTTTACACTATGCTACATACATTTCGGAACAAATACAACCATCTTCTTAGAAATGCTAAACGGGAGTATTATAGTGACCAATTTAACAGCTCTACAAATAACATCAAATCTACATGGGACACTCTGAAAGAATTGCTCAATATCAGACACACCTCTTCTCCATCCCCAGCTGAATTTCAGGATGGCGAATTAAAGATAACTGAGTGGAGCTATTCCTCAAACAAATTGGTGAGGTGATCCTCTTTTTTCCTTTCTTTTCTCTCTTCTCTCTGTCATCGCGCCCCACGTGACCAGCTGACTTTGCTACGAGCTGATTGGCAGTTGAAGCAGGTGATTTGCCTTATGATCCAGCCACTGGCGACTGCATGAAAGGCATCTGTCAATAAGTCTCTTCAACGTCTTGAATAGAAATCTTGTATAGTAGCCTAACTGTATAAATCTGGTCAATACACAGTATGCCCTACCTTAAGACTTTACTTGTAGACTGAATAATAAGAGATTATAATCACAAGTTTACAGGATTTGACAAGTAGCCGAAGTTTTCACATACAGTACAAAGACCCCTCTGTTTTGATGGCGGACAGTCTAGTCAAAATAAAAAAAAAATAAAGCGGCCAGGTGCAGTTTTTTGCTATTTTGGGCAAGAGAATAGAAACGATTATTAAAGGGGATGCTGAGCAGTAAGATCCACTGTGTAATTAAAAGGGATAATGCACATTCAGCCGTACACTACGCTAACAGGCAGGGTCCCCTCTGGTTTACACGTAGGCTATTGAATGTTGTTGGCTCATGTCGGCTGCCGGAATATGCGCACTGTGTGCTGCCCTCCCCCCTCCAACGCCAGTGATTTAGCATAACTATGCCCTAACCTTTTGTTTGTATTTGCGTACTGGCTTATTCGGAATGCGGGGAGAGAGAGAGAAGACATTTCTGCACTTTCTTTCTTTTAAGGCTATATGGAGTTTTTCTATGATTTTGTGATTTTTCGTTTCGTAGCTTTATTAACTTAATCATTCTGATATTGTAAAATAAACACATTTAATTTTTGACTTGACGAAAAGTTTTTTGAATGTGTGTTGGAGACAAGTGTTACTGGCTGTTACTGGAAAGATGAGGAGGTAACCTTTTAATAACTGGAATTTTTGAACAATGCAAGCCAAGTACCCTTATTGTTTCAACATGTGTGCTCACACATGGCATTACAGGCATTTTGAGTGAGCAATTGAAAACTCAATCGTTGCTACATTGTAGCCGTTTCTCAATACTCAAGTTCGGCAGTTCGGACTTATGGACTTGGCAAGTCCACGCGAGAGTCCGGACTTCCCGAGGACGGGAGGACGGGAGTACAGTCATTTCTGCTTTTGGAACAGCAGCGAACTTGATGATGTCACCACCTCCGCTCGCCTTGACTGTTGTGCTGTGTTGTATACATGCATTTACAATAAAACAATATAAACACAGCCCAGCCCTGCGTCTTTTCATAGACATTGTAAGAAATCAATATGTGTATGTTTTTAACGTTCCAACATATATAACTGACACACAAAAACATATAAATAGCCAAAATATTTTCATAAAATGTCTTTTAAAACCTTTTCCCCGCAGCTGGCTTCTGATTATAATCAAAAGTTTGTGGAGAGTTGGTGGTTATTGTGATCGTGAGCATTGGTGAGATGGAAATCACTCACACTCACAGTTGGTCCCATGTCTGTACCCCCTTTTGTTGCTGAGTTATAAGCCCTCAAACATGCACCGAGGTCAAGGTTCAAAGGTGAATGGCTGAAAGCAGGAGCCACACAGAATCTTCATACTGACATATGTTACTCTCCAGGTTGAGACCTTTCCGATGATTTATTTGGTTTAGCTCTACAAAAAAGTTTTGATTTTTTCATTTTTTGGACACAGGCCATGCCAGGTGTAGTTTCAGAGAGGACTCTGAAGGCCCAGTGTATAAAATTAATTTTGTTTGTTTCTTTGCTTGTTTTTTTTAAATCTTTTTTACTGTAGATAGTTACTAACATGAGTCATCCTCAGACAATACAATACTACTAAAAAGTAAACCAGTAATAACAATAATGAAATAAGCAAAAACAATATTAAAATTATATTGAAATTTTAAAATCTATTTATAGAGTGAAATGTCAGCCTAATAGATATCTTAGATACAATTTATTATTGCTTAGATACTATTTAGCCTATTATTGTATTTTAGCATGCTCTATTTAATTACGAATTTATTTTATGTTAGGCCTACATCTTAATATTTTATGTCATTTATCATAGTTTAGTTCTTAACTCCAGTGTTTCCTCAGCGGGAGCTGTGTGCACCAGGGGCAGCGGCCGCTGGTTCTGTGGCGCTGGCTTGGGGTCCGCTTTCCCTTGGTGGAGTGGAGGGTTGCCGGGGGTGGACGGCTCCATGTGATGGTGTTTCCTCTCTGGTTCTTCCGTGCTCAGCCTTATTTTTTTCTTATTAGTTATTTATTTATTAGTGGTGTTTGGATTCGGTTACGGCAGACGGGCGGCAATCTGAAATTGAATGAAGCCCACAGATGGCAGACAGCAGCTACAAAACAGTAGTGGAACGCGCCCCATCCACCCACAGCACAATGCTCTTAAAGCCCTATGCTATCTGCTGGCAAAATACATTTATTTTATTTTATGGCCTTGACATTAACCTGTCATACTGTTGAGTTATCAAGGACACTTTTGTGTTTTTGTGTGTACACAGGAATGTTAAAGATATAATTGAGGATTTCAGGCTTTTAAATTCCTGTATAGTAACTAATGCTGAAAACTAAGTAGTGAACCAACTGCATGTAGGTGCAGGGTGGCAACGCATCTCCCTGCTCCAGCTGCAGGTAGCTCGTATGGATCGATGTTATTTATTTCTTGGATCTTCTCCAAATACCTCAGTTTGAATCATGATAACACGGCAAAAAAGTCACACAAAGAGAGATGGAGATGGAGTTTAATTACACTGGGGTAGCCTAATTAATGGGAAACACAGGGATTGGTAGATTTTGAAAGATAAAAAGAGAGCGTCCTCTTGGGTTTTCACATGGTAATATTATTTAAAAAAATATGGGTTGCATACAGTAGGAATTCGAACTAGTCATAAAATTATACTAGGCTAAATAGTGGCTCCATGGAGCCATGGACCAGCTGATAAACCGTCTTTCCCAAATCTGCAGATATTACAGTATTTTGGTGATGATCACTGCTCCTCCCCGTCGACAAATGAAGCATTGCAACTGGTTTTCACACAGGTCTCTAGGGGCGTTACAAGTCAGGGCTGCATTTCCTACGTCATCGCGGGGGATTAAATTAACTCCACGGAGCAGGTGGCAGGCTTGCACAGAGCCGTCACTGATCTGCCACGGACCTGCTGAGGTTCAGTCATTGAAACGGGAACTTTTGAGTGGGTCCTATTGTAAGCTAAACTCTGCTGGTTTTCTACCTGGAAGTATTTGAAAACAACAAGGCGATTCCCTGGGGGCACTGCCGGAAGTGAAGGGGTTGAGCGATCCCTGAGGCCCCTGCACTTCACACATATGGGCAGTGCCTCCAGAGGTAAAGTTTTTTTGTTAACCGATGATTTGCAGATTGATATAGCTCTAAATGGTCAGGCTCCGTCATATCTTAGAGAGCTTATAGTGCCATATTATCCCGCCAGAACACTGCGCTCTGAGAATGCAGAGTTACTTGTGGTCCCTAAAGTCTCCAAAAGTAGATCAGGAGCCAGAGCCTTCAGCTATCAGGCTCCTTTCCTGTAGAATCATCTTCCTGTTGCGATCCAGGAGGCAGACACCGTCTCCACATTTAAGACTAGACTTAAGACTTTCCTCTTTGATAAAGCTTATAGTTAGGGCCGGCTCAGGCTTGCCTTGTACCAGCCCCTAGTTAGGCTGACTTAGGCCTAGTCTGCCGGGGGTCCTCCTATAATACACCAGGCACCTTCTCTCTCTCTCTCTCTCTGTCTCTGTCACTCTCGTGTTCTGTTACTACATCTTGCAAACTCAGCTGTCATGTCATGTCATGTCACTAACTCAGCTTCTTCTCCAGAGCCATTGTGCTCCACTGTCTCGCAGGTTAACTCATATCACAGCAGTGCCTGGATAGTGTGACTTGTGTGGTTGTGCTGCTGCCGTGGTCCTGCTAGATGCCTCCTGCTGCTGATGTTACCATTAGTCATACTTCTACTGTCATTATACACATATGATTATTGTCACATATGTATACTATCAGACATTTATATATACTTTCAACATATTGTACCACAATAACCAGAAGTATAATTATATTATAATATCATTACTTTCATTAATGTTGTTGTAGGCTACTGTCATTACTGTCTGTCCTGCATCTCTCTCTGTCTCTCTTTCTGTCTCATTGTGTCATATGGATTACTGTTTATTATGTTGATCTGTTCTGTACGACATCTATTGCACATCTGTCCGTCCTGGAAGAGGGATCCCTCCTCAGGGATCCCTCCTCAGTTGCTCCTCCTCCTGAGGTTTCTACCATTTTTTTCCCCCGTTACAGGGCTTTTTTTGGGAGAGTTTTACCTTATCTGCTGCGAGGGTCCAAAGGACAGAGGGATGTTGTGTGCTGTAAAGCCCTGTGAGGCAAATTGTGATTTATGATATTGGGCTTTATAAATAAAATTGATTGATTGATTGATTTACACATACTTTTTTTAATTTACATTTGGCTGAATGTCAGCTGCAAGCTTTGTACCACTTTAATAGTTTGGGCTACTATAAAAAACAAACAAAACAAAACAATTTATGTTTCTGAATATGCACTAATAAATATTTTCATACTGATAATAGATCAAATGATCACTTGCAATTTGAAAGGAGTCACTTCTAATGTTCTTTAGTTCTAAATGACTGGTCATTAGTCATTTAGAACTGAAGAAGCATCTTGGATGAGAGGTGAACCGTCTTCAAGAAACGCAAGCAGGTTCAGTTGCCTACAGTATCGCACTTATGATTACCATGACCTGAATGACTGATCTTTACCGACCACTTCTAAGGATGAACCCACAAAGAGTTATCACCAACACCGCAGCTCTATCAACATTTTTGCCTTTCAGATAATTGCTTGTTTACCTGGCCTGCAAATTTACTATTTCAGTTTACTCTCAGAGCTCTCATCAACATGGTGTCCAGCAGCAGCAGCAGCAGTGTTCAGGGAAAAAAGAAAAGCTCTAACAAGCCCACTTTACACTAATAAATGTTCCAGCAGCTGGTGGAGACCAAATCAGCTACAATATTGGACATAAAGTGTTCACAATAACCACTACAAATGAATGCTATTGTTGCTCTTTGTCAGCTTGATGTGTACATTAGGCAACTGCAAATGTTAGCACCTTTAAAATGTGATAAGGTGTCAGTGTGTTTACGTAGTCTTATACTGCCCCCAAGTGGCCAAAAATCAATTGATGCTGCTTTAAAATGTCCCTTACTGTGTCTACTGTGTGTGTGTGTGTGACTGGTGTTTACCTTAGTTGCAAAAGAGCAGAATTATGCTGTTTTTTTTTCCATAATGAAAAGATAAAAACATGCAAAAAGATTTTAATTTGTAATCCAAAGTACACATATACAAGGATTCAGGATATTAGCATTTCATTTTTAGAGATCACAGCCAAAAGAACAACAAGAGAAAAAAATACAATCTGTACATATTTCAGTTTACAGTGAGTAGCCAGTTGGAGAGTACCAGAGAACACTAAGGCAAATCATCAGCAGACAAAAGAAACATTGCCTTTTTTTAAAATTTAATCCACCACATCAGAATATCAGGAAGTATCTTTGCTACACAACAATGACTGATGTCTCCCTTCATCAGCAATCAGCTGCATAAGTCACATTATGACAAAAGCAAAACAAAAAACAGAAGGTGTCTATCTAAATTCTAGCATAACTGTACATGTCTTCTTGGCTTTAGAACATCAGACTGGCAAAAATATGCAGTTCCTTTGTACAGCTCTGGGTTTGACCAACATCTTGTCACTGTAGAAACCAAAAGACCTCACTGTCAGATGGACCACTGGTCTTGAATATGATGCTGCTTTTTTTTTATGAGTTCATCCCTTTAGGAGCATAAACGTACTTGACAACTTCATGGGATTTTGCCCATAGTGAATTTGTAACAGTTACAATAAGAATGGTATTGGCCTGAATCATAAGATTATGTATTTTTTTCTGGATATATAACATGAAATAAGGCATATTCACAGCAGCAGACACTGCCAGCTCCAACAGAGTATGTCTGGTACACCAAGAAAGAGTTGCATTATGGGTTGTTTGTAGCCTTGGGCTGAAAACACATTGGTGCAGCTGTGGTGCATCATATGATGTATGTCAAGTACCCCCCTTACCAAAAACTGGACGTGTCACGCTGCAGCTGATCAACAGATGACCGTGTCAAATTATTACTACTTCTACTGAAAGATCTCTACTTCCTCCACCTGTGGACAGCCCCTGATTAAAATTAATTTCTCACCTGAAGAGCAAATCGCCAGAGCTATAACTCACCAGGAAGTGTCTTTTTGGCCATTGTCTTTATAATTTTGGGATTGTGGGTGCTTTAGCTTGGGATATTTTTCAACCTCAACCACAAGTTTCTCCTCATCATTCTTCGTCACACATTAAACACAGCAACATCAATATAGTTCTCTTTATACATCCATGGTGAGGAGAGGAGTCGAGCTGCCAGAGGAGTAGGTATGCTCACGGGAGCTGGTATGTACAAGCAGAGAGCGAGTGGGGGAAAAATGTATTGAATTCCAGGTGAGGATTGGAGAAAGGTGCCGCAGGGCGTCTTGCTGCCACCGGTGTAGGGTGGTGCATCAACACTAATATAAGTGTATTTTTTTAATGCACGGCATATGCCATTGTTGTGTTTTGGCCTTTTAATGTATCAAACCAGTGGAAATCTCTGGACGTATTTATTGCAGAAATGGACCTGGGAGCGATTCTGTAGTGTATCGGCCAGGATTTACCACTGTCACAGAATTTCATAATGAGGAGCGCAGAGACTGCTGGTCAGATTGTTTTCTCTAACAGCTGACATGATGCAGACAGAGTGTGAGAATATTCTGCTATAAAAGAATGAAGAACTTACTGCACCTGTACACATATTTACCAAGCCTACATTACAAACATTATTCGAAAAAATCCATATTTAACAAATATGAAGAGTATTTTGGGTAACCTTTCCATAAATTCAAAAACAGGTGTCATCTTATTATCAGAGTCATCTTACATTAGGGCCAGTATGGTAATAATAATAAACTGTGTTGCCTACACATATTTCACTGGTACAGCCGGAGCCTTTGACATGTAGTGCTAAACATCATGTTGACCTTGTCCAGTGATCTCCCTCCTCTGCCAAATACAAAGTGAAATACAGAGCTGGTGATGACTGTTGAACTTTTTCGGTGTACATGAAGCAAAATTTGGTTCATTTCTCAGGTGCACTGACTCAACCAGTGTTCAATGTAAACAAACCCTCCAGTTTGTCTTATTGTTGGGTTGAACATGATGCAGCTGCTCTGCAATAATTTTTTTTTTTTTTCCTACTTGTCTGCACTGGTCTTTATAGCTTAGCGCCACAAAAGGGTGCAAGCTTCTTGTGAAGATTGATGCACTGTTAATCTTGCAGTCAAGTATTTTATACCCATAATGTGTGGTTGTGACCGTCACCCACCCTCCCTGGAGACTAGCCTATCAGCCTTTATTGGAAAAGCTTCCTAATATGAGCCAGAGAGGGCCGTGATACACTATGGTGTGCCAAGGGGAAAGTAAGGAACAAGCAAGGGAAGGGGGCAGGTGCTTAAGTCCTGAGGTATACAGTGACAGTGCATGCGGAGAAGAAGGAGGAAAAACAAACAAACAAATAAACAAACAAATAAAAAAGCAGGGGATAAACGCAGTGTAGCTGATGTATTGTGGCCTTGAGGTGGTTGTGCTCCATGCAGATTATCAAAAATAAACATACATGTCTACTACACTGTACTGAAAAACAAAAACAAAAGAGAAGTCTATACTGAACACCAAAAATGTGAGAGTTTTGGTGGAGGGGGAAAGCCTGACTGTAGAGAAGAGTTGCCAGCGCAGTGTGGTAGCAAGTGGGCCCCTTTGAAGTGAACCCATCGGTTCTTTGCGATGCGTCACGGGGCTGAAGTATCGAACATGCATGCGTGTATTTGAACCCTCCCAATGTGTTTATGAAAACCATCGCCAGGGTCCAGGGCCAGCCCCGCGGGGGAAGGGGGGTGGCCCGTCACCCCAAGACCGCAGGAGCGCCCAGACCCCACGACCAGGGAGCCACAGAGGCCGTAGGACACCACGCAGGCCCAAGGACCCGGGGGGGCAATGGCCGGCACCCCCAGAGAGCCAGAGGCACACCCCAGACAGGCGGGGCAGGAGGGCCCGCCCACCCACCGCCCCACGCGGACCGCCCCCCGCCCCAACCACCACCCACCCCCGACCACCCAGACCCCTGCACCGCGAGGCCCCCAGCACCCATGGACAGCGGGCCAGGCGGGCCCCAAGGAAACCCAACAGGCCCCCGCCCCCCAAGCAACTACAGCGCCATACCCCTGCAATGGTCCCGACCTGGGTCACACCGCCAGCGGCAAATCGACCCCCAGCACAAGGAAGAGGCGCGCCACCAGGGAGCACGGACGACGAGCCCCACCCAGCACCCATGCTGCATCCCAGTGGCTCCAAGGACTACAGACCCGTGGCATTGACTTCCCACATTATGAAGTCCCTGGAGAGACTCATCCTGGAGCAGCTCCGGCCCATGGTCAAGCCACTCTTGGAACCCTTCCAGCAGCCCCAACTTGGAGTGGAGGACGCCATCATCTACCTGCTCAACCACGTCTATACCCACCTGGACAAGCCAGTGAGCACTGTGAGGGTCATGTTTTTTGACTTCTCTAGCGTGTTCAATGCCATCCCTCCAGCTCGACTAGGTGACAAGCTGACAGAAATGTCAGCTTGGTGTCCTGCATTGTAGACTACTTGACTGGCAGACCACAGTATGTGCGCTTGCAACACTGTGTGTCAGACAGAGTGGTGAGCAATACCGGGGCCCCGCAGGGGACTGTCCTTTCTCCCTTCCTCTTCACCCTCTACACCATGGACTTCAGCTATTGCACTGAGACATGCCATCTTCAGAAGTTTTCTGATGACTCTGCCATGGACGGACGTATCAGCAAGGGTGATGAGGATGAGTACAGGGCTGTTGTGGATAACTTTGTTACATGGTGTGAGCAGAACCATGTGCAGCTCAATGTGGCAAAGACAAAGGAACTGACTGTGGATCTGAGGAGGACCAAGACACTGGTGACCCCTGTTTCCATCCCGGGGGTCAGTGTGGACATTGTAGAGGACCAGTGGTATACCAGTGGTTCCCAACCTTTTTCTTGAGGGACCCATATTTTTACAATTGTAGACTTTAGGTTACTATATATATGTAAATAATCTCATTAGATTTTCTTATATTTTCACTTCGAATTGCCCTATACGATATATCTTCCTACTCTTGTAAGGAGCACTTGTAACGCCAACAATTTCCCCCCAGGGATCAACAAAGAATCTCTGATTCTGATTCTGATTATATCCTATGCCCGACGAATGACACAGATTACATACTTAATGTAAAGTTCTATTAATAAAGTTACAGAGGTTACGTTTCAGCAAATAAAGTGAATGTGGTTAGATGTAGGGAAAGAAACATGGTGAGGACTAGGGCATTAACGACTTTGATTTTCTTTCACGTCGACTTATCTGTCAATAAAGTCGAAGTCGAGTCAACAAGTCGTTTGATGACGTCATCACATTGACACAGTGGAGGAAAATGAAGTATCTCCACACATCTTATGTGTGTCTGTGAAGACCCGAACATACTCGGGCAGAGAGTACGCGGAACGGACTCTGCAGAGGTCCGCAAGCCCTGTGTGCGCAAAGCTCCAGGCCTGAACATACTCGGGCGTACTATAAGCGGAGCGGCCCCCGCGAGGAATGTCCGCAGTCTTTCGGGCTTCCATAGTCCACCGCACTTCCATGTCGTAGTTTCCTGTAAAAATGTCTGTGAAAAATCCCCCGATGTGAAAAATACATGCCGAGCGACAAATCGACTTTTCTGTTAATGCCCTAGTGAGGACATACGTCAAAATTACTCAAAGTTCACATGGTTCTGAACAGCAGTCTCCTGGGGTAAAGTCCTGTGTTTTCTGACCCATTCATCACCCCAACCTGCCTCCTTAATGGACTGCATACTTCTTTGGTGGCTCATGATTTATGTGGAAATAAACATATGTAAGAATTTTGGTGCATTGCTTTTCACAGCAAAATGTACTAAAACGAGTACATTTACACCAGCATATTTAAAACATTCCACATTTTTCACCGTAAGTGTTAAAAAGATTTCTTAGCAGAAGTGGAACTAGCAGTTTGGATAGTGGCATTTCAGCCTTTGGTTCACACGCTGGTCCTTCACCGTTTTGCTTCAGATCCACACAATACAGAGGAAAGATTGGAATTCTTTATGGCAATTCAGTCAAAGCTTTGACATGATGTGATGTTGAATTATCAGTCGTTGCAGAGAAAAATCGGGGGAGAGTGGAGAGTGAAATGATCCTGCTGTTAATGCATACAGACATGCGCTTCAAAAAGTAAGAAATATATCTGGCGAGTTACACACAAAGGTGTTTTATTGCCTCATATAGGAAGTGACACCAGCTTCAATGAAGCTTTTGGTCAGAGGAGACATCAGTGAGCAGTGAAGTAGTGTGAGTATATGTATATTTAATTTTGCTAACCTCTGTGATTGATTGTTTAATCAACAATCTATACACTGCCACATACTGGAGGTGTAGGTGGCATTTTCTAACTGAATCAGATTGAAAAATAAAACCTTCAACACCCAGAGCCGTACAATAAAGCCATGTTTTTGCTGATCAGATCATCCAAGGCATCTCTTAATAGGCTTTGCCCTTTAGACTGTCCATCCAGTGTATCTCTGTGGAAATGACTCACATACACTCTCTCGCGCGCACACACACACACACACACACACACACACACACACACACACACACACACACACACACACACACACACACACACACACACACACACACACACACACACACGCCACATCATGGCGAAGTGCTCCTCCAGTTGCTGTTGGGAGCTTTAAAGCAATGTATAGACTCTAGACTGAACACAATCAAAAGAATGTACAAAAAGGCACATTTGACCCCAGTGCTCCTGTACTGTGAGATTCAAGTGTAAATGAGCGTTTGTAGCATGGCTGTTGTAGCTCTTAACCATCAATTAGACGACATCCCCTCAGAGCACATTGCTCTGGCAGCTCACATTTGTTAGCATAAGGGCTAACGCTGAATGTCCATTAGCCTGAATGCTAGCCGGTGCCAGGCCTTGCTAAGCCGGGAGTCAGAATGGTCCCAAGTGTCTTCAACTGTCATCAAGGGGCAGCAAGTCTCTTTATAAGCTGTCCAGTGGTAATACATAAGTGCCAATCCATACCCCATATTTATGCCACATCCTCTTTCCTTAACCCTACCCATCCCACCTGAGCTTTGGGGCAAGGTGAGGTGGAGAGGGTGGTTGTTGTGGGTAGGGGTTGGGG
Source organism: Epinephelus awoara (assembly GCA_035609425.1). Lineage (NCBI taxonomy): Eukaryota > Metazoa > Chordata > Actinopteri > Perciformes > Serranidae > Epinephelus > Epinephelus awoara. Next base: position 681,842 of record CM069303.1, on the reverse strand, counting down.
GGGCTAATCATCTCCTCCGCCGTACAGGTCAGCCAGCTTGCGGAAGCGTGGTCCCCAGTCGCCGAGGTAGTCGTAGTCCTGGTCTCCACAGCTTGAAGAGGAGTGCAGGGAGCTGAGAGAGCCCGCAGTGGAGCCACTGCCCTCATAGTCAAACACAAGCAGGGAGTCGTAGGGGGGAGCGGTGGGGTCGTTGTCTGCTGCCTTCAGGCCCTGGAAGAACAAAAGGAGTACACAGCAAGGTCAGCAGAGAGAAGTTTGGAAAATAAGGTTAATTAGAATTACATCCCCTCAGTTGTATGCCTCCATGCACCAGTCGAGTTTCTCTTACAGTTTACATCCATGTCTGTGAAAACATGGATGCTTCACAAACATCTTCCCCCCCAGCAGCACAGAGGATCTATACAATCTGTACAGTTTCAAGGTGGACACCCAAGATGAGTGTCACCGATTCAGTATCTGACCAAATGTCTCTCCTTGTGTTCCTGAGTAGTGGCCAGAAAAGTGTTTCATGTACAACAGGGACAACCTGAAAACATAATGCTTTTGGCCATGGCTTTTGCTGGTGCAGAGGCAGAAAAATTGATTTTTCTGCATTACAATTTGATAATTACGACCAGTGCTACAGTTTACTGTTGGTTACTGCTGGCAACTACACATCACCATTGGATCAGATGGGGGTTCCATCGCTTGCTCGATCACACCTCATCAGGAAGGGGGGTCATATTACGAAGAAAACCCTCAGACCCAGGCCTGTGTTTGATGTGGGATACAGCACCTTCATACCGGACTACTGTCACAGATTAATTGTCCTTTGGTATTTTTATCGTAACTGTACAGCAAAGCTGATGGTATTATAGAGACCTGGGTTCATGCTGTCATATCCAAGCAGAACAATGTGTAGGAGGAACAGCCTTTCTGAACTCTCCCAAAACCTGAAGTAAAAGGGACAGGGGTGAGATGGGCCACTCTGAGTGTCAAATGTTTATTGCTTTGGCTGTTTCACCTCATTATTAGGGAACTCTTCCACCATCATCCTGACGTTGAGGGTGGTAAAGGTATCAATTGGAAACTCTCCAGATCTAAGTTTCTGATTAACATCCTGAAAAAAATCCAATCATTAACTATGCTTTTAAGTTCACCACATCTTCCCCCCTTTTGGTCACATCTGTGGATGCCACCCCAGCTCTCACCCGGTTGAAACTGAGGTCATGTTTACATGAAAATAATCCACTGAAAACAGAATCGTTTCTCATTTTCCTTTTGAAAAAAGTTCCACAATTAGACAACAATGTTTTGATAACAACCGCCATGCACACGGATCCACAAAAATGGCCCAAAATGCTGCAGTATACATGCCAGGCCAGTAGTTGGTGGTGTGATGCTAATGCTTCCTTCAACAGAGCGGTGATGTAGAAACAAACAAAACAGTTCCTACAGTAAATCTACACTTTACTAGAGAAGCGTTGATAAATTCAACAGGGTGAGCAGCACAAATAGAGCTCGAGAGTCTGCCATTTTTGCTGTGATAGTCGACTTTCTCGCACATGCTTAGTGACTGGAAGCGTAATACGGATGTGTGAAAAGTCTCAGTTTTCAGAGGAACTGCAGATTGCAAGTTTACATGACAATGGAGACGGTGCCATTTCCAAAAAATTGCACTCTGGAACCCGTTTTCAAAATGTTGCATTTTCAGGCACCCAAAACACCGCTGTCATGTAAATGATCTGCCAAAACGCAACTTAAGTTTACCATTTTCAGCTGAAATCGTTGTCGTATAAACGGGACCTGAGATAAGAAGAACAGAGTCGTAAATTCAGTTTACATTCCTGAGTAGAGACTGAGTTATCTTGTAACCAACTTGAAATGTCTCTTGAAAGTAAAACTATACATTTTATCCATGTTCTAACATTGTAACTGTGCATAATCCTTGTTTGTTAGTTGAATGATTTTTTTCCCCACTCTTGTAGGTCATAGTAGGTAGCTTTTTCGCCACTGACCAGTTCAGATCGCCAGTGTTATCTCTGTAAATAGCATATTGTAGCGACCCTGGGGCAGTGGTGAATGTGTAGCGTATGAGTGGAGTCAGCTGTCAGTCAGTGTTGGGTACTGTATTTATGTGTGCATGAAGTGTGTGTGTTACGCTAGAAGAGTCAGAGTTTGGGATGGAGTCTTTTACGTGCTACCCCCTGGAGTGTAACCGGAGTTTTTGGAGTGCTCAAATAAACGGGGCTTTTTCCCGAACGCAAGAACAGGATGTCGCGCAACACCCCGTACAGCTCTCATAGGCTGCCTTTGTCGGACGGCGAGATGCTGAAGTTGTGGCTAGTTGTGCTACAAATGGATGCTAACACTCCTGTCCAGACACTGCGCCTTGCAGACCATCGGGTCTGCAGTGCTCACTTCTCCCAAGATGACTACTGCCAGCCCAGGAAGAGAAGACATCCAATCCTGAAACACCTCTTCCTCAAGAAAACGGCTGTCCCATGAGTAGAGAAAGCTACAGACACAGTGGAGCAAAGCTCATGACATCACACTGCCCAGAGGTAAAGGGAAAGCTAGTATGCTATTTACAGAGATAACGGTGGCGATCTGAACCGGTCAGTGGCGAAAAAAAGCACTTTTAATGTGCAAACTTATAAGGGATGCATTTGCCGTTTTAGCTTGTTTTGCGGCTCCCTGCTGCATCCGCCTCCCTCAATACTGAACCAATTTTAGAACTAGTTGTACCTATGAATCATAAGCACACATACACATGGGGAAATAGGGCCCAGGTTGAAAAATTCCGAAGTTATCCTTTAAGTAGAAAGGTTGTGTTAATTTACATATATGTGTGTGTGTGTGTGTGTGTGTGTGTGTGTGTGTCTGTGTCTGTGTGAAGGGGTTGATATGGACAGTAGGGAATGCTGGGAGAGAAGGAGCATTTATGGATGAGTGTAGAAGAGAGGAGGATTTGGGTCAGGCTGGACAGATGCTGCCCTATGTCTAGGAGGAGATTCAGAGCAGATTATCCAGCATAGCCTAAGATGAGCTGACAGCTCATCATTTTATGAACTAATTTAAAGAACCTCGGACTGATAGCATGTAAAATTAACTTCAAAAAATTTTGCCCAATCTAGCAGCAGGGTGGTTTTTTGCTCAGCATGGTAAATCTGGTGCGCAGGTGAAACGTTTTGTGGGCCATGTCTGTCGTCTGACCGAAGACACTCTGAAACTCAATGGGAGGAGAGAATTAACGCAGAGAAGGAGAGGCAGGATGAGATACATCAGCTTGTCATGTCTGCCAGATTAAGCTGTTTAGATCAGATTGCCATGTCTGACAGCTCCCACTCTTTATTCATAGCTCCACTTGGCAGATGTCTTTATCCCGTCCGACGCAATAGACACCCTCACACAAACAATATGGCAGCAGCTGATGCAAAGAGAGCAACCTGTATCGGCTGCAGTCAAACTGGGGTCTTTACACCCGAGACCTCCCACTACCAGGGCGCCATGCACTCAGGATATGATGACAGATATCAGGCCTGTTAAGGGAAGAATTCACTCTTTTTCACAAGCCTGTCTGATCAACTCTGAGAGAGTGTAAATGCTTTCCAGAAGCTTTAAAGGTAGAGCAAACAGCACCTTTGAAAACTGATGACACAGAGTGTCACTACATGAATTCCTTTGAGAGACTGTCCACTGTTTTCACTATGTCACACTACAAAGAGATCAGGGAGGTAGTGGGAGGTAGTCAGGTAAAGGCTATGATGGAAGGCCTTTCATCTTGCCTTAGAACACCTTAAGATGTGATGTTACCACACATCTTACCAACTAGTTAATCTTAAGCATACTATGACATGAATGCTTTTTCCTGATCATTGCTCCAAATGTTTTTCATAATCTTTTTTTTCATAATCTGTGGGTAAATATTACTCAACAGTATTTGATAAAATACTGAAATTTAAAGATCTTGAATATTGGTAACACATGAGTGCAGCCAAAGCATTGACACAAAGCCTCTTTGAACAGACTGAATACACTTCCACTGTCCTCCCAAGAAAAATGACAGCATCATTCATTTGTTCAAATGCTTGGATACAGATTTTTTTCTTTCTTTCTAGGTTCCAAACATGAACTAAGTAGCTGGGATCAAAAAGTCCAAGAATACAGAGGCTGTGATGGCTAGAAAATACCATTTTTTTGCTAAAACTGTAGGAATCAATCTTTTTTTATTAGAATGAATCAAATAAGTACTGTGAAAAGTGGGGTTCATAATAACAAACGAACATAAATTATTAACGTTGCAGCTCCCCTAAGCCTTACAATAGTTTTGTTCTGTCTCTCATCATCCTCATTTCCACCAGCAGCATCAGCAGTAGGCAGCTGTTCAGTGACAATCCCACGTTCTCACCCAGAGGTGTGAGAGGAGGACATAGCCAGTGTGGAGGAGAGTGGCATGATAAGAGGAGTTTTTGAACCGAACAAAGCATTTGTTCAGTTAGTTATTCACCTTTTGATTGATCTTCACAAGCTCCTTGACGTGAGTTCTCCCTTCATGGAGGAACATGAAGATCCTAACATTGCAATCATGAAATTAATACTTTATTGTGATTATTGTTGTAGTGGAGCGGAGGATTTGGGAGCTGAGAAACCACTGACATGTTGCTCTGCAGCTCCGGAAAACGTCAAGAGCGGGTCTGATCAATTCATTTGCCTTATTTGCTCTTATGATGTCTGTCCACGGAAATACTAAGTGTACAAGAGAATCTTGGATGTGCTGAGTGATATGGTGGCTTACTGGAACATTCATGCTGATAAGGCTCACCTCACACCTGTCTGCTCTCACCAACTTCACCGTCAACCAATAATCCCGCCCTCTCATACAACATCTCCATTCCCCTCTCCAACCCCATAAACTTATCCTGGATTTCCCCTCTTTCAACCCCTCTGAGGCTGACTGAAGCCCCCCCCCCCCCCCCTTACACACACAAACACACACACCCAGAGACACACTCATTCTCATAATGGACAGTGAATAAAAGGACTCACATTGAGACACTCTGGGACTTTTATGTTTTCGGTTTCACTATATGTTCCTGTTTCTAAGAAAGTGACTTTGGTTTGTGTGAAGTGTGAAAAAAATATTGAAATAATGACTTGTTTGAAACTGCATTTTGACCTTTTGACCTGATTATTTGTGTTTTGTAGCGTGGGGTAGGTGAGGCCTGAGCGGCTCCTTGAGTATTTATTGACAGGCTTAAGTGCTTGTCTGGCGCCCAATTTATTTAATTAACTTTAATCAATAACTCCTAATAATAGAAGTTACGCTACACACTGTACACCACATGCATCAGTCCACTACCAAACAGCACAGAAAAAAACCTCAGCAAATAGTTGGTGAACATATTGATGCTGCTGATATGCATATGATGTATGATATTTGTTGCTCGCTAACATGTTCATCAATCAATTTCATGAAGTCATAATAATATTTGACATAAACGCTGATGCTGCCAGTCACCTCTCTTTCAGCTCCACTACATTTGTGCTAAATCCAGGCTCTTACATCTATTTTGCAAGTCTTGGTGGTACTTTTTGTGGACGGTGGTGGCGTTTGGCTGCGTCAGGTTATTGGGATGAGGGAATCTTTTGACAATGAGAAAATTGCTTCTGCTGACTTCTAGCTAGGATTTTGCTAAACAGGGTCAAAGCTTTCAAATGTAAACATCAGTAAACATCTAGGAAAAGATGGAGAAGAATGGACACCAGCTGAACTAGCATCCTGCTAGCCATTGTACAGGCACTGGAAATAAATTAAACAACCTCTGTGCAGCATAAGTTTCCAATGGATATCTGGAACTGTAATATCCTCTGATTCACTGAAACTTAAAATCCTGAACAGGTCATTCAACCAGGAGGCTCTGTTCCTATATGCCAATCTGACAGAACAGCACTCTGGGAGAGAGGGAGAGGAGGTGTGTGCTTTATGGTAAATAAGGACTGGTGTGACGGCTGGAATGTGAGGTGCTGTCCTGTTCACTGCTGTAATGTAACACCGTGCAGAAGCGGCTGCAGAGTGGAGTCGCTGCCTGTGTTGCAGGAGGAATGACCATGTTGCTGTCTTGTTGAGGTCGAGATGTGTGGACAGTTAAATCATTCCACAACCAGAAACCATGGATCACCAGAGCCCTCCAGAAACATGGACAACTATAAAGCAGCAGCCAACAACGTAAAAACATGTGGAAAATTACTAAATTATAGTGCACAAGTTAAAGGAGCTGATGGGATCACATTCCACGGAGTGTTAACTTGTATAATTCCATGTGAAAAATAAATGATTGATTGAATAAAGACTGATTGATATGTCACTGTGTGTTTATAACTGCTGATCAACAGTGGCAAAAAATGCATTAATTTAGCTTTGGGGCCAGCAGTAGCTCAGTCCATAGGGACTTGGCTTGGGAACTGGAGGGTTCAAGTCCCTGTCCGGACCAAGTATGGAGTGTGGACTGGTAGCTGGAGAGGTTCCAGTTAACATACTAGGCACTGCCAAAGTGCCCTTAAGTAAGGCACTGAACCCCCAACTGCTCGGTGTGCTTGTCCAAGGCAGCCCCCTCACTTTGACATATCTCCATTTAATGCATGTATAGGTCCTGTTTAAACATGTGTGTGCATTTTGGGCCGGTGTACAGAGTGAAACAAATTGAATTTCCCCAGAAGCATCTCCTCTTAAGTTTTCATATGGATTGATTCTCATCTGTTGGCACACACTTTGTGTCATTTTCTGTTGGCACAAAATGCTATACTGGACTAGTTGCCTGTTTGCTGTGGTATGTGCACCTACTGTACTAGAATAGTATGGAGCTTTATCCCTATCTTTATTCAAGAGAGTGGTCTATCAGTTTGAGAGCATTAGTTACTGATTTCACGCTCAAAAACCCTGCCCTTGCACTCAAATAGCCTCTGCTTGCACTTGGATCTACTCTGTTTTTGCTCAAACTGTGTGCTCGCGCTCAGATACCATGTTGCTCGCATTCAGATACAATGCTGCTCGCACAGATTTCCTGCTCGAGCTTCGGCTTTTCTCCTCGCGCTCAAACTGTTTCTGTGCACTCGTGGAATTTCTGCTCTCAGATTTCTGCCCTGCGCTTGGATTTTTTTGTGTAACAACCCTGTCAAAATCCCCCAACCAATAAAATGCCAGATTTACTGTTGTGGGCGCGCTCGCTTTAGTATTAGAGCGTCCCGTCTGAGCGGGTACTCATAGGGAATCTTGCTCCATCCGCTCCCACCCTCCCCCCGTCGGGAGTTATTTTTCAACAGTCGCCGGCTCAATATACATTATACCTTACATATATATGTGTTTATATACTGTATATACATATATATAAACACATATAAGAGGGAGTGACATTGTGCTACATAACGTCACAACCTCGAGTGTGATACTGCTTTTATACAACAGGTCAACAACAGCTTAAACAGCAATGCTGAGTAAGGTAATGTTAACAAAAGGTGATGAAATAAATTATTTAAGTATGTTATGTAGCTCCGCGAAAAAAACAGTTCCCCCAGTCTGTTGCCAGGCAATGCAGCACACACGGCGGGAACTCACAAGCTACTTTGTATTTACATTGATCTGCAACTGTGTAACTTCGTCCACTTCGGCTGATGAAACGTCGGCAAACCTGGATGTTGGCACGGATTCAAACACACCTGGAGGTCTGCACAGAAGAGTCCTGGCTTTCCTTTTCCTCGTCCTCTCCTGAAGACCACTCATACCACTCATAATTTAATTCAAATGTAATTTGGGGGAAAATATCCATCCCCCAAATTACATTTGAATACGCTATAGTGTCGGTTTGCGTCAATGTAGCAAGTGTGACAGCTGGTTAATTAACGGTTGTATTTATATTTATAACACCTGTGAGCAGAGTGATTTTACTGTTACATGTCCCAGTGATGTTATACTCTATATCAGCACTATATCAGCATACATACATATATATATATATATATATATATATATACACACATATGGCACACGTGCAAATTAACAGTCCCTTTATTCCAAAAGTGGTAAAGAAAGCAAGGGAAGAACATTTAATAAAGCCCTGGAGGGTGGGAGTGGATGAACCCGGTTAAAGAGTACCCGCCTGGACGGGACGCTCTAATACTAAAGCGAGCGCGCCCACAAGGAGGCAGGGATCATTTCATTGGTCAACAGTAAATCTGACATTCTATTGGTTGGGGGATTTTGACAGGGTTGTTACACAAAAAAATCTAAGCACAGGGCAGAAATCTGAGAGCAGAAATTCCGCGACCGCAGAAACAGTTTGAGCGCGAGGAGAATAGCCGAAGCTCGAGCAGGAAATTTGTGTGAGCAACATTGTATCTGAGTGCGAGCAACATGGTATCTGAGTTTGAGCAGAAACAGAGTAGATCCAAGCGCAAGCAGAGGCTATTTGAGTGCGAGGGCAGGGTTTTTGAGCGTGAAATCAATAACTAATGCTCTCAAACTAATAGACCACTCTCTTGAATAAAGATAGGGATAAAGCGCCATAGAATAGGAAATAGTATATGATAATGTAAACAGGAAGTGGAACACAGTGACAGAGTGCCCCAAACTGTGACTTTAAGGAGCTGTGGACGGCCTGCAGCCAGTCTGCAGGATTAACTCAACTCTATGGCTTTACCTCCAATTAGGTAGACAGGCTGTAGCCAGGTCGGAGTCCAGCTAATCCTGACCACTAGAAAAGCTAATTAAGTATTACACAGACACTGTACTCTCTGTGTTTCTCTGCTTTTCACTGCCTCATGTCAGCTGTTAGTGTGCAACCCCTGCAAGGCACATATACCATCACATACCACTGATACATTACTGAAGGGCAACAAATGTATTTTCAATCTGCAACACTGTGTGATGATGCCTTTGTGTGCTTTCCTGTTTGGATACAGGCGCTGAATGTGGCAGTGAGTTAGTTCCCATACTGGCAAAAACCTACGAGTTAGTGACTGTTTGAAAAAAACCCCACAACAACAAAAAAACAGTTTGAAGTGCAATATCCCTAAATCCTGTAAGGTGATGATACCTCATCACCTTACAGGTGCACGAACTGCACACATCCTAGCCACTCTTTGATGCATTATACCAAAGGACAGAAAAGGGATGAGAGATCCAGCTTTGGCAGATTTTCTGGACACAGTGTCTGCTTACTGCTGTCAGACTGTTTGTGTTTCACTCAAGCTGTGATTCATCACTTTCTGTGTGCTAAGAAGTGCATTCGCCCGACACCAGAATTTAATCTGGGCAAACAGACTGAATCTCAGTTAGTAAGGATGGGACATCATCCTCTTGCTGGTGTAGGCTGAAAACAACACTAACAACATTTAATGCAAAGATATTACCATGAATGTTTAAATTGGTAAAGGACTTCATGAAATTTGTCCAACATAAACAGAGCCTGCGTGCTGCTGTACCTCATGGATGAAGTCTCCTATATCTCCTGGGTGGGGGGCAGCAGAGCGGAGGGGGTACTGGTGATCATGATGAAGAGGCCTCTCATCCAAACGTCTGATCCCCACCTTAATACACTCTGGCTCCAGGGCATCAGGCTGCTGCAGCTGACTAAGATCATAGTCCTGAACACATACACAAATCAAACAGTCACAAGTTGGTATTACAGTAAGCAAGTCAAGCGACACAGCCCAATATCACAAATCACAAGTTTGAGTCAAAGAAGCCTTACAATCTGCATAGGATGTCCTCGATTCTTAAACCCCTAATTCATTGTGGGTATAGTCCGACAACTAATCCACAACATTGTCCTTAAATCACATCACCATATTAGATGTGTATTTTCTGCACTTATTAAACTATTCATCCCAGATTGAGTTTAGGCTGTGACATTTGGGGCTCTAGTTTCCCGGTGTGGCGCAGGGTGGTGCAGGGTGGCGAACACTGCGCAGAGCTAGTTTCGAGCAGCGCAACCCAAGGTGCGCTCAGTTTGGTAGTTTGGCAGACCGAGGTGCGCTGAGATGGGTGTGGCGGCGCAGCAGGGGGAGGTGTTGACAGATCCAGCTTGGCGCAATGACAGTTTCGTGCCAGAAGGCTTCATCGAAGGTGCGCTAAAAGCTCACCAGCTGAAACCAGGTCTACTGTCAGTGCAGGCGGAGCGCAGCCGGTGTAAGTGGAAGATTGGCTGACCGGCAGACAGTGCGCACACATCACAAAAACCTCACAGGCAGGTCTAAAGAATGTCAGGCACATTAACAATGCCATAAATAGCCACAAAACCACTATCAATGCAACTATCTGCAATCAGCAGATTTAACATAAAAAATGTATCTCTATATCAACTGTCTTGTCACATCTGATGTCAGATCAAAGGGGATTGGCACCGTTTGGCACGCATAATGGAAACCCAACTTGATTTGATTAACACAGCTGCAAACTAATGAGTTCACATCCCTCTCAGCCAACCACAAACAGCCACAGCATCAGATAGGTAGTATATATTCAGCATCTGTCATCTTAGAAAAGTCAAAAGAAAAGAAACAGAGTGAGACTGCGAGAGAGAAAGAAAGAGCACGCGCGCACGAGAGAAACGCAACATTGATTTACAAATGTGGTGACCTCCTCCCAGGCTGCCTTTGCATTATCAGCCCATGGAGGTCTGCTCACAGTTCCGTATAGTCAGACACTGTGAGCTTGGACCTCCCGGACCAAAACATCAGTTTCTTTCTGGGAGAAGTTTGGTCATCTGATGCTGCTGCGCTCTTCTGCCATGGCGAAATGAGTAAACTCTCATTACACCTTCACACGGCGCATTTAAGGGCGAGGAGAGGGGATCATTTGATTGGTGTTATGTGTGTAAAACCCACTCCATGCCTTCTCTCCTCCCTCTTTCCGACTTGCGCCAGTAGGAGGGACGGAGGTGGGGTAGAGGAGTAGCTGCGCCAGGGCGCACGGTGTGCCAAACTTACAAAATCCGCCTGGCCACACCCAGTTGGCGAAGCGCAGGTGTGCTGCGCCTCCGCCACGCCCGGTCTGCGAAACTAGAAGCCTTTGTGTCCAACGTCTAATGCCAGCGTTAATTTGATGTAGAATATTGAAGACAGATGACATTTATGTTTTGTTGATTTTAAGTTGTGTTTTGAAGTCAAAATCAATTTTCCAGACATCTCATGCCAAAATTATCTTGACATTGAAAAATGACATATTAGTCATAAGTATGGTAAACAAAACCCAATATCTGCAAAAGGTCATAATGACATCTAATGTTGTTAGACATTCAAAATATCATCAACCTGATTTTTATTCCAACCAAAATGTAACATTAGTCTGATATGACAGTCCAACATCTTACTGACATCAAACTGACATCTAGTGCCAGCTCTGCTCTTCCAGATGCTGTTGTTTGTCAGCCAGGTTTCCAGAGTAGCTGCACTGAAAAGCATCAGTTGTCAAAATGTAGTGTAAAAGTAAAAAGTAGATTACTGGCTCAAAAATATACTTGAGTAAAGAGCAGAAGTACATTTTGAAAAAAGAAATACTTTTTAACTTGTGTGTATTACTTGTGGCATATTCGGATCCACCCCTGCAATGACCTAAAGCATCACATGAATAATTGCAATAAAAATAATTATGAAATAATTAAATAGTTGTGAAACAAGACTATACAATGTACTATTATTTCAGAATGGTCTAAAACATCACATTTGACCAATAATGCAATGCTGTAATGATTATTTAAGTTTGGCAAGACTAAGTTAACTGCTGTATTTAGAGACACATATATCTGAAAGCACCTCCAATCATCACTTCATGATAAACACGTAATGAGTTGTCCATTTCTCCTACCATGCTAAGGGAGGAGTGAAATTGATTCTAGTGCTATTTAATCAGCATCCACCTAAAGACACACTGTTCTTCTTTCACTTTCTCTTACAAGGCATGAGCAGAGTCAGTGTGCAGAGGGGAAGTGTGTGTCACGGCCTCTGATCTCTTCATGGTCAATGGTAGTATCTGAGTTACTGCAACAACCTTCCAGAAACCATTCTGTGCTCCCTGGTCTCCAGGGAAATCGACTAAAGCAGCCTTTTCAGGACAATAATAGCATGCTGTGGACTGACCTTGGGCTTTGTTCACAATAATGGCAGACCAACAGAATTCTTTTACTGAAGAGTGTCTGAGAGCCCTTGGCTAACCTTGGCAGGAAGAAAAGAAATGCTGTGTGTTTCTTCTTGTATTTCTATACTTATGGAGACCAGATAGACCATGTCTTTGACGACTCTACTGAGTGAACTATACCAGGATTTATGCATGTTTGGCCTATTTCCTGCATTGGCTGCATTTATTTCACTCAATTATTTCATTGTTAATTGTTCACAACAGTAACATAATTATATATGCAGAATAATTTGTTAAGCCTGCACTGTGTTAGAACACGACTGTAAGGTAACATCTAGAACAATAAAAGCAGATCCAGTGTTTGCTGGGCTGGATGAACAAACTCAAGCTCTAGTTTCTGCAAGTTAAGTCTAAAATTTTATGACAATGAATAGAAAATAAAGACTGTCTGAAGGTAGGAAAATGCATTCCAAAATGTAAAGCACTATGGTATGTAATGTTAAGCGTACATGGTTGCACAAAAACATGAGAAACACTGCCATAGCTCTAGCCTCCCACAACTCTTACACAGTTGGTGGCCATTTGAGTCAATGATGGAAACACTCAATACTTTGAGAGTCAGTAATGGGACACTCACTACCCACCAGCACCCATTTCCAGATGGGTGAGAGGTAGGATATGGTTTTATGATTCCCACCCCCTTCATACATGCAGATTAAAAAATGACACACTATTAGGCATATTTAGCATTGAGCATGTCATTTACATACTCATTTTTGACATTGGCTCTAAACTAGCATACAATGAATTAGTTTTCTTTAACATACTGAATAGCTCATACAATACCTTTGCAGCAGGCTATATTTACTTATTATGTGTGTCTGTGCTATATATATATCACTGCTGACTGCCTTTCCCACATATCACAAGACACTTGCATCAATTTCATATTTTCTGCCAACTCCTCCCAATCATATCACAAGGCATTTTTTAAGTCTTTGAGTCTCTGCAGCTGGTGACTGCATGTGTTATCAGGTTCAATTCATGACTGCCATCCTGTACTTTATACTGTATTTGAGTTTGTAAGGACTAAGAATCAAAATCACACGTTTTATTGATTTCCCCGAGGATTACTAAAGTATTTCTGATTCTGATGCAGAGTCTTTATATGTAAATGGGGGGTTAGTCAGAGGTACAGACAGATGAAAAAAATTGATGTCCTAAGACTTAAAAAGATGTATATGCACCTGCAGCTGTAACAACCTACCATTTGGAAAGCTAAACACAACATTATTGGAAGCCTAGAATTATTGATTTTTGAAGTCTAATTAGCTAAAAAAGCTGACTGTGATCAAACATTTAATCAACCCATCAGTGTGACAAGGCATAATCCTGCAAGGTCGCTGTTAGCACATGATGTGCGAGGGCCTTTGGGTTGGGTGACCCAGCCTCTGCCTGCTCCTGTGGTAAAAGTTCTCCACGAGTATTTTACATGTTTTTCCTCCAATTACACCAATCAGAAACCTTTGCTGATATTTACCAGCCATGATCTGCTCCAGGAAAGCCAAAATGTACACTCCACTACATTTTGTAACCTTTCATAAGTGCCCCAGATTCAAGCATCCAAAAACACATAATTGAAACCACAGAACATCTCCATACACACATGTGTGTGCTTACGCAAGACCATGAGACATGTGCACCGCATTCATGTGTGTTCACATGCTTTTGCTGGTCTCGCGCGAAAGTATGCACACATGAACGCGGTGTACAGAGAGGCAGTTAGAGCTGCAGGCTGCAATAAGGCTAAAAACAGAGTTCAAATGATGTTTTTCCTAACAACTTTTTATGTCGGGGCTTCAGAACACTTGGATCACTACGGACAAGCAGTATGGAGATATTTTGTGGTTTCAATTATGTGGTTTTGGACATTTGAATCTGGGGCGCCATAAGCCTGGAGTTTGGTGGAGTTTTGTTGCTACCTCCTCTCCCCTGGGATCTCTGCAAGTGTTGTGAGGACTCTAAAACTTCACCTGAGCCTCCATTGGCATATGGGTGAGTAGATAATGGCTGAATTTTCACTTTTGGGTGCACTATCCCTGTAAAGATGTATTAGTTATCGTAGGTGAGGATTAGGAGTGAGGGAACAACTGTTATCAATGTGTGTATTTGTCAAGCCTATAGTATGAGTGTGTTAATGGGAACTGAGTCTGCCGTTTAGCTAAAGCTTGAATTCAGACAAATAAAGATCCAGGCTGCCTGTAGATTAACAAAAAAAAACCCCAAACAAACGTGAAAATCGAATTAAACAGGAATTACCCTCAACACTATCCGAGGCCTGTGCAATGTTATTGTAGTAGTAATAAAAGAAGAGCAAAAACTTGGTGATTATACTGGGGGGGAACCTGCCATTAAATAAAAGAAGAAGATAAGAGTAGTCACCATGGTATGATGGTATTAGATCGCGTAAAACAGCACAGGGTTACCCAACGATAATGCTAATGGTGAGTTAGCAAGTTAACATTATGTTAGTTGTGGCTATTTCATTTGAATGATATGACATAACCTGTGTAGTGTAATGTACTAATTCAATGTAGTGTTTATGCTCTGTTAAAACAATGTACTGTTAAAGCAATGTACTCTGTACATTTACAGTCACACACTGGTTTGTTATTTCATGTATTTTCACGACACACACACACTCATTGAGCACTTAAGAGTTGTGATGGAAAGTACCTAGTATTCAATGTACATCATTTTTTTTAAAAAATAGCATGAGGATGAGTTCAAACATATTGGTGGAAAGTTAGGGGAATTCCAGCTTGGCCTAATATGGCTTGGAAGTAGGAGGCGGGCCCAGATTGCCCGGGAAAAAGCATTACACGGTTAAAACTGGCTTCAGTGGAAAAGGGAAAAACCGTGACACCATTATGTTCGGGCTCAAGTGGGTGGTATTAAAGAAATAAGGTACTCAACAGAATCTTCACCAGCATAAGAAGGGATCACAGAAAGGGAAACTTCAGTCCTGCTCCGTAGCTTGACTCATTGAGTTGTATGTGTTGTTGCCTGTGAGCACATTAAACTCAGTTGCACCTGATTCTACGTGTCTCCAGTGATTCTTTGACCTCTGAGTACTTGAGTTTGAGCTGTCTAATAGACAACAAAGTTAGTTTAAATCGGGAAGCTGAGGACGAGGTCGGGAGCCATCAGACCCAGCTCCAGGCCCCGAATTCTGCTTCATCAAGTGGCGAGCCAGCCAGGAGGGCAAAAAGGTCATATACTGCTGTTAATCTCACAGCACCTCAAGCTTGAAAGCAGGGGAGCCGCGTTAGAAAACAGGTCTGCATGGGCAGAATGCTGACAAGAAAAAGTTGTTAGGAGCCTTGATAGGACTGTGATAGTAAGAAGATGGGAATCACTAGGGGCCTTTTTTAAAAAAGGACTGCAATAAGAGATAAAAGTTGCTAGGAGCCGATAGGACTGCGGCAGCGATCGATCAAAGTGTAGAAATTGTAAATATTATAGAAGAAGACAGGAGTTGTTGTAAATACAGTAAAGATAAATAGATGTGTGTAGATAAAAGACTGATGACATATTAGATTAACGACTAGACTGAGAAGAGGAGCGTAGGAGGTAGATAAGAGTGCACACAGCCAACAAAAGTAGGCTTGTACAAGAAAACAAAGCTCCGATCTCTATTGTTTTAAAGGTCATTACAAAGAAATTCTTTTGACATTGTGGTGCCTGAATGTTTTCCTCATAATCTGGTATCTGTGTATTTGTTTTATGTGATTTGCTTTAAAGGTTTGTTAAATGTGGTAGTTATTAACAGTGTCTCAGTGAAATAAAACCAGACAAGGGTAACCTCACGGTGTCAAGAAATTGTCTGGGGACCGGAAACCTAACGGTGTCAACAAAAGTCCATATATTTCACTGATCGGACCAGTTGCTCAGGTAAACTCCATACAAACTGGTTTGCTGTTAAGGGGAGAATAAAAAGAAATTCTTGTTATCTTTATTTAACTTTATAAATAAAATAAGTACTAAAATGAAATAATTTTTTTTTTAAAAAAAAAAAGGAAAGTTAAAGACAGGCTGCTAAGAGCTGGATGGAAGAGGGTGACAGCAGTAGTGACCAAATTTGGGCTGAAGAATTGCATGACTGATGGATCAGTAGAAACCAGGGGCATAAGAACACATTTCTGGTTAGAAAGAACCTACATAGACAACGAGGGTGAGGAGCAGTGGCAAGACGAGCTAGAGATTCGACTAAAACTTTGGATAATTTCTAAATTTACCAATTTGAAACAGGTGAAGGAAGAATTTCCATGTGTACAGTGGGAGACGATTTTGAATGATTTGTGGACTCCCCGCTCATTAGATCCACTGCTGCAATATTTGTATGACAATTATAAAAGTGGACCCGTAGCTTCACTTCCTCTGAACCAGGTAGTATTTCAAGATTTAGAGAACAGAGTGGAATTTAATCCAAGGTTGCAGATTGTTGTCGTGCCTAGAAAAGTTGATTGGGAGACAGGAAAATTTGTCTGTTTAACCAAAGTCCCCCTAGGAGACGGGTCATATAAATTAGAATATAACCCCTGGAGAGAAAAAAAGATACAAAACTGCCATCACAGTAGGGAAAATATTAGTATTAATATGCACAAAAGAAACAGATGACAAGAGCAAGTGACGTTAAACAGGGCTTCATGGGAGCCAACCAAGGAAAGATGGGGTTCTGACACCCATGGAGATAGTGATGAAACAACACCCAAGTCGGAGAAACCGAATCCAATGCTCTGTCAACAAATGGCACAAAAGAACATCAGGAAAAAAATCGTTGGCCTAAAGATGGTACCTTCAACCTGGCATGTTGCGACAAGGTGGAGTCAGAACTAAGACACATTAAGGCAAAAGACACTAAGGCGAGTTATAAGAAAAAGAACAAAAGGGTTAAAGAAAGGGAGGTATTAGGGTGGTTTAGACAAACAGGGGTTAGGAAGCAAATGGTGCAAGTGGAGCACAGCAAGCATCCAGAGGATCCACAGGCATAGAAAGATGTGATACCCACAGCACTACCCCTACCAGCACCACCACCACCACCACCATACCCACAAGACACATCACCATCAGAGACGGGACAGTACCCCCTGCATTCGGTAGGGGAGCAATGGAGGGCCAACTGGAAGGAAGCTTCACAGTTACATTGGCCAGGGACACAAAGGCCAAGCGCAGACGAAAGACGACGCTCCCCACACGCAGAACACTGACAATGCAAATGCCACCTCGTGATGGTGCAGAGACGAGGCAGACGCATGGTCAACAGACAGTGGTGGCTCTGAAGAAGACAGAGAGGAAGGTGATGAGGAGGTGAAACAAGGGCGACGTTCAAGGGAATCCGGGTCAGAGGACGGGAGTCAATCCGGACCCCAAACCGAGACAGAAGATTCAAAACCAGGAAAAAGAAGGAACCACAGAACCACACAACAACAGGACAAAAGCGAGAAGCCACTTCCCGCTGATGGACAGCCGAGGCCAACTCTGAGGGCCACAGACGAAACCCCCGACTAGGCAGAGATACCAGCACCCTGATGACCACAGAACTGAACTGGGGAGAACAGTACAGGAGGGAAAAAGAGAGGATCGAGTTGATGCAGCGCCAGAGAAGGGCTGACATAGAACAAATAAGGCTGCTGGAGCAGCTGGAGGTGGAAGCAGCTCGAACTGAGCTCCTCACCGACTCATTACTAAATGGGCCCCTAGTGATGGACACCACACACACTGATGGGAGAGACCAATGCCAGGGAACGGCAGAGACAAGGACACCGGATCAGGAGCTGCTACAAGAATGCAGCAAGGCACTGAGCAGACATACGCAGAAGATACAGCAGATGAGTCACGGCAGGGACTGATTGGAGATGTACCTGAACGACTCCTGATCAACAAGGAAGTGAGCTCCCAGCAAACGCCTCCAAAGAACACATCATAGTGCATCTTCAAGATCCTTTAGAGACCAGCAAGACAGAACCAGTGAACAAGAAACCCAATAAGAAGGCACGTGATGATAAAAGGGAGAGGGGTTACCAGAGCGTTGGGGCCCACAAGATGTTGTTGAAAGGAGGGAAAACGATCAGATGGCCCACCCTTTCTGACGATGACAGCGACTCGTCAGATGTCGTAGCCTCCGCAGCAGACTACATGTGCCCCTTGGTGACGAGAGCCTCAGGACGAACCCAAGGCTCAACTCAAGGCTCTACTCACATATGTGGCAGGCAAACAAACCACGAGGAGATGTTCAACTGTTGAACATCTCCTGGGTGTCATCTGTTGGGCCCGGCAGCAACTAGCAACAAATATGATGATGAAGACTTTGGAACACACCGCAACAGAGTGTGGAAGCAGCTGAGAAAGCAGAACCCCAAAAAAAGAGACCCTACCAAGCTGGAAGGAGAGACTTTGTCTGTGGACGAGTGTCCCTCCAGATTCCTGCATACCTTCCAGCAAAGATGGAAGGAGGAGACGGGAGAAGCATGGAACGCCAACCAAACCACCCAAAGTTTGTTCAAAATTATGGTCAAAAAGGCAATGCCAGAAGAGGTACAGCGGCACTTGGATGGCGTCGTGGGGTTGATGAAGATGGACTGGCCTATGTTCTCAGAACATATCGGCCATCGTGTGGAGCACTACAGGAAAGAGAAGAAAAAACAGGAAGAGGACAACAAACAGCTCGCCACTAGGCTGACACAGTTGCAATTGGGGGAGCTGAGCAAACTAGCTAAAAAAGAAAAAGAGAAAACAAAGGTCAAGGCACCTGTTGTCATGGCCAATCAGGCAACGCCACAATGGCTGAGCAAACGCCCCCCACAGACCCCAACGCCGAGGGGGAGGGGGCGGGGCGGATCAAGGGGAGGACCACCAGGCCGAGGAGGATGGAGAGGGGGACTGAACTTTCCTCCAGGGCCCCAGCCATCGCAACAGCAAACCTATCAGCAAGACGCACCCTATCAGCAATCAGGCCCCCAAGAAATGAACACAGACTATCCAGGAATGAATCCTGACACAGCACACACTCCCACTCTGCCACTGCACTGCACGCTCATGTATGATGCAGACCAGACTCATGTAGATTATCAAGAATGTTGGGACATGGTGTTCAATAAAAAACCATGCCTGATCACTAGTGAAGACATGAATTTAGGACCTCAAGGTGTGGCGGCAGCTGTCCGCCTCCCAGAAGAATTAGCTGGGTGGTTTCAGGTGCCAAATTCTACACCACATGTTACATTGTTGATAGCGGAAGGTTATGAGTCTCATCATCTGGGTCCTATGGTCAGGCGTGCACTGCAGTTGCGAGAGTGGTTACCCACAGAGAACAAATACATCCACATTTTAGACAACAAACAATACATCAGAATCTCAACTAAGACAGGTGATGAAGCAGTCGCAGACAAGGTACTTGTAGATGGCATTACTCCCACACAGATGGCAGTCGTAGAGGAACATGCACATTTGTATAGGACCTCAATGTAGTGCAGAGGGGATGGTGACAGCAAGAGTCTGGTGTGACAATGAAGGTTGCGGCAACATAGACACCG
This sequence comes from Epinephelus awoara, assembly GCA_035609425.1. Lineage (NCBI taxonomy): Eukaryota > Metazoa > Chordata > Actinopteri > Perciformes > Serranidae > Epinephelus > Epinephelus awoara. The sequence continues at coordinate 662,135 of CM069303.1, read as the reverse complement.
GAAGTACCCGTAGAACTGGCTCAGCAATGGCTAGAAACTAAAACCCGAACCCCACAGGAGAACCAGAAATGCGCCAGCACGAGACACCGAACTAATCAGAACTACCACGTGGAGACCTAATATGTTTTACCAGTGGTTAGAGTACTCCGCCAAACAGGTAACCAACAGCTCCTGCATAGCCTGCCACAGAAAATTACGCCTACCTAGAGTTAGGCCCCTCCCAGGTATAGAGGATTGTGAACGACGAGACACCTGTTTTGCACAGTGTACTATGTGGATGGCAGCAGGGAAAACCAATTACACCAATAATAGTGAAATCTGCCCAATAAGTCTTAAAGGGACTTCTGAGCAAATTAAAAAAGAAATTCAAATACCACCAGTAGTGCATTTGGCCCAAGACATTGTATTTCCCTTTTGCGTAGCCCGAGGAGACATCGAATATTGGCTAGAGAATTCCACCAGCAGCAACAACACGCTCGAGGAGGAAGAATTGATCCGGTGCTGGTAGGAAAGTGCCACCCATAAGCGAACCAATCAGACTTGGATCGCAAAAGTGTGTCACACCATAGAGAACACTGCATGAAAAACCAGATTATCGACCCTGTAAACTCCTGCCAAGTTCCATGATTCCCGGCAATTCACACCAGTTTACAGAGAAGTTTACCTGTGCCTTAAACTGCTGGAAAGGAACACCGGGGGTAGGGGGTGGAGGGGGGTGGGGGGAATGATGAGGATGTGGGGGTCACACCTTCATGAATGGCTGTAATTAGCATTTGAATGTTACTGCCTTCTGGCCTGGCTGGCCTTACACAGACACCCATTGGATAACACCACAGACATTTGAAAGGAAAGATCACTTGTGATTGGACAGTAAATCTGTTGCTACTGGTCACATGTGGGTAATTATAATACATGTGTTGTATGCCCCTCCCATTTAATACTACTACCATAATAATAATAATAATAATAACAATAATAATAATAATAGTTATACTAATTATATTACTAATATATATTTATTAATTATATATATACACACACACACACTATATTTGTATTATATAAAGAATTATAATAATAATAATAATAGCAGGCTAATAATGATGTTGCTGAAAACTACACTGCAACCAATATTAACTGAGAAAAAACGCATTTGCCAGGAACATGTTGAAAAAAAGTAATGGTTTATTAAAAAACATGACAAAAAACAGAAAACACTCAGTCTCAGCACTTGGAACAACCAGTGGTTCCCTGGTCTGGGTCACACACTGGGCCCATGTTGACAACAGCAGAGGAGTGTTCGGCCCGCAGGTCTCATCAAATGTCGCTTTGCTGCATCTGGGTCATATTGGGTCGGTGCCAGTCTATCTGAAGGTGACCCAATATGAAGTCTTTTGTGGTGTGTCGCCACATATTTGGGGTTCATCTCCAGTCTCTCCTGAAGTCTTCCACACTCGGGGAGCTTGTGGCTCCTGAAGGATGGAGGCCTGACAATCCATCCAACTTCCCCGTCAACGGAGTGATCCTCTTCATCAGACATCATGTCTATGGTGATGCCCCTCCAGAAGTCCACTTCCTCTGTGGTGGCCAAGGCACTCCTCGCTTCAAGCAGCTGTAAACACAAGTAGTGCTATTAGTACTGCTCTGTAGACACAATAACAATAGACATTTCTGCTGATATATGGGTCAATGACATGACATGCATATTTTTGTGTCTGAGTGCAATATTTCCTTTTAAAACAATTAAATCAATTCATGGCATATATGACTATATATGCCATATACTATAAAACCTGTTCAGTTTGAATATATTTTCAGTTACATTACAGTGAACCCTATCAGTCTATTGCATTGCAGCCTATTCCAGTTGCTTCTATCCAGTTTTTGATTAATGCATTTATTTACATATTTGTATGATTATTTTTCTGTATTTAAATGTTTATGTGTTAATGTTTATGTGCAAAATAATTTTATATATAAAATGCATTTCATCAATTTTGAAAAGACTTTTTAAAAATACCTGTTAAGAAGCTTTATTTGTCATTGACCCGTACATTTTTTGGACTGGTCCCTCAAATGGACTTGTGTGTGTATGTGTCAAACACATACACACACAAGTCCTCTGTGCAATGACAATATAGTAAAATTCTTATAAATCTTACCCTCTTCCTTCTCTGTCTGCTGCGGGCTGAATTCTTAATGGCTGCTGCCTGGTCCGCAAGGTCTGGTTGACTGTACCTGAAGTTCCTCCGGACAGTCTCATAGTATGTCTTACAGGCCGCTGGGAGAAAAAATATATATGTTAGAAAGAATAAAAACTAGCCACAGGAAATTAAATAAAAACAACAAACAAAACACATAAAACCTACATGTTACTTACATAAAAGGACTCCCCTGTCCACGCCGTCCATGTCTGGACTTGCAGTCAGGGCTGCCACCAAATGTGAGGTCACTGCCTCATTGTGGGGAGAGCTCAGTCTGTGAAAACAAAATGAATAAGAGAAGGTATACATTTACTGACATTCAACAGAATACATCCAGGTTTTTTCTTTAAATCTTACCCTTGCTCCGGTTCATAACGCCTGTTATTTCCTTCACTGTTGTGAAGGCGCCGGACCGTTTCCTATAAAATACAAAATAAGTATTGTATAAATAAATAAGACAAAATAAAAGTCCCTTTGGTGAACAAATATATCCAGGCTTAAATACTTTTCCACAATCAATTTTAATTTACTCAAGAGTTGTGCAAAGAGGAAATTCTTTTAAAAATAGCAGACAATTTAATATCTACTTACTGCAATTTTTGGATTGTGCACTCGTCTTTTTTTCCTGGTGGGCTCTTCTCCTGAAGAACAGTTTCGGCTGTGCTCCTCCAGGGAAATCAGTCTGGCATTGATGTCAGCCATTTGCTGCCTCACCTCAACTGCAAACTGCGTGAACTGTGTCATGTGTTGATTTAACTGGTGAGACAGCCCACTGATGACACCCAGCAGTTTCTTCTCAAGGTCTGTGGTGGGACTTGGTGGAGGCTGTCTTTCTGTAGCCACTCCCATCATTGACCCTCTATCTGAACCAAGACCAGCCATTATTAAGCAGTTCTTGGTTGTTAATGTCATGTCAAAAGGTACTGCATTCAAAGATGTCGTTGTAAAAGTATCTTGGCTTCATCCCCATCCGGACAGACATTTTTATGGAAAGCCAGTAGAAGTTTGGAGTTTGCAGGGAACAGACACCTCCCACCCAGCACTGTATATATATATATGTAAATATTTTGTGATGTAAACATTCTTCTAAGATAATCTGACCCCTTTGTTCATTTAACATTTTTTGTTGTTTGATACAGATACTACTGTACTTTCTGTTCTATGTAAATTGTTTTAAACTTATTAAAGGTTAAAAAAGAGAAGTTATTTTCTTGTGTTCCCTTATCTACCATAGTGGAATTTAGCAAGTGTTAATCATACAACCAATGTTATCATGAACAGTTGGTAAAAATGAACAAAATGTTGATACATGTCATTGCTGTGAGTATAAATAGATTCATTACTTTTAACAATTAAATTTATTTAACACACACACACACACACACACACATACTTGTTTTCAGGACATATCAGTACATATGACAAAAATGTGACAAATGGGAACGTACCTTTCCCAAGGTCCTAGAGACTGGGGAATCAAACTGTTTCTTCCCCATGCTTCCAGGAATAGGTCCATCTGTTGAGATTTTGGCTAGGGCTATATTTTGGTCAAACCTGATTTTAATGCTACTTATGAGGACACTGTCAGGTTTATGTGACTTATGAGCCACCACACACAGATTTGTCAGGTTTGTGTGACTTATGAGCCATCACACACAGATTTTTCATATTTACGTGAATTGTGAAACCCATGGATACATAATCAACCAAAATAATGAAAAATGTGATCTTTCTGCTTTTTAAGTGTTATTATTGTATTGCATTTATGAATTTTGTGGTAAATATTCATCTAAATAAAAACACCGAAAACTTTTTGCCATTCTTACTTTTTTAATTACTGGTAAAATATGTAAATTGAACCCAGAATAGATCACAAAAAATGCAGCAATCTTGCCTCCAAATGCCTCCAACAATACAATGCTGGAAACTTAGGATATAGCTGAAAGTAACAAACCCTTCAAATACTTTCTAATGTGAAAAAAGCAAGATAGGATAGAATAAAGTCTAGCTAATAATGTGGATACAAAATGCTCTTAAACCTTGCTTTCCACTGCGGCGTTTTGAGGATGCCTGGGTTTTACCCACGTGAAGTGCTGTGCTCTGCTGGGAATCTAAAAGGAGGGAACAGAATATGTTTTACGATAATGCCATGCCTGAGAAGAATAAACTTTTCTTTTCATCACCAGTACATTCACTTCAAATATTTTGTATTTGGGTGCCCTTTATATTTTACCCTTTCTTGAAAATTGAGTGAACACAGAGGACGATTTAACATACATGTCACACAGTGTGATGTCATATTGAGATGAAGTCTAAAGAAATTTGGGAATTCATGAAAATGAATAAGTGCACCCTGTCTATCATAATTATGTTAACTGAAGTGAAAGGCTTAACTGAGCTTGCATGTAGAGAGCAGACACTTATGTGAACTTAATTCACAGGAGGATGTGGGCTCATTATGCCAGACTCTAAAGTAAGAACTAACACTGTAGAGCATCTGCTACCCAACAATATGAGGACAATGTAACACACACTCTACAGTCGTTGGGTCAGAACACATGAGGACGTCACCTGAAACACACTCAAGTCTTTCACTGCCTAAAACAATATGAGGACAATGTAACACACACTCTACAGTCGTTGGGTCAGAACATATGAGGACGTCACCTGAACACACTCAAGTCTTTCACAGCCTAAAACAATATGAGGACAATGTAACACACACTCTACAGTCGTTGGGTCAGAACATATGAGGACGTCACCTGAAACACACTCAAGTCTTTCACTGCCTAAAACAATATGAGGACAATGTAACACACACTCTACAGTCGTTGGGTCAGAACATATGAGGACATCACCTGAAACACACTCAAGTCTTTCACAGCCTAAAACAATATGAGGACATGACGACTGAACACATATACAGTCCATGATTCTAACTTCTAACTTCTCCTGCTGTTGTCAAAGAAGGCTCTAAAGTCTACACTGATGTAAACTGATCAACTTCCCCAGAAATCCAGTCATGTAAACTGATGAGCAGGAGGTGAAATGGACAAAAACATTAACCAAAGGACAAAAAATATCAAATTTAGTGAGAATAAAGATCAATTTGATGCTTTAAGGGGAAGTTACAGCTAACAAATGGTACGGCCAATTTCTATCAGCTATGCTAATCACAAACAAGTAATGCTAACATTGATATTGTGAACATTTCACACAAACTGACTGTTTGAATTCAGTGAAAGGGTATTTAATTTATGCACTGGGCCCAACTGAGACATATACTTAATTCCAAGGAGAAGAAATTCACGTGTAATTACCTGTTGGAAGGATGAAGTGGATCTCTCGCTCACTTCTTGGTCTGCAGAAGGTTGAGTCAGGATCTCAACACTTGGTGTCTGCAACAAAACACAACAATACAGTGTCAGAAATATTTTGTAAAATAAATCCTGACTAATTAATGAAGTAATGATCATACTTGTTTCAGTGAACTTAATTCATAGGAGGATGTGGGCTCATTATGCCAGACTCTATAGTAACAACTAACACTGTATGGCATCTACTACCCAACAATATGAGGACAATGTAACACACACTCTACAGTCGTTGGGTCAGAACATATGAGGACGTCACCTGAAACACACTCAAGTCTTTCACTGCCTAAAACAATATGAGGACAATGTAACACACACTCTACAGTCGTTGGGTCAGAACAAATGAGGACGTCAGCTGAAACACACTCAAGTCTTTCACAGCCTAAAACAATATGAGGACGTGACGACTGAACACATATACAGTCCATGTTTCTAACTTCTAACTTCTCCTGCTGTTGTCAAAGAAGGCTCTAAAGCCTACACTGATGTTAACTGATCAACTTCCCCAGAAATCCAATCATGTAAACTGATGAGCAGGAGGTGAAATGGACAAAAACATTAGCCAAAGGACAAAAAATATCAAATTTAGTGAGAATAAAGATCAATTTGACGCTTTAAGGGGAAGTTACAGCTAACAAATGGTACGGCCAATTTCTATCAGCTATGCTATTCACACACAAGTAATGCTAACACTGATATTGTGAACATTTCACACAAACTGACTGTTTGAATTCAGTGAGAGGGTATTTAATTTATGCACTGGGCCCAACTGAGACATATACTTAATTCCAAAGAGAAGAAATTCATGTGTAATTACCTGTTGGAAGAATGAAGTGGATCTCTTGCTCACTTCTTGGTCTGCAGAAGGTTGAGTCAGGATCTCAACACTTGATGTCTGCAACAAAACACAACAATACAGTGTCAGAAATATTCTGAAAAATAAACACTGACTAATTAATGAAGTAATGATCATACTTGTTTCAGTGAACTTAATTCATAGGAGGATGTGGGCTCATGATGCCAGACTCTATAGTAATAACTAGTGATGGGAAATGAAGTTTCATGAATCAATTTCTTCATTTTCTGAGCCCACCAGATGGCGCTCTTTGTTCAACAAAAGGTTTAAAGCACACCAGATTTCTATTATTTTAGCCTCTCTCCTTAAACCAAGAGCGCCATCTAGTGGGCTTGGAAAATAAAGAAAATGCTTTAAGGGGCTTCATTTCGCCATCACTAGTAATAACTAACACTGTATGGCATCTGCTACCCAACAATATGAGGACAATGTAACACACACTCCAGTCATTGGGTCAGAACACATGAGGATGTCACCTAAAACACACTCAAGTCTTTCACAGCCTAAAACAATATGAGGACAATGTAACACACACTCTAGTCATTGGGTCAGAACACATGAGGACGTCAGCTAAAACACACTCAAGTCTTTCGCAGCCTAAAACAATATGAGGACAATGTAACACACACTCTACAGTCGTTGGGTCAGAACACATGAGGACGTCACCTGAAACACACTCAAGTCTTTCACAGCCTAAAACAATATGAGGACAATGTAACACACACTCTACAGTCGTTGGGTCAGAACATATGAGGACGTCACCTGAACACACTCAAGTCTTTCACAGCCTAAAACAATATGAGGACAATGTAACACACACTCTACAGTCGTTGGGTCAGAACATATGAGGACGTCACCTGAAACACACTCAAGTCTTTCACAGCCTAAAACAATATGAGGACATGACGACTGAACACATATACAGTCCATGTTTCTAACTTCTAACTTCTCCTGCTGTTGTCAAAGAAGGCTCTAAAGTCTACACTGATGTAAACTGATCAACTTCCCCAGAAATCCAGTCATGTAAACTGATGAGCAGGAGGTGAAATGGACAAAAACATTAACCAAAGGACAAAAAAATATCAAATTTAGTGAGAATAAAGATCAATTTGATGCTTTAAGGGGAAGTTACAGCTAACAAATGGTACGGCCAATTTCTATCAGCTTTGCTAATCACAAACAAGTAATGCTAACATTGATATTGTGAACATTTCACACAAACTGACTGTTTGAATTCAGTGAAAGGGTATTTAATTTATGCACTGGGCCCAACTGAGACATATACTTAATTCCAAGGAGAAGAAATTCACGTGTAATTACCTGTTGGAAGGATGAAGTGGATCTCTCGCTCACTTCTTGGTCTGCAGAAGGTTGAGTCAGGATCTCAACACTTGGTGTCTGCAACAAAACACAACAATACAGTGTCAGAAATATTTTGTAAAATAAATCCTGACTAATTAATGAAGTAATGATCATACTTGTTTCAGTGAACTTAATTCATAGGAGGATGTGGGCTCATTATGCCAGACTCTATAGTAACAACTAACACTGTATGGCATCTGCTACCCAACAATATGAGGACAATGTAACACACACTCTACAGTCGTTGGGTCAGAACATATGAGGACGTCACCTGAAACACACTCAAGTCTTTCACTGCCTAAAACAATATGAGGACAATGTAACACACACTCTACAGTCGTTGGGTCAGAACATATGAGGACGTCAGCTGAAACACACTCAAGTCTTTCACAGCCTAAAACAATATGAGGACATGACGACTGAACACATATACAGTCCATGTTTCTAACTTCTAACTTCTCCTGCTGTTGTCAAAGAAGGCTCTAAAGCCTACACTGATGTTAACTGATCAACTTCCCCAGAAATCCAATCATGTAAACTGATGAGCAGGAGGTGAAATGGACAAAAACATTAGCCAAAGGACAAAAAATATCAAATTTAGTGAGAATAAAGATTAATTTGATGCTTTAAGGGGAAGTTACAGCTAACAAATGGTACGGCCAATTTCTATCAGCTATGCTATTCACACACAAGTAATGCTAACACTGATATTGTGAACATTTCACACAAACTGACTGTTTGAATTAAGTGAGAGGGTATTTAATTCATGCACTGGGCCCAACTGAGACATATACTTAATTCCAAAGAGAAGAAATTCATGTGTAATTACCTGTTGAAAGAATGAAGTGGATCTCTTGCTCACTTCTTGGTCTGCAGAAGGTTGAGTCAGGATCTCAACACTTGATGTCTGCAACAAAACACAACAATACAGTGTCAGAAATATTCTGAAAAATAAACACTGACTAATTAATGAAGTAATGATCATACTTGTTTCAGTGAACTTAATTCATAGGAGGATGTGGGCTCATGATGCCAGACTCTATAGTAATAACTAGTGATGGCGAAATGAAGTTTCATGAATCAATTTCTTTATTTTCTGAGCCCACCAGATGGCGCTCTTTGTTCAACAAAAGGTTTAAAGCACACCAGATTTCTATTATTTTAGCCTCTCTCCTTAAACCAAGAGCGCCATCTAGTGGGCTTGGAAAATAAAGAAAATGCTTTAAGGGGCTTCATTTCGCCATCACTAGTAATAACTAACACTGTATGGCATCTGCTACCCAACAATATGAGGACAATGTAACACACACTCCAGTCATTGGGTCAGAACACATGAGGATGTCACCTAAAACACACTCAAGTCTTTCACAGCCTAAAACGATATGAGGACAATGTAACACACACTCCAGTCATTGGGTCAGAACACATGAGGACGTCACCTAAAACACACTCAAGTCTTTTGCAGTCTAAAACAATATGAGGACAATGTAACACACACTCTACAGTCGTTGGGTGAGAACACATGAGGACGTCAGCTGAAACACACTCAAGTCTTTCACAGCCTAAAACAATATGAGGACAATGTAACACACACTCTACAGTTGTTGGGTCAGAACATATGAGGACGTCACCTGAAACACACTCAAGTCTTTCACTGCCTAAAACAATATGAGGACAATGTAACACACACTCTACAGTCGTTGGGTCAGAATATGAGGACATCAGCTGAAACACACTCAAATCTTTCACAGCCTAAAACAATATGAGGACAATGTAATACACACTCTACAGTCGTTGGGTCAGAACATATGAGGACGTCAGCTGAAACACACTCAAGTCTTTCACAGCCTAAAACAATATGAGGACGTGACGACTGAACACATATACAGTCCATGTTTCTAACTTCTAACTTCTCATGCTGTTGTCAAAGAAGGCTCTAAAGCCTACACTGATGTTAACTGATCAACTTCCCCAGAAATCCAATCATGTAAACTGATGAGCAGGAGGTGAAATGGACAAAAACATTAGCCAAAGGACAAAAAATATCAAATTTAGTGAGAATAAAGATTAATTTGATGCTTTAAGGGGAAGTTACAGCTAACAAATGGTACGGCCAATTTCTATCAGCTATGCTATTCACACACAAGTAATGCTAACACTGATATTGTGAACATTTCACACAAACTGACTGTTTGAATTCAGTGAGAGGGTATTTAATTCATGCACTGGGCCCAACTGAGACATATACTTAATTCCAAAGAGAAGAAATTCATGTGTAATTACCTGTTGAAAGAATGAAGTGGATCTCTTGCTCACTTCTTGGTCTGCAGAAGGTTGAGTCAGGATCTCAACACTTGATGTCTGCAACAAAACACAACAATACAGTGTCAGAAATATTCTGAAAAATAAACACTGACTAATTAATGAAGTAATGATCATACTTGTTTCAGTGAACTTAATTCATAGGAGGATGTGGGCTCATGATGCCAGACTCTATAGTAATAACTAGTGATGGCGAAATGAAGTTTCATGAATCAATTTCTTTATTTTCTGAGCCCACCAGATGGCGCTCTTTGTTCAACAAAAGGTTTAAAGCACACCAGATTTCTATTATTTTAGCCTCTCTCCTTAAACCAAGAGCGCCATCTAGTGGGCTTGGAAAATAAAGAAAATGCTTTAAGGGGCTTCATTTCGCCATCACTAGTAATAACTAACACTGTATGGCATCTGCTACCCAACAATATGAGGACAATGTAACACACACTCCAGTCATTGGGTCAGAACACATGAGGATGTCACCTAAAACACACTCAAGTCTTTCACAGCCTAAAACGATATGAGGACAATGTAACACACACTCCAGTCATTGGGTCAGAACACATGAGGACGTCACCTAAAACACACTCAAGTCTTTTGCAGTCTAAAACAATATGAGGACAATGTAACACACACTCTACAGTCGTTGGGTGAGAACACATGAGGACGTCAGCTGAAACACACTCAAGTCTTTCACAGCCTAAAACAATATGAGGACAATGTAACACACACTCTACAGTTGTTGGGTCAGAACATATGAGGACGTCACCTGAAACACACTCAAGTCTTTCACTGCCTAAAACAATATGAGGACAATGTAACACACACTCTACAGTCGTTGGGTCAGAATATGAGGACGTCACCTGAAACACACTCAAGTCTTTCACAGCCTAAAACAATATGAGGACATGACGACTGAACACATATACAGTCCATGTTTCTAACTTCTAACTTCTCCTGCTGTTGTCAAAGAAGGCTCTAAAGCCTACACTGATGTTAACTGATCAACTTCCCCAGAATTCCAATCACGTAAACTGATGAGCAGGAGGTGAAATCGACAAAAACATTAAACAAAGGACAAAAAATATCAAATTTAGTGAGAATAAAGATCAATTTGACGCTTTAAGGGGAAGTTACAGCTAACAAATGGTACGGCCAATTTCTATCAGCTATGCTATTCACAAATAAGTAATTCTAACACTGATATTGTGAACATTTCACACAAACTAACTGTTTGAATTCAGTGAAAGGGTATTTAATTTATGCACTGGTCCCAACTGAGACATATACTTAATTCCAAGGAGAAGAAATTCACGTGTAATTACCTGTTGGAAGAATGAAGTGGATCTCTTGCTCACTTCTTGGTCTGCAGAAGGTTGAGTCAGGATATCAACACTTGGTGTCTGCAACAAAACACAACAATACAGTGTCAGAAATATTCTGAAAAATAAACACTGACTAATTAATGAAGTAATGATCATACTTGTTTCAGTGAACTTAATTCATAGGAGGATGTGGGCTCATTATGCCAGACTCTATAGTAACAACTAACACTGTATAGCATCTGCTACCCAACAATATGAGGACAATGTAACACACACTCTACAGTCGTTGGGTCAGAACATATGAGGACGTCACCTGAAACACACTCAAGTCTTTCACAGCCTAAAACAATATGAGGACAATGTAACACACACTCTACAGTCGTTGGGTCAGAACATATGAGGACGTCACCTGAAACACACTCAAGTCTTTCACAGCCTAAAACAATATGAGGACATGACGACTGAACACATATACAGTCCATGATTCTAACTTCTAACTTCTCCTGCTGTTGTCAAAGAAGGCTCTAAAGCCTACACTGATGTTAACTGATCAACTTCCCCAGAAATCCAGTCATGTAAACTGATGAGCAGGAGGTGAAATGGACAAAAACATTAAACAAAGGACAAAAAATATCAAATTTAGTGAGAATAAAGATCAATTTGACGCTTTAAGGGGAAGTTACAGCTAACAAATGGTACGGCCAATTTCTATCAGCTATGCTATTCACAAATAAGTAATTCTAACACTGATATTGTGAACATTTCACACAAACTAACTGTTTGAATTCAGTGAAAGGGTATTTAATTCATGCACTGGGCCCAACTGAGACATATACTTAATTCCAAGGAGAAGAAATTCACATGTAATTACCTGTTGGAAGAATGAAGTGGATCTCTCGCTCACTTCTTGGTCTGCAGAAGGTTGAGTCAGGATCTCAACACTTGGTGTCTGCAACAAAACACAACAATACAGTGTCAGAAATATTTTGTAAAATAAATCCTAACTAATTAATGAAGTAATGATCATACTTGTTTCAGTGAACTTAATTCACAAGAGGATGTGGGCTCATGTGTGGCAAGATGGCGGCGCGTGGTTGCAGGTCGGCAGGTCCTGCTAAACCTTTACGCACAAAATATCCCGTCAATCTTGTCAATCCTCTACCTGACCCAGGTAGCAAAAAGAACAACTTGAACCTGGTGCAACGGGATCACATTAAGCAAACAACAATCACACTCTCTGTCTGTTTCTCCGTGGCTGTGTTCCTGCTCTCTGTTCGCTGCTGCTATGCTACCTGGTACGACGGCAAAGAACATCTTGTCAAAACGGTGAGCCAACTTTGTATCTACAACACACTGCTGGACAATGGCCACGCCAAACCACAGAAGCAACAACGTATAACATCAAGCACTCAGTCGAGAGACATTCTGTGGCTATTAACAATCTTACTGTTGGCCGGGGACATAGAGGCAAATCCAGGACCTGGCCTGCTGGGTGGGGAGCTGGCGTCTCCGCTCGGCGTGCCTCTCCATGCCGCGTCTCCGGTGCCGGTGGTGCCTCGTGGTGTCCTGCTCTCTGGCCTGGCCGGGACTGCCTCCGTGGTTGCTCCACTGTTGCCTGCGCTGGTGCCAACTGCGCCCCCCGCCTGCCCGGCTATGCCCACGCGTGGCTTGTCGCGTGCCGTCGCAGCTCCACCTAGATTGCTCCCTGCGCCTCTGCTGCTGCTGCTGCCTGCGCTGGTGCCGACTGCCCCCCCGGCCTATCCAGCTGTGGGGCCGCTGGGCGCGCTGTGTGCTTCCGCAGCTCCACCTGGATCGCTCCCTGCGCAGCGTGGCTTGTCGCGTGCCGTCGCAGCTCCACCTGGATTGCTCCATGCGCCTCTGCTGCTGCTGCCTGCGCTGGTGCCGACTGCGCCCCCCGCCTGTCCGGCGGTGTCCACGCGTGGCTTGTCACGTACCGTCGCAGCTCCACCTGGATTGCGCCCTGCGCCCTTGCTACCTTTGCTGCTGCTGCCTGCGCTGGTGCCGGCTGCGCTCCCGGCCTGTCTGACTGTGGGTCAGCTGGGCGCGCTGTGCGCTTCCACAGTCCCACCTGGATCATCCCCTGGCGTTGCGCTGCACCGTGATGCATGGCCGCTTCGTGGAGCGATACGGAATTGTCCTCTATGGAGTCCACTCTCCATGCGTGTCTCTCACAATGGGCCACCACGCGAGCCACAACCCATCGTGGCGGTTTCACCGAGAGAACTGGTGCCAACCATCCGTGAGTGTAACCCAGTCTCACCTTCACCTATCACAACGTTAGTCGGGGACAAACGTTCCACCTCAACTACTAGACTGAAATCACTGAATCCGGCGATAAAGAAACAACGCAAAATGCACTTCTTTCACACTCTTAATAACGCTAAGATCATTTGGGATTCAAGATCCAAGCCAAAAGGACTCTTACTTGGCCATATCAACATTCGTAGTATAATAGGCAAAATCGAACAAATTGAACACTTATTAAATGATTCAAATATTGATATATTGGGCATAACTGAAAGTTGGTTAACTCATTCATCACCAACAGCTGCCATCAATATATCAGGATATAATGTGTTTAGAAGAGACAGGGGAACAGGACGAGGGGGTGGGTTACTGGTTTATGTGAAGGACTGTCTAAAGGGTAAATTAATTGAATGGCCAGCAGAAATAGATATTGAATATATTGGCCTCAATATAACTATCTCTCCTGAAATGTCTTTCACTGTGATATGTTTGTACCGACCTCCTTCCTCTAAAAATATATTCTACGATCAACTTAAAACCATTTTAAAATGTAGTGATTTTAAAAGGGAAACTATTCTTCTAGGGGATTTTAATATCAACTGGGACAATAAAACTGATAGAAAAAAACTGAAGCAACTAACAGATAATCATAGTCTTACTCAAGTTATTCAAGATCCAACAAGAATAACTAACACATCTAAAACAACAATTGATCTAATATTCACAAATAAGCCTGATAGGATCAGTAAAACTTTTAATCTACTGTCTGGGCTCTCCGATCATAACCTCATCCTATGTTCAAGGAAAATCAACTGGAAACGTCGTTCTAGCCCTATTAGAGCCAGAAGCCATTATATGATACCTAAAAATGAAGAACAAAACCTGAAGAATGCTCTGCAAGAGTATGACTGGTCCAATGTATTAACTAACAATGAAGTTGAGGACAGCTCTAGCACTTTCTCCAAATGTGTTATGGAAGTTTTGCATAGCTTCACAAAGAAAGTTGAATTTAAAAGATGTAAAAAAGCATTACCTTGGGTGAAGGATGATGTACGGAAACTAATGAAGGAAAGAGATAATGCACTAAAAAAATCTCTAAAAACAGGGCTTATTTGTGACCGACAGATCTTTACATCACTTAGAAATAAAGTAATAAAACAAATTCGTGAAGCTAAAGCAAATTTTTTTATTGAAATGATAGATGGGGCAAAGGGCAATGGAAAATTGATATGGGAACAATTAAATAAGTTAACGGGAAGAAACAAGGAGGACATAGCACCCAATGACATGCAACTCCAGGTGAATGGCACTCTAACAAATGACCTGGAAGTCATTGTTAGTAGCTTCAACCATTTTTTTATACAATCAATTGAGGAGTTGACAATGAACTTTAAATGTCCAAGCACTCCACATAACTCTGTGGATGATAGCAAGCCAGTTTTTAGTCTGAGAGAAATATCTGTTCCAGAGGTCCTGAAAATCATCTCATCTCTGAAAAGCTCTAAGGCTAGAGATGTCTTTGGTCTTGATAGTAATTTCATAAAACAAAATAAAATGGCCCTCGCGCACCCAATTACACACTTAATAAATCTGTCCATAAAACAGGGTAGAGTGCCATCCGCCTGGAAGATTGCCAAGGTTACTCCAATCCTAAAAGCTGGTGACAAGACCAAACTGGAGAATTACCGGCCGATAAGTATCTTGCCGGTTATCTCAAAAGTAGCTGAGAAATGGATTGCACTGCAGTTAACAGACCACCTTGATAGTGGGCATAACCCACTTCATCCAATGCAGTACGGATTCCGTAAACACCATTCGACTGAAACAGCAATCTGTTATTTTCATGAGAACATAAAAGGTTTATTGGATCAGGGTGGTCATGTAGGAGCTGTCTTTTTGGACTTGAAAAGAGCTTTTGACTCACTAAATCACAATGTACTTATTTCGAAACTGTCCCTTTTTAACTTTTCTGATGGTGCACTCTGCTGGATGAGATCGTATCTGTCAAACAGAAAGCAGGCTGTTCAGATTGGAAACTCAATGTCATCCTACCTCAGCTGTTCAACTGGGGTACCCCAAGGTTCTATCTTGGGGCCAATCCTGTTCAGTCTTTATGTAAATGACCTCCCCGAGGTTTGCCCAAATGTTAATCTGCAGTTATATGCCGATGATACAGTTCTGTATGCACATGCAAAAACAAAACAAGAAGCCGCTGTAAAATTATCAGCAGCTCTGGCACCTGTATCTCACTGGCTTAGTGAATCTTGTTTGCACCTCAATCTTAAAAAGACTGTATGTATGTTTTTCTCTCGTCAGTCAGCAGAGGGCGATCAACCATCTGTGGTGGTCAATGGAGAGAGCCTTGATGTAGTGGAGGAGTTTAAATATCTTGGAGTGGTCTTCGACACAAAACTTTCATTTAAAGCACATGTTAAAAAAATCACAAATATCATTAAATTCAACCTGTCGAATTTCTACCACATAAGACCATTTCTCACCTCCAAGACGGCTAAAGTCTATATGCATGCCATGATATTCTCACACATAAATTATTGTTTTACAACATGGACACACACAACAGAAAGTATACTGAAACCCATCAAGTCTCTCTTCAAAAAGACAGTTAAGATTTTGGACAGGAAACCTCTTCATTTTCATTATTGTAATGTTTTAAAAAAGTTTAACATTCTTGATTTAGACAGCTATCAGATTTTTATGGATGTCTGTCTCATCTTCAAAGTTTTAAACGCACTTGCCCCACCTCCACTGAATACATTTATTCAGAGAAAAAATAATGAAGGACGAAGAACCAGAGCTCTAACAAGAGGTGACTGTAATGTACCAAGGCGCAGAACAAAATTTTGTCAAATGGTCAGTTCTGTAAGAGGTACACAGTCTTGGAATAAGTTACCACCACACATCAGAAACTGTGACAACTATTTAGTCTTTAAAAAACATCTCAAACATTGGTTAAAAACAAATCAGTCATGCACTCATATAGTTTAAATACTGTTTAAAACTGATGTCTGTTCCTGGGCTTATATGGTACATTGTTCTTTAACTGTGGGTCAAATTGGGTCAAATTTGTTTTGTTCTTATTCTGTTTCTCTGCGTCTGTTTTGCCTTGATATTGTCTGTCGGTGCTCTGTCTTGTAATTGTCTATTGTTTGACTTGCCATCACAAGGTTTTAAAGTCGTCTGTGTGTTATGTTTTTTAGAAACCTGCCTTGGGACTGCGGCTGAAATTTAGCAGTTGTGCTAAGTCCGGCACATTTACACTGGTACTTAATGCGTCAGTGTTGATGAATGTGCACTGTCCCAATTCAATAAATAAAGAAAGAAAGAAAGAAAGATTATGCCAGACTCTATAGTAACAACTAACACTGTATAGCATCTGCTACCCAACAATATGAGGACAATGTAACACACACTCTACAGTCGTTGGGTCAAAACATATGAGGACGTCACCTGAAACACACTCAAGTCTTTCACTGCCTAAAACAATATGAGGACAATGTAACACACACTCTACAGTCGTTGGGTCAAAACATATGAGGACGTCAACTGAAACACACTCAAGTCTTCCACAGCCTAAAACAATATGAGCACATGACGACTGAACACATATACAGTCCATGTTTCTAACTTCTAACTTCTCCTGCTGTTGTCAAAGAAGGCTCTAAAGCCTACACTGATGTTAACTGATCAACTTCCCTAGAAATCCAATCATGTAAACTGATGAGCAGGAGGTGAAATGGACAAAAACATTAGCCAAAGGACAAAAAATATCAAATTTAGTGAGAATAAAGATCAATTTGACGCTTTAAGGGGAAGTTACAGCTAACAAATGGTACGGCCAATTTCTATCAGCTATGCTATTCACAAATAAGTAATTCTAACACTGATATTGTGAACATTTCACACAAACTGACTGTTTGAATTCAGTGAGAGGGTATTTAATTTATGCACTGGGCCCAACTGAGACATATACTTAATTCCAAAGAGAAGAAATTCATGTGTAATTACCTGTTGAAAGAATGAAGTGGATCTCTTGCTCACTTCTTGGTCTGCAGAAGGTTGAGTCAGGATCTCAACACTTGATGTCTGCAACAAAACACAACAATACAGTGTCAGAAATATTCTGTAAAATAAATCCTGACTAATTAATGAAGTAATGATCATACTTGTTTCAGTGAACTTAATTCATAGGAGGATGTGGGCTCATGATGCCAGACTCTATAGTAATAACTAGTGATGGCGAAATGAAGTTTCATGAATCAATTTCTTTATTTTCTGAGCCCACCAGATGGCGCTCTTTTTTCAACAAAAGGTTTAAAGCACACCAGGTTTCTATTATTTTAGCCTCTCTCCTTAAACCAAGAGCGCCATCTAGTGGGCTTGGAAAATAAAGAAAATGCTTTAAGGGGCTTCATTTCGCCATCACTAGTAATAACTAACACTGTATGGCATCTGCTACCCAACAATATGAGGACAATGTAACACACACTCCAGTCATTGGGTCAGAACACATGAGGATGTCACCTAAAACACACTCAAGTCTTTCACAGCCTAAAATGATATGAGGACAATGTAACACACACTCCAGTCATTGGGTCAGAACACATGAGGACGTCAGCTGAAACACACTCAAGTCTTTCGCAGTCTAAAACAATATGAGGACAATGTAACACACACTCTACAGTCGTTGGGTGAGAACACATGAGGACGTCAGCTGAAACACACTCAAGTCTTTCACAGCCTAAAACAATATGAGGACAATGTAACACACACTCTACAGTCGTTGGGTGAGAACACATGAGGACGTCACCTGAAACACATTCAAGTCTTTCACTGCCTAAAACAATATGAGGACAATGTAACACACACTCTACAGTCGTTGGGTCAGAACATATGAGGACGTCACCTGAAACACACTCAAGTCTTTCACAGCCTAAAACAATATGAGGACATGACGACTGAACACATATACAGTCCATGTTTCTAACTTCTAACTTCTCCTGCTGTTGTCAAAGAAGGCTCTAAAGTCTACACTGATGTTAACTGATCAACTTCCCCAGAAATCCAATCATGTAAACTGATGAGCAGGAGGTGAAATGGACAAAAACATTAGCCAAAGGACAAAAAATACCAAATTTAGTGAGAATGAAGATTAATTTGATGCTTTAAGGGGAAGTTACAGCTAACAAATGGTACTGCCAATTTCTATCAGCTATGCTATTGAAAAACAAGTAATGCTAACACTGATATTGTGAACATTTCACACAAACTGAATGTTTGAATTCAGTGAAAGGGTATTTAATTTATGCACTGGGCCCAACTGAGACATATACTTAATTCCAAGGAGAAGAAATTCACGTGTAATTACCTGTTGGAAGAATGAAGTGGATCTCTCGCTCACTTCTTGGTCTGCAGAAGGTTGAGTCAGGATCTCAACACTTGGTGTCTGCAACAAAACACAACAATACAGTGTCAGAAATATTCTGTAAAATAAATCCTGACTAATTAATGAAGTAATGATCATACTTTTTTCAGTGAACTTAATTCACAGGAGGATGTGGGCTCATTATGCCAGACTCTATAGTAACAACTAACACTGTATAGCATCTGCTACCCAACAATATGAGGACAATGTAACACACACTCTACAGTCGTTGGCTCAAAACATATGAGGATGTCACCTGAAACACACTCAAGTCTTTCACTGCCTAAAACAATATGAGAAAATTGTAACACACACTTTACAGTTGTTGGGTCAGAACATATGAGGACGTCACCTGAAACACACTCAAGTCTTTCACAGCCTAAAACAATATGAGGACATGACGATTGAACACATATACAGTCCATGATTCTAACTTCTAACTTCTCCTGCTGTTGTCAAAGAAGGCTCTAAAGCCTACACTGATGTTAACTGATCAACTTCCCCAGAAATCCAATCATGTAAACTGATGAGCAGGAGGTGAAATGGACAAAAACATTAGCCAAAGGACAAAAAATACCAAATTTAGTGAGAATGAAGATTAATTTGATGCTTTAAGGGGAAGTTACAGCTAACAAATGGTACGGCCAATTTCTATCAGCTATGCTATTGAAAAACAAGTAATGCTAACACTGATATTGTGAACATTTCACACAAACTGAATGTTTGAATTCAGTGAAAGGGTATTTAATTTATGCACTGGGCCCAACTGAGACATATACTTAATTCCAAGGAGAAGAAATTCACGTGTAATTACCTGTTGGAAGAATGAAGTGGATCTCTCGCTCACTTCTTGGTCTGCAGAAGGTTGAGTCAGGATCTCAACACTTGGTGTCTGCAACAAAACACAACAATACAGTGTCAGAAATATTCTGTAAAATAAATCCTGACTAATTAATGAAGTAATGATCATACTTCTTTCAGTGAACTTAATTCACAGGAGGATGTGGGCTCATTATGCCAGACTCTATAGTAACAACTAACACTGTATAGCATCTGCTACCCAACAATATGAGGACAATGTAACACACACTCTACAGTCGTTGGCTCAAAACATATGAGGACGTCACCTGAAACACACTCAAGTCTTTCACAGCCTAAAACAATATGAGAAAATTGTAACACACACTTTACAGTTGTTGGGTCAGAACATATGAGGACGTCACCTGAAACACACTCAAGTCTTTCACAGCCTAAAACAATATGAGGACATGACGATTGAACACATATACAGTCCATGATTCTAACTTCTAACTTCTCCTGCTGTTGTCAAAGAAGGCTCTAAAGCCTACACTGATGTTAACTGATCAACTTCCCCAGAAATCCAATCATGTAAACTGATGAGCAGGAGGTGAAATGGACAAAAACATTAAACAAAGGACAAAAAATATCAAATTTAGTGAGAATAAAGATCAATTTGACGCTTTAAGGGGAAGTTACAGCTAACAAATGGTACGGCCAATTTCTATCAGCTATGCTATTCACAAATAAGTAATTCTAACACTGATATTGTGAACATTTCACACAAACTAACTGTTTGAATTCAGTGAAAGGGTATTTAATTTATGCACTGGGCCCAACTGAGACATATACTTAATTCCAAGGAGAAGAAATTCACATGTAATTACCTGTTGGAAGAATGAAGTGGATCTCTCGCTCACTTCTTGGTCTGCAGAAGGTTGAGTCAGGATCTCAACACTTGGTGTCTGCAACAAAACACAACAATACAGTGTCAGAAATATTTTGTAAAATAAATCCTAACTAATTAATGAAGTAATGATCATACTTGTTTCAGTGAACTTAATTCACAAGAGGATGTGGGCTCATTATGCCAGACTCTATAGTAACAACTAACACTGTATAGCATCTGCTACCCAACAATATGAGGACAATGTAACACACACTCTACAGTCGTTGGGTCAAAACATATGAGGACGTCACCTGAAACACACTCAAGTCTTTCACTGCCTAAAACAATATGAGGACAATGTAACACACACTCTACAGTTGTTGTACAAATAATATTAACCTACCAAAGCACCTTCAAAGATAAATGTTACTATGAGATCATTATAAAACTGTTCGCTCCACTACCATCACCTATACTGACTAACTAAGATCAATTTCTGTTACATAGGAAAACATTAATATTATCAATATAAATTCCAGAAAACATATCTTTTGCTGAAATTCAATTTGTGTTAAAGAACAGTTAAAAACAACTTGGACTGTCTGTGCAGCTGAAGCTGAAAAAGTTTGTTTGGAGAATTGTCCCTTTAACTCATGCAGCCAATTTAACAACTTCTGCTGTTTATTGTTGAAGATAAAGCTAAAGTAAGCAATTACCATTTGCCATGCATCATGCATCCCTTACAGTTGGAGTCCACTGCCTGTTTGAATTTCCTTTCGCTAATTAGCTAGTTAATTAGCCAACTTTACCTGATGAGGTGCTTGTTCCAGCGTGACGTCGAAGGATTAAATGTCTCCTGAGCGAAGGTCCCGGATGTTCCGGTCACCGAGCGCTCCGCTGCCAATCAGAGGCTGCGTTTGTAATGAATGCCTCACGTGCCGCAGCGCTGATCTCAAACGTAGTAAAGCTGGATTCCACCGCAGTTGAATGATAAAACGGAAACAAAACTGAAACCCAGAATAAGACTGGACTGTGTATGGAACTGTAGAGTGCTTTTATTTTGAAAGAAATAGACTCACAGGAAGTGGTTAATGCAGGAGCTTCACCACTCACGGACTTTCACCGTCGTGTTTCCAGCAAAGGTCTCCAGTCGTTTGCAGGTAAGGACAATCTTTCTAACCTACTGAGAATTGTCTCAACAATGTTTTGCAAACTGCTCTTACACTAAATTTGGTCCCGTTTACATGTAAAACTGTTCTTTAACAAGACTTGATAGACACTTCAAAAATGTCCTCATTTTTCATGGAGCCCTGATTTTGGTGTGTTTATATAGGCTAAGTGTGTGTTATCATAAAAGTGTCCTAATTTGTCATGAACACAAGAGTAGCAATCTTGGACCTTCAGGTGAAAATACAGATATGAGGAAAATGCTTTAAAAATGTATTATAATGTGTTTTTCTGAAGGATTTTATAGTTGCTCAGTGAATGAAGTGACTTCATTACCACTTTTAATTACTAAATTAATTACTAAAAGAAGCTGGCACTGTGCACTGTGCGTTTTTTAATAGTGTGTTAATAATCGTTAAACATCTGCACTTTATTCTATATTGTAAAACGTTTAAGGAAAGTTTAATTTAATATAATTAATGAAGTGTTGACTATGTCAATCAATACTTATAGATACACAAAGCGAGGAGACTGACGCTAATGATGACCATACTGAATCAGACGACGACAGCGGCAGCAGCAGCAGCAGCAGGAACCTCCAAGTTCAACCTATTTTTGCGGCACCTAAAGGTCCCTAAGGTAGAATAGTAATTAACTAAAATGTTATTAACCCACCATGAATTGCTCTTTTGCTTACCCACCGGAATGCTGTTGTCTCTTAAAACATTTTGAGTGAAAACAAGTAAAGCTTGACTACCTCAGTATGTTATTTCAAAGTTGTCAGTGCTTAAAGATCTCCTTCAGACAGGTTACAAGATTATATACAGTACTCTACTTTGAAAAGGTACATTATCTTGTTTAAATTATGGAGCGGGAGATACTGGGATCTGTGATGTCATGCAGCCTGATGGCTAATGGTATGGCTCAGCTTCAGCTTAGCATAGAGAGGATGAGAGGGACTGCCCATGATAGTTTTCAGCTGTCCTGTCATCATTTTATCTGTTACGGTCTCCGCACTGTCCAGTTCCATCCCCATCACAGAGCTGCCTTTCCTCACCAGCTTATTCAATTTATTTACATCACAGCTCCCGATGCCATCTCCCCAGCACCTTATGGCAAAGAAGATGTGCATCCAAAGACTCATTTTGAATTTTTTTATATTTCCAGACATTTCTCAAACAAGAGCTGCTGGCCCTGCACAACGGATCCTGAAGATCTTCCCTCGCACTTAGCATGGTCAGCGTATTCAACTTATACATTCTCACTGCAAAATTGAGAACAATCACAACAATATCCTTGAGACTCTTAATAACAATATAGAATGTTGTTGTTTCACTGTGAGAATTTGAGTGGTGCTTATTCTGCTTCAGACTGATTACTATACAGAACAATGAGATGTTTACTGTACAGAGCTATTCACTACTGATTGAGAATATTGTTGTTCATTGAGAGAATTTATGGTGCTGCTTACTGTGCGTAAAACTTCTTCACTATAGAGTTGAAGAGTATTGATTAGAATTGTTAAAAATGTAATAATTATAATAAATATTTCAACTTCCCATAATCGCCAGCGCTATAAAAAGTGTTGTTCTTGCACAAGGTCACATTGCACCCATTTAATCTGCTTTAGGCTACTGTTGGTAGTATTATTGATTGATTATTGATGAGAATATTAAAAACAATGGGATGTCAGAAATTTATTGTTTTGATTAGGCAAATCTAATACAAGATAAATACAAGATTAGATCAACAGTGAGAATTGAGAATGTTTTTATTTGACTCTAATTATATGGAATAATGTTATTTATATATTATTTATAATGTTAATGTTAATTATGTGAATAATGTTTTGCAGTAATGATAAAACCGGCTTCAAATGTGTTAGTTTGTCTGAACAAAGTGACATATGAGGACGTGCAAAGTGACGTCACTGAAAGTGTGTGAAAAGTGTGTTAAGTTCCAAAACTGGCCACTAGTTGGCGTAACCGAAAATGAGCAAAAACGCTAAACACACTTTACACACTATTTTCATAAAATTGTGATGTTTCAGGACATTGGAGATTTTTGGTCTGGGAGCATGTTGGGAGGGTGTAGAACACTGTAGAGAGCTCAGAAAAATGAGGACATCAAAAATGTCCTCATTTTTCCAAGTGTCCTCATACTGAAGGTGTGTTATCATAAAAATGTCCTGATATGTCATGAATACAAGTGCACACACACACACACACACACACACACACACACACACACACACACACACACACACACAATCCTGATTTGCATTTGTATAGCTCACAGCATTTTCATTTACATGTGAAAACCTCACACAGTCCATGGGGCTGGGGGGGTCAATTGCCAAGGCTTTCTCACCTTAAAACTGCCAGGGATTGAAAATCCACATCAATTCCAGGCAGTTATCGGCAGTTTTCTGTGCTGACTGTAAATTCCTGCGAACAGTCGTTTACTTGAACTTCCAAAGCAATTTACAGTGCCAAGGATTGCCGAAAATCCCACTTTTCATGCAGTGGAAAGCTAAGGTTCAATGTCACCAGGTGGTAAGCAACACAGCTTAAACCTCACACGTCATGGGGCACAATCTCACCCACGCCACTTGGTTTTGGATTTCTGACCTTAGCAATGGTACGGATCCCCTAGCAGATATATTTTGGATGTGCGAGGAAGATAGACAGGTAAAAGCAGTGTTGCCAGCCAATTGGACTGGAATTTGTGCGCAAGTCATGCTGACAGGACCAATCACTAAAATAAGTTTGGCTGATGACGGGCCAAAGAGGGTACGCAGATCAAATGGGGACCCAAAACCCTGGCTAGAGGATGACAAAATATACATCACATGGGATCAGGTGCCACAAGGGGTCCCGGTAGAACATCAGGCCATAGGAGATGACTGGATAGGGGGAGGTAGAGGACTAGGTGCTATGCCATTTGTAGGGACCATAATGAACGCCTGGGTGAACTATTTGTGGTACAACCAACAAAGGTTTGTAATTGGTCTATGGCAGCACTGGAAGGTGTGAGTGAACAGTTGCATGCTACATCCCTAATGACTGTGCAGAAAAGACTTGTCATCGAAACAATGTTAGCCCAAGACCAAGGTGTCTGTGATGTAACAGGGGAAGAGTGCTGTACGGCTATCCCCATGAATACGGGTGAAGATGGCAACCTGACCCAAGCTTTAGAAAACATATTTAGACTAAGAGACCAACAAGTATAGCACTCCAATTGGAACACTAAAACCTCATCATTCTTGAGTGGTTAGAAAATTTCTCTGTTGGAAAAATCTTACGGACTATAGGAATAATATTTGGACTTGTTTTATTGACCATTCTCTTGATAATCTGTTGCGTCCTTCCCCTAATGCAGATCCTGATAAGAAGGACCATGAGAGCAGCCACGGGACAATCTGTTATGCTGATACAACAGCAGGAAAGGCTCCCTGAGAGAGGAGAATTGTGGGGACTAGATGAACCGTGGGTAAGCCCATATGCACCCAAAAGATTGAACAACAATTTATATGAGCCCATGACTGACAATATGGACGTATAAGAGCATATGGCTGACAACATAAACCTGTATGAGCCAATGAAGGGGAACCTGGAAGGGGAATACGAGATCTTATAGA
Organism: Epinephelus awoara; assembly: GCA_035609425.1. Lineage (NCBI taxonomy): Eukaryota > Metazoa > Chordata > Actinopteri > Perciformes > Serranidae > Epinephelus > Epinephelus awoara. Next base: position 636,493 of record CM069303.1, on the reverse strand, counting down.
GGGAGAGCCAATTCAGGGTAGCGGATAACCAAATAAAATGGCAACAGATCCAGGTAATCCTTGCTGTCACCAAACCCATACTAACAATCGACTAATTAACATATATAGTTTGTTTATACCACGGGGCGATTAGGAGGAAAAGGAGAAAAAGAGGGCAGTGAATTGAACTAAACAATGTCCCTTACAACACATAGATGGGTGCAGAGCATGTCCAGCAGTTGGAGATCCCCGTATCCAAAGCAGCAGAACCAAGGGTTGGCCTACCAAGAGTGCCCAGCCAGACCACACCGACCCATTCCCCATGCTGACCAACCGACCCCCATTCCCGCATGTGTCCCAAGGAGGAGCCCCCATTGAAGCCCATTGGTACCAGTACGCCTCGATGACCTCGTCAGGACCCTACGTGCCTCCGCTTATGCAGCCACCATTGACGAACATCCCAAACTGGACTCTTCAACCCCGCTAACAACTCACAATGCGTCATGCCAGAGACCCCAGGCCAGGGAATGACCACGATGGAATGGGGAACGACCGTGATAGGAGGGACGGCAGACCAGAGAATCTTTAACCAACCCCCCGTGGCCTAGCCAGGCCCAAGCCAAATAATGAACCCATGGGAGATGCGTTCCAACGGTGTGGGACCTTACACATCTCGATGTATGGTGTCTACTGTACTCGAGTCCCGATCAACGTCCGTGGTAATGCAGCCCATGCAATACGAGGCGCCAGAGAGCGAGCAATGGATGGCAGGTGTACCCCTGCCCAAACCTGCCCCTGAGGACCTTACACATCTCGATGTATGGTGTCTACTGTACTCGAGTCCCGATCAACGTCCGTGGTAATGCAGCCCATGCAATACGAGGCACCAGAGAGCGAGCAATGGATGGCAGGTGTACCCCTGCCCAAACCTGCCCCTGAGGCAACGTCTTCTTCAACAGAGGACTCAGAGACTGATGAAGGAAGGCCCATACCTGTACACATGTCCTACTTTCCCACTAGCCCCCCTGACAGGGAGCCCCAGCCAAGACCAATCCCCTTGCAGCCCCCTCTGGCAGGCAAGTTGCAGCTTACCATCGTCTGCATATAGCCGGGACGTCGGCCTATGTCTCTACTGACTCTACTGTCCAGTGACTGTGCTATATCAACAGTTGCAGGAGACATCTTCTTAGGTCTGCAGAGTATAATATATAACCCACAACATCTCTGCAGCATGACAATATTTAATCTAATATTTGATTCAAAATGGTATTCTGACACATTTCTCCTGCAACAAATAATGAAGCATTCCTGCAATTGCAATGCGATTAATCATGCGGCCCTGGTATATATGTATGTATGTATGTGTAGATTTAGATGTATATGTATGTACATGTGGATATATGGATATATATGTATATATAATGAACACAACACTGAATTAGTGAAAAGGAAAAAAGAAAAAAAAAATCTCACAAGGTGTGAACGTACACTTCACATACTCCACCCAGTATTCTCCCACACAAAGACACCCCATGTAACCCCTTTGTTTTTCAGGTTTGTGAATACTTCAAGGCTCAGGTGCTTCTGGTTGTTGAACATGCTTGTATATATTCTAATACTCTGCTCCATAACTCTACGGTGCTTCTACATCTACATCTTCTATTACATCTACTCATGCAAAATCCACGCAGATAGAAACTCACATAGAAACACACACAGATTATTCTCCATATCCACACACAGTATGATAGAACCCCCACTTTGTTAATGTCACACCTAAACTTGGTATCCTGGAATGTACACGGCATCCGCTCACAGGCAAAAAAAAATTAAAGTGATGGAATTTGTCACAAAATTGAAAACAGATATTTTTCTCCTACAAGAAACCCACTTGCTAAATTCAGAAGAAAAATCTCTTAAAGATCCAAATTTTAATCAAATTTTTTTCATCCTGCTATAACAGCAGACAAAGAGATGTCTCAATCATGGTCCACAAGAGACTACCATTTACTTTAAACAGCACGGTAACAGACCCAGAAGGCCGCTACATCATTATTCAGGCAACAATCTTTAACAAATTATATACAATCATTAATCTGTATGCCCCTAATAATGATGATCCAGCCTTCTTTCACACAGTTTTCTTTCTACTATCTAACCTATCAGACAGCTCGACAGCTATAATTGGAGGAGACTTTTACACAGTCCTAAATGCATCATTTGACTGATCTAGTAACTCTGTTAACACAAAGCAATCACAATAGGCTAAGGTAATACAGGAATATATGGATGATTTTGGGCTTGGTGATGGCTGGAGACTCAAATACCCATCGAAGAGGGAATATACTTTCTTCTCTCCTGTGCATCGCTCATTTTCAAGAATTGACTATTTTCTCTTAAATAACTCTATCTCACAAAAAATTACCACAGAAATACACCCGATCATTATTAGCGACCATGCACCAATATCACTCAATCTGCAAATAGAAACCATCCATAAACGGTCCCCAACATGGTGCTTTAATATCTCTTTACTTAAAGACCCAGACTTTGACAAAATGGTGAGACGGGAAGCTGGGAAGGCAGTAATCAGAGGAAAAATTATATCATACTCCTCCTACAAGAAGAAACAGGAATTGCAAGCAGAAAAAAACATGGAGGAAAAAATTAAACAACTAACACAGGAATATGCAAACAATCCAAGTGATCAAGTATGGAGCCAGTGACAGTGCACAAAATCGCAACTGGACAGTATTCTATCAAAGAAAACTGAATTTATCATACAGCAACTAAGATATAATAACTTTGAACACAGTAACAAATCAGGAAAATTTTTGGCTAATCAGCTCCAACGCAATAAAGAAAAATCTCTGATACCAACAATCCAGGAGCCGTCTGGAAATTACACACAATCTCCTCAGGAGATTAATCAGATTTTCTATACTTTCTACCATAACTTATATTCAACAGTAAATAATCCAAACCCAGAAGATATTCAGGCTTTTCTCGATAACATAAATTTACCTCAATTATCCACGGAACACAGAAATATCTTAGACGCTCCCCTGACTATTAATGACCTACAGAGCGCATTAGACAAAATGCCAACAGGTAAGGCTCCAGGACCCAGGACGGCTCCAGGACGGCTTTCCTGCTGAATTTATAAAACATTTCTTAACAATATTAGCGCCACTTTTCGTCAGGACAGTGACAGAGATCAAAAAGAACAGGGGTATAAGACCTCACATGAATACAGCAGCAATCAAATTATGACTAAAGCCAGACAAAGACCCCACACTTCCTTCTAGCTACCGTCCTCTATCACTAATCAATAGTGATATCAAAATGATCTCAAAGGCACTCTAGGCTGGAGAAAATAATCACATCAATAATTCATAATGATCAAACGGGATTCATTAATGGCAGACACTCAAGTAATAACGTCAGAAGAGTTCTTAATCTGATGTGTGAAGTACAACGCGGTAACACAAAAGCAATTATTCTGTCACTTGATGCAGAAAAAGCCTTCGACAAGGTAAACTGGTCCTTCCTATTTGCCACCCTGAGTGGATTTGGCTTTGGAGAGTCATTAATCCAGTGGGTATCAGCCTTATATAAATCCCCTAAGGCCACAGTCACCACCAACGGGATCACATCTCAAAGCTTCACTTTGCAGAGAGGAACAAGACAAGGGTGCCGACTCTCACCTCTACTGTTTGCAATATTCATCGAACCATTGGCTACGGCAGAACAGCAAGATCATATCTATCCATTCTGCCAATTCAGAGCACAAAATTAATCTATATGCTGATGACATTTTACTTTATCTACAAGAACCTAAATCGTCTTTAGATGAAGTATTTAATCTCATAACAAATTTTTCTAAACTTTCGGACTACTCCATCAACTGGTCCAAATTGACAATACTGCCAGTATTGGATAACTCTTGGAATCCTGCAGACCAAAAATTTTCTCTCCCTGTGGGCAACATAAGATATCTTGGCATAAATATTTCATCCAAACTATCAGACTTGGTCCACCTGAACTTTAGCCCACTGCTAGATAAGATCTGTGGTGACCTGAAGCGCTGGAATAATCTTCCCATCTCCCTCCTGGGACGAATAGCCACAGTTAAAATGAAAATTCTACCCCAAATTAACTATTTTTTTCCATGATTCCATTCAAACCCACATCAAAATGGTTCCTGTCATTAGATTCTGCAATTATAAATTTCTACTCATAGAATGAAACAGCAAAAATTAGCCTAAGCACCCTTCAGAAAAACAAATTGGAAGGGGGATTGGACACTCCTAACTTTACACATTACTACTTAGCTAACACGCTACAATACCTATCCAAATGGTTATATCCTAACGAAGACTACAACTCCTGGCTCGAACTAGAACAGGCGGACTGCAACAACATAAAACTCTCTGACCTCCCATTTATCACCACTACACTCAGACGTCATGACTGTTTTAAGAACCCAAAGATTGCTTCCACCTTGTCAGCCTGGTGGAAAACACTAGAAATCACAAACTCTCAAACAGAACCTTGCTTGCTCTCTCCAATTTGGCACAACCCGGATTTTGAAATTAACAAAAGACCTTTTCCAAGACGATATACTTATGACATACATAAACTTATTTCAAACTTTTGAAATAAGAAATGGAAATTTTCTACAATATTTACAATTGATAAAAACAATCAAGAAGAGAATTCCAGCGCCTCAGCACACTTTGCAGCCACCAGAATTTGCCAAACATATTACAAAGCTTTCTCCGAGAAATAAGAAGAACCTTTCTAAGATTTATAAATTACTGTCAGAGACCAGTTCGATACATTTACCAATCTTAAAATGGGAAAAGGAGCTGGGTGTATCACCAGACCCTGACTTCTGGACTCAGATATGCAAAAATACATTTAAGATGACAAGAAACACTAATATACAGCGTATTCAATTTAAAGTACTCCACAGAACACACATCACCCAACAAAAAATGAATAGAATGGGCTTCAGTCAATCTGACATATGCACTCAGTGTACTCAGAACACTGCAGACACCTACTTTCATGCCCTCTGGTTATGTTCACCCGTCCAGCACTTCTGGTCAACAGTCACTCAAAAACTCTCCTCCATTTTTGGACAGCATTATCTCCCAACCTGTGCTTAGTTGGTGACCTGATGACAATTAACCTCCCAAACAGTCACTGCAATTCTCTTCTTGTAGCTCTCGCCATCACCAAGAAAACAATCCTAGTCAATTGGAAAGAAAAACAAACCAACATCAACCATTGGCTGAATCTCCTTGCAGAACATATTTCGCTGAAGAAAATATCTGCTGGCCACAGAAACCAATTAACATACTTTACAGAAAAATGGTCACTATTTATCCACTCACTAAACGTGTCTGTATAGTGCCACTCAGCCTGTGAGCATATGCCACCTGTACATATAAATACAGGGGGGAGGGTGTGTCTGGGGGTGGTGGGGTCTCCTCGTGCTCCCTGGGCCGGCGTGGCCCCCTGGGGGGCAGTTTCCGCCCCTTCGCTCCTCTCCCGCCCTTCCCCCTCCCTCCTCCCTTCGGCGGAAAAGGGAAAAACCGTGACACCATTATGTTCAGGCTCAAGTGAGTAGGATTAAAGAAAAAAGGTGGAGACTCAACAGAATCTTCACCAGCATAAGAAGGGATGCACAGAAAGAGAAACTTTGCTCTGGGGCTTGACTCATTGAGTTGTATGTGTTGTTGCCTGCGAGCACATTAAACTCAGTTGCACCTGATTCTACGGGTCTCCAGTGATTCTTTGATCTCTGAGTACTTGAGTTTGAGCTGTGTAATAGACAACAAAGTTAGTTTAAATCGGAAAGTTGAGGACGAGGTCGGGAGCCATCAGGCCCAGCTCCAGACTTTCATTGACAAGAAATGATCCCACTCTACTTCATGATGTATCAATGCCCATCCTTTTGCCATTGCTTTGATTGATTAATGGCAGAAATGAATACTATGCGTTTAAAACTTGTACAGAAAACCCTGACCACAGTTAAGAATTTTTGTTTTGTCTATTCATTTTGTTCACATTGTCAGCTAAAACACTTAACAAATGTTTTAAGCTGTCTAAGTATGACATGCTGTTTTTTTTTTGTCTAATTACAGTTTTCAATCAATCAATCAATCAATCAATCAATTCTATTTTAAAAAGCCCAATATCACAAATCACAAATTGCCTCACAGGGCTTTACAGCATACAACATCCCTCTGTCCTTTGGACCCTCACAGCGGATAAGGAAAAACTCCCCCAAAAAAACCCTTTAATGGGGAAAAAAAAATGGTAGAAACCTCAGGAAGAGCAACTGAGGAGGGATCCCTCTTCCAGGATGGACAGAAGTGCAACAGATGTCGTACAGAGCAGATCAACACAATAAATTAACAGTAATCCATATAACACAATGAGACAGAAAGAGAGAGAGACAGAGAGAGATGCAGGACAGACGGTAATGACAGTAGCGTACAACAACATTAATGAAAGTAATAATATTATAATTAATAATAATATATTAATATCTGATAATATACATGTGTGACAATAATCATATGTGTAATAATAACAGTAGAAGTATGACTAATGATGCAGCAGCAGCAGGAGGCATCTTGCAGGACCACGGCAGCAGCACAACCACACACGTCACACTATCCAGGCACCGCTGCAATACGAGTTAACCTGAGAGACAGTGGAGCACAAAGGCTCTGGAGAAGAAGCCGAGTTATTGACATCCAGAATGGCCAAGCTGCAAGATGCAGTAATAGGACACGAGAGAGAGAGAGAGAGAGAGAGAGAGAGAGAGAGAGAGAGAGAGAGAGAGAGATATTATAGGGGGTCCTCTGGCAGAGTAGGCCTAAGTCAGCCTAATTAGGGGCTGGTACAAGGCAAGCCTGAGCCAGCCCGAACTATAAGCTTTATCAAAGTGGAAAATCTTAAGTCTAGTCTTAAATGTGGAGACGGTGTCTGCCTCCCGGACCGCAACAGGAAGATGATTCCACAGGAGAGGAGCCTGATAGCTGAAGCCTCTGGCTCCTGATCTACTTTGGAGACTTTAGGGACCACAAGTAATCCTGCATTCTCCGAGCGCAGAGTTCTGGTGGGATAATATGGCACTATGAGCTCTCTAAGATATGATGGAGCTTGACCATTTAGAGCTTTATAAGTTAACAGTAGGATTTTAAATTCAATTCTGGATTTTACAGGGAGCCAATGCAGAGAAGCTAAAACGGGAGAAATATGATCTCGTTTCTTAGTTCCTGTTAGTACACGTGCTGCTGCATTCTGAATTAGCTGGAGAGTTTTTAAGGACTTACTACAGCCACCTGATAATAGAGAGTTACAGTAATCCAGCCTTTAGGTAACAGTTAGATAATTGATTACTTTCTTCTGGCTTCATAGACAAATACCACTGTGTATCATCCGCATAACAATGGAAATTTAAAGAGTGGTTTCTAATGATATTACTTATTACTTCTTATGATATTATGAAATAGGATTGGTCTGAGCACAGAACCTTGCGGAACTCCAAAACAAACTTTAGTATGTAAGGATGATTCATCATGAACGTGAACAAACTGAAAATTATTAGATACAGAAGATAAAGAAAACATATATAGAGTAAATAGGATTGGTCCGAGCACAGAACCTTGCGGAACTCCAAAACAAACTTTAGTAATGTCTTAATCTGAAAATAGTAATGTAAACAACAATACAAACAATATACAATCAAACACTATATATCATTCACACATAGGATAAAGTGCAGTAATAGCAGCAGTCTAATTTGTATGAGTATGAATATGTGTGCTGCTTGTTTCTTGACAGTTAAATCACTACAAGCCCTACAAACACTACTACTCGGCAGACCTCGGGGAACATGGGGCAGGGTATCAAGGCAGCAGCAGCAACAGACAGAGATGACACTGACATAGCAGGTTGGTTGAACACAATGAAAAAGTTCTGTGTTGGAGCAGTGGTTCTTAATGTTTTCACAATCTGTATTATAATGTGGTCTCATCCAAAGCACAGTTTTTATATCAAGCACAGCATCCAGTAGTGCAGCAACAGCAAAAATGAACAAACACAGCACAACTACCTCTCTATCCATGGTGGAAGATGAACTCCAATATTTCAATTAATTTAAAGCACTATAATTATGAATTAAAGTATTTGGATGAGGATATATTAAGACACCAAAGGGAAAATAGTTATGGCCCATCATCTATTTATTTAAGGGATCTGTGTCACCTCTCTACTCCAGGACCCTGAGTCACCCCCAGACCCCACATTAAGAGCCAGTGTATCAGTGAAATGAGTAATTATCCAATGGAAGGAAAACATAAATATATATGATTTTTTGTTTTTTTTGTTCTTTTCTAGAGCTGTCTGACAGCGAGGATGTTGTTGATACTGTTACTGCTGCCGATGCCTCATTTTACAGCTTGTCTCCAACCCCAAGGTAAAAAAAAAAAGCAAAATTTCTGTCCATATTTGTATGTATATCTGCATATGTGTGTGTGTGTGTGTGTATATCTGGGGGAGGAATCACAGGCTATCAGGCCCACAGGCTTTCACAAAGCCATAAAAGCTACTCAAATAGTTAGACCATGTATGTACATGCAGTGTCCACAGTCCAGCTTGATTGTGTGTCGGCTGTTGAACGCATATTACTGTAAATGACTGAATGTAAACTATATGATTGTCACTTATTGATTTGGGGTTTCTGAGCTGAAAAGGAAACATTTATGTCTCAACACTTACCAATGTAACAAATGAAATGGCACATATCAGAGTGAACAAAATGTCCATTGATTCTTATGTGAAACATTTTTTAATGCATGTTATCAATATTTATGTATTTCGATGTACAATCCAAAAGAATAGTGGTAAAGTGGTACAACAATTATTAAAGTACCATCATAATGAACTTGGGTCATATAAAAAGGGAATAAGTATTGACATTTTTCTTTCTTTCATTTTTCTTTCTCAAGTAAATGTGCAACTCATGTAATCTGCTGATCTTGTGCAAAATTAAAACTATTTCTACAAGAATGGGATGAATAGTCTTTTTAAATCTCTGCGTTACATTTGAATATATTTGACAAGGATTTTGAATATTTGCTGTGTTGATTTAATCATTTTTCCTAACTTATTGGATATAATTGCTCCAAAAATGTTAAAAAATATTACACATGTAATAATTTTAGGAAAATTAATTAGTTTAGAGAGAAGAATATGATGCCTGGTTTTGCAAAAATGCTAAACTTAGCAACATTTTAACAGTCCATTGTCATTACATGTTCAAAACCTGCTTTCAGTCAACTCATATGCTTTTCCCTTCAATTTTATTATCAGATTGTGTTGTTTCATGTTTGTGGCACCATAAGTAAATCTTGTAAGTGTTTTCTATAATACTTACAAGAGTTTAGTTTCACTGATTATTGTCCAACTCATATAAGTTTGACATTACATTTTTCTACTAAGGCTATTGTATGTGGAATTACTGTCATATAATGTTCTTATAAGTACCCAAATCATACAAGTTTCATTTTGTACATATTTACCAGTCCACTGCAAACAAAATTGTAAACAAAATGAGAAGCCATAGAGGGTGCCATCTAGTGACTCTGTTTGGTAACAGTAGTGTGCATAGCATAGCTTACAAACTGTGGTCTTCTTGTTGACAATGCAAACATTATCAAACTAACTCACCGGGAGCTCAAAATATTTCTACACCAGTGATTTCACAGAGGCAGAAGACAAAAAAAACCCATCTACATGCAAAAACAATACTGAAGTCAAAATATAAAGTTTGTGACAGGGAATCCTCTGCAGCCGTTATTTGCTCTGGAAGCTAGTTGTCTGTGAGCGTGACGAGCAGATCATTAACACAGCATCACAGAAGCAGGAGGGGGTTGAAGCTTGGATTATGTAAATATGTGTTCCCAAATCAAATATGGTGTTTACTTTAGATACAGGGGGAAAGACACTGCAGAAGCAGAAACATACAGAGGAACGTCTACCAACAGGCAGACCACTCTACCCTCCTGGTATGCACATTTTGTGCGTGCGCACACAGAGACATACACTGTATATGCTTATATATAGCTGCAAGTGCTACTTCGACATATATGTCAGTGTTGTTTTACTAAAATATGGCGTGTTCAATTCATACTGTACAGGTAGGAAGAAGAAAAAGGTGCCCACTGAAGATACAGATCGGATGATTCAGCAGCTACTGATGGAGCTGCTGAAGAAGCAGGCCAGTGCTGCACCGTCTCCACCTCCAAAGCCACCATCAGAGATTCAGATCTTCCTGCAATATCTTGAACCTCTCATACCGCCTGAACATTTGGAACAATTTAAACTTGAATTATATACATTTGCATTTCATAAATTTAAAGCTTACCAAAATATGTAAGATTAGGTAGGTGGTACTCTCTGCAGGAGATGATGCGGAGATTGCAGGGAGATGTCAAGTTCTCCATCAACTTTTAGGAAGAATGTTCCCACATTTGTATTTATTAAATGTTTGTATATTTTTATAATATTGTTTGCATTGTTCCCATGCAAGAGATTAAAGGAGTCCAGGAGGACTACAATGTGAGATACTTGAAGTTATTTATTTATTCAATTTTTTATTCAATTTTATTTATAAAGCCCAATATCACAAATCACAATTTGCCTCATAGGGCTTTACAGCATACGACATCCCTCTGTCCTTTGGACCCTCACAGCCGATAAGGAATTTTTTATTTTTTGTTTGGGTGGCTCTAGAGTAGCAGTCAGTGTTTTTTATTGTATACAATTCATATAAGTCTAGTATTGTGTGCCATCCAAATAGCTCCCTACATCACCACCAACATCATGTTAATGTATAAACTCTCAAATTATGACCTGTTACCAATTTACACATTATGAATGTGCAATTTCCAAGATTTGAAAACATATGTATGCAAAATGGTGTGTTTGGGGTCTAAAACTGGTATATGTGATTATTTTATCTTTATAGTTAAAGGGCCAGTGTGTAATATTTGGCATGGTTTATTATCAAATCTGAATCTGAATCTGAATATTCTACCCATTAATATGTTTATATAAGTGTATAATCGCTATAAAATAAAATTCGTTTGTTTTTCGTAGTCTTTTAATTATGCTTTTATATATATATAGCAAGGGCCTTGCTTTAGAGAGGTCGTCATCTTACGCCGCCATGTATGTACGGCAGACCGAGTGGACAATCCAGCCAGCCAGAGAACGCGTTTCGCGTGTATAAATAAACCAACAAAAACAGTGGAAGGAAGGAAGAAGGAGGAGGAAACAGCAGAGAGTGTTAGTAGTTCGTCGATAGAGAGTAGCGAAAAGTTTTTTTAGTTATAAAGTTTGCGAATGGACCACACTTACCATGCAGAGAATGAACCCGAACCGTCATCTGCGAGGAAAAGAAGACGCAGCTTCACTCCTTGTGATGCACTCTCTGCGGTGCTTTTTCTCCTGATGATATATCTCCCCAACGATGGTAGCACCGAATCCCATTCTGTGCAGCAAAATCGCCCGCTCAGCTTCCAACACATGGAGTTCCTCATCTGTATGGTCTGGCTCAAACAGGTATAGCTCTGGAAAAATCGCGTTCAAATTCGTCCATTGCAGCTGCTACAGTCCAAAAATATTGCTAGGCTAAATAAACAGCTGGGCTCTGTTTACAGGCTAAGCTGTCAGTCAGCGTGCGGGCTGGAGATTGGTGGAGCAGAGAGGGGAGGGGGGTCCCCGCTAGGTACTGTGAACGAGTATGTGTGTATTAAGTACGTGTGTTACGCTAGAAGAGTTTGGGATGGAGTCTTTTACCCCGAGTGTTACCGGAGTTTTTGGAGTGCTCAAATAAACGGGCCTTTTTCCCGAATGCTACTATGGTCTCCTGCTCGTGAGGGATTCATTACAATAGTGTTACATGGTTTAAATTTCTAAATAAACATTCACCTTGTCGCTAGATAGGCCTACTCCTGAAAAACTTGTGTCTGCGCAAGCCTTTTTGTCCCTACGAGGCCACCGTCATTTACCTAATGGGAGGGGTGAGCTAGTGAGCCCTGCAATCTAGAATTTGACCACTGATGTCACTGTTTTCAACAGTTTTCAACCCATTTTACACACTGGCCCTTTAAGTATTGTAAAACAACAGTGAAGAAAAAACACAAAGATTGTAGCAACATACCGCACACAAGACAGGATTGTAGAGGATCAGGTTTAATTGAGAACTATTAATAGGAAACTGCATTTGCAGAATTAATTGAAGAAAAGAACAACGACAAAGAAATGACAAAATTTATAATGTTTAAATGGTAAAAGTACCCATTATACTATATACATTATACTATAACAATAATGCTATTATTGATAATAGGAGGTGGCTCTTAAAAGAGCCGTTTAAGGGTGTTGCCAGAAGACTTTTCCTTCTGCAGAAAAGAAGGCTGTGAAGGCCTCCCTGACCCTGAGCGCATCCATTCCGGCATTGTTGGCACAGACTGTTCACAGATCTGGCAGGGGGTCCACCTCTCCTAGCATGATGCTCCAAGCCTGGTTTGGGGCCGTGCTCTGGATGTAGTTGTGGAGGACACAGGTAGCCTTAACACAGATGTCAGCAACCTCTGGACAGACCTCGATGACACGCCTGTGCATCCTCCACTGAGATGAAAGGATGCCAAACGCATTCTCCACAACCAGCCGAGCCCTGGACAAACGGTAATTGAAGACCCGGCACTCAGCTGTGGTCAGGCTGTCCCTGGAGAATGGCCTCATCAGGTGCCTTTGCAGTGGAAAGGCCTCGTCTGCAACAAACACATGAGGCTGGGGTCCTCTGTGGTCAGCTCCTGGTAGTAGCTGGTCTGTGGGCAGTTGGAGGGTGCCAGCTGCGAGAGCCTGACCAAAAACAGAGTTGGCCAGAACCCCAGCATCATTGGATCTGCCAAAGCCCCTGACATCAATCACCCTGAAGCGACACCAAGCATCCACAACTGCCAAGAAAACGACAGAAAACATTCCCTTGTAGTCGAAAAACTGGGATCCTGTGTTCTCAGGGGCTTTGATGACCACGTGTTATCCGTCTATTGCGCCACAGCAAGGAGGGAAGTTCCACCACTCCTTAAACTCCTTTCCAATGGTCCTCCACTCCTGTGGTGTGGGCACTGCCATTAACTCTCCCAAGAGCCTGTCCCAAATTGCAGTGGCAACTTCAGGGACAATCATGGACACTATGGAGAGACTCCATGGCTATGGTCCTGTAGGAGTTACCAGTGGCTAGATATCTGAAGAAATGAAAAAATTAGAAATGCAAAAAGGAGAAATGGAGAACTTACAAGTAGTAGTCTACATTCCTACAAATAAATATTGACAAATACATAACATAGAAAGCAATAGGCTGCATAAAATTGTGGAAAATAATGATAATTACAAATAACAGGGCTTTCGGATTAAACTATTCATCACTGCTGGGGTCTGTTTCAGAAAGGAGGTTCAACAAACTTTGAGCCTAACCCTGAACTCTGAGTTGAGTAACTCTGAGATGGGAAACTCTGGGTTACGGGTTTCAGAACAGGTGATTTAAATCGGTTCAATCAACAGAGAGTTTGTTTACTCTGAGTTAAGCCCGTGCACCACGACTTTAAAAAGCCATCATCAATGGAGCCCCGATACCACGATTCACCATGGCAACAAGCTACAATAAAAGGTCTGCATTTTTTTTACTCCTCTGGAATTGGATATTTTAATGCACTCATACAACGAATTTGAAGCTGTTTTCAGGAAGAAGAGTAACATGGCTGCAGCAGCGAAGTAACGGGAGTCGGCATGGGAGAAAATTACTGCTCGAGTCAATGCGTCGCCTAAGTTTAAATTTATTTTATACATTTATGCAATCACAATATCGTTAGGCTGGTGGAACAGGTGGAATGGTGTTAAAGCTAAAATTTAGTTCACTTAGATGCAATCCCACCTAATTATTTTTCAAGTGAAAATATACTTGAAACAAGTGAAAATGGTCTAAAAACAAGTTACTTTTAGGTGTGACTTGTTTTGACTAGAAATGAGACATTTTGACTAGAAATAAGACATATTCTTGGTATGATTTTGAGTTTTTGCAGTGGGAGGCATTCTGACATTTTAAGACAGTCAATCTACCTGCACATTAATGCTGTGAATGGACTTCATATTGGTGAAGGAGCAATGATCGGAATGTGGGTTCCATCAATGCACCCTATCACACCGGGAAATCCTAAAAGAAATTAAAATGACTAATCCCAGTCTGAGGTTGCAGCACCATGTCATTAACTGAATGTGATTTATAATCATAAATGTTAACTGATTTCTACATCATTCACCTGGAACTCCTCCTTGATGAATCTCACAGGTTTATGTCCAGGGAACACAACAAAAGAGTTTCAGAGATAGGGACACTTTTCTCACGGCTCTGCAGACAATGGCCTTACTGATATTTTCTGCATCTCTGATATTATACAGAAAACTCCCGTTTGCAAAGAACGGGAACTAGAACACACTTTAGGATCCGACTTTACCTTGAGGACAGATGATCAAACTCACTGAAACCCACGCGACACTAAACAAATGAATGAATGAATCACAATGCGTGTGTGGCGTAAGGGGGAGGAGACAGCTAGAAACTCAGTAACTCAGTAACTGACACCGAGCTTCAGTTACCTCTCTTTCTGAAATGGGCTGGAGTTACTCCGCTTTCTCTGGTTTAAGTTACCTCCCTTTCTGAAACGGAAAACCCAGAGTTTCCCTCTTTTCAGGGTTAACAGACTCAGAGTTTTCACTAAACCTGCTTTGTGAAACGGATCCCAGATCCATACAACACATTATGTTATGGGCTTGCAGCTGTGCACATAGTGCACTGCCATGACAACACACACGTACAATCATGACACACAGTAGACAGTAGATATTTAGGTTAATATCATTATTATAAACCACAATGAAACAGTCACTCACCAGAGACAAATAGCCAGGCGCTCCGCAGGTGGGATGGAGTGCCTGTAGTTGGTGTCCAACCGGGCAATCCTGCCTCCGATTCTCTCCAAGAGCCAGTCAAACTGGGCTGTAGTCAGCCGTGTGTACCGCTGAAAGCGCTCAGCATCCAGACACAGCTCCTGGAAGAGCCAGTGCTATTCCCCGAGATCGGTGCGCATCTGGAGGATGTCATGGACCCAAAACCGATGGTTTGGTGTGGGTCTACAGCGCTTTATGGACTTCCACAACAGAGAGACGATCGAAACAGACACAGTTCAACCATACTGGTAAGGAGAAAAATGAAAGAAAAACTGTCACTGTCAACTGTCAAGTTGGAAACTGTTGAAATTCCCTAATCGCTTCACGTCATCAAAGTGAAAAAGCAAGTCTGTTGATTTCTGCCACATTGACGAGTGATTGCAACTGAGCGATGAAGCAATATCAAAGGGGCGAACCGAGTGACAGTGAAAAAAAATAAAAAGAACACTGCTTTGAAATCAAGATGGCGCACGGTTGAAGCAGTGCGGGAGATAGTGCTGTGAGTTGTTTTTGAAAATACTCCCACAGAAATTTTTTTTTTTTTTTTTGCACAGTAAAAAAAAAAAAAACAAGCAAACAAAACCGACAGAATACTGTACACAGAATGTGCAGGTGAGATTCAAAAAACCCTGAGAGGCTTATAGTGGGAATCTCACCATATCAGCATAATAGCAAAAAACAAACAAACAAATATAAAAACATGGAATCAAAAAGCAAAGACAACAACAAATAGAATTGTGAGTGAGAACATAAGCGTATGTGTGTGTGCATGAGTGTATGTGTGTATGCGTGCTCAAGCGAGCATGGGAGTGTGCGACTGTATACGCACATGCCAAGGCACACTTGTATTCAGACAAATCAGTCAAATCCTTACAGTGGAAATTATAGTTAAATGTGATCAGTTTCAAGAGTTTGGTTCATCAGACAGGACCATAGCCTATATTTGAAACTCTTGAGTGAGGTAGACTGAGATGCAATTTGAATATGACTGTTCCAAAGCTGAACCCCTTTATATCTGATGGAGAATTGACAAAGCCCAGTACGAAACATAGGGAGATGTAAACATTTGGCATGTCTCGTATTATACTTATGAACATCACTGTTAGTCTGGAAAAATTCTTAACAAGGCATGGAAAATGAAGCAGACGGATGCAAGATTTTGTAAATTAATATACAAGTTTGATATACATTTATTTTAAAAACTGATAAAATATTAAGATGATTGAAGAGAGGGGCTGAGTGTTCTATCCTATTACTGAAAGTGGCAATTCTGCAGAACTTTTTTTGTAAAATATAAAGCTTATGAAGGTGAGTGGGATAGGTAGCTCCCCAAATAACATTGCAATATATAAGGTACGGATAGATTAAACTATAATAGAGGATTAATAAACACTTTTGATGAACCAAACCTTGAATTCTGCCAATGATACCAACAGACCTAGACATTTTATTGCAAACAGACTGAATATGAGTCTTCCAGCTTAGAGTTTCATCAATTATGACTCCAAGGAAACTTGAGTTGTTTCCAATGGAAAGACAAGAGTTAGATCTAGAGTATTTTTTTGAAGTAAACACAATAAAATTAGATTTTTTAACATTTAAAGATAATTTGTTTAAAGTTGTTTAGACACCATTTGGAAATTCTTTCTAAATCGGTGTTGGCTTTGGCCATCAGTACAGAAAAATTAGAGTGTGGTATCATCGGCAAAAAGTACAGGAAACATGGAGGATAATGCTGCAGCCAGATCATTAATGTAAATGAGGAATAGGAGTGGTCCTAAAATAGATCCCTGTGGGACCCCACAAGTTAAAGTCGCCCTATCAGATGTCGATCCATTAATGTTAACAAACTGTTGTCAATTATGAATATAATTGTAAAACCATGTATAAGTAATTCCAGTAAAACCATAATGTAACAATTTTTGAAGTAAAATATTGATAAATATAAATATATATATATATATATATATAAATACTCCCAAGGATATTCATTGTTATTTAAAGCAGTGTAAATTTGGTCAACCAGTTGAAGCACAGCCATTTCAGTACAATAGTTTTTCCTAAATCCATACTGATGTTCATACAGAATGTTCCATTTCTGTAGATGGATTATAATTCTATTGTAAACCACCTTCTCCAAAATCTTGGAAAAACATGGAAGGACTGAGATAGGGCGATAGTTATTAAAAGAGCTTCGGTCTCTGGATTGAAACACAGGAACGACTTTGGCAATTTTGAGATCACTCTGAATTGTTCCAGACTCTAAAGATTTAGCAATTATATAGGTCAATGGCCTGATGAATGAGGGACTAGATTTGTTAATCAGACATGACCTGACCTCATCATGACCAGCAGCAGAATCCTTCATATTGACAATGATGTCCATGATTTCCTTCTCAGTGGAAGGGTCAAAGCTCTGGAGAGAAGGATAACAACCTTTCAGGAACTCAGATGGAGGCCCAGTGATAGGATGCAACCTCTCTGACAGAACTCAGCCAATATTGACAAATATTATTAAGCCACCTGAGCCAATATTATTAAAAACACATGCAATATCGGCTGGATCTGTATAAACTCTATTCTCATCAACAAACTGAGGAGGAAGAGTAGCTGATGCCTTTTTCCTATTCAGGAGCTGATTGATGACTCTCCATGTTGCTTTAGTATTATCTGAAGCCTTATCAAACTTGTTGGTGAAATATTTTTTCTTTGCAATTCTAATGAAATGATTATATTTATTTCTATACTTCTTATAATTTGCAGCATTCAAAGGAGATGGATTTGTGATAAATTTCCTATATAACTTGTTCTTTGTTAATGCTGACTTGTGGAGACCTGGAGTGAACCAGGGTTTACTGAATGTAGCTACTTTTTTTGTATGCTTACTGACCAGACAAACACCTGTTAAATACAGAGTTAAAAGACGCTATAAATGACTGATATGCAAATTCAACATCATCATGCATATATACATTATCCCATGGGACATCACCAATCAGCTTCCCAAATAGGTCAATTTTTCTTTTGTTGAATACTCTGAACCTTGGGGATTTCACTGTTTCCTGTTCTTTGCCTATGGGAGTTATAGTAAAATGAAATACTGGGAAATGATCAGAAATATCACAGTAAAAGACACCAGACTAAGAGAGTTGGTAAATATGTTATCAATTAGAGTTACTGTTATCCTTGTAGGTTTGGTGAGGGATATAGGGAATTTGCATACAATATATTCAAAAAGTCAGCAGTGAGTGAATGAGACTCACTATTAAACAGATTAATGATGAATTCACCTAAGAGGAAACATACTTTGCCTTCTTGGTTAATTTTATCTAAGACACAAGCAAGACTAGAATTAAAATGTCCAATGTTAGTGTCTGGAGGCTTATAAATGCAACCAATGATAACACTTTTACCATCAAAAATATCACAGGAGGGAATTTCAAGAAACAGAGATTCAGCATCATTACAGACAGAGTTAAGAGTAAGATCATCTCTATGATTATAATGAAGTTCATCATGTAAATATATATATATATATACACCTCCACCAGTTCTAGCCTTTCTACAATGATGCAGAGCATGATAATTTGGGATGCTATAGAGAGATGTAGGGCTCTAGTTTCGCAGACCGGGTGTGGCGGAGGCGCAGCACACCTGCGCTTCGCCAACTGGGTGTGGCCAGGCGGATTTTGTAAGTTTGGCACACCGTGCGCCCTGACGCAGCTACTCCTCTACCCCACCTCTGTCCCTCCTACTGGCGCAAGTCGGAAAGAGGGAGGAGAGAAGGCGTGGAGTGGGTTTTACACACATCACACCAATCAAATGAACCCCTCTCCTCGCCCTTAAATGCGCCGTGCGAAGGCGTAATGAGAGTTTACTCAATTCGCCATGGCAGAAGAGAGCAGTAACGTCAGTCGGCCAAACTTCTCCCAGGAAGAAACTGATGTTTTGGTCCGGGAGGTCCAAGCTCGCAGTGTCCGAATATACAGAACTGCAAGCAGACCTCCACGGGCTGATGATGTAAAGGCAGCCTGGGAGGAGGTCACCACAATTGTAAATCAATGTTGCGTTTCTCTAATGCGCGTGCGCTCTCTCTTTCTCTCTTGCAGTCTCACTCTGTTTCTTTTCTTTTGACTTTTCGAAGATGACAGATGCTGAATATATACTCCCTATCTGATGCTGTGGCTGTTTGTGGTTGGCTGAGAGGGATGTGAACTCATTAGTTTGCAGCAGTGTCAATCAAATCAGGTTCCGTGCCAAACGTTCCAAACGGTGCCAATCCCCTTTGATCTGACATCAGATGTGACGAGACAGTCGATATAAAGATACATTTATGTGCTGACTGCAGATAGTTGCATTGAATAGTGGTGTTTGTGGTTATTTATTGCATCGCTAATATGCCTGACATTCTGGAAACCTGCCTGTGAGGTTTTGGTGACATGTGCGTACTGTCCGCCGGTCAGCCAAACTTCAGCTTACACTAGGGTGACCATATTTTGATTTCCAAAAACGACATAGCCTACTTAAATGATACTCACAGTTTAACTGAAATTTTAATATATTTAGAATTTATATGTATGGATAGAAAATTCAGTTATATTACAAAATAATATCGCTCAAAGACAGAAATTTAGATAGGCCTCTACAAGGGACACATACACACACTAGAGTGTGGCGGTCCAAGCCCGACGGTACCCGACGGGTCGGGCCGGGTTTGGTCAAAAATGTAGAGCTACATTTTTGACCAAACCCGCCCCGACTTGCCCGACATATAAATTGTATTCAGGCTGGGGTCTGATTCGGTCATCTTTAATTAAAAATGTAGTGTAAAAATAAATAAAATCCGATTGTCTGTCCTTTTAATTGCTTGGGCACTGTTATTTACGTGACAACACCTGAACATAACACACACAGACACACATTGGTTGTTTGTTTCTACCTCTCCCCACGCTGGGAGTCTCGGACCTCCAGCCGCCAGCCTCCGCGTTGATTAAATGCTGAAAATAAAATAAAAGAGTGAGACAGGTTTTTCCTATTTTATCTTATTTTGTTTTATGTCTCCCTCTCTTCTCACTGAAAGCATCGGACCTCCCGCCTCCCGCTCCAGTCTCAAACATGGAGGTCTCACTCTCCGATGAGCACCCATGGCACATGCCCGGCCTGTTAATATGGGCCCTAGGCGGTTTTGGGGTATTTTTACTGCCTTTACTTTCCGGGCAAAAGAGGACGTTTGGTCAGCCGGCTGCGCTTCACCTGCGCTGACAGCAGACGTGGTTTCAGTTGGCGAGCTTTTAGCGCACCTTCGGCGAAGCCTTTTGGCACGAAACTGTCACTGCGCCAAGCTGGATCTGTCGACACCTCCCCCTGCTGCGCCGCCACACCCATCTCAGCACACCCCGGTCTGCCAAACTACCAAACTGAGCGCGCCTTGGGTTGCGCTGCTGGAAACTAGCTCTGCGCGGGGTTCGCCACCCTGCGCTGCGCCGGCAAACTAGAGCCTGTAGACTCATCAGTTAACCAAGTTTCTGTAAATGCTATCACTGAAAATTCATGATTAAATGAAGACAAAAACTGACAATGTGGATCATAATTCCTGGAGAGACTGCAGATATTTAGATGAAAAGTGGAGAACATCTTTGAATGGGGCTTTGGCATTTCAAGTAGTAGACTATTTAACTTATTAATATTGAAGTAGTCACAGGATAGAGACTCTGAAATCAAAGATCAAAAACTTCATAAATTTAGTGTCACTCTGTGGGCTCAATTCAAAAGGATTAAAAACCCTATGGTCTAAAACAGTTGTCTTCCTGTAATCATGAATTAATATCAGCAATTAGACCGTCATCATCAATATCATGATAAGGAAATAAGGAGACACATTTAGAACAAGTCCAAGAGCTCCATTCATCCAGTTCATGTTCACTGACAGACGTGCATCTCAGGTGGTAACACATTTTACAACAAGAACAATAGATAATGGAGGCTGAAATTTGGATGTGACAGTGGCAACAATGAGAGTGAGTAGACAAACACACTGAATTACATGTTGAAATTAAATAAAATACTGTGTGAGGGTGAGTATGTGTATGTGTGTGTGCGTGTGAGTGAGTGAGCATGTGTACTGTATGTGTATACATGTGCGTGATTGCATTGCTTCTAATTGTCGGAGCATTGTTTCGCCTCGACCATGGTGCAGGGTTCTGGGATGGTGGGTGTACAATGAGTTTGTCATAGCGCAGGTACGCAATCTCCCCCCGCTCTCTGGCAGCCCTCCTGGCTCGAAGAAGTTCTTTTCGCTTCTGTCAAACAGCTTCAGGAAAATCTTCATTGATAAAAATGTCAGTGCCTTTCAGGGCTTTGGCTTTGCTGATGACCTCCAGTTTGTCCTTATAACTTAGAAACTTTACAATAATGGGCCTGGGCCTGGTGGAGGATGAGGAAGGCTTTCCAGTCTGATGGGCCCGCTCCAGCTCAATTTTGCGAGGGTCTGTCTGAAGCTTCTCAGACAGCAGCTTCTTCACTTTTTCCTCAGAATCAGACAATTTTTCATTAACTGATTCATTCAAACCATCAATGACAATATTGTTACGCCTTGACTGTCCTTCTAGATAATCACTTTTGTCATTGAGTGAGATGAGACTTTTGCAGACTGTTTCAGCATCATTCTTGGTTTCTTTACAAGCATCACACCATGACTTGCAATGGTTTTTAAAATCCTGAAATTCCTTTTGAGTGAATTCCAAACTAATCCTGAGGTCTTGGACTTCTCTCTGCAAGTCCCCAACTCTTTTGTTTGAGGAATCAACAAGTAATTCAATACATCATTTGAAGTTTTCTCCTGTTGTTCGAGGAGTGTTTTATAGAAATCCTTTTGTTGCTCAAGTAATTCACGTACCTGAACCATGGAGATGGGCTCCTCCGAATTGTTGTTGGAGCTTTCTTTAGATGGAATGGCAAATGAAAATCAGGTCAGTTGAACCACTGGCCCAGGATAAGGCCTACAAGGCCAGAAGTCTTGATGATGTGATGTCAAGCAGATTTACACTTCAAGAGCTGGATTCCTGGACAACATTGATGATGAAGTTGGTGAAACCTTTGTTTAGTTCAACTTTATGTGTATATACCAAAACAGATCAAGGATTCAAGAGATATTTGATAGATAGTGTCTAGTAGTGTGAGCAAACAGTCTGCCTCCTATTCCAAACAGGAACAGCTAACATAACATAACATAAATGTTGGAAAATCACAGAGAAGGATTTGTGGTGGCATGAACCTGCGTTCAGGTGAGATCAAAGCACTAGAAATACGAAAGAAAGCGAGACAAAGACAGAAACAAATGCCAAACACAATGGCAGAAGGAGGGGAGAACAATGAGTAGACTGGACTGAAAAGTTTGATGTTAAGCATCAAAGGTGAGATTGCTGATTTCAGATCGGATTTTAAAAAGTGTTCTGACGAGACGAAAGAAGATATTTCAAAACTAAGAATGGAAGTGAGAGGAATGCAGGCAGAGATAAAAAGCACGAAAACTGAAATCTTGGCTGCGCAACAAAGAATAAGTGACTCGGAGGATAAAGAGTCAATCAAAGCTGAGGTTTTGACTCACTTATTGCAACAACAAGCACTTACGACTGAGAAGCTCGATTATTTGGAAAATAAATCGAGACAGAACAATATTAGGATTCACCAGGTGAAAGAGGAGGCAGAAGGAGAGGATATGGTGAAGTTCCTAAAAGAGCTTATGTGTAAGAAACTGGAGATACCAGAACAGGAGCTTATTATTGTTGCTGCACATAGATCACTTCAGAAGTAACCGGAAAGGGGAATGGCACCATGTTCAATGGTGGTTTGTTTCTTAACCTGGCAAACACGTCAAAGAGTTCTTAGTGCTGCCTGGGACAAGAAAAGAGCACCAATCCTGCATGATAGCGTGAGGATTTATTTTGACCAGGACAACCCCTCTGCTCTACAGAAGGAAAGGAGCCAGTATGTTTGGATAAGGAAGAGGCTACACGAGAAAGGGGTGAAGTCCCATCTGATGTATCCAGCAAGACAGAAAGTGTTTGTTAATGGAGGACAACAGGTGTTCAACACAACGAAGGTGGCTGCCGAGGCGCTCCGTGCGCAAGGCACCATCAGTGGAACGCATGACGCACAGCCGGAGGACTCGCTTTCCACAGCCCAAGCCAGGCTGGCAGGGCAGCCACCAGAGTTCGTTCATCAGGGGAGGAGGCAGAAAGTGGATGATAAGACGGCAGAACTACTGAGGAAGGGTTCGCCACCCTGCGCTGCGCCGGCAAACTAGAGCCTGTAGACTCATCAGTTAACCAAGTTTCTGTAAATGCTATCACTGAAAATTCATGATTAAATGAAGACAAAAACTGACAATGTGGATCATAATTCCTGGAGAGACTGCAGATATTTAGATGAAAAGTGGAGAACATCTTTGAATGGGGCTTTGGCATTTCAAGTAGTAGACTATTTAACTTATTAATATTGAAGTAGTCACAGGATAGAGACTCTGAAATCAAAGATCAAAAACTTCATAAATTTAGTGTCACTCTGTGGGCTCAATTCAAAAGGATTAAAAACCCTATGGTCTAAAACAGTTGTCTTCCTGTAATCATGAATTAATATCAGCAATTAGACCGTCATCATCAATATCATGATAAGGAAATAAGGAGACACATTTAGAACAAGTCCAAGAGCTCCATTCATCCAGTTCATGTTCACTGACAGACGTGCATCTCAGGTGGTAACACATTTTACAACAAGAACAATAGATAATGGAGGCTGAAATTTGGATGTGACAGTGGCAACAATGAGAGTGAGTAGACAAACACACTGAATTACATGTTGAAATTAAATAAAATACTGTGTGAGGGTGAGTATGTGTATGTGTGTGTGCGTGTGAGTGAGTGAGCATGTGTACTGTATGTGTATACATGTGCGTGATTGCATTGCTTCTAATTGTCGGAGCATTGTTTCGCCTCGACCATGGTGCAGGGTTCTGGGATGGTGGGTGTACAATGAGTTTGTCATAGCGCAGGTACGCAATCTCCCCCCGCTCTCTGGCAGCCCTCCTGGCTCGAAGAAGTTCTTTTCGCTTCTGTCGAACAGCTTCAGGAAAATCTTCATTGATAAAAATGTCAGTGCCTTTCAGGGCTTTGGCTTTGCTGATGACCTCCAGTTTGTCCTTATAACTTAGAAACTTTACAATAATGGGCCTGGGCCTGGTGGAGGATGAGGAAGGCTTTCCAGTCTGATGGGCCCGCTCCAGCTCAATTTTGCGAGGGTCTGTCTGAAGCTTCTCAGACAGCAGCTTCTTCACTTTTTCCTCAGAATCAGACAATTTTTCATTAACTGATTCATTCAAACCATCAATGACAATATTGTTACGCCTTGACTGTCCTTCTAGATAATCACTTTTGTCATTGAGTGAGATGAGACTTTTGCAGACTGTTTCAGCATCATTCTTGGTTTCTTTACAAGCATCACACCATGACTTGCAATGGTTTTTAAAATCCTGAAATTCCTTTTGAGTGAATTCCAAACTAATCCTGAGGTCTTGGACTTCTCTCTGCAAGTCCCCAACTCTTTTGTTTGAGGAATCAACAAGTAATTCAATACATCATTTGAAGTTTTCTCCTGTTGTTCGAGGAGTGTTTTATAGAAATCCTTTTGTTGCTCAAGTAATTCACGTACCTGAACCATGGAGATGGGCTCCTCCGAATTGTTGTTGGAGCTTTCTTTAGATGGAATGGCAAATGAAAATCAGGTCAGTTGAACCACTGGCCCAGGATAAGGCCTACAAGGCCAGAAGTCTTGATGATGTGATGTCAAGCAGATTTACACTTCAAGAGCTGGATTCCTGGACAACATTGATGATGAAGTTGGTGAAACCTTTGTTTAGTTCAACTTTATGTGTATATACCAAAACAGATCAAGGATTCAAGAGATATTTGATAGATAGTGTCTAGTAGTGTGAGCAAACAGTCTGCCTCCTATTCCAAACAGGAACAGCTAACATAACATAACATAAATGTTGGAAAATCACAGAGAAGGATTTGTGGTGGCATGAACCTGCGTTCAGGTGAGATCAAAGCACTAGAAATACGAAAGAAAGCGAGACAAAGACAGAAACAAATGCCAAACACAATGGCAGAAGGAGGGGAGAACAATGAGTAGACTGGACTGAAAAGTTTGATGTTAAGCATCAAAGGTGAGATTGCTGATTTCAGATCGGATTTTAAAAAGTGTTCTGACGAGACGAAAGAAGATATTTCAAAACTAAGAATGGAAGTGAGAGGAATGCAGGCAGAGATAAAAAGCACGAAAACTGAAATCTTGGCTGCGCAACAAAGAATAAGTGACTCGGAGGATAAAGAGTCAATCAAAGCTGAGGTTTTGACTCACTTATTGCAACAACAAGCACTTACGACTGAGAAGCTCGATTATTTGGAAAATAAATCGAGACAGAACAATATTAGGATTCACCAGGTGAAAGAGGAGGCAGAAGGAGAGGATATGGTGAAGTTCCTAAAAGAGCTTATGTGTAAGAAACTGGAGATACCAGAACAGGAGCTTATTATTGTTGCTGCACATAGATCACTTCAGAAGTAACCGGAAAGGGGAATGGCACCATGTTCAATGGTGGTTTGTTTCTTAACCTGGCAAACACGTCAAAGAGTTCTTAGTGCTGCCTGGGACAAGAAAAGAGCACCAATCCTGCATGATAGCGTGAGGATTTATTTTGACCAGGACAACCCCTCTGCTCTACAGAAGGAAAGGAGCCAGTATGTTTGGATAAGGAAGAGGCTACACGAGAAAGGGGTGAAGTCCCATCTGATGTATCCAGCAAGACAGAAAGTGTTTGTTAATGGAGGACAACAGGTGTTCAACACAACGAAGGTGGCTGCCGAGGCGCTCCGTGCGCAAGGCACCATCAGTGGAACGCATGACGCACAGCCGGAGGACTCGCTTTCCACAGCCCAAGCCAGGCTGGCAGGGCAGCCACCAGAGTTCGTTCATCAGGGGAGGAGGCAGAAAGTGGATGATAAGACGGCAGAACTACTGAGGAAGCTGACGGGCAAAGCTAGTGCTTAGCCCAAAGGTACATTGGTGGACTCTCTCTCTCTCTCTCTCTCTCTGGCACGTACACACACACACACACACACACACACACACACACACACACGCACTGAAGTGAAACAGTCTGAATCTTTGGACATGCTCACGAAGTATACAGAGGACAAAGACTAAGTTATACTTTCATACATGGTGAGGATTAAACTTAATTTGCATGTGGTAGATTTGACATTAATTGGATGGAGGGGAGAGAGGGGATCAGGGATGTAAAACTGATAAAAGTCCAGATTTATGAGTTATGTGTTGTTTTTGCTCTATTCTATTTTGGTTGCTTTAAGAAGAACAATTTGCCTTGCTTAATATCCAAGGCATTATTGTTTTGGTTTATACGAAAGGAACAAATGGAAATATTGGGAGTGAGGGAAAGTCATATTAAAAGTATATTAAAAATGAGAACGTGTTTTTGTTTAAGATTTAATTGAGTATACTGGAGATGACTGACAAATGTATATGAGGATGATTTGTTTTACTATGAATTTAATGAGAGAGGGACAAATAGTGAAATGAGCCCCTGTGTGAAATGAAGTGAAGGGGTACATATGTGTTTAGTTTTGCACCAAATTAGATTCACAGCTACTACCGCTAAATAGGTCAGTGATCTATCAAATTCATGTGTGTCTTAATGTGTTATGCTGTTTGTGTAGCTCCTATATTGAGTTCAGGGAAATGAAGCAATCAAGTGATAAATTTAACCAGTGTTAAAGTACTCTAATCTACCTCGAAAGGGATTAAAGATGGCACACATTAACATTTGCAGCATCAGAAATAAAATAACAGAAATATCAGAAATATTACTAGCTGAAGATGTGCATGTTTTAGCTGTCTCAGAAACACATTTAGACTCATCCTTTGAGGATGAGTCTGTAATGGTTGAGGGATATAATATCTTTAGGAGGGATAGGAACGCATTTGGAGGAGGGGTCATGTGTTATGTACAAAACCAGATACCAGTAAGAATGAGAGATGATTTAATGACATAAGAGAATGAAGTGCTATGGCTGCAAGTTCATCTGCCACACTTGAGGCCTGTACTTGCTGGTTGTGGTTATAGACCGCCAAGTGCAGATAGTGCACATTTGGACAAATTATGTGATATGCTGGAAAATGTATTTGATCTTAATCTTGAAATTTATTTATAAGATGATTTAAATATAGACAGGAACTCTAATTCCTGTCCATTGAAAAACAGACTCCACATTGTTGCAAGTGCTTGTGGGTTGTTTCAGTTAGTTGATAAACCAACAAGAATATACCTGAAAAGCAGTGGCACTCAAACCTCAACGTGTATTGATCAAATATTCACAAACACAGTAGAAATGTGCTCAATGTGCTGAACAGTCATTGGTGCGCAAAGCGGAGTCTACGCAGTCGTAAAATCTGAGCTTTGCACGCACAGGGCTTGGGGACGTCCACTTTGAGTCCGCGCAGACCTCCGCAGAGTCCGTTCCGCGTACGTTCCGCCCGAGTATGTTTGGGCCTTCACAGACACACATCACATGTGTGGAGATACTTCACTTTCCTCCGCTGTGTCAATGTGATGACGTCATCAAATGACTTGTCGACTTGACTTCGACTTTATTGACAGATAAGTCAACCTGAAAAAAATCGAAGTCGTTAATGCCCTACTGGCAGGTAGGGCATTAACGGGCATTAAATATCGCAATTTTGTTACAAAATTAAATAAGAGGAAAAAGAAATTGTATTATGAAAATAGAATTAAATATATAAAAAATTACAGTAAACAGTTATGGAGTGCATTGAATGATATTATGGGTAGAAGAACTAAAACTGCTCCATCCTATTTAGAAAAAGAATGACTTTTTTTTTTAAACAAACCAGCAGATATAGCTAATCATATTCAAAACTATTTTATTGAAAAAGTTGATAATTTGGTAAATAAAATCCCTATATACTGTATATAGATATATAGATAGATAATGAATCTTCTTATGAATTAATAAAGCATTGGAATATGAAGGATAAAAACTGTAAATTTGAATTTGATAATGTAAGTGTGAGTTATGTTGAAAAACTGATGTCAACTTGTAAAGACAAACCTGCAGGTGTTGATGGTCTTGAAAGTAAGTTTCTCCAGACAGTTTCAGAGGTCATAGCTCCTGCTATATGTCATATTATTAATCTGAGTTTTAATGAGTGTGTTTGTCCATCAAAATGGAAAATGGCTAAAATAAGAAATAAAAAATTACCGTTTTCGAGACCTAATAGCCGACCAATAAGTTTGTTACCTGCATTAAGTAAATTAACGTAAAGAAAAGTATGTGAGCAGGTAATAAACTATTTTTCTTTACACAATTTAACCTCTGATTTCCAACATGCTTACAGAGAGGGCCATTCAACAGCTACAGCGCTTACTCAAATGACCGATGACTGGCTCAGAGAAATTGAGAAAAAGCAAATTGTCGGTGCTGTTTTGCTTGACTTTACAGCTGCATTTGATGTTATTGATAATAAAATATTATTAGAAAAATTAAATTGTTATGGCCTCTCCCTGTCTGCATTATTATGGATGGAAAGCTACTTAAAAAATAGGTCACAGACTGTCTTCTTTAATGGAAGTTTTTCCGAGGTTAAGTCTGTGAACTGGGGGGTGCCACAGGGAAGATGCCTTGGACCGTTGCTGTGCACTATTTTTACAAATGAATTGCCTCTTGTTTTACAACAAGCCAACATCTCGATGTATGCTGATGATTCAACCATATATGTGTTGGCAAACACAGCTGGAGAGTTAAACACAGTTTTAAATTCTGAGTTGCATTCTGTGGTTGACTGGATAAAGAAAAATAGATTGGTATTGAATGCTTCCAAGACAAACAATATTATTTTTGGTTCAAACTATATGCTTAATTTTAAACCAATGTTAAATATTTATATAAATGATGTGCCTATTATTCAAGTTCAGGAAACAAAGCTCCTTGGAGTCATTATAGACAACAGACTGTCATGGTCAACACACATCAATAAGACAGTTGTTAAGATGGGAACAGGCAATTCTGTTGTTAAAAGGTGTACAAAACTCCTAACAAATAGTTCAAAAAAGCAGATAATTCAAGCATTAATATTGTCACATATCGATTATTGTCCTGTAGTATGGTCAAACGCAACAAGAAATAAAATAAAGAAACTGCAAATGGTACAAAATAGAGCAGCCTGTGTTGTGTTAAAGTGTGATTTTAGAACAAATGTTACTGAAATGCACGAAGTTCTCAGTTGGTTAGTGGTTAAAAACAGACTTCTCTATTATCTTCTGGTATTTTTCAGAAATATTTTTGTCACAAAAACTCCATCTTTATTATAACAACTTAACCTTAAACTCAGAGAGACACAATTACACAACCAGGCAAGCAACAGGAGGAAATTTTACACTACCCACAGCCAGAACCAATGCAATAAAACGGACAGTACCGTGCAATACAAGAATGGAACTCTATACCAAGTCATAGCAAGCAAGAGAACAGCAAAATCAGGTTTAAATTTTTATTAAAACAGTATCTTTTAACAAAGAATACTTCATAAATAATTTTAATAGTTTATGGTAAACTGCTGGGTAGTGAAAGCTTGTGTTTGACTTGCCATTGATATGTATGAGTGTGAGAGTGCTGGATGCATGCAATGGTATGGGATTTCTTGCCTTTGAGATAAGGACTGGTGTTGGCTGTATACATGTGCAAAAGTGAGAAAATGTCACATCAATGGGAAATCAATTGGAAAATGATTGTGTCTCTCATAAGGGAATATGGGGTGTCTTACCTTTCTGTAGATATTAAAGACATTTTGTAGATTATGTATTTGTTATGTACATTCTTATATCTGTCATGAAGTGAAACTCAAACTTGGGAGCTTTACCTGTCTGTATTTTGTGGTCTGATGTTTGTTTGCTTATTTGTAATTGTTTTCCTTTGTTTCTGTGGCGTCATGTGAAGTTATGTTGTATGTTGTATGTACACAAACAAAAATGTATGTGTGATGGCTGTGGACCCCAGGAAGAATAGCTACGGTTTCCATGCTAATGGGGATCCAAATAAACCTTAATAAACCTTATTCATTGACATTACTTTGATTCTAATGTTTTGAATGTACCTCAGACTTGTGTTTGTCAATTGTGTGTCATGTTTTGAGCTCAGGGTTACCAGATTGTGATAGCTGTAGAGGTATGGCATCGTCCCAGCACTATCCATTGCAAACTCTAGCTGACCAAAGGAGAAGCAAAACCAGAATCAACATCGGTTCAGCTTTTGATCGTTGGTGTCAGCTGAAGGCAGATAAAGGGGTGAAAAGCCACACAGAGGTTGCCGCTTTCCTTCTGGACAGGTAAGCTAATGTTTGCTAACTAACACAGCAGGGTTGTAAAAAGATATATCTGCTGAATATATCTCTTATCTAGTAAAGCCGAACTAGTAATTACACTGCACCTAGATGAAATATGTCAAGAAAAGTAAGGATGATGGTTAATTTCAGATATTTTAGCAAGTTCTCTAAAAAAAAGCGTTTTTGGGACTGTGATTCTTCAGGTTTTAGAGTTGTCAAATAGGGTCGTAAAAAAGTAAATCTACTTAATATATCAAATATCTAGTACAGCCGAACCATCATGTTATTATTATTATTATTATTGTTCTTTTTGGTGGGAAATTATAACAGACGAATATATTTGCCATTTTAATACCAAGAACACTTTCATGTTTTTGTGTGTATACAGGACGTTGTTGAATCAGGGAATCTGTGTGTCCACCACAACAAAGGATCCTAATTGACTAATTACGTTAGCATTAGTGACGAGTAGAGCTAAAAATGCTTTATGGAGATTGTTACAGTGTGTTACTTTCAGTTGTCATCAACACCTATAAAGGGCATAGGTTTTAAACCAAGTACAAGACCTCATGTTGAGTTTGAAGAGAAAGAGGGAAAATTTTAAACAGCTAGTAGACCCACCCCACCCATGACTCACCAAGTAACCCTGGCAACTCTGTTATTACACAGGAATCTGAGATTTCAGAAGTTTCATATTTTGTGTATACGTTATTATGAGCTATTAGTTTGTTTTTTTAATGTTGAAAAAGTAAAGGAAAAAAGTATTCTTCTAGTTTAATTTTACCCTCAGCAAAGGCTGTAAAAACATACCGTACATACAAGAATTTGTAATTAACTTTATTTTCATTACCAACATATTAACGTCAGATTAAAAAATATGAAATAATTATAGCAACACTTGAAATATAGAGGAGGAGGAGATATATGCACATCACCAGTAGGTGCAAGGCTGTCAACAAGCGTCAAAGAGAAGGAAAAAAGCCTGCACACTACTATTTAAGGATATTTAAGAATTATGTATTTGAAAATATTGTATTTCTATTTTTAAGAAGTTTTTTCTATGTTGGCCACATGTACTCTTACACTCTTTTGAATTAATATTTCTACGCAGGTCTCTATGTATTTTTCTGTGCATTTCTATATACCTTTTTCCATGTATTTTTGCCAAATTGGTTAATTGGAGATGCTCAAAACAACACGTGTTTTTAATGTTTTGCCACACCTGTCATCACTTTGACAGCTCATTGGTGAGCAAAAACATATGTACTGTATAAATCAATCAATTCAATCAATCAATTTTATTTATAAAGCCCAATATCACAAATCACAATTTGCCTCACAGGGCTTTACAGCATACGACATCCCTCTGTCCTTTGGACCCTCACAGCGGATAAAGAAAATCTCCCTCCCAAAAAAACCCCTTTAACGGGGAAAAAACGGTAGAAACCTCAGGAAGAGCAACTGAGGAGGGATCCCTCTTCCAGGACGGACAGACGTGCAATAGATGTCGTACAGAACAAATCAACATAATAAATTAACAGTAATCCGTACGACACAATGATACAGAAAGAGAGAGAGACAGAGAGAGAGAGAGAGAGAGAAAGGTGCCCGGTGTATTATAGGGGGTCCTCCGGCAGAGTAGGTCTAAGTCAGCCTAACTGGGGGCTGGTACAAGGCAAGCCTGAGCCAGCCCTAACTATAAGCTTTTTAAAAGAGGAAAGTCTTAAGTCTAGTCTTAAATGTGCAGACGGTGTCTGCCTCCCGGACTGCAACAGGAAGATGATTCCACAGGAGAGGAGCCTGATAGCTGAAGGCTCTGGCTCCTGATCTACTTTTGGAGACTTTAGGGACCACAAGTAATCCTGCATTCTCCGAGCGCAGAGTTCTGGTGGGATAATATGGCACTATGAGCTCTCTAAGATATGACGGAGCCTGACCATTTCGAGCTTTATAAGTTAACAGTAGGATTTTTTCTAATTCAATTCTGGATTTTACAGGGAGCCAGTGCAGAGAAGCTAAAACAGGAGAAATATGATCTCATTTCTTAGTTCCTGTTAGTACACGTGCTGCTGCATTCTGAATTAGCTGGAGAGTTTTTAAGGACTTACTAGAGCTACCTGATAATAGAGAGTTACAGTAATCCAGCCTTGAGGTAACAAAAGCGTGGACCAATTTTTCTGCATCTTTTCGGGTCAGGATAGGCCTAATTTTCGCAATATTACACAGATGAAAAAATGCAGTCCGTGAAGTTTGTTTTAAATGAGAATTAAAAGACAAATCTTGATCAAATGTTACTCCGAGGTTTCTTACGGTAGTGCTAGAAGCCAGAGCAATGCCATCTAGAGAAACTATGTCATCAGATAAAGAGTCTTTGAGTTGTTTGGGGCCAAGAACAATAACTTCAATTTTGTCTGAATTTAACATCAGGAAATTGGTGCTCATCCAGGTTTTTATGTCTTTAAGGCAATTATGAAGTTTAGTTAATTGATTACTTTCTTCTGGCTTCAATGGAACAATGGAAATTTGCAGAGTGATTTCTAATGATGTTACCTAAAAGAAGCATATATAGAGTAAATAGGATTGGTCCGAGCACAGAACCTTGCGGAACTCCAAACAAACTTTATTCCGTCAGGATGATTCATTATGAATGTGTTCAAACTGAAAATGATCAGATAAATAAGATTTAAACCAGTTTAGTGCAGAACATTTTAGGCCAATTAAGTGTTCCAGTCTCTGTAGCAAAATTTGATGGTCAATTGTGTCACTAAGATCTAATAAAACAAGTACAAATTGTACAAACTGAAATTCCTCAAATAAATTATTATCATGGAGAAAATCACACAGCTGGTCTGCGACTACTTTCTCAAGGATCTTTGAAAGAAAAGGATTAAATATTGGTCTATAGTTGGCTAACACCTCTGGATCCAGGGTGGGCTTTTTAGGAGAGGTTTAATTACAGCTACCTTAAACGACTGTGGTACATAGCCTGTTAATAAGGATATATTGATCATATCTAATAAATGAGTGTTAACTAAAGGTAAGACCTCCTTAAGTAGCCTAGTTGGGATGGGGTCCAAGAGACATGTTGATGATTTAGATGAAGAAATCACTGCGGTCAATTCTTGAAGAGAAATTGGGGAGAAGCAATCTAAATATATATTAGGTCTTACAGCTGTGTTTGAGGTTAGATAGGTACTATCTGAGGACAGGAGGTCATGAATTTTGCCTCTAATAGTTAGAATTTTGTCATTAAAAAAAGCTCATAAAATCATTACTGCTAAGGGCTAAAGGAATACAAGGCTCAATAGAGCTTTGACTTTCAGTCAGCCTGGCTACAGTGCTGAAAAGAAACCTGGGATTATTCTTGTTTTCTTCTATTAATGCTGTGTAATAGTTTGCTCTGGCATTGCGGAGGCCCCTCTTATACGAATAAATATGAATGTGTGCATCGTATGAGCACTGTTTGACCTGACGAAGATCCAGAAGGGATTGAAACGTCCTAATAAACCACAGTTGTGACTTGGAGTAGTGTGCAGGCTTTTTTCCTTTTCTTTAACATATGAAATATATACAAGGATTCAGGGAAGCATTTACTTTAAAGACACAAGGAAATCAATATTTAAATGCAATACTTTACAGACTGTAGATGACCTGATGAGGCTCATCTTTGAAGAGGTGTTTGAGAACCCACTGCCATTTGCTGAGAAGATACAGAAAATCCCTATCCCAAAGGATAGCGTCCCAGTATGAGAGACCCTCAAAGAAGGAAGTGGTTGCCTTACACATCTCTCACTTCAGCCAAGGGGCAGGTGAAGGCCAATACAGTGACCAGCCGGATCAAGAAACTCCTGGGGTATCCAGAGTACAACACAGGATGGGATGGATGCCTGAATGGAGAGGATTAGACACTATTCCTGTTGCAAATAAAACGCTGCGGTGTACATAATTCTGTATCTATCTATTGTATCTTATTTACAAAGTCTTTTGATGTTTTCATTTATTACTTTTGCTAAAAATTAAAGTTCTTTTGACAAAAGATTTAGTTGGCATTTCTGTATTTGTGGGTCCTTTGGTATACTGACATCTTAGTGTTCAGAATTGAGATTACAAAGTTGTATCCCACTACATGTCATAAAAACTCAGTCTTCTTCAGTTCTATGCCTCAAGGGTCCATAGACATACCTGTAAATGTTGTGGATGCTATGCAGTGTGTATAGATTAAAACAGTAAGGCTCTATGCCTGGATGGTGCATCGAACAAGTAGGATGAACTGGAACCTGGTTCATTACCCCAAACCCTAATAAGTAAAAAGGAAACAAGGCATACTGTTTTATAAGTAAGCAAATATAGACCTAACAGATGCAATCACTGCATAGAACAAATACTGATCCAGGTAGCAACATGTGTTTCACCAGGAAACTTTGATTTCATATCAAATATTATCACAGGAAAAACTGTGATACATTGGTACATTGTACATACTGTAGATTGCAAGCATAAGGTGGAGATGATTATAATCTCAGCAGCTACATTTTAGTAGAATGGGTACAGTAAACATGACAGCTAAGACATCTGAATGTACCAGTAATTTTTATGAATTTGTTTCTGTATAATACAAAAATCTGTCATCTCAATCTGCTGTGGTAAAACTGATAAATTCATGGGTTAAAACCTGTGTGGTTTTAACAGAGAATGTTTTAATAGCTGAATTTATAATAAGAACATTAGTAGTACTGCTACATTAATATAAACTTAGATATGCCTGCTGAGATAAAAAAAA
The DNA here is from genome assembly GCA_035609425.1 of Epinephelus awoara. NCBI lineage: Eukaryota > Metazoa > Chordata > Actinopteri > Perciformes > Serranidae > Epinephelus > Epinephelus awoara. The sequence continues at coordinate 601,161 of CM069303.1, read as the reverse complement.
AAGCAGTTATACTTTACACCACACATATGACAGGTGAGTGCTACTGTTGGTGTTTCCATGTTATGTAGTAACTGATTAAATTGTTAGAAACCTTTTCTACTCTGCAGTAGACGTTTACAGCTGAAGTCAGTCAGAGGATGGACATACAGTTGTTACTATAACGTCAGATAAGTTACAGTTATCATGTTACATCTGAAATATAAGATAGCTACAAAATAAAAACTTACCCCTGTGGATAGTCCTGTTCCAGTCTTTTTTGCGAAGATGCTTCGGAGTCAATTAGCTCGTGTTTCTTTACTGAAATTGATGTGGGAGAACTGACGGCCTCGTTAACTTAGCCACAGCGTGTTTTTAGCAACTCATGTAGTCTCCGGAGGTGAAATTCAGTTAAGGTAAAGGTACGGACACACCAAACCGATATCAAAGAACTCGCGGCAACGAAAGCCAACTCACGTTGCCCTGTGTCAGTTGCATTTGAACACACTACACGGACTATATCCAAAGGCCAAGTGGCACGTACGTCCTGCACCTGTGTGAGAGAGAGCGTAGTGAGAGAGTGGTACATCCTGTCAGCCGAGGGGTTTCCTATCTGTGCAGCCGAGCACCGCAGCACCTCCATGGACTATTACATCCAAGCGGTCCCGGTGTTTGCTCCACAGGCTCCACTTCACTCAGCTGCCTGATAAACCTGCTGCCCACTTTAACCTGAAAAACAAACCAGGGCTCAGTGCTCCGGTTGGATCCAAGCGGAGAGCCGGGGCTAGCTCAGAGACTAGCAGAGGCTAACTGGTTGTGCTTCCCTCCGGCCATGCTGTGTCTAATGCTCTGCTAGCCGCTCAGAGAGTCGGGGCTACCTGGGAGGCTAGCGGAGGCTAACTGCCTGTACTTCTCTCAGGTCATGCTGCGGCTAACGCTCCGCTAACCGCTCCCAGCAAGCTCTGGTTTGTTATTCAGGTTAAAGTGGGAAGAAGCAGCAGGTCTGTCAGGCTAAGATAAGAACTTTATTGATCCCACACAGGAGTAATTCACATTACATCAGCTATAGAAAACAAGGTAGTGCCAAAAACAATACACAGTATATATACATATATATATACATATATATATGTGTATATATATATATATATATATATATATATATATATATATATGTATACAGTGGTTTGCAGAATAACTATCATATGTATATATATAATGTGTATTGTTTTTTGACACTACCTTGTTCTCTATAGCTGATGTAACGTGAAGTTCTTATCTTAGGCCATCTGAGAAGATCAAATACATTGTTTTTGGTGCCTATCTGTTTCCCAAGTATATTAGTGCGTGTGTGAATGAATGAACGAGAGGCATTAACGTAAATTTCTTTGTAGAAAAGCGCTTTATGAAATCAAGTCCATTTACATGTATTAGTTTACAGCGCAGCCTTGCCACATCCAATATGGCGGCAACGTTGATGTATGGCTCAGCGCTCGATGCGGCGTCTACATATATGTGTCTATGGATTCACTCACTATGGGGGTGAGGGAATAAAACCTGAACAGCCAATCACAGTGATCTCTCTCACCGACAAGCTCCGCCACCAATTCAACATGCTCAATCAGCCGAAAAGCCGCCAACGCTGAAGTGCCGACGGTGCGGCAGACAGACGCTCACCGATGGCCCGACTTTGGTCTACGGCCAACCATTGTCTTGGTTTGTCAGGGCCGTAAGGGGCATGATGTTTCCAATACAAGCTCTAAGCATTCCACCAATCACAACAGACCGAGCGAGCTGACCAATCACAGCAGACACAGTATTTCAGATAGAGATGCTGCAGAAATGGTAGTATAAGAAAAATAATGTGCTTTTTGAACATTAAAGCTACTTTTACCTTTCTTGCATTTCACACAGCACTTTAAACATCCTCAACTCCCGCCTCCCTCCAAAGGCCTACTCCCCCCTCCTCCATTATGTCCTCATTAAGTCAACGATAGATGTAGGTTTTAGCAAGGTAATGTAGATCCACGGAAGAGGAGAGCAAATGTAATGTTACAACCAAGACAGTCAAACGAAACCTAGTAGTTTTAAAACTCAACCGCATTGAGTGATGACTGATGAGTTTTAGAATAAGGTTACAGTGCTAATGTTATATAGTAGAGTTAACATTACTAGTATGTGGAAATGCACAAGGAAGATAACGTTAATGCTTCAGAGGCTACGCTACAGTAGGCTAAAGTTAGCCATTAGCAACTGGATGCTGTGTTGTCATATAACTGTCACAGTTTCATCCTCCCTGTCTCCTCTCCTATCCCTCTGCCTCAGTAATTTTCCACTCTCCCTGTCTCTGCTCCACTTTACCTGCCAGCCACTCCCACCTAATCAGCCCAACTACACTCACCTGCAAGCTCAGCTGCAGCTCATTCCCAATCAGCCCTGCGTATAAGCCTCTCCAGCACTACACATTCTTGTTCTACTGCATCCATGCGAGACTTTCCAGCACTCATTACCTACCTGATCGCCTGTTGCTGACCCTGCCTGCCTCCGACCTGCTCTCCTCGCCTGCCTCCTGGTGAACTTACCTGCCTTCTGTCCTTGACCACGTGTTCTGCCTCGGCTTCTCTGACGTCTGTTGTTTCTACTGGCTTCGACTCCTCGTGGGCTATTAGCCTGAAGATTGAACAGTCTGCTGAGTTTATTCATCTGCTCAAGTTCCTGTTTTGCTGCCGTGATATTAAAGGTCATTACCAACTGTTCCCGATTTCCAGTGAACTGCTTTTGGGTCCAAATTACACACGTTACAATAACGTTATATTTTATATTAGAAACAAACCAAACATAACGTTACCTGTCCTGCACAGTCAAATGCAACCCCGGAGTTTTGAAACTTATCCGGGGTCAGTGATAACTGATGAGTTTTATAATAAAACGTACATGCTGACATTAGATAGTGGTGACTGGCAGCAAACAAGGAAGATAGTACAGAGGCTCAGGCAACGTTAGGCTACAGTAGGCTAACCGTTAGCAACTGGATGCTGTGTTGTCATATGTAATGTTATAGCCTATGTTACATTAGATGCAAACTAAATCTACCTTTCCAGCAGAAACTCTGCAACCATCTTGTCCCTTTTTAGCTGCATCAGTCTTCACCATTTGGGGGGAAGGGGATGTTACGGGAGCGGTTACGTCAGTTAGAGGCCTCCACGTGAGGAAGACAGACAGGATGCTCGGCCAATCATTGCATACGGTCCGAATGCAATGATTGGTCGGAGTTTTCTTAGAAACATATGTGAATGGCACAATTATGAGTTTTTATTTCTGGTGGAATTCTTCCACCAGACACCAATATTACAAATATGACCTTGAAAATGAGCATAATAGGTCTTCTTTAAAACAGGTTGAACTTAGTCGCACAGCACTCAGTAAGTTTGTAATACTGCTAAGGTTGTAATGCTTCCATTCCATTTTGACCAGTGTGAAAATGTTAAAAAAAAATGCAAGTTGGCAGAAAAAAATATGTGAGACTGTGCCTTCCGGTACAAAAGATCTGTTTGTTCAGTTTTTGCACTCAGCACGAGTCAGACAGTGCAGTGCATTATGGCAGGTGAATCCCCCACCTTCACAGTATTGTCTGTGTGTATGAATGTGCATACAGTCTAACTTCTTCTTTTACAGCCACTGTAATGAGCTGCTGCTTACAAAGTAAAACATGTAGTCAGGCTAGCCGGTTGGGTAAATGAGGGTAAAACATTTTTTCTCAGCAGAAATAAGGAGCAGCTTATAGTCCTTTTTAGATATGAATTGTGCAAATTTTCAGAAAAGCCCAATCAGTCTTTTTTTTCAGCATTGGCAGTACAAAAACAAAATCAGGGAGTGAGGCAAATTGCCGCCTACCTACTTTTGTTATACAGAATGCGCCTTTTTCGGGGCAATGGGGGGCGTGAGCAAGTAACAAATGTGTAGCTCGGCGTGTGACGTGGGAGGGCAGCCGCGGCTAGTCAGTCCTTCGGCGATTCTCTCGTAAAGTAAAGTAAGTAAAGTAAACTTCCCCCAAGGGAAATTTCTCTTGGGCACAGTGCTACATTTCATTGCTTCATAACACTGACAGTTAATGGCCTCTTTGTTTGCGAGGGCAAGGAGGGCGCGCAATTCCATGTCTCCCCAGTTGCTCATCTTTACAGTGTCTGTACGGTTTGCGTTTCCCTCTTGCTACTAGCTGCTTGCTAATTCCTGCTATCAGCTGTTTCCTGTTTATCCACCGCCAGTGGCTCGCATGTGTGGCGTCATGAACAGCTCCTCCCACAAGTCTTGAACAGCCCCTCCTGTTGTGGAAAGCCGCCTCGGTCTGTTTAAACGAAAAGGGTTCCACCAATATGACTACCCTATGAGGTGGAAAATTGGGCACCTTGGATCAACTCGTCAATCCAGCTCTGTGTGTCTAAACGCTCGCAGCTTGCCGGCAAAATGGCCCAACATTCGCGGAAAAACTGACAGTGGAAAAGGGGCTTATGTGCTCGGCACCAGCAGAGGTGTTGTGTGGAGGGACGTAGGATATTGTTCTCCAACAGAAAGCAATTAATCCTGTTTCTAGGTCCCCTTTTGTAGTACAATTAATCTTAGCTGGAGGATGGATGATTGAAAACTGGAGAGACAAAGTGTGGGACTTTATGGCAATATCATGTGTCATTTACTGTATGGTTTGCTCCTGAGAATGTTTGCTGTGTGTGTGTGTGTGTGTGTGTGTGTGAGAATGACAAAGCGACAAAGCTAGAATGTGGATTGTTAAAAGGAAGTGCTGATAAACGTAAGAGCAGCTTGAGCCATTTCTGTCACACCCATCAGTGGGACTAAGGTAAACCCAGAGTCTAAAGCACCAATTACAGGTAGTGTAACATTAGCCTATAAGCCCACAGCCTGACCTGTCAGCTCAGCCAATGACGTATTTGTAACTGTTATGGTCTTTTTTAGTTGTTGTTTTAACTTTTTACAGTGTGTGTGTGTGTGTGTGTGTGTGTGTGGTGTACCTGGTCCTCCTCTCCTCCTCCCTCCTCGTCATATTTAAGGATGTTGTCTCGGACGTCATCCTCTGGGTCAATAAGGAGCTGCTTGGCCTGACGCTCCTTATCTCTCCTCTTCATCCACATCACAAACAGCAGCACCAGCACTGCAGGACAAGTGTGACAAGAGAAGATAAGGTCAATATATGATGTAAGCCTTACTGAAGGCATTCCACAGCGCCACTAGCAACAAAAAACAACAACAAAAAAAACCTTAAATGTTCTGTGCACCTCACCATAGGAAAGAAAAGAACATTGGACTGTTAATACAAAGGATGGAGTTCCAGGTAGGGTGGGGATGGGGTTCTGTGTCCCAGGAGGTACAGCAGGTCATCTGCTCATCAAAAGATCAATTAGTTAGATCCCCATAACCTCCGTCCACATGTCAAAGTTTCCTTTGGCAGAACGCCGAACCTCAATTGCTCCTGATCGGTGTGCAAGTGTGCGTGAATGTTTAACTGAGTAGCAGGTGGTATGAGGTGTAAAGGCGCTTTGAGTGGTAGGAAGACTAAGACAGTGCTGTATAAATACAAGACCAAATACTGTTACGTTTATGTGACACTTGTGTGCATGTTTTTTTAAGTGACTCCAGTTAAAAGAGCTATTTTTGCAATGTAGCCTTAAACACCGCACAAACTGATCAAAAAGTGATAGTAGAGGGAAGCTCATATGAAGCCAGAAAATTTCAAGGCAATGTGGCTGCCCACCAAGTGACCTCTACATTAAAATGTTGGATGAGCAGAGAAATAACAGCCTACATGCACAGAGATAGCACTGCAGAAATGAGAGAGAATGTCATATGGTCACTCAGCACAGAAAATATCAAAAGGTTTCACAAAATGACTGACATATCTATATGTATATGATCAGCCTGTGCCTGGATCATGTGACGTGGTTGTGCTGCTGCCGTGGTACAGCCTGATACTGCCTGCTGCTGCTGCTGTTGTTATTATTAGTCGTACTTCTACTGTTATTATACACATATGACTATTGTCACATACACATACTATCGTATATTTAGTCCAGGGGCCAAGGCAGATTTTGGTATCACTTAAAGGGACCAAACAATTTTGGTATTTTTGACTTCCTCTATGTCTCTAGTTTACATTTTGGTATGATAGACCTGCCTATCTAGTAGCTTAATAAAAAAAATTGGATGATCTTTGGGTCCCCCCCAAAACTGAAAATAGTCAAAATTGAGGCTTCTCCAAAAGGGACGGTGTCTGCCTTATCACATGAATGTCGGGAAATAATAATCACAATGTCACCAAATTTGGACTGAATGTTCACAGACAGTTACTGCACACAATGCAGCAAAGATTTCATCAGTACCTTGCTCCTTTTAAAAAATGTATACACCTAAACACACATGAATTATAGGCAGACATGGAATAAGGAATAAAAAATCCAAAAGGCATGTATATATGTGTTTGCCATTATTAATGTAAATAAGCCAATCACCACAAAATTGCATTTATATGTGCCAAACAATGTCATCTTATCATAAAAGTAGGTTATTAGATTATTCACCTCACCATCTGATGTCACCAGCCCCTGACAGGTAACTAGTGCAGACAGAACTTTAAACAGACAAATAGAATGAGGCCCTATTAGTACAGGGGCTAAAGGGATCATTCTCACAACTTGGTAGGCCCCTATCACCCACGGGGACCAAACAATTTTGGCATTTTTATCTTTCTACAGGTCTCTAGTTTATATTTTAGTATGATAGCCCTGCCTATCTAGTAGCTTAATTATAGTTATCCCTCTGTGAAGAAACTTCCACACGGGGCGTCGGTAGCGTAGTGGTTAGTGCCGGCGCCCCATGTGTAAAGGTGATGCCTCGGTGCAGCGGTCGCAGGTTTGACTCCGGCTTGCAACCCTTTGCTGCATGTCAACCCCCACTCTCTCTCTTTCACCCCATTTCACTCTGTCCTGTTCATTAAAGGCAAAAAGCCCAAAAAATAATCTTTAAAAAAAAAAAGAAAGAAACTTACACACGTGTGGGCAAAACCCTACAATTAAGGTGAAAAATTAACTAATAGATATCCCCATGTAACTTCCCCAGTTGATCACTCATATTAAGACAAGTATTTTTTGTATTACAAATTTTCTGAAATATTTTATTTAAATACGCACCAGTTTTGTTAATGAAGACAATCACAAGGAGGGGAAACTGATCACCCAGTTACTGTGCTTAACACTCAGTGTTACTGTAGGCTGCAGTAGGCCTGCTAGCACTCAGAGCTGCCAGTTGCTATTTAAACAATAACTAGGAGGCAAAGGGAGTGCTACCACTTGCCTAAGGCGGACTCCCAGGTTAGCAGAGGGAAGGAGGTGCCTTATTTCTCCATTGTAGGCTGTCCTAAAATGGGGGGCTCACCTGCTGCCCTCATCCTTGATCAGTACTTCCTAAGAAGTCAGCTGGATTAAGTCCAGCGACAGGTAGAAGGATATCAGTAACACTGCCGAGGAGGAGGAGGAGGAGGAGGAGGAGGAGGAGGATGCAGGTGACACTGAGGCCAGTGTGCCAGTGAGAGAGAGAGAGCCATGGAGCAAAAGGTTAGAGTTAGATGGCCTAGGGCAAATGACAGTAAAGAATGGGAGATAGTTAATAGAGATTTGTCAGTAATCTTAAGCAGGCTTAGAGGAAATGCAATAGAAACGTTAGAAAAGATGGGAGATATAAGTTACTCATATGGTGCAGAGAGGTTTGGGGTGCATGAGAGAAAGAGGGGTGAGAGGGTACAGTCAGGTAAGTCTAGGCCGCAAAGAGAAATAGAGGAGTTAGTTAAGGAAAGGAGACAGTTAAGAAAACAGTGGAAAAGGGCTAAAGAAGAAGAAAGGGAGGGAATCCATGTGTTGCAAGAGGAATTGAGAAGCAGGCTAGCAGTTCTTTGAAGGGCAGAGCATCTCAGGAAAAAGAGGAGGAAGAAGGAACATGTAAGGACAGGTTTTTTTCAGGGACCCATTTAAGTTTGTTAAAGGATTGTTTAGCCAGAAAAGGCTAGAGCTTGAAGAATATTTGAAAAATACATAGATTTAGAGAAGAACAGGATAGTAGGTTTTCCACGGGATATCCCTCCATTAGGAGGGATAGAGCATGAGATGGATGTCAGGGCACTTTGGTGGAAAGAAGTTCAGGTGGTGGTCAGGCGTGCAAAGGCTTCTTCGGCCACAGGGCCTAATGGAGTCCCCTACCAGGTTTATAAAAGGGCACCTGATATCCTTAAAAATTTGTGGAAACAGCTAAGAATAGTTTGGGAGAAACAAATTATCCCAAGAGCATGGCGTAGAGCAGGGGGTGTCCTCATTCCTAAGGAGAAGGAGCCTGTGGACCTTAGCCAATTCCGAATGATTTCTCTCTTGAATGTGGAGGGGAAGATTTTCTTTCGTGTAGTAGTGCAGTGAGATTAGGTAGCTACTTAGAAATAAATAGCTTAATAGATACTATGGTGCAGAAGGCAGTAATATCAGGTCTTGTAGGGTGTTTAGAGCATACTAGCAAGATCTGGCACCAGATTCAGGCAGTGAAGATTAAAAAAAGGGACCGGCATGTAATATTTTTAGATCTTGCAAATGCGTTTGGTTCAGTACCGTGTAGCCTCAAGTGAGTTTGACTACTTCAAAGTGCCAGAGGTAGTTGTTAACTTAGTGAAAGCATATTTTCAGGATATTAGGTTGTGTCTAAGTACGGCAGGTTTCACAACAGGTTGGCAGAGGCTAGAAATAGGCATCATGGCAGGGTGTACAATTTCTCCATTAGCATTTACTATGGCGATAGAAGTAATCATCGACGGGACAGCAGAACGGGTTGCATCTTCCACCAGTTAGGGCTTACGTGGATGACATGACACTGGTGACCACAACAATGCCATGTACAAAGAGGCTACCAGAGAAGGTAAATAAGACCTCAAGTGGGCCAGTATGAAGATCAAGCCTAGTAAGTCTAGAAGCATCTCGATATGTAGATGGGAGTAAGTGACAGGAAGTTTGTCATAGATGATGACGAAATCCCAACAATTAGAGAAAAGTCAGTAAAGAGCTTAGGCAGGTGGTACAATGTGAAGTTGAATGATGAGGAACGGGTGGTGAAATTTAGAAAAGATGTGGTGGAAGGATTGGATATAATAGATTAATCAGAACTTCCAGGAAAGTTGAAGTTGTGGTGTCTGCAATTTGGGCTATATCCTAGGTTAATGTGGCCATTGTCAATTTATGAAATTCCAATATCCGGTGTGGAGAGAACTGAAAGGTCGGTTAGCTCCTATATTAGGAAGTGGTTGGGCGCTCCTAGGTGCCTAAATAGTGTTGCATTGTATGGAAAAGGGACTTCAGCTGCCAATATTTAGTTTAACAGAGAATTTAATTGTACCAAGGTCAGGACAGAGCTCTTGTTATCTGGGAGTAAGGACGTGGTAGTTAGGAGTGTGGTTCTAAATCCAACCAAGGGGAGGAAATGGAACCCAAGATCGGCAGTTCAGGAGGCAGAGGCAGCTCTTAAGGCCAAAACACACCGGCGGCGTACGAAGCGTGTCAAAACAGCAGCCCCGTTTATTTTCTATTTACAAACCCACACCGGTGGCGGCTCGACGCGTGTCGACGTGCCGCACCGTGGCACTTTACGCTATTGTCCTATTTTTCCAGCGTCGCCGCCCTTGAAAAAGCACTATTTTGTACTTCCTAGCCGTTTTTGTGTGTGTTGGGGGCGGCACTTGACTCCGCCATCATATGACGCTGTCGGTGTGTTTTGGCCTTTAGGCATGCAGAGATTGTAGGTAATGTTCAGTTTGGTCGGGGAGGCCTGGGGCTTGGCTCAGGCAAACTGGTATGGAATAAAGCAGGTCTCAAAGACAAAAGAAATCTGGTTGTGGAACAGATACGTAGACAGGAGGAGATATTAAGGGGTGCAAAGGTGGCCCAGGCTAAGCAGGGCCAGTGGTTGAATCAGGAAAGTGTAGAGAAGAGGAAGCTTAGTTGGAGGGACCTGTGAAATATGAAGGAGAATCGTATTAGATTCCTGGCTACATACGATGTGTTATCAAACCCTCAGAACCTAAAACTGTGGGTAAATGGGGATCCATCATGCCCATTGTGTTCAGGTACCGCAACCTTAAAGCATATTCTGTCAGGCTGTAAAGTTAGCTTGTCATAAGGCCAATATACATGGTGACATAACCAGGTATTGAAAAGTTTAGCTGCAGACACTGAAGGGTAAATTCAGAGGGTTTTAAGAATAGGAGTTTAGCAATTCAGTTTGTCCATGAGGGGGAGAAATACAGAAGGGATAAGTTAGGAGGCAAGGGTGTGGCCGCCTAGAAGGTGCTTGTGATTGGGAAATGGAATTAGATTTAGGGGGAAAGCTTGTTCTTCCCAGGAAATAGTTTGTACCAAGCAGAGGCCTGACAGTGTTGTGGTCAGTGAGTCAATGGATAGTTTATTTCAGTGAGCTGACAGTTCCTTGGGAAGACTCGGTGGAAGAAGCCTATGAAAGAAAAAAGCTTAGGTATGCAGACTTAGGAGCAGAAGCTGAGCAGCGTGGATGGAAAACTAGGATTTGTCCAGTGGAAGTGGGGTGTAGGGGATTCATAGATCAGCTGTCTCGCTCCTGGGGGAACACAGAGTGCAGGGACAGAGTTTGAGGAAGACAGTGAAGGAAATTTTAGATGAAGCAGCCAGAGCTAGTCAGTGGATTTGGATGAGGAGGGATAATGTTAGTTGGGGGCCAGCAGGGGGAACCACTAAGCAGGGTACATAACTCCTTGAGATCAGGTGGAGAGATCCACCAATCAGTCCTCTTGGGAGAAAATCCAGGAAGAGGAGGGTTATTCAAGTGTGGGAGTGGCCTATTTGAATCCCCTTTGTTTGAGACCATGCTGCAATGTGAGTGTGTTTGCTGATCCTGGGAGTTTATCTTCTCTATGTCCTTTAACTTTAGCTTATATTGGAGTTATGCTATGCAATGTGTGAAATTGAGTATGGTGAATGTGCTAGGATGGGTAGTATCGGCACTGTCTCTACCTCGCATGTACGGAACCTGGGTTTGTTGGAAAGATGCAGTGCTGTTTAGGCTGAGAAAGGATGTTGGGTTGGTGTGGGGAGCAGTGAGACCTGGCATTAGGGGAGTGTCTCTGCGATGCCAGAGATCACTGTCTAGCCTCCTGGAGGTGTCTTGGGACCAACTAGACAAAGAAACACTAGTGAAAAGAGGTTCCCACCTGATGACCCCAAAGACATGTTCGTTATCACTGCTCACTGGTCTGTATAGTTAAGCCCAAACAGCTTCCTATACAGTTAGTGCTTCAGTGGCTGTAGAAAGTCAGCCATATTTGAAAAACTGAAGACAAATAAGACCTGCCAAGACACATTCAGAATTGGGAAGCTCCTGGGAGGTCTCAGATGACCTATTTCGCATGTCAGATGTAATTGCCTTCCACAAACACAACTAAAGTTAACACGCTTCATTACCAGCTATTTTGTGCAAGGCGTGGAGAAATATACTCCAGTCAGTTTCCACCTTGTGAAGATTGTCTCTACATGCATGCCTTGTGAGCAAACTATCAGGCTGCTATCTGGCGGAGGAGTCTGGACGGCAATCCAAGTGTACCAAATCCAAAGGATCATGGATGGAAGATCCATGATGGGGATCTGGCCATTGAGTGGATGCGGGGTACGCCTGCACCAGAGGCTGTATTGGACCTACTATCATGCTCCTGCTCACGAACATGTAAACTTTCAGAATGGCCATGCCTGCAAAGTGGTCTGCATTGCACAGATATATGTGAACTTCAAACCTGCAACAATCAGGCAAATGAGCCGGAATGTTTTCTGGAGCTGAATGATAGTGATGTGGACGATGAATGATGTGACAGAGTAAATGCTATACTATATAACGGCTGTGCTCTGCCTTATGCCATCTCTCCCTCTGTTTTAAGGACTCATCAGCCACAGCTCCTGTCTCTAGTGTTAGTTAGGATGAGGGCAGCAGGTGCCCCCCCTATTTTTGGGATGGCCTACAATGGAGAAATAAGGCACCCCCTTCCCTCTGCTAGCCTGGGAGTCCGCCTTAGGCAAGTGGTAGCACTTTGCCTCCTAGTTATGGGTCAAATAGCAACTGGGCAGCTCTGAGTGCTAGTAGGCCTACTGTAGGCTACAGTAACACTGAGTGTTAGCACAGTAACTGCGTAATCAATTTCCTCTCCTTGTGATTGTCTTCATTAACAAAACTGGTGCATATTTAAATAAAATATTTCAGAAAATTTGTAATACAAAAAATACTTGTCTTAATATGAGTGATCAACTGGGGAAGTTACATGGGGATACATACCCAGCCATCAACGTGTCTCAAGATGTCTTAATGACCAAAATCAAGACGTCTTAAGACATCTTAAGACAAAAAATTGAAGACGCCACCCATGTCTCAAGACATGCCAGAGCAGCACATCGGATGCACCCAGACAGATTTTTGTGTCTTGAAGACATTGAGTGTCTTAAGACATCTTAAGACATATTTCCTTTGGCTTACTAAGCCAAAGGAAATATGTCTTAAGATGTCTTAATGACCGAAATCAAGACGTCTCAAGACATTTTTGTACATCAAGACGTATTAAGACATCTTAAGACAAAAACTGAAGACGCCACCCATGTCTCAAGACATACCAGAGCAGCACATGTGTCTTGAAGACATTGAGTGTCTTAAGACATCTTAAGACACATTTCCATTTTAAGATGGCTTCAGATATTGGTATGCATGTCTCAAAGACATGGTCAAGCTATCTTCTTTCAACTGGAGTATTATGATGATAATATGATAATGGTCTATTTATATTTTACTGTAAAATCTTATAAAATGTTATTGGAGTGTAAATGATAATTACTTATTTTTTCAATATTTAACTGGCATTAATTTTAATTTCCTTGAGAGCCCTGCGTAATGGGATAAATAAGGTAAAAACAAACAAACAACAACTGAATGAACAAGTTAAAAATGTAAAATATTGCTTCAAATGAAGAAGGATATGGTAATGTACTGTGATTTTTTTATATAACAATTGTTTTCAACAGAAGATGAACATAAACAGGAGGTGAAATTAAGTTTATAAAAGTGTTTAATGAATAAATTATTGAATGAAATGAATATCATAGAAAAGTATCATAGAATAATTAATTTTAAATATACAATAACCATACATTTATAATGATCTATACACAGATCACGACAACATTTTAAGATATAATATGTAGTTTTTCCACATAAAAAATTCTAAAAATGACTAAACCAATATTTTGTTTAGTTGTGTACTTTGATTATCAGAAATGTTTCCAACAATTTTTCAAACCCAGATAAATATAAAATATTAATAACAGTTACGGACCGTGTCATTAGGTCGCAACTAATGACTGGTAACTGCAGTTACCATAGACATTAAATGAAGGAGGAGAAGAAGAAGCAGACCGGATGTGACGTCAGAGAATGAACGTTACTGTTGCTAGGCTATGCTAACTACTCACCTTCTTCCTTACCTTCGGTAAAACAAGCCGGTAACCAAGCGATCCCAGAAGAATTTGGGATAAGAAGAGGAGAGCTAAATCCAGGATAAATATTGGTGTGGCCTTTCCGAGATGGAGAGAGCTTCGTGAAAATCTAGGACTACAATTCGACGCCTACCTCCCATATGTTCTACTATACAGGTAAGCAAACATCTTTATCAAAATATTAACAATTTCCACCAGTGTATTGCAAGCACTGCTGCTCGCCGGGGCACTAGCGCTGCGGAGCAGTGTGGGGCGGAGGCTGGCTAACCGCTGACTGTAAAGCTAAGTAACTAGCAGTTTGCTCAAATAACTAACGTTAGCAGATTGCTAACCACTAAGTAGCATTTCTGAATAGAGTGTAAATAACTGAGGTTAGCGAGGCAGTCGCTAAAAAAGAGAGCCATGACTTTAACACATGGAAAACCGGACATTATAATCAGTCTATGAAAAAAAAAACGGACGGGACATGAAAAGTGGACACGTCCGGTGTGCCGGATTAACTGGTGTTGGATCAACTGGTGAGAGACAGATGTGGTGTGGCCTGTGTGAACCCATTGTCCGCTAACCAGGAAATAAACATCGCGATCGCTTCGCGTCTGTATTTCATTCATTTAAAGCTGTCGTTTGCAACATCATGACACAATATACTGGTATGGACATCACTCACATTAATGAATCGCCGTTTCCACTCATATCCTCCACAGACACGTTGAGCCGAAGCCCCAACCTCCGGTGGAGACGAGTGAGACCAATGCGGAAGTGCCAAAAACTGCAGTTCACCGACTGTCCACTTGAGGCTGGCTCCGGAAGTGAGCAAATTCCCATAGACCCCCATGTTAAAATGCCCAACTTTAGAGCAGAAATAAACATGTTTACAGCCTGGTACAAAAAATGGTTTTGGTCTCTATAGTTAATTTCCCCTTTCATGACAACTCTGAGGGGGGTGAATTTTTTTCTAACTCCTCTGTTTAAATGTTATTAAGGTTTGAAATTGCGAATAATTAAGGGCGTGGTCACGTTGAGTGACAGGTCGCACCATCACGGGTGGCTAACTAGCATGCTAACTAGCTGCTAGCTCTGCTGTGCGGAGCTGAGCTCAGACTCGCCGTCTGCTCGGCGTCATCTCAGCCAGTTCGTGCCCATGTTCAAGGCATTGAATCTGTCCTCTCAGCCGTGTCTGTGCCTTCTGGATATTTTTCCCAGGCAAATATTGGAGTAATATGGCTTGCTGTTCGATTAATTATACCAACAGACCGTCCAAGAAGTCCGTGCTCCAGGTTTTTCGGAAAGTGAAATTTGGAAATTCTAGTATTATTTTAATTGTGTTTGTATGTTAGCACTAATTAGCGTGTATCGGTGTCTGCGGTCACTACGGTCACCACCTAGCTTGACAGCAGCGTGTATCGGTGTCTGCGGTCACCACCTAGCTGTCAGCTTATTATTATATTATTAAGCCTTTATTTAATACATGTAAAATAACGGTGATACCGGAGGTCTCATTTTCAAGTGCGACCTGTATCACAGCAGCAACATCCACATCAAGTTACAGAGCAGCAGACAATACGATACAACACAAGCTTTGCTCCTTAACTAGCTAACCAGCCAGCTAACATTTAGCCTTCAAGCAAGACGCCAGTCCGGGATGAATCGAAGTCAGAGCCTGACAGAGAAGTGTTAGGATTTAACGTTAGGCATTTAGGGAGAGGATATTTTGAACAAAAGGCTGTATGAGGTTTGAAAATAAAGGTCCACCACGTTAGTTAGCTAACGTGATGCAACGTTAAAGTTGTCATATGAGCAGTGTAACATTAACGTAACATTAAGGCTATACTTGTGTATGTAAATTAAAAAGTGGCGAACTGTGTGAAATTACAATAAGGTGTGTAACGTAATTAAAAAAAAGCTAATGTGACATTTGACTGTCACAAATAAAATATTAAGAAGATTAGTGTATGATATAGACCTGTAGTTACACAACAATAGATAATGCACAGACAGAATATGAGGACTGTGATGGTCACCACCTTTTTGTTTTGCAAAATTAAATTGATTATGATCTGTTGAACATTTAAGTAACTTAAATTGTATTGTTTGCATGTAAATGTGTCTGCAAAGTAGGTAGCTAACACATATATTTCTGTGTAAAGTTTTCCTCTAGGTGACCCAGACAGACTGGACCAGTGGACACTCAACACCAGGAGACAGAACTGGACTCCAAACAAGAGTTCCTGTCTGTGCAGTGAACACTCTGAGAGTCATCACTTCAGCACTGACTCCAGGATGAAGACACCTTTTTTCATACAGTACCTCACAAAGAGTCAAGAAACTTATTAGTTTAAAATGATGAATTATTGTCCAGAATACAATGAAATGCATTACATAAATTACTAATTGTCATACATTACTAAGTACTCGATGAGGGCACAGCTTGCTCCGTACTATTACTGATAAGGTGAAATGACACACTGACACCAGTGCAGTTTAGTGTTCCCCTGATGCAGAAGGCCAAATGAAGATTTTATCAATTAAGGAACATGACATGTATTTACCAACTTTAACATTTTAGTGCCTTTTATGCAAAGACCCTTTATCAAAGTGAGAATTACTACCTTTTTCCCCACACACAGTCTGTGAAGAACCAATGGAAAAAATATTCTCATAATGAGACAGCTGAACATAGCATGATTCCACAGTGGCAGTGAGCTTTGAGAACAGTTCAGTTTCCCTTTGATAGCAACAATTATGTTAATGTGGATGAACTGCATATTGTACATTCATACTCCAGTTGTTTTGATAGTACAGTTGAATTTAAAATCAAATTCAAATATAAAGTCGAACTTAAACACAAAACTATTTTATGAATGACAGCCACTTACTCAGCAATAAGATCATTTTGGTGGTGAGTGGGCTTTTAACCAAGACAGGCTGTAGTCAATGTTTTGTACCTGTGTCTTTAACCTGTCATCTTTCTGTCTTGTAGGACACTTGAGGAAAGTTACAACGCCTCGACCAACGTGATATTTACTCCACAGTAAAGAGGTTGTTTCACAAGAAATTAAGATTTTGCAAATTATGACTCTGGGTCCTAATTAATATGTTTTATAATTATTGTTACAAATCTTTTCATTTATTTCATGTGTACTTTTTGTAACCTTTTAATAGTGATGATTTCATGAATGCAAGCTTTGACTTAATTTTGTTAAACTGTTTGTGTAATGGTTAGAATTTTTGTGATATAAAGTGGATCAGACAAAATTTACTTTAGAGTAAAAGCAAAAAAAAATTGAAAGCTGTCATTCATCAGTTTCCTGTGATGATTGGAAATGTAGTGGTGATTTAAACCATTAACAAAATATAATCGTTATTAATGGCATCTTAATGTTTTCATTTATGTCTTAACATTTACCCAAGTTTGCATTTATCTTAGCAGAATGTAAAAAAAAAGGAAAGAAAAGCTGATGTTATGTGCTGGTTTTGTTTTAACATTCCTTTAAGACAAATGAAGAAAATTCACTGAGAAACTATTCTCCTTTTGTGAAAAACAAGGAATTATCTGTACACTGAATAATTTTAAGTCCCGTAGGAGGTATTATTTATTTGTGACATTGTGACATATGAGAAGGTTCTGTGGGTATTGCTTGGTATTGAGGCTTATATGGTGAGGCTAAAAAAACCAACAATACATAATTGGCTGATTATCTTTCTGTTTGCCTCACTATAAAAACGTCACGATACCTTTGCCTGAGGAAGACCGTCTCAGAGTTGGCAACATAGCGAACAAGTGATACCTCCTTGGGGGCTTCAAAACTATTGTGTCCAGCTAATTCTTTGTTTTTCATTTTGAGCCCTTTTATCCAGTCACATTCTTCTGTGTTAAAACTAGACTTCTAATAGAGCAGCAAACAAAGATTACTCTCCAAAATCGGCTCTGCTGCTGGGTGTAAGGTGCTAGTTATCTTCAAGTACAGAGTTAAAATAATCAGGCCCACACAGAATTGGACTGCCTAATTTTGTCAGTGACAATGTTAAACATTAATGCTTTGTGTTTTATCTGTAGTGTATGATTTGTTTGCCCTTTCAATTGACAGTCAGATTTGATTGTGAAATACAACATTCAGTCAGTAACAAAGACAAAAGGAGTGCAAATGTAAATAGAATTTATTGAAATTTTAAACAAGTTATAGATGAATATAAAAAACTCAACATTGGCCATGACAGCCTGGGCTATGTTCAGGCCAAACAAAATGTGTCCTAAAGGCCAAATTCAAAAGCAGTGACACTGCCAACTGTAAGCAGTTCACTGCATTTGGAGGTGGTCTTTAAGACAATTACCTAATTTACTTAAAAACATATAACTTCTCCTAGGTGTGAGATGACTGTGTCTGATGTGAGGGTGCTCAATTATGGCACCATTTAAACTATGAACAAATGTAGCCATAACACTGTAAACACATTTCCTGGCCTTATCAATCTTTGCTGGATTGCCACCAGTCTCCCACCTGCACCTTTGGGCCAATAAAGAAAGTACTATCTTAATGCCAGGATGCTGGAGGTGAAGCTGGTGCAGGTCCTCCTTCATCATGCTGACCAACTTGACACTGCTGACCTTCCCCGCCACAGTGGATGATGAGGACATCTGGTGCTGCTCTTCCTCGCAGGGAGTGGGAAAAGAAGGAGAGAAGGCCTCTCTGCAGTCCCCCCCAGCCAAACCAGCAGACATGGACACCCGGCATGCTGAGGTTGCTTCCCAAGGTCTCAGCAGCTCTCTGGACACCACGCCGGACATAGCTGTCACCAGTGCTCCACACTGCATATGAAAGTAAAATGAGTGTAATAAATAATAAGCATTATATATTAAAAAAAAAAAAAAAAGTTGAAGCGTTTTTTTTTATTTAACAGCTGAATCATTGTTTCAAGGTTTGTTGTATAACGTTAGTTTAAGCTAAACTCAACTTACCTCAAGTTTCGTGAGGGAGCTACCACAGGGCTAGCCAAAGTAGCGTAGCTTCTTAGCCTCGTAGCTTCTTAGCCTCGCTTGTTAGCTAACTTAGCAGCGCCGAGCGAGGTGGGCGTGTTTAAGCACCCAGGCTTCCTTCGGCCCGCCTCTTTGCCCATTTTTGATTGTCCGGGAGTTGGGCGGAGTCAGGCACTGGCAAGATGGCTACGTCCAGAGCGGAGTATTTTGAGCTTCAAATCCACTCTGCAGAAACGGACGTGTGACGTCACGGAGACGACGTCCATTATTTTTTACAGTCTGGTTGAGCCACGGAGACATCAAGCCAAGACGAGAGCCAGGAGAGCATGATTCCCCGTGACATTCAGCAAACGCTCCACAATCGTTCGCAACAATAAAAACCTGAATGCATCCAAAATGTGAGCGGGTTGACATGTTATAGTCACACGATATAAGTCTATAGGCTACAATACTGACGTTAGACTGTGCCTCTGATGATTCGCGTTCCCTACACCTGTGCGCACCTGTGCATCCAAATCGCTTTAAAATTAGAGTTCACAGTCATGTCACATGTTTATGAATGAGTTTAAATGAACCGTAAAGAATACCGTTGTGTTGAGCGAAATTAAAGTGTGTAGCATTTGGTGTAAAACACGATTGATGATAGTATCACAAGTTAATCTGAGCACATCACATGTTCCCACAGTGAGCTGCTCCACACTAGTACACGCCAACACTTCTGACTGTATGTGTAACTCACAGGCTGTGGGGAAGCACAGACAGCTCACACATCCACTTGATATGGAATTAATAATGATATATGATAAAGACTGATGACAGGAACATTTCGTAAACGATTTACTGACATTTACAGTTTTGTAAACAGGCATTAACAGAGACACCTACCCCACTCCGTAACGTAAAGATAGCCTACCTAATGTTGGACAGTGGACCTCGGTGGCTTAGTGGATAGAGCAGGCGACCTGTGAACTAAGCTGTTGTCCCAGCGAGCTGGGGTCGACTCCAGCCTGTGATCCCCTGTATGTTATGTGTTACATACTTCTATCTCTCCTCTCACAACCTCATGCACAATTCACTTATTCATACAAATTAGATATGACTGCCACCTACACGAGGACACTCGGCCTGCTATTATTATTCTCTTGCCCCGATTGGTTTAGTTATGCCTACTACACTCGTGCGTATTACTGTCCTCGCTGAAAACAAGTTACCTGTCATGTCTAATTTGTATTAATGAGTATTAGTGAATTGTGTAAAAAAAATTCATAAGGAGATAGATAAAAGTGCGTAGCCTTCTATATTTATGATTTAACTGAGACAGATGTTGAATCACAAGTTCATCTGAGCGCATCACAATTTGCCACAGCAGAGTGTGAGCTGGGTGGAAACAACTCACAATGTGTGTTTCACTTACGGCTGAATGTAACGTTAGCCTGTGTATAAAGTTCTCAGACCAACTTAACACTACGTTAGTGATGTTACAAACATAAGACTGACCATAGAAACATGTAGCCTTTATTGACATTTTATGAGCCTATATTTATTATATTTATTGACCTTGCCACTTTTTCTATTTATTGAGTCCTGATTCCACTGTATTCAACTCCTAGCATATTTGTATTTTTTATTCTACGTGTTTATTGTATGTGTTGTGTTCACATGTTTTTGTGCTGGGCTGCTCAGACCAATTGCCCCATGTGGGATCAAGAAAGTTGTCTGAGTCTAAAAGATTTGCTGACGCTCGCCGTGTTTTGAACCATAATCGATACTTCGTCATTATATGCCTCTCTGAGATCTGCATCAAAACCACAGCCTCACGCAAACATTTACCGACTAGTTAATTTAAAACTATGTGGGATTTATTACATAGCCTATTTTATGTAGCCAAGGCCTCTTACACTGAACTGCGATGACAACGGAGTGGGCAACGTAGGTTTCTTGACCGCAGTGTCTTGCCTGTTTACAAAAGTAAGCAAGTAAGTAAGTAAGTAAAATTTATTTGTATAGCACTTCTCACAGAGAGGACTCACGAAGTGCTTCACAGGATTAACATACCAACAAGAATAAAAACTGTAAATGTCAGTAAATCGTTTACGAAATGTTCCTGTCATCAGTCTTTATCATATATCATTATTAATTCCATATCAAGTGGATGTGTGAGCTGTCTGTGCTTCCCCACGGCCTGTGAGTTACACGTACAGTCAGAAGTGTTGGCGTGTAGTGTGGAGCAGCTCACTGTGGGAACATGTGATGCGCTCAGATTAACTTGTGATACTATCATCGATCGTGTTTTACACCAAATGCTACACACTTTAATTTCGCTCAACACAACGGTATTCTTTACGGTTCATTTAAACTCATTCATAAACATGTGACATGACTGTGAACTCTAATTTTAAAGCGATTTGGATGCACAGGTGTAGGGAACGCGAATCATCAGAGGCACGGACTAACGTCAGTATTGTAGCCTATAGACTTATATCGTGTGACTATAACATGTCAACCCGCTCACATTTTGGATGCATTCAGGTTTTTATTGTTGCGAACGATTGTGGAGCGTTTGCTGAATGTCACGGGGAATCGTGCTCTCCTGGCTCTCATCTTGGCTTGATGTCTCCGTGGCTCAACGTGTCTGTGGAGGATATGAGTGGAAACGGCGATTCATTAATGTGAGTGATGTCCAGACCAGTATATTGTGTCATGATGTTGCAAACGACAGCTTTAATTGAATGAAATACAGACGCGAAGCGATCGCAATGTTTATTTCCTGGTTAGCGGACAATGGGTTCACACAGGCCACGCCCACACCACATCTGTCTCTCACCAGTTGATCCAGTTAATCCGGCACACCGGGCAACAGAGGACGTTTGGTCAGCTTAAGTAACGTTACTACTGATAGTTAGATCAGAGTTTGACGATCCGGTGTAACGTTAGGTACCAGATCGGCTCGGGCTGCTACACCGGCCATTTGCATAAAGTGAAACATAAAGTGAATATAACTGCAGTAATATATCTCGTCCATGAGCATTTCTCTGCTGCTGAAGCTCGCTCTGCCATAAAAACTGCCACGGTCGGTTTCAGTTACACGCAGTGAGGAATGTTAGATCGGTATCTGTTATATAACTACAACTACCATGATCCCACGGTACTTCGCGACGTCATCCAACTCCGTCTTCTGTTTTTGTTTTGGTTTGAGACCCCTAGCGGCAGAAAATCACATGTTGTACATTTAAATTAAATTATAACAAATTATAGCACAGCATTTGTACCAGCAACACAATAGTATTGCATAGTGTTTCCCAGATGCTGTGCATCCTTTCATGGATAAGGCCCTTAGAAATTTATCTAAAGAAATGGAAATACCCCTTTTATAATAAACCTTTTTTATATAAACCCAAGTGTGTTTAACATATATTATCAAATTCTCAGATTTGATATAAAGACTATCTAAGTTGGCTCATTTGTGGAGACAGCCCCCCTCAACTCAACCCATGTGAATGACAGGCAACCAGTGAAAATCACCGCCATATGGGCTACCATCTCAGGTAAAGTAGTCAAAAGATCTTGAAAAAAATATGTAAAGAAGATTACAGAGGAACCAGGCAATGTGAACCCATCTATTAGTTAATTTTTCACCCTATTTGTAGTGTTTTGCCTACACGGGTGTAAGTTTGTTTACAAAGTGATAATTAAGCTACTAGATAGGCAGGGCTTATCCACTGTGAGGGTCCAAAGGACAGAGGTATGCTGTAAATTTGCTCTGAAATTGTGATTTGTGATATTGGGCTTTATATATAAAATTGATTGATTGACTGATTGAAATGTAGTTCATTCCTCAACCGTGATCATAATTATCATTTAATAAATTACATATTTGGATGATAGCAGCTGGCTATGATTATCTTGCAGCAACCACATCTGGATTGAATTAGTTTATAGAATTTATAGAGTAGGGCTAAAAATAAACATTATTTATATAGCACCTTACAATAGGTGCAATACATAGTGCTATACAATAAGGGCATTATAAGCACACAGTGCTTCACATGAAAACAGATATAATGAACATAAAACAGCCAAACAAGGTAATTTCATATGAAAAGACATTTTTCATTAACAATCGGAACCTTTCATTTTCGATGGCACATATTCTCTAACAGACTTTGATCAACTGAAATAGGTGTATTTCAGATTACCCAAGAACATCTTCAGAGTTAACCTCACTCTGAGTATTGTCTGTGCTGGGTATGGCCCATATAGCTGCCCCAGAATCTACCACCCAGTTGTGATTCGGTTTATGTGCTAACTGGCTAGCTAGCATCAAGACAGTCTTCTGATTTCCCTTTTTGAATGACTATAACAGACTGGTGCTAAATATATATGCTGGTTGGACATCGGCTGTAGCCCTTCTGGTGTGTTCATGCACAACTTTTTGGTTGAGGTCTGGTTATGTGAGGCAACGCAGCAGGTGGCTTTCGGTGCCAATAATTCTCTGAAATTGGTTTGATGTGTCGGCCTTAAATTGACACTTCGGGCTCTAGTTTCACAGACCGGGCGAGGCGGGGGTGCAGCACACCTGCGCTTCATCAACTGGGTGTGGCCAGGCGGAATTTGCAAGTTTGGCACACCGTGTGCGCTGGCGCAGCTACTCCTCTTTCCCACCTCCATCCCTCCTACCTGCGCAAGTCGGAAAGAGGGAGGAGAGAAGGCATGGAGTGTGTTTTACACAGCCCATTCACATCACACCAATCAAATGAGCCCCTCTCCTCGCCCTTAAATGTGCGAAGGCATAATGAGAGTTTACTCAATTCGCCATGGCAGAAGAAAGCAGCAGCCAGCGTCAGACAGCCAAACTTCTCCCAGGAGGAGACTGATGATTTGGTCCGGGAGGTCCAAGCTCACAGAACTATGAGCAGACCTCCACGGGCTGATGATGCAATGATAGCATGGGAGGAGGTCACCACAATTGTAAATCAATGTTGCGTTTCTCTTGTGTGCGCGCGCTCTCTCTTTCTTTCTTGCAGTCTCAATCTGTTTCTTTTCTTTTGACTTTTCGAAGATGACAGATGCTGAATATATACTCCCTATCTGATGCTGTGGCTGTTTGTGGTTGGCTGAGAGGGATGTGAACTCATTAGTTTGCAGCTGTGTTAATCAAATCAAGTTGGGTTTCCATTACGCTTGCCAAACATGCCAAACGGTGCCAGTCCTTTGATCTGACATCAGATGTGATGGGACAGTCAATATAAAGATACATTCATGTGCTGATTACAGATAGTTGCATTAAATAGTGTTTTTTTGGGGTATTTATTGCATCATTAATGTGCCTGACTTTCTGGAAACCTGCCTGTGAGGGTTTGGTGACGTGTGAGCACTGTCCACCGGTCAGCCAAACTTCGGCTTACACCGGCTGTGCTCCACCTGCGCTGACAGTAGACCTGGTTTCAGCTGGCGAGCTTTTAGCGCACCTTCGGCGAAGCCTTTTGGCACAAAACTGTCACTGCGCCAAGCTGGATCTGTCGACACCTCCCCCTGCTGCGCCGCCACACGCATCTCAGCGCACCTCGGTCTGCCAAACTACCAAACTGAGCTGCTGCGCTGTTGCGCTGCTCGAAACTAGCTCTGCGCGGGGTTCGCCACCCTGCGCCACGCCGGGAAACTAGAGCCAATTATCTTTATTCAGCAACTACCCTTACGCTGAAACTCCAACTTCTGTCAGCACGTCCATTTAACAACTTCCGTCTGTAATTGTATTTCAACACCACACCAACTCCTGTCGGCGTACTTTGAATTGGGAAAACATCTTAACAGACTGCAGATCATACTACACTGTTTTGCTGCTTGGGGCTGTAATTCCACTTACCTTCTGTATGCTCAGATGGACTTCATAATCTTCTCCTGCATTTTGTGCTCAAAAATGGTCATCACAATGATTTTGATGCTTTGTACATTTCTTGTACAACTTGAGGTGCTATTACAGTATCGAATGAATGAGCAGTCATTAAAATGTAGTACAAATATAGTAGTGCTACAGCTCACTACAGCCTGCAGAGCTCTAGTACTGGATCTGTTTCTGAAAAGTCCCATTGGTCAAGGTTTTTTATTGCAACAGCCTAATTAAAAAAATAATAATAATTTGATCTTTTTTTTAAAAAAGCAGGTGAAACCCTTTGAGTCAGAGCACCATCTTGATTGCTCTCCCTTGTTTCAAATATGTACTGCAGTCATTGTATACAGCAGGCTGGGGCTTGAACAATCTTCCTTTGCTAAACAAAGTCTTGTTCATTGCTGATGCACTTTAAATTTCAATGTCTAATACAGCAAATCTCATTGCACTATTACTCGATCATAATCATTCACTATTACTCCAGCTCGGCACTCAGTAAGAGTTGAATTTGTCCACTTTGTTGTCACCTTGTAGCATTATAGAAAGGAAGCAGCTGAAAAGTGCTATGCAAGCAAACAATTCATGAAAAAATTGCACCAAGCTTGATAATCACACATGATATTAGATCCTGGGGTCTCTGCCATGGCAAATCTATGCTTTGCTAAAGAAGCTCCAGTCACATTGATTGACACAGATGGAGCAAAAGTGAGGAGTTCTTTGCCTTTAAATGCAAACAATCAATGGGGTAAAGGATAGCTTTTCCTCTTGTGGTACAAGAGGGGGGCATGGCTAGACTAATGAATGGGGCCCTGGGCCTGGTGTTTGCTGTTAGGACCCTACCAGCTAGTCAAGGGTTTCCACTCAACTCAGGTCCAATGTTTGTTGGATCTGTCTTGATTCAACTGTGTGCTCATTTGTTAGGCTTACATTAGTGGTGTTTGAGGTGTGTTCCAAACATCTTGCACTCAGCCTGCCACTATCATGTTGTATAAGCTGGAAAGTCTTGTATATTCTGTTAGGTCTACTAAGCAGAAACAATCTGTGTGTGTGTGTGTTTGTGTGAGGCTCACCTAATAGTATGATGATACAGATAAGGATGGCAATGATGGCTCCGGTGCCTAGTCCAGCGGCGATGATTCGCTCCATGTCCACACAGTCTCCATGGTGATCACATTGGCAGACCTTTACTCTCAGGTGGGACATATTAGACATAGGCAGGTTTCCAGAGTCTGTGATCATGATGGGAACCTCGTAGACCCCACTTGCCAGGGAGCCAATCCTCAGTCTGAGCTGGGCGTACTCTCCTAGAATATGATGGGAGGGTAGATAGACAGAGAAACTGATAAGCAAGCATGGTGATTCCTCACTTACTGACCGCAGCAGTCTTCAATGTCATGTCCTTTCACTCAATTCTACTGGGAGCTGCTCTGTATGGGTAATGGTCATCATTGGAGCTGCTGGGGGCTCTCTGCAGTTAAAAAAAGCATTTAACAGTAGTTGCTGATGAACAGAAGAGTTCTGCATGACACATTTTCAAAGATATTGACTTAAACAGAAACAGAGGTAACACTACGTAATACGGCCCGCGACTTAGAGCGTACCTACCGCTCACTTACAGCGTACCTACCATTCACTTTGCACCTATTTAACAGAAGTACTGAGTAACTCTCGCTCACTCCCCCGCCCTATTGCCCCCGTGTTTTACAGTATAACTAGGCTGCTTCTTAGCGCGTAACTCCCGTTGACTTATGTCCTACTTTACACCAACTTCCAACTATTTTATTGCAGTTATTTACCCGGTATTTGCGAAACAAAATCACTGAAGTTAAAGTTCTGTCACAAAACTACGGATCTTTGCACATGTTTCAGTGGGTATATGGAAATCCTGGAGCTTTCGTAGTGGGTATACATGATGTGATGAACGTCTCGACCTGTCATTTCGGATGGATTTTGATTGGCTGTCAGTGTTTTTATCATTCATCAAATCGCTCTGAAAGTGATCCGAACGATATCGTCCACCACTATCGTTGTCGTTATAGTTGCAGTGTGGATGCTGCCTTCCACTTGAGTTTAGAACGATTTTTAAAACTGTATATTTATAGTTATAGTTACAGTTCTTGGTGTGGACGGCCCTTTACTCTTGCTCACTTCCCCCACTATTTCCTCCGTGATTTACAGTATAACTAGGCTGCGTCTGACAGCGTAACTCCCGTACAATTACGTCCTACTTCACACCAACTTAAAGTAACTCTTGCTCACTTTCCCATGCTACTTTCCCTGTGTTTTACAGTATAACTAGGCTGCGTCTTAAAGCGTAACTCCCGTACAATTACATCCTACTTTGCCCGGACTTACAGTGTAACTCCTTCTGGTCTTTTTTCCTTACAAACCATTTGAAGTACCAGGTATATTAAATTAAATAGTCTGTTGTACAATATGAGCACAGCCTTTCGCTCTTTGCAATTGTTACAATCTTGTTTTTTCAAAGTGTCAGCAGGCAAATTTCACCCCTATTCCAGAGATGTACTATTCATTAGGGTTTGGAAAAATAATATGTTGGGAAATGGGTACACAGTATAGAAATTGGCTAATAACAGGCTGGCTGGTAGCAAACTTACCTCTCTAAAATGCACATCTATGGAAGTCTCATACTGTCATCCAAGGGAAAAAAACAAACTATACAGTAATATATCCACAATAATGAGTCATTCAGAGTTATAAAATGTTTTTATTATGTGATTACACAGAAAAAACATGACAGGCACTATTCCTCTCATCCATACTCCGTAAGTACAGTAATTTTTATTTATTTTATTTAGCCTTTATTTAACCAGGTGAGTCCCATTGAGATTGACATCTCTTTTACAGGGAGCCCTGGCCAAGAAGGCAGCAAACCAAAATTACAGTACATAGATAGGTACATGAAGTACATACAGTACACATCAAACTGTAATCAGTGGCTAAGTAGATCTAAATTTCCCTGTAACTAGTGTCTAGGTATAGCCTACCTCTCCTGTGAGTACTGCCAAACTACGGAGAACCAGGCTGAATTATGAAGTTTGCACGGTTATCCTGTCCTTAGTGTGTACGTACACCCTAGCTCTCCTGGAGGTACACGCTAACTACGGAGAAGCGGGCTGTATTATGAAGTTTGCACTGTTATCCACTTCTTAGTGTGTAAGTACACTCTAGCTCTCCTGGAGGTACACGCTAACTAGGGTGAAGCGGGCTGTATTATGAAGTTTGCACTGTTATCCTCCTCTTAGTGTGTAAGTACACCCTAGCTCTCCTGGAGGTACACGCTAACTACGGAGAAGCGGGCTGTATTATGAAGTTTCCACTGTTATCCTTAGTGTGTAAGTACAGTCTACTACCACTGTAACTAATGTGTAATTAGAACCAGTGAGTTAGAACACAGTTACTTCAATGTTTCACAAGATAACATCATCTGAAAACAATCCAAAGATGAAACTATGTGTACATGAAGTACATACAGTACACATCAAACTGTAATCAGTGGCTAAGTAGATCTAAATTTCCCTGTAACTAGTGAAGAGTTACTCTTTAACTTCAATGATTCACAAGATAACGTCATCTGAAAACAATCCAAAGATGAAACTAAGTGTCCCTGACAACATAAAATAACACATTTCTACTGTTTTTTGTTATTTACGTTCAGTTTTGTTCCCTCTGTTATAAACTGTTCAATTTAGGGGCTGATCGTTATTTAAATAGAAACATGTATGACCCCCCCCAACCATAAACAACATTTTTGTATATAATCACACCAGCAGTAAAGAGGGCAATAATAATGACGATTTCCATCAATAAATAGCACCGTATTTGACTTCGCCATTTAAACCTTACTCTGCCAGGTGGGGTCAGTATTGAGTTCACAAAGCTACTGTGGAACTAAATCTGGAAACGTCTTTCATTTGATTGACACTGTAAAATAAAGACAGATTGGGAGCTATATTTTTCGTATTTAAAATTAACAGCTGTGAGTATAAAAGCTTTCATTATCAGCTTTCAGGCGTGAGTTTTTTTCTCTCCTACCTTCCCAGCTGTAGAACAGTGTTGTGTTTTAAACCAAATGGACTGATAGCAGCCGCAAAAATCCATTTTGTGTCCTCTTGTAGTATTCCAAAGCGGTACTTTAAAGAGCCATTCAGCATTTAACATAAGAAGGAGGAGAACAGCCATCCACAAGGTTTGCTCTCACCAGTGGCTGGGAGCAGCAGCTCACTCAGCAGCCGACTCAGAGCTAGAAGTTTGTCGCGCAAGTTCTTATCTTTGTCGACTCTGTAATAAAATTATATTTGTCCAGTGTCTCATCCGCTTTTAAGGTCTGCAAAGACACTCTCAAATTAGCTTGAAGGAAACTTTCCTTTCGATACACTGATTTCCTCACAGCAGCCATTATGCTTGAATTGTTTGTGTTCCGCGGCCGTCTTCTTCTGCTACTCTATTGGGTTTTCCGGTCAGTGACGTGTGCACTGAAAGTGACATGTGCGCAAGTGGGAAATACCATTGTGGACCATGCAGGGTAACTTTATATAGTGGAGTATAAACCAAAACCTCTGAGTAAAATACGAATGGAAAACAAACAAAAAATCACACAAAACTTAACAAATTAAAGTTGCATGACCCCCCCTGAAGCCAAAATAAAACCCATATGCCCCCCCCCCCCAATAAATTTAAACATGTTGAATTCTTTTTTTCTTATTTTATGCAAAAATTGTCTGATGACATGTTGTATGGTATTAGTTTGTGACACAAAAGTGAATTGAACAGAACACCTAATCCCAGGTCCCTTGCTGTAACATCAGAGGGACATAGTTTGCTTGACATTGTCAACAGAGGAAGTACCGGGTTTATTTTCTTACAATATTCCCGTATGATTCCTCAGGGGTCCGTTTCACAAAAGTAGGATTCAGACATCTAGGATAAGTAAGTAAGCCTGGCTCAACCAATCCAAACCACAGAGTTCAGGCTTAATTGGTTCCACAAACGCCAAGCCAGAATAAGTAGACACGGATTCATCAAGCCAGGTGAAACCAATCCTGGATCAGTGTGTGCACGCGGCTTCCTCAAATAGACCCCACCAGAGATCACAGATTCACCGATTCACCATGGAAACAAGAGCGGCGTACTTTTCCCCGTCGGAGGCAGAAATCCTCGTGGACGCTTACGAAGAGGTAAAGGATCAAATCAAAAAGAAAGGCAACACCGCCACAGTTATAAAACAACGAGAAAGCATGGCAAAGTATTGCAGACTGCCTGAATGTGTAAGTAGTGCACAAATACACACTCACTGCTCTGCTGAAACCATCAATTACAATCCAAATAGTTAATTAACATCTCCGAAAACGTAGTTGTACTCTGATTATGAATCAGTTGAAATTGTAAGTGAAACTGACTGTAGATGTGAGTGAAATTGTGTAAATGTAACTCCATCAGACTGTATAACTCTTTGATAAATAGATGAGCTCACTGACTTAATTGAATTTCCCAAATAAAGTTCCTCTTAGCTTATCTTAGCTCCTCGCTCCTCTGCTGTTTCACTGTATGTATGCAATTTTGTGTGTGTGTATTTGTGTGCGTGCGTGTGTATGCTGATTGATCATAAGAGAATACATATATCTATTTATATATATAATCCCCCTCAGGTGCCCATGAGGGGGATTTTGTGAACATGACTTTTTGATATTGTCGATTAATGAACACTGTGCATTGCTTGTGATGTGCATTGATTGGTTTAATAGTCTTCATTTTATAATTTCAGATGGTCTGCAGTGCTGACTATCTGATCAGCAATGTTGTGGCAAAGTGGCCCAGCTTGGTCCATGACTCCTGAGTCTTTCGGCCCTCTGGAATCTATCAGCACCTATCACAAGGTGAGCCACACAACCTCTATTCATAACCACTTTTTACATCATGGCTGTGTCAAGAATGTCACTCTATTTATGAGGTTGTGATGATGAGATTTTGTATTGACAGGTGAATTCTCTGGTGTGTTGCTGGGGGCCTTTTCTCCTCATACCATACACAGACCCTCAGGAAGCACAGCAGGCCTATAATCATGCCCATGCCAGGACAAGGGCCAGGATCAAAATGACCTTTGGCCTCCTGAAGGCACGCTTTCACTGTCTTCACCACTTAAGGGTCAGCCCTTTGAGGGCATGTGACATCACTGTGGCCTGTGCTGTCCTCCACAATGTGGCCTGCCTGAGGAAGGAGAGGGCCCCCAGAGTGCCATCACACATGGACTGGGACAATCCTGACATCTTCCCTGATAACGACAGTAGTCGGCTGGTCAGGGACCAATATGTGTTAAATTATTTTAGTTGACATGCCTGCTTTAAATTTAAGTTAAATATGTCCTGCAGTGGCAGAGACGCATGCTGTGAATTTCAGTTAAATATGTCCTGCATTGGCAGAGGACTTTGTGTTTTTTTTATTCAGTTTGAATTGATTTGGCCTCTTATGATGTTTGTGCTGTATACTGTGTGTATACAAGCTTGCAGGGAGGCTACTGCATCCATTCATTTGTCTGTTCATTTGTTGCGTATGGATTTGTCCTGCATTTATTTTTTCAGTGTGCAGACATGCAGGGTGTATCATATACAGACCTTTGAATGTGTATTTATTCTTGTGTTGTATAATATACTTTGATTCTGTGCTTTCTGTCTTGTAGAGTCACTGTGTGACTAATTAATGTGACTATTCAATAAAGGAACATCATGTTACTCTTTGATGTGTATTTATATTTATATGGGATGTGTATTGTATATAGTCTATGGGAAACTATAAATTATCTAATGATTGCAAAATCATCATTTATCTAAAATGATTGCAATTAATGTTCACAAATGTTTAAATAATGACAGTGGGTCTGGTTGAATGTGATAACAATATGCAGTGGGCAGTGGAATAACTATTGGTTTCCGTTTGTGGTGACTGCTGACTGAGATAAGGGATGAGATTAAATAGATCCTGGAACTTAGCCTGGTCTGGAGCAGGCTAGCTCCACAGAATAAATCTCCATGGTAACTTATGTCAAAACATATCCCACTTCCCCCTATCCTGCTTTTGTGAAACTGGATCAAGGATAAATTGATCCAGGATAACCAAGATAATATCCCGGCTTAATCCCTTATCCTGGTTTTGTGAAACAGGCCCCGGGACATAGCTATAGTGTGTGTGTGTGTGTGTGTGTGTGTGTGTGTGTGTGTGTGCGCATCCCCTCTACACTACACTTATTTGGCATTGCAATGACTGTTTGCGACCTACTTGTAACTCTAAAATGCTGCACTTGTTTTGCCTCGTGGCCCCTTGCCGTTTGTATTTGTGTTGGTGTACTGTATACATTTGCACCACTACAGTTGGGTCATGAATGCTTTTTGACCGATGAATAGTCAAGTGTAATACAGTGTGTGCACTGATGTAGCCTACATTTTCGAAATACGTTTTGTTATCCATAGTTAAGTGGAAAACAGTTAAGAATGTTTAAAAACACAAACTTTGTAGTTCAATAGGAAATGTAATCCACTAGTTATAGTTTAAAAGGCTAATAATTCATGATGTGAAATGTAAAGACAGGATAAAGTATTCCATGCCGAGAAAAATTTACAGTTAAAAGTTTGCTCACTGTGTTACTGTGATGTATTTACGTAATAATGATAATGACCACAAAAAGAAATTGAAGTTGATGATGCAACATAGTAATACCTGTCTTTCTGCACAGGTGATGTTTTTTCAGAGATTCTGTGGAAAATTACATGTGGATTTGACATTCAACCTGACGAGGGAGATGGCTAGCCACCAAGGAGTTGGATCAAGATCACCTTTTATCCAGAGGAGCTCATACATTCTTCCATCTCCATCACTGGGTGTCACACTCCAGTATGATAGTAGTACCACAATGATCTTTTCCACTTGACTTTAACTTAGAAAGTACATTTGTGTACTGTATGTACTTCATGTACACTTAGTTTCATCTTTGGATTGTTTTCAGATGATGTTATCTTGTGAAACATTGAAGTAACTGTGTTCTAACTCACTGGTTCTAATTACACATTAGTTACAGTGGTAGTAGACTGTACTTACACAATAAGGACAGGATAACAGTGCAAACTTCATAATACAGCCCGCTTCTCTGTAGTTAGCGTGTACCTCCAGGAGAGCTAGAGTGTACTTTCACACTAAGGAGGGGATAACAGTGCAAACTTCATAATACAGCCCGCTTCTCTGTAGTTAGCGTGTACCTCCAGGAGCGCTAGGGTGTACTTACACAATAAGAAGAGGATAACAGTGCAAACTTCATAATACAGCCCGCTTCTCCGTAGTTAGCGTGTACCTCCAGGAGAGCAAGGGTGTACGTACACACTAAGGACAGGATAACCGTGCAAACTTCATAATTCAGCCTGGTTCTCCGTAGTTTGGCAGTACTCACAGGAGAGGTAGGCTATACCTAGACACTAGTTACAGGGAAATTTAGATCTACTTAGCCACTAATTACAGTTTGATGTGTACTGTATGTACTTCATGTACCTATTTATGTACTGTTTATGTTTTATGATGTTTTATTGTTGTAATTTTGGTTTGCTGCCTTCTTGGCCAGGGCTCCCTGTAAAAGAGATGTCAATCTCAATGGGACTCACCTGGTTAAATAAAGGATAAATAAAATAAATAAAAATTACTGTACTTAGCAAGAGCAAGAGTTACTTTAAGTTGGTGTGAAGTAGGACGTAATTGTACGGGAGTTAAGCTGTCAGACGCAGCCTAGTTATACTGTAAAACACGGAGGAAATAGTGGGGGAAGTGAGCAAGAGTAAAGGGCCGTCCACACCAAGAACTATAACTATAACTATAACTATAAATATACAGTTTTAAAAATCGTTCTAAACTCAAGTGGAAGGCAGCATCCACACTGCAACTATAACGACAACGATAGTGGTGGACGATATCGTTCGGATCACTTTCAGAGCGATTTGATGAACGATAAAAACACTGACAGCCAATCAAAATCCATCCGAAATGACAGGTCGAGACGTTCATCACATCATGTATACCCACTACGAAAGCTCCAGGATTTCCATATACCCACTTAAACATGTGCAAAGATCCGTAGTTTTGTGACAGAACTTTAACTTCAGTGATTTTGTTTCGCAAATACCGGGTAAATAACTGCAATAAAATACATTTTGCAGGGGAATGCGTCTCCTCTTATCCCCTCCATTCATAAAATTCAGGAGCCAGGATGAAGTTACTGAGGGGGGCAAATCTTTATTATGTAACATAGGTTCACACAGTGAGTTATAAAGAGTGCGCAGCCGTGCGTAATGACAGCTCGTCGCCGGTGAAACACAATAAACTGCACGTCTTCATTCATGTTTGTCTCATGACAGATGGAGCTGACAGACAGACAGACAGACAGGTGGAGCAAGCGGCAAATTGGTTTTCTTTTTCTGTCTTGCAACATACAGCAATAACAGGTCATCAATATCACCTGCCGACCGCACAGAGCAGTGTGTGTTTGGCGTAACCTAGTAACACGACGATATCGTTCATTGGTGTGGAGGCTGCCATTGTTATCATTATAGTTAACGTTACAGTTATAGTTCTTGGTGTGGACGGCCCTTTACTCAGTACTTCTGTGGAAGTTGGTGTAAAGTAGGACATAAGTCAACGGGAGTTACACGCTAAGAAGCAGCCTAGTTATACTGTAAAACACGGGGGCAATAGGGCGGGGGAGTGAGCGAGAGTTACTCAGTACTTCTGTTAAATAGGTGCAAAGTGAACGGTAGGTACGCTGTAAGTGAGTGGTAGGTACGCCCTAAGTCGCGGGCCGTATTACGTAGTGTTACCGAAACAGATATATATAGAATGAGAAGCTTTACCAAAAATGTGAACCAAATGGTAACCCACAATAAATAATTTACTGTGACATAACTTCCAAAACTACTTAGGTGACAACAACAACAACATTTCTAAATAGCTACTGACACAAAAGGCAGGTGTTCTCCAGAGTCCAACAGGCCTGTATGTACCTTGTGACATAGCTTTAATCTAAGAGGAGAAAGTGGATAATTTCTCTGTCTTGCATACAAGTTGAGTCTTAAGTTGAGCATAGAGATTCATTCTTGACCTTGGGAATAAACACCTAATACAATATTAGAATTTCAAGATCCATTTGGTGTCTTATTCCACAGCTTAGGACCACATCTCAAAGTCTTCCTCAGTGAAAAGAACTTCCTCAAGTACCATCACATGACCTCAGTCAGGCCTTCAGACAAACTTTTTACATGAACAAGAGGGCTGCCTGGTTGCTTCACCTGAACACAGGCAGCGCCACACTGCAGTAGCCTCTGAATGGTGTATAGCAGTGATCCACAGCAGGAGCAGGACAGCACCTCACATTCCCATTGTTACACCAGTCCTTATTCACTGTAAAGCACATGCCTTATGTCCTGTTACTGCATCTTACTAACTCGGCCATACTGCATGTCACTAACTCGGCTTCTTCTCCGGAGCCTTTGTGCTCCACTGTCTCGCAGGTTAACTTCTATCACAGCGGTGCCTGGATAGTGTGACGTGTGTGGTTGTGCTGCTGCCGTGGTCCTTGCCAGATGCCTCCTGCTGCTGCTGTTATCATTAGTCGTACTTCTACTGTTATTATACACATATGATTAATGTCACATACATATACTATCAGATGTTAATATTTACTTTCAACGTATTGTACCACAATAGCCAGAATCATAATTATAATATTATTAGGCTACTTTCATTAATGTTGTTGTAAGCTATTAACACTATCGTCTGTCCTGCATCTCTCTCTGTCTCTGTCTCTCTCTCTGTCTCTCTGTCTGTCTCATTGTGACATACGGATTACTGTTAATTTATTATGTTAATCTGTTCTGTACAACAT
Source organism: Epinephelus awoara (assembly GCA_035609425.1). Classification (NCBI taxonomy): domain Eukaryota; kingdom Metazoa; phylum Chordata; class Actinopteri; order Perciformes; family Serranidae; genus Epinephelus; species Epinephelus awoara. The sequence continues at coordinate 565,798 of CM069303.1, read as the reverse complement.
CTATTGCACATCTGTCTGTCCTGGAAGAGGGATCCCTCCTCAGTTGCTCTTCCTGAGGTTTCTACCGTTTTTTTCCCCCGTTAAAGGTTTGTTTGGGGGGAATTTTTCCTTATCCGCTGTGATTTGTGATATTGGGCTTTATCAATAAAATTGATTGACTGATTGATTGATTGATTGATGCCTCCTCTCCTTCTCTCCCAGAGTCCTCTACTCCATTGGACTGGCATATAGAAAATGAGATGCCCGTTGAATGGTGCTGTCCAAGATGTAGCCATGTTTCAGTGAATCAAAGGATATTACATTTTCCTGATATGCTATTGGAAACTGATGCAGCAGTTTATTTAGTAGTTTATTACCCTACACCTGTACAGTGGGTAGCAGGATGGTAGTTCAGCTGGTGCTCATTCTTTCCTCGCGATTTACTGATGTTTACATTTGAAAACCTCAACCTGTCTTGCAAGAAGCTAGCTGCAAGCTAGCTAGAAATTGACAGAAGGAGAGTTTACAGACTGGTGAGGAGATTTCTTCATCCTGATTAGTGACTCACAGCCACACGCCATCTACAATCCAACATCAACCAAAAAGGCACCACCAAGACTTGCAAAGTTGACATAGGAGTCTAACTTTAAAACAAATTTAGCACAAATTTAGCAGAGCTGACAGAGAGGCAGCTAGAAATCAGTATTACATATGGAGGTAAATCACTGTGAGACACAAATCACTTCTGTATCAAGTTGGAAGGCTGAGACTGTCAGCATGTCATCTTCCAATGACAGGAACTGACAGCATAAAAAACAATTTCTTTTATTGGTGGGAGAATGAATGAATTCATGAATGAATGAATGAATGGATGAAGACACATAACAAGATGGGCACATTATCCCATTCTTACCATTGACACGACTGAGCGTCCAGTTGCGGCGTATGTCTGATGGACGAGTTGCTAGCTCGAAGGCAAAGGGTCCAGCGTTAGGGGTCAGGTCGGGGTCACTGGCTGTGATGTTGATGGCGTTTGGTTCTGGCTTCTCACACATTTCCACCTCAGGAGGGAACACATGAGGTGCATTGTCATTGATGTCTAGCAGGTACATCTGTAGGGTGCCTGTCCCACTGGCAGGCGGGATACCTGTAAACACAGAATGAAAAGATGCTGAATATTTTGGAGTTTAGACTGAACGGGCCTGTGGTGAAATAACTATGATTGGACTCAAGATTCAAGACAAAGATGAGAGAACATGTTTAAAACCCCAATAAAAGCTGCTTATTACATCCCATACTCAAATCTGCCCCGAAGACTATGGTCTATAGAGAAAAGGCTCTCAGGGCCATTCCAACCAAAAAAGCTTGTTCCTTCAAATTGATTGTGATTGATTGTAGTTAGTAGGGTCCAGAACCTCAGTTCCGTGACCATTTTCTGGCCAACATGTTTTGATGATTGATTTGACATCTATAGACCTTTTATAAAAAATTTAGCTCCCAGGTCCCTCCCAAAAATTCCGGGCTTTTTTGCTAGTGCACCAAATCCAAGACGGCCACCAGCAGCCATCTTGAAAAATTAACTTTTGAACCGGAGCACCTACAATCGTGTATGAAGACACTTTTTCATATAAGTTGACAATGAGGATTTCAATACTGTCGTCAGTTTGACGTTATGGCATCATTTTGACCCAGAAATGCAAGATGGCTGCCATCCAGTAGTGTGAAAACTTAACTTTCAAATGTAAAGGTTTTTTTCAATGAAAATGATTTATAAAAGAACCCCCTAAAGTGCATTTTACTTTTTAAACTATATTTGATCATTTACTCTGGTAGATCATGTCAATAACTTTCAAATGATGTATAATACACCAAGGTTTAAACAAAAATGACTTTGTTGACACAGTAAAAAATATCTTAAGACATGTATTAACCATGTTAGTGTGTGTGTGTCTGTGTGTGTTTGTGTATGTGTAGTGGGGGTACTGTAAGCTGTTAGGCTACTGTTGTGGTTAGCCTACTGTCCCTTTAAATACATTGTGGTCACTGCACTTTAAGAAAATTGCTGTTACTCCCTCAACATCTTCTAATCCTGAGTAAGTATCATTTAAAAAAAAAAAAAAATCCTTGACATTCCCACCCAGTTAGGCAAAAGTAAAATGAAAATTGAATCACGTTTCATAATCTGAATATTTGTTAATAATCATCATATTTGCTAGCTTGATCACAACCGCTACCAGTTGCTAACTTTAGCCATTACACACGCACGCATGCTCACACACACAAACACACAGTAACACACACACAGTCACACACATACACACAGACACACACACACGCACAGTGGCCCTCATTTATCAAACGAACGTACACCAGAATAGTGGGTATACGCTCATTTCCACGCCAACTTTGGCATTTATCAATTTGAACGTGAGCGTAGGGTACAATCACATCTCACGTCAGGTCTCAGCTCGTGTACACAAGTTTGAGTCAGTGTGGATTTGCGGTGCAGCACAGCAAGATCTGGCTGAGTCTGAAAATAATTATTAAACAAACCTCAAACTTGTCATCTAAGCATAAGCAGCCACATATTCAGTACATATTAAAAAAGGATTCCCAAAACAAATAAAACAAAATAAAATAAAATAGCCATGAATGATTACGCATTCATCAATCGCAAAACAGGTAATTTGTGATGCCAGGCTATCCTGCTCCTGCTTCTAAATAGTGCAGACGCTTTCCTGCTTGCTCCAGCCTGCTTCCTTCTTTACTCTGCTTTTTAATCGTTTCACTCCTACAAATCCTGGAAAATCTCTATATCCATCATTTCATGAATTATTTTAAGTAAACCAAGACTTTGAAGAACATTTTTATATTTTTAACCGATCTGACGAGTCAGCAGCATGTCCGGGGGAAGAAACCAAACGAATTCCTTCTGTGAACGCTGTTGGAGATATCAACAAGAAATTAATGAGCTACAAGCACGGATTTTTGCTTTAGAATCTGACAAAGGACTTCACAAGATGCTCCCAGTGACATCCGGTGGTAAGAAGCCCACAGTTACTTTCAGTAAAAAGGGTGGAAAACCTGCTACTTTCATCTTAAGCCCGAGTGATACTGTGTCTTTTCCAAAACTCTGTAAGACCAAAATGCCTCATCCTGGAGAGAACTTGGTGCTAAGCCAAAGCAGCACAAAGTGATGAGAGACAATGTTAATACCTACGTAACATCACCCAAAATACAGCTTACAAACAGATTTTTGCCAGAAACTGAATTTACTGTTTCTAACGAACAAACAGAAAATGGATTATCTTCACGAAACTGGAGCCATAAAGTCGGCAAAAGACAGCAGGCAGACAGACAATCTGGACCAAACGTCAAGGTCAGAGATACGCTGCTGATAAGAGACGGTGCTATCAGTGGCATAAACCACGGAAGAATTCAAACATGCTGCTGTCCCAGTGCCACTGTCTCTGAGATAACAACACTCCTCCCAAAAGTTTTGTCTACACACCGAAGATAAACAAGTTCAGCCGGCTGCTTCAGCTGAACACATGGCTGTCCAAAGAGTGTGTGCACAGAGGATTGCACTACATTGAGAACTTTTATCTGTTCTGGAAACGAGAGGACCTGTTCAAGGGAAAGGGCCCACACCTGTGCAGAGGTGGGAGGAGAGTGCTGACGGAACACCTCCTCCACGCTCTGAGGCATCAGAATGGGCCAGGACAGGGTCCTGAGGAACCAGTGAGAGAAAAGAGGAACGAGAGAAGCATCTCTGTCGCAGAAGCCAGAGACCGAGCCAGTGTTTCAGCACCAGCTGCACCACAACAGCCTCCACCGCCCCCAGCGAAGGATTCAGCTCCAGCACCACAACAGCCTCCACTGCCCCCAATGAAGGATTCAGGCCTGCCATCGGTTCCACCTCCCCCTGGGCCCTCATTACAGGCCTTGGACTCGTCTGTGACGGCCCCAGCAAAGGTTTCAGGCCCGCCATTAGTTTCACCTCCCCCCGGGCCCTCATCACAGGCCTTGGACTCGTCTGTGACCGCCCCAGCAGAAGTTTCAGACCCGGCAGCACCCCCATCACCTCCTCTACCCACAGACCAGCCCTGGGCCCCCCCTGCCACATCTACCCCCTCTAGAGACTTGTCCCTCTCCCTCTCCCTCTCCTTTTCATCCCCACCTTCCCCCATGGGCCTTCCCAACCATCTTGAAAGCCGGATCAAATCAGGGATTAAGATGGTTCCCCTCACCCCTAATATAGCAAGGTCAAGACTTCTATCACCATCTATGCTGAACTCTTCCCCATATAAAACTGTGCCCCTCAAGCTACACAGGAGCTTCAACTCTCCTGCTTCACAAACTAAAGCTCCCCCAGCTCCTCCTCCTCGGTTTTCATCTGGTCCATCACCCAAACTTCCCCCTGCTCGTCCTCCCATGCCTGCCCCCAGTGCTGGTATCCCTAAGAGCTAGGATGCACAGGGCCTCTGCTGTCCCAGGACTTACAGCCATGATAAAGGTAATATCAAGCTGGGGCCCTGTGAGACAATATTCTCCCCTAGTGCTATATCTACAGCCACACCACATAGACCAGATTACAGAAGGACAGTTAGACTGTCCTATCAGAGAAATTTAATCCATATCCAGTGTAAGAAGATAATGTCCAGTCCTACTGAATCTAATCTGAAACTTGCTGTGCTTAATGTCAGATCCTTGTCTAACAAATCATTTTTAATTAATAATTTGATCTCTTCGTATAATCTTGATTTTATGTTTTTATCTGAAACAAGGCTTGACAAAAACACAGGTAATGCTGTTCTAACGGAATCAGCTCCACCCAACTACAAATTTGAATCTGAAACACGAGAAAACAAAAAGGGTGGAGGTGTTTGTGCAATATTTAGAGATCATATGGTTATGCACAGGTTGTCATTTGGGATGTTTTCATCATTTGAGTATGTATCCTTTAAAATGGAGCTAAAACAATCTCCGTCCATACTCTATGTAGTTATATACAAGCCTCCCCAGCACCGTCAAAGTTTTATTGATGATTTTACCAGGATTGTATGCACAGACGTTGATGGTTTGGTCATTACAGGCGATTTTAATGTACATGTGGATAATGTCTGAGACAGAAATGCTAAAGAGCTCAGTGCTGTCCTTGAAACCTTTGACCTGACTCAGCATGTGTGTGAGCCCACCCACAGCAGAGCGCAGCACACTCTGGACCTGCTCATTACAAAGGGGGTTAATATTTCAAACGTCAATGTGGTTGATGTTGCTCTGTCTGATCATTTCTGTGTCTTCTTTGACCTGTCTGTTTCTCCCAAACCACCGGCTGGTCCTGCAGTTGTTCGGAGGAGACACATAAATAACAGCACAGGTGCTCTGTTCATGGAAATGATAAACTTTGAAAATGCCTCATGTTCTAATGTTGATGATTTGTTGAACTCTGTTACTTCGAGTGTTTTGAATGTTCTGGACACCATTGCCCCTGTGAAGGTTAAAATGGTTAAAAATAAGCAGAAGGCACAATGGAGGAATGACGACTTGGTCAGGGCACAGAAAAGGGAGTGCCGGAGGGCCGAGCGGAAATGGCGCAAGTCAAAGCTTCATGTTCATTATGAAATTTATAAAGAAAAGTTGTACATGTTCAACCAGATCTTACGTAGAACAAGGGAGAGGTACTTTTCTGAAATTATTGGAAACTGCAGTAACAACTCGCATGTCTTATTTGCAACAGTGAACAGATTAACAAACCCTCCAGCTCAACTGCCATTGGAATTGATCTCCACATCTAAGTGTAATGAGTTTGCAGTATTCTTTTGTGACAAGGTTCAGACCATTAAAAATGCCATCAATTCCACAACACCAATAACAACCCTGCAGCCACCTAGACACTTAGAGCTGACTCATTTTGCACCTGTAACTGACAAAACTGTCCAAGAGATCATCACCAGTCTGAGTTCATCTACATGCTGTCTTCATGTGTGACCCACTAGATTTCTAAAGTTTGTGCTGAGCAGTTTGTTACCACCACTCGCTCACATAGTTAACATGTCACTACAATCTGGAACATTCCCAAAGGCCTTGAAAACTGCGGTCATTAAGCCTCTCCTAAAGAAGAGCAGTCTTGATGCCACAGTACTGAACAACTACTGGCCCATTTCAAATCTGCCATTTTTAGGCAAAGTTGTTTACCAACAGCTGACTGACTTTCTCCGAATGAACAACTCCTCTGATGTTTTCCAGTCAGGTTTTAGACCCCATCACAGCACTGAGACCGCTCTTATTAAGGTGACAAATGACATCCACCTGAACACTGTCGGTGGAAAGTCTCAGTTTTAGTCCTGCTAGATCTGAGTGCTGCTTTTGACACTGTCAATCATGAGATCCTTTTACAGAGACTAGAGGACTGGGTGGGCATCTCTGGCACTGCCCTAAATTGGTTGAAGTCCTATCTAGAAGACAGGAAGTACTTTGTTGAAATTGGTAACTGTGTCTCAGACCACATGGCCTTGACCTGTGGGGTGCCCCAAGGGTCAATCCTGGGGCCCCTTCTGTTCAATCTCTACATGCTGCCTTTAGGCCAGTTAATACAAAGTAATAATGTGTCCTACCACAATTATGCAGACGACACTCAGATCTATGTCTCACTGACAGCAGGTGAATATGGACCAGTGGATTCACTCTGTCACTGCATCCAACAGGTCAGTGTGTGGATGCAAAACAACTTTCTCCAGCTAAATTCAGACAAGACTGAAGTCATCGTATTTGGTCCACAGAAACAAAGAGAAAGTGTCAGCAGTCACCTCCAGTCTCTCTCTCTAAAACCTACAAATCAGGTTAGAAATCTCGGGGTAATAATGGACTCAGACTTGAACTTTAACAGCCACATCAAATCAATAACATCAGCAGCTTTTTACCATCTAAAAAACATTGCCAAAATCAAAGGTATAGTGTCTAAACCTGACTTGGAGAGACTTATCCATGCATTTGTCTCTAGTAGGTTAGACTACAGTAACGGTCTGCTCACTGGCCTCTCCAAACGGGCCGTAAGACAGCTGCAGTACATCCAGAATGCTGCTGCTCAGGTCCTGACCAGAACCAGGAAGTACGAGCACATTAGTCCTGTGCTCAGGTCTCTACACTGGCTTCCTGTGGCTCAGAGAATAGACTTTAAAGCCTGATTTATGGTCGTGCGTTGAGTCGACGACGGTGCTACGTGGTTGCCGTGACGCCGTCGTGAACCCTTCGAACTTCTCCGTCACTCCGTTTCGTCGCGGTGCAATTCACCGCCAGAGCAGTAGGAGGCTTTGTTCCTTTGCTGAGTGGTTGTCGTCGTCTCTAGTTGATTCTTCGTTTAGCTTCCGGCTTTTTCGGTCACAGAGAAATGAACACGGAGCACGGACAGACGGCTCCGGCCGTATCCGTATTGAACGTTGTGCATAATGGCATATATATAATGAGCCTTAACAACATCTACATGGCAATAGAAGATGTTTAAAGACAGCGGGGATGGCGGTGGAAATACGGAACCGGAAATGCTTTGCGACCAAGCAAACCAATCACAGCCGTGCCGGTCTGCGCTGGGTCTGCGTCGCCTCGACGCGTAGTTACATTTTTGGGGAGGTGCACGTCAGGCTACGCCGGGGGCTACGGCGAGCCCTCTGCGTAGCCCCGTAGCCTACAACGTAGCGACGTCGTCGATTCAACGCACGACCATAAATCAGGCTTAAAGCAGCTCTGCTTGTGTACAAGTCTCTCCATGGCCTAGCACCAAAGTACATCTCTGACATGTTAGTGCCATATGAACCATCTCGGACTCTGAGGACCTCAGGGATCAGCATCCTGCTGGTGCCCAGAATCAGGACTAAACATGGGGAATCAGGGTTCCAGTTTTATGCAGCTAAAATCTGGAACAGTCTTTCTGAAGATGTGAGACAGGCCTCTACTCTGACAACGTTCAAATCTAGGCTCAAAACAGCTCTGTTTCACTGTGCATATGACTGAAAGGATCTTATCAGCACTCGTCTCTTTTAAAGTTCATTTTATAATGATTATTTATGGGGTTTTTTTGTATTGTGATTTTAATGCATTTTCTTGTTCTGTAAAGCACTTTGAATTACTTTGTGTACAAATAGTGCTCTACAAATAAACTTGCCTTGCCTTGCCTTGCCTTGCCTAAATGTGGTAGCCAAGTGGCCGGGGGGCGCACGACTCATTTATATTCCATAACAGTAGCGTGGGCGCACTGCAGAGCCGGAGTCATCTCCTCGATAAGTAAACTGCCTTAAATAAATCTAAACAAAGTAGGCTATTAAATGACAACATTTTGGTATGGTTCTTATTCTGTGACAAAGGTTAACCCCTCAATACCTTATAACCCCGCTGGCAAACCCTGCCACAGAGCAGGAGCGCAGGTTTAATGTTTCATCTTCCTACTCCAAAAAAAACCCTATGGGAAGGGTTTTTTGAAAATTTCAAGGAGGCGCTATAGAGGCATTTTGTCCCCCCCATGGGCGACGCCCCTATCAGATGTAAGAGCTCGCCATTCTTGACCTGTATATCAATTTCATGATACACAGACCCCGGCCACTTGGCTACCACGTTTAGTGATAGCCTGGCATCACAAACTACCTGTTTTGCAATTGATGAATGCGTAATCATTCATGGCTATTTTATTTCATTTTGTTTTATTTGTTTTGGGAATCCTTTTTTAATATGTACTGAATATGTGACTGCTTATGCTTAGATGACAAGTTTGAGGTTTGTTTAATAATTATTTTCAGACTCAGCCAGATCTTGCTGTGCTGCACCGCAAATCCACACTGACTCAAACTTGCGTACACGAGCTGAGACCTGACGTGAGATGTGATTGTACCCTACGCTCACGTCCAAATTGATAAATGCCAAAGTTGGCGTGGAAATGAGCGTATACCCACTATTCTGGTGTACGTTCGTTTGATAAATGAGGGCCACTGTACGTGTGTGTGTGTGTGTGTGTGTGTGTGACTGTGTGTGTGTTACTGTGTGTTTGTGTGTGTGAGCATGCGTGCATGTGTGTGATAGCTAAAGTTGATGATTATTAACAAATATTTCAGATTATGAATTGTGATTCAATTTTCATTTAACTTTCGCCTAACTGGATTGGAATGTTACGGAAAATTAAAAAAAAAAAAATAATTGATACTTACTCAGGATTAGAAGATGACCAGGGAGTAACAGCAATTTTCTTAAAGTGGGCATTACAGGCTCCGCCCTTAGCTGGTTCAGGTCTTATCTGACAGATCGGACTTTTTCTGTGCAGTCAGGTCACTTTTCCTCTGCTGCAGCCCCACTGACCTGCGGAGTCTCCCAAGGCTCCATCTTGGGCCCTGTTCTTTTCTTGTTGTATATGCTGCCTCTAGGTGATGTTTTTAGAAAGCACAAGATTTCACTCCATTGTTTTGCTGATGACGTCCAGATTTACCTGCCATTAAGGTCTTTAAGCAAGGACGCAATGCAACCTCTACTGGATTGTTTGAGTGATGTCAAATCTTGGTTGAGCTCTAATTTCTTAAATCTTAATGAGTCCAAGACAGAGGTTATCCTGTTTGGAGGCCACATGTCCCCACACAGCTCCGCAGATTTCCTGGGCCCTCTAAACCCCAACATTCGTTCCTAAGTAAAGAATCTCGGGGTGGTTTTTGATAGCCAATTCAAATTTGACAAACAGATCAGTGCTGTTGTCAAAACTAGCTTTTTCCAGCTACGTCTTCTAGCCAAAACCAAGCCCTATTTCTCAGCTGCAGACTTTCAAAGGGTGATCCATGCCTTCATAACCACCAGATTAGATTACTGTAACTCCCTTTATGTTGGCCTGGATCAGTCCTCCCTCAACCGTCTACAGCTCGTCCAGAACACTGCTGTTCGCCTCCTCACGGGCAAGAAAAAGCGCGACCACACCAGTTTTAGCCTCCCTCCACTGGCTCCCGGTCCGTTTTCATATTGATTTTAAACTCCTTTTAATTGTTTTTAAAGCCCTCAACGGTCTGGCCCCTCTGTACCTCTCTGAGCTCCTTTTGCACCACACCCCAACCAGAACCTTAATGTCTTCGGACCAAGTACTGTTGGTGGTGTCAAAAACCAGACTGAAGTCCTGAGGTGACAGAGCCTTTGCAGCGGCTGCCCCCAGGCTCTGGAACAGCCTCCCCTTTCACATCCGATCGTCCCAGTCCCTTAAGACTTTTAAATCCTCCCTAAAAACCTTTCTCTTCCACCTTGCGTATCATTCAGCCTGAGCACGATGATCTCAAGTTCTTTTTTTTTTTTAATTGCTATTTTAATGTTTGCACTGTTTGCTCAGTCCTCTTATCGTTGTTTTCTACATCTATTCTATTTTTAATTATTGATGTTGTTTTAACTCTGTACCCCCCAATGTGCAGCACTTTTGTCGACTGCCGTCGTTTTAAATGTGCTCTAGAAATAAATCCTGACTTGACTAAAGTGCAGTGACCGCAATATATTTAAAGGGACAGTAGGCTAACCACAACAGTAGCCTAACAGCTTACAGTACCCTCACCACACACACACACACGCATGCACGCACACACACACACACACACACACACACACACACACACACACACACACACACACACACACACAAACATGGTTAATACATGTCTTATTTTTTACTGTGTCAACAAAGTCATTTTTGTTTAAACATTGGTGTATTATACATCATTTGAAAGGTATTGACATGATCTACCAGAGTAAATGATCAAATATAGTTTAAAAAGTAAAATGTATTTTAGGGGGTGTCTTTTATAAATCATTTTCTTTGAACAAAACCCTTTACATTCGAAAGTTAAGTTTTCACACTACTGGATGGCAGCCATCTTGCATTTCTGGGTCAAAATGATGTCATAATGTCAAACTGATTTCAGTATTGAAATCCTCATGGTCAACTTATATGAAAAAGTGTCTTCATACATGATTCTAGGTGCTCCGGTTCAAAAGTTAATTTTTCAAGATGGCTGCTGGTGGCCATCTTTGATTTGGCGCTCTAGTAAAAAAGCCCAGCATTTTTAGGAGGGACCTGGGAGCTATTTTTTTTTTATAAAAGGTCTATAGATGTCAAATCAATCATCAAAACATGTTAGCCAGAAAATGGTCACGGAACTGAGGTTCTGGACCCTACTATATTTAGTAGGGTAATAGTAGTAAGTAACAGCAGGGAACTGTTACTTCAAGACAATGTGTGCATAGTTGATAGTTTGGCCTGGGAGAGGCACAATAGCTCACACAGTGTCATACAGTTTACTGAGAGCATCGTCCTCCCCTTTTTAGACAATGTAGTATTAAAACTGATGCCACACTAGAGGTCAGGTGGTCCGCCAAATCCTTCAAAATGATATATTTTTCTATTAGTCAGCAGTTCCTTTAAAAACCAACAGTGAATGTTTATACCAATGACTGTAGGCTTTGATAATAATGATGATAATAATAATAATAATAATAATGCATCAGATTTATATAGCGCTTTTCAGGACACTCAAAGATGCTTTGCAGTGCTGAAAAATGTCAGTGATAATAAAATATAAATGAAAAACGAAAAATAACTGGTGGAAACTTGGGAAAAGCCATTTTGAACAGAAGGGTTTTTAACAGTGATTTGAAAGTCTGTAGGGAGTCTGCATTTCTGATGATGAATGGTAGGGAGTTCCAGAGGGTTGGGGCAGCGGCAGGGAAGGCTCGGTCCCCCAAGGTTCAGTGCTTGGTTCTAGTGATGGGGGTCAGGAGGTTGGAGTCAGTAGAGCGAAGCCGGCAGGTAGGGGAATAGCGGTGAAGGAAGTCAGTAAGATAAGAGGGGGCAAGGTTATTGAGGGTTTTGTAGGTGATGGGGAGGAGTTTGTATTGGATGCAGTATTGGACAGGGAGCCAATGAAGCTGTTTGAGGACAGGGGTGATGTGGCCCCTGGAGGGGGTGCGGGTGAGTAACCGGGCAGCAGAGTTCTGTATGTGTTGCAGTTTTTGAAGCCTGGTAGAGGGAAGACCATAGAGAATGCTACAGTAGTCGAGTCTGAAGGTTATAAAGGCGTGGATGAGTATTTCTGCAATGGAGTGGGTGAGGGAGGTGCAGAGACAGGCAATGTCGTGGAGATGGAAGAATGATGTGCTGGTGATGTTGCTGATATGAGGAAGTGACATTGTGACCGTCAATGTGGAGGGAGAAGTCCTGAGGAGAGGGTAGGCGTGCGGTAACAGTAAGGGGTGGAGCTGCAAGAACTACCTAACATGACAGAAACCTTCTTTGGAAAAAATGTACTTTGATGTTTGAGTTTGGCAAAGGTCCCACCCATTCACTAACATGGAATGAGACATGGATCATTCCAGTTTATGGTATCTACTAACAAGTATTTGCAGCCTAATCCACTATTTCCACATACTCCATCTGCACCACGCAGTACAGCGCCGCCCCCTGTGTAGCATATATGCTCCCATTCCAGTGAATAGCTTCATTTCCACGGCACATGCTGCGCAACTTCTCAGAAGCTTCGCATCCCAGAAGCGTCACGCATTGGAGATACGTGCCAGGTCTATTTTTACAGTGACTGCGTGTCCATAGCATATCAAGCCATGTAGCTCAGATCGCACCAAACCGGGAACAGAACACACACGGCATCCAGTAAATTTCAAAATACAACACAATGCACGTGAAAATCCTGAAGTAATATTGATGTGAACAGCAAAGCAATCTCAAGTTAAACTTGTTTTCTCTCTTTCTCCTTCTGAATGAATTATTGTTTTGGTCTGGCTCACACTTTATCAATTGCTTTTAATCGCATGATTTTGCAGTTCCCACATGAGCTTGCGGCTCCGCTATGTGGCGTGGCACTCCAGAAGTGCATCCAGTAGGCAAGGGTACGCGCTGTCCAACGCTCTGGATCCGCGGCGCTGCGCAGTGCGGCTCATACGGAGTATGTGGAAATTTCGGGTAAGACTTAGATGGCTTTCTGCCTGACAATCTCAATCCACCTTTAATATGCTAAGCAATTTATACAACATATGTAGTAAGGGGTCCCTGCTCTGTCTTTCTTTCAGCTAATGGGTCCTTGGCCTGAAAAACATTGAGAACCCCCGCACTAGAGCACCAAATGTGGATTACTGAAAATATTTCCCAACAAATGCACTATTCCATCCTATCTGGGTAACCTTCATTAAATACTACATTGATCAGCAGTTTTAGGATATATCTGAGCCCTTTAACGCTCACTGTACCTGCATACACATTTTTGTGTTTTTGCATTGATTTTTACACATAATTTTGAATGTGTTTATGCATATGAGCTAATACTTTGAAAGACTTTGTATTTTTTGGTTAATGTTTTAATTTCACTATCAGCTATTATAAAAGATCAATAATGCAGTGTATAATCAAAATCATCACTTTGTTACATTTACACATTTTTGTGGCCATTTACTTTCATTGCCTGCCAGACCAATAAGCCTGGGAGGAAGTAAATCTGAAAAAAAATACCTAAAAATACCACTAGTTGGTGCTGTTGGTCTGTTGGAGCGTGGAACACATGCAAAGCAGTTATTCCCACAATCAGGACTGTAAACATTCTTACATTTCTGTCTCTCTCCCACACACACACACACACACACACACACACACACACACACACACACATTCAAGTACTCAAAATTTTAAGCATCAAAGTTGCAGCAGCAATCACTCAGTATGTGTAGCTTGGGAAGCCTGTCATTTCTTTCCTGTGACCTGGCAAAATGACACGCAGATAACTTAAGCCTTGTTCACATTACACAACTGGCCTACCAATCCCGGAGATCTTTTCAGTGTTCATACCTGGCGATGAGTGTTTCTGTCATTGGGAGTCTTGCCAACTGCGTTACGACCAGTGTGCACACCACAAGATTTCACTACCGAGCCCTCGCCGACAGAGCCCCAGATAACACGGTGACATCATCAAACTACGCTTTGTCATGCGTGACCAAAACTGGATATTATGAAGTTCCCCGGCCCTACTTGTCAACATGGATGTTCGACAGCTTGGAGCTCTGCAGATTGTTTGTGCCCTGCTCTGCGCTGAGAAGAAACAGGAAAAGAAGAGAAGGATTTGGGTAAAGGAATGGAACGCTGTCCGCAGATTACGTGGGTTGTCAACTCTGCACAGAGAGTTGGAGGTGAGTTATATAAATGAAACTTGGTTGCCGCCTATTAGCTTTCAGTGTACTGTCTATGTAGTCTATGCATGTATTCTGACCCAGATTACTTTACCTTTCATAGCTTAATGATCAAATGGGTTTTCGGGAAATGCTATAGATGACAGCGGAGGACTTTGATTTCTTGCTGGGGCTGGTAGAGCCGTACATCCCAGGGAAAGACACCAGATTTAGGCTTGTCATATGCCCTAGAGAACGTCTGTCCTTGATCCTGTGCTATCTGGCTACAGGCGGGTTATTTAAATTGTGTGGAAGTAAAAATAAATTAATTAGATCTGCCTCCAGAGCCTGGGTCCAAACACAATGGTGGACACCGCTATAGTTGCTGTTGCTTGCCAGCTTTTCTTCCTTACATTTATTGTCACAAAAAAAAACAACAACTCACCAAATTTATCGGGTCACACCTCTCCAGTTTTCTAGCATACCAGATATCCAGTCCCAGTCTCAGACGAGGGGGCGACTGGCTCGGAGGGTTATTCACACATGAGGGCAGTCTACCTGCCGACTCACCTCCAAATCAAGGTGGCTCTCAAGATCCTCTGTGACATCAAAATTGCTTGCAAAGACCACACCACAATCATTTGTGGGGCATGCACGCCTTATGGCTGAAGTCCAGTCACTCAGTCACTCACACACACACACACACACACACATACAGTATTTCTGTTCTGCTTTGTTGTAAGAATGTTGTTTTTGTTGATGATGAATAAATATTGTTCTTGTTCAAGGTTAACTTTTAGGTTTGCTTTATCTTCTAGAGCAAAATAAGGTAATAAGCTACTAGAAGGTAAAAACTTTAAAAGGTAATAGGGGTAATAAAAAAATAATGGCCATTTTACATGAACCACAGGTGAGATTCTTTACTAACACAACAATGATGTAAACAAATGGCATTTAATGGGTTAAAATCCTTAAAATGGTGATGAAATTGTTTTTATGATCAAGACTGAGGTTGGAAAAAAGGAAAAAGAAAAAAGAAATGATATATTCACATAATATGTATATTCATATGTGATACACAAATATGTGCGTAAGGTAACACAAAGGGATTCACTTTAAAATCTGACACTGCACAAAAAAAAAAAAAAAATGCATCTGGATCAAATTTGTTGTTAATTATTGACATATACCAGCCTGTGATAAACCCTCCCAAAAAATCCACTTTGCATTTAGTATTTTATTTCTAATTCACTTATTGTGTTTTTTTCTTATAAAAATGACACTGGCATTTTGAAAAAAAAACAACTGGCATTTAATGGGTTAAAATCCTGAAAATGATAGTGCAAATGTTTTTTTATAATCAAGATTAAAGTTGGAATAAAGAAAATTGGAAAAATTTATTCTAATAATATTTAGGGCCTGAGCGACGACTGCAAGTTGTCTGTGGAGGACCCTCTTGAAATCGTGCTGTTTATTATTATTAGAGCCCGAGCACTGACCAAAGGCCGGGCAAAGGCCCTGTTGAAGCTGAAGGAATTATTATTAAGGCCTGAGCACATAGCAGTGCGAGGACCCTATTGAAATGCAAGGATTTTTTATTATTATCAGGGTCTAAGCATCTAGCGGTGCAAGTACCCTATTGAAATGCAAGGATTTATTAGGGCCCAAGCACCGACTGAAGGCCCTGTTGAAAGTGAAGGAATTATTATTAGGGTCCAAGCAACGACTGCAAGTCGTCCATCGGACCCTGTTGAAATTGCAGAGTTTATTATTATTATTATTATTAATATTATTGTTATTATCATCATTATTATTCTTACAAACATGAAATCCCCAATTTGTCAGCCATTTTGTATCCCGTGGTCACTTTTGGCGTTTCACACGTCTTGTGATTCAATGAACTTGTTATAGCACCACCTAGTGGTGAAAGGAAGTGCTTCTTATCAGACACTTACCTTTGGATTAACCTGAAATTTCAATGCTGTGGTCTATATTTGATGTTAACAAACGTGACATATCATTAGTGTCTACGCTTACTGTTGAGGGTTTCATTTTGATGTCTCGCCATTAAACAGGAAATTGCTATAACAATGGCGTAAATGGTCCGATGTCCACCAATCTTCCCATGATTCATATTAGTCCCACCCTGAACACAATTATATGACAATATTCCGTGATAGTCATAGCGCCACCTAGTGGTGACAGGAAGTGCTTCTTATCAGACACTTACCTTTGGATTAACCTGAAATTTCAATGCTGTGGTCTATATTTGATGTACACAAACGTGACGTATTATTAGTGTCTATGCTTACTGTTGAGGGTTTAATTTTGATGTCTCGCCATGAAACAGGAAATTGCTATAACTTTAGCGTAAATGGTCCGATCTCCATCAAACTTAAGATGATTCATATTAGTCATGCCCTGAAAACATTTATATGACCATATTTCCTGATACTCATAGTGCCACCGAGTGGTGACAGGAAGTAGGACTCATCAAACACTTCTCTTTTGATTTATCTTAAAGTTAAATGCTATGGTGTATATTTGATGTATATTAAGCTGTTTATTAGGGCCCAAGCAACAACTGCAAGTAGTCTGGGTAGAACCCGATTGAAATTGCGCTGTGTATTAGGGCCTTAGCGACGACTGCAAGTCATCCAGAGGACCCTATTGAAATTGCGCTGGTTATTATTGTTTATTATTAGGGCCCGAGCACCTAGTGGTATGAGGACCCTATTGAAATGCAAGGATTACAAATCACGTGCTGTAACTACTGACCTAAATCCAACAGGAAGTGCGCTTTTGCCCTTTCAATGTAACATGACGTTTTTCACAAATTCTGTCTCTCAAAAAACATTTGCTCCTACACCGTTCATCCTAGCAGTTTCAAACTTGCACACATTACAGCTCTACCCCTGGTGAACATTACTTGTGAAGGACTTTGTCATTACTGCTAGGTTTGGATTTTAGAAGCGTTCTAAAGTGCAGCACACAGATCCTCATGATGATCTCTGTATGAAAAGATGAGGGCCAACACATCGTAAACTTGTGACTAAGGTCACATTTTTGAGTCCATAGACATAACAGCTATAAATGTCTGCAACAATGGCTTGCAAACCTCAATAATGGAAAAGTAAGAGAAAAATACAGGAAACTTTACTGCTTATTGTTTAGTGTGTGTTTGCTCTACTGGGGAATCAGGAGAAAATAGAAATACTTCTACTGTTAATATTCTCTCTCTCTCTCTCTCTCTCTCTCTCACGTGTCCTGTTACTGCATGTCACTAACTTGGCCAGACTGCATGTCACTAACTCGGACTCTTCTCCAGAGCCTTTGTACTCCACTGTCTTGCAGGTTAACTTCTATCACAGCGGTGCCTGGATAGTGTGACGTGTGAGGTTGTGCTGCTGCTGTGGTGTCAAATGCCTCATGCTGATTCTGTTATCATTAGTCATTAGTCAACTCATCTTGAAGTGCCTGGGCTGTCACCTAACTACATGGTCATTAATTAGCATAACAATGGCTTCACTCTGACAGATACGTGTGTGTGTGTGTGTGTGTGTGTGTGTCATATTTCTACTCTTATTATACACATTTGATTATTGTCACATATGTATACCATTAGATATTAATATATACTTTCAACATATTGTACCACAATAGCCAGAATTGTAATTATAATAGTATTACTTTCATTAATGTTGTTGTAAGCTACTGTCATTACCGTCTGTCCTGCATCTCTTTCTGTCTCCCCTTCTGTCTCATTGGGTCCTAAGAACAGAGGGATGCTGTAAAGCCCTGTGGGGCAAATTGTGATTTGTGATATTGATTGCTTGATTGATTGAATCGATTGAATCTCCAATTTGGTCCCTTTCCCAAATAGAAAAACTCACCAAAATTGGAATATGCGTTTGGTCTGCCGAAAAATTTGATATTTTGGCAGTGTTGTATGTGGATGGGGCCAAATGGAAACATAGTGCCCCCTAGAAAATTTCGTGCCTCGAGCCCCGCCTGTGAGTTTCACCTACATGCATAAAAATGGGTGGGCTAATAGAACATGCCAAGACGCACAAAAAATCCTCTTGGACCGATGCTGTAAACCCAACAGGAAGTCGGACATTTTGATTTGAATTTTTTAAATGTTTAAACGAACTCCTCCTAGGGATTTCGTCCGATCGACTTCACATTTGGTACTGATCATCCTGAGAACATGCTGTTCAAAAGTTATTAAAAGCTTATCTCTATGTCAAGGGGCATGGCCGCTAGGGCATGACAAATTTTGGTGACTTTTCGTTTTCTCGCCATCGAATTTCGAATCGACCTCACGTTTTTTTTGGAGTAGGAAGATGAAAATTGGTACATACTATATGTGTATGTCACCCAGACGCACAAAAAAGTCTCTGCCACCATTGGTGTACTCCAAACAGGAAGTCAGCCATTTTGATGTAAACTTTTCATTTTGGTGGCGATTTTGTGATTTCGACAACTTTGTATTTTGACGAATTCCTCCTACAGATTTTGTCCAATCAACTTCAGATTTGGTACAGATCACCCTAACCATGCTGATCAAAAGTTATTAAAAGCTTTTGTCTATGTCAAGGGGCGTGGCTGCTATGGCGCCGCCCACGCTTCAGGGAGCTCATATCCTCATGAAAATTGATACACAGGTCAAGAATGGCAAGCTCTTGCATATGATAGGGGCGTAGTCCATGGGGGGGACAAAATGTCTCTATAGCGCCCCCTTGAAATTTTGAAAAACCCCTCTCCATAGGGGTTTTTTTGGAGTAGGAAGATGAAAATGTGTACATATGTGTAAGTTGCTCAGACGCACAAAAAGTCTTTGTCACCAATGGTCTACTCCAAACATGTTCATCTACTCAACAGGATTTAAGGAGACTAGATGTGTGGTAATCAGCATCTGTTGGTGGTAAAAGCTACTCAAGCTGAAATAGTGACTGAGAAAACTTTTACTTTGTTTAATATGTGGAAAAAGAATAAAACCAAAGTGAGGAGCAATCATGGGTCTGTTTTTCAATTTCATTTTCACCCACTTATTAAAAATACTGGACAACATTTAATGACTTTCTCAAAGGCTAATATGAAAAGAAAGTGATGTTACATTTTAAGGGACAGTTTTGGCATTTTGTCAAATAATCCCTATAGTCATATGAGTAGGTACATTACCTTTAATTGTCTGCCTGCTGTTTTGAGATCGGCGGGACAGAGCTGCCTGTCAAGACTCTGCACTTGGTAACATTATTGGCACTAAGTTATGTTTACTGATGAGAAATATAAAGAATTTATTGAGCTGATGCAGCCACTCTCTTCCTTTAACAGAGATACCTGCCATGTAAATTGTTTGGTTAAAACATTCATTTTGGTTGTGTTGTACGCCTGAGACCCTTTAAGGGGTTAATTGTGGGTGCGTACGTAGGCTATTCTTGTTTTCACGGTGACGTCTCATTGTATTCAGACTTCTTGTAGGAGCACACAAGCCCACTGGTAAGCAGAACAACTGCTAGCTGCAAATAGCCTGCTAACGACGGTTGCATTATAAATAAATGGTTGTGTGTTGACGTTCACCAGGCTATCCCGGCGTGCTTTAGGTAACTTATAATTTGTGGTTTATAAGCGTTATAAGCGTTCAGCCACTAATGTGTGTGTAGCACATTTGTCTCGGCTAGCACTCGGCTAACTCCCGGGAGCATTCTCGGTGATCGATGTTAGCCGAGACATGCGGGTGGTTGAACACTCGGTGAGCTAATGTGGACGATGGCGTGGTGAACGGCGACTTTGACTCCGTGGTCTGTTGTAGAGCATTGTGTTGTCGTGTCTTGTAACATATCGGCGGCGAGTGCACTAGGTAAACACAGACCGTGGGTCTGTTCGAAACCGCATACTTACCTACTACTCATACTAACTCTCTGAGTATGTAGTGTGTTTACACTGCACAGTATGCGATTTTGAGTATGCGAGAAGTTCCCGGATGCATACTAGATTCGCCAGAAATGTTGAGTATACATCATGACCCTACTACTCACACTCAAATTACCCAAGATGCAACGTAACGTGACGTCATCGATCACTTCCTTGCCGCGAACAGGACAAAAGAGAAAGAAGTTGGCCAGAAAATGGACACGCCATCATTCTGTACCGAAGACGGCGGGCCGATCATCTCAGAGCGGACAAGACTCTCCAGTGAGGCATTCTGAACGGTCAAATTCCGTTAACGGGACGAGATCGGTCAAAACGGCAGTTTCAAGCTAGCTACATCAAGGGTCGGTTCGCCTCCCGTTTTCAAAATAAAAGCACAAATTTTATCGTTATGGTTTTCTGTATAAAGAAGGGCATCGGGTATTTTATTTTGTGAAATAACCGGAAGTGCGTTGCTCACTACGGCTAGCTTGAGTAGCACCGAAATCGTCCGAACAAAATTGTAAATAGCTGGTATTTGGTCAGATTTTCAACACGTTGTGGATCTAAACGGCTACTTTCTCGCCTAAAAATGTTTCGAATGTTGCTTAAGTTATATATTTACAGAGTTTAGAGCTTAAGTGAAATCAGCTTCAGGCCGGCTGATTTCGACTCGGACAGGAGCGAAATGCATTGTGGGTTATCATTTAGTATGCTATAGTGTAAACGGTCTGCATACTGTCTGTTGATTAAGTATGTAGTATGTAGTATGGCAGTATGCAGTATGGCAGTATGTAGTATGCAGTTTCGAACACAGCCCGTGTCTTGACATGTCCGCGCTTAGAGACTGCTTCGCGCATGCTCCCAGCGCTGGGCTTTCTGGGAGATGTAGTCAATGTGGTTGCTTTCGGTCTTCTGTCTTGTGTTTGACATTGTTTAATATGTAAATAATATGTAGGTAGATTCATGTCATATGTATGTCAACAGTCTTGTTTAGAATGATAGCTGATGGAGAAATAATTAACCAGCTTAAAGACTTATGTTCTATTTATTGTGTGGAAAGTGGAAACAGCTGTTCAGTAATCACAGTTTTACATTTGACATGACATGTAACATTTGCATCGGTTTCTTATTGTTTCAGATTTATGACCTGTGGTCATTTTGTTATCTAAATAAAGAAGACAAAAAGAAAACACGAGTTATAACTTTGTGTGCTGCCTGTCGAGCCTTTTCAGAGGGCTAAAATTTAAAAAGATCCGAACACTGCTCAGCGCACAAAATGGAGGTGAATGGTACAGCCCCCTCTCTCCCTCAAAACTAATCAAATACACCATCAAATGACTCCAAAACGCTCTAGTAGAAAATACATGGCTTCCACATTCCCCACGCTATGAAATAATAATGTATAATTAAGTAACATTACGACACATGAAGCAAATACTCGGAACTACTTTCTTGAGTAAACCACTGAGTGGAGTGACACAGTGCACAGCTGAGACATGGAACAGAGTGACGTTTCACGTAGTACCAACCAAAAATACGTTTGTTTGCTTCAACCATTTTTTACCGGAGGACTACAGTGAAAGGATGGAGCGCAGAAGCTCAGGAATGGTTCAAACACTTTTCAACCCAAGCATGGTAAATAATGCTAAAATGCAAATGTTGTTGTGGTTATGTTATGGATAAGTGCTTGCCCAGAGCATATAGTGAAGTGACTGGCATTACTTCTCATTGTTGGGAATAAACAGACTGCTAGGGAACATTTTATGTTGTTGTTCCCTCAGGAGTTGTGGTGATTTATGAGTGTGGAGTTAGCATGATCTCCCTATGTTCCGGTGATTATTTTGAGGCGTACTCTCGTCCCATCCCACCATCAATATACCGTATATCCGCAATTTAAAACCAGGCCCCTATTAGAAGCCGACATCTTTTAGTAACCAGGTCTAAAAAAATTAAATAAATAAACGAAATTTGACGTTTTGGCATTTATAGAGCGCTAGACCTGGATTACACACACATACACAGAGACCCACATCCACACACACATAAAGCTTCATCCAGACACATGTGCAGTTGTGCACTCTCAGCTGATTGTAAACAGATAAGATGGCGACAAGACTGAATTAAGTGTTAATTTACAGCTAGAAGTTTTGAAATATTCCGAACAAATGTCGGGGGAATACGCCCCGAGTCATATGACACCTTGTTTGCAGAGGACAGCAACAAGACCTTCACAAAAGGAGGGAACATGAGAGCAGCTGACAAACGCAAGGTAACGGCTTACCGGCAACAGAGAAGTCCGACTCCAGGTCCAGTAATTTCCTCTTTCGTTGGTGTCATGACTGTCCAGTAGTACCTGGACAACAGAGCCATGGCAGCACACAGGTATGTGGCGTGTCAGAGGAGAAACGAGCCGTTCACATTTCTGTCATTGTGGCAGTTAACGGCCCACAAACCTCACCGCACTTTAGGGACTGTTCTTTACTTATGTTAATCACTTATTGCTGCTGTTTTTGAAGTATGAATAAGTCAGTAAGTAATTTATTCCTTTGAAATATCAAAGGAGCCGAGGGATGGTTCGCCCAGGGCGTAAAACTAGCCTGGACCGCCTCTGGCACTGATATTTTTACCGTAACCATCTTTATCTATGGAAGCCCGTTTTTGCCAGTAATGGGAAAAAAAAATCGCCATTCCTAATCAATATTGTGAGATAAAAAGTCACAATTATGAATGTAGCCTAGTTTTAAAATTAATTTGTGGCATGTTGTCTTGTAAGGTGTGTGGCATCACGGTGGCTGCAGATGGGACAGAGGATGAGATGATTCACTGTTTCAAGGCAGGACAACTAGTACACTGTACTGTAGTAAATAGTAAATACTGGTGATTTACAAAAACACCAAAACTATTTTTACTGTTAAAGTAAAATAGGAAATGAAAAGAAAATATACATTTTTACTGTAAAAAAAAAAAAAAAAAAAAGTTTACATAAATATTTCTAATGTTTAAATAAGAAAAAAATACAGTATTTGTATTTTCAAATTTGGCTGAGATTTTGTCTTTTTTTTTCTTTTATTGAAAGCCTCCTTCAAATAGTAGCCTGCCCCTATTTGTACCCTGCTCCCAAACTACTTTTTTGTTAATAGCAGCCCCGGCTACTATTTGAGAAAATACGGTACGTATGTAACATACAGTCACTGGCCACTTTGTGTACACCTGTGTAATCTAATGCAATCCAGTAGAACAACTATACCATGATTTTTTCCCTGAAGCTTATAAATTTTCGGTTATTGTTGACATCGTCTAGAAAGTGATGATTCTACTTTGTTTATTATTGAGATCATAGTGAATGGTGGTGGTGTACTGGGGTGGCCTAATTTTCTCTAATTGAGGGGGACAAAATATTAGGAACACTTTTAAATATATTGCACTCCAGTCCACCAATACCACCCACTACGACCTCATTAATAAAGTAGAATGACCTTTCTGACAAATGATGAAAATGTGAAAATGGCCGCTATGACGCCGCCCTTGCCACTAAATACGTTTGACTTTTTGATGGCTTCAGCGACCTCATATCCTCATGAAATTGATACACAGCTCAAGAATGGCGAGCTCTTACATCTGATAGGGGCGTCGCCCATGGGGGGGACAAAATGGCTCTATAGCGCCCCCTTGCAATTTTCAAATAACCCTTCCCATAGGAGTTTTTTTGGAGTAGGAAAATGAAAAGTCACACCACATCAGGATTTACTTACTCTGACTTTTCACATAACCACTTCAGTGATGCATGCTGCTGGCCCCCTGCAATGGCGCAGGAGAGCGAGGGCCCAATCACAGCTGCTTGCAGCTTTAATTATTATTAGGGCCCGAGCGACGGTGAAGTCGTCCGTGAGAACCCTATTATAATCTCGCTGTTTATTATTATTTTTCTTATTTATTATTTGGGCCCGAGCATCTAACGGTGCGAGGACCCTATTGAAATGCAAGGATTTTTTATTATTATTATTATTAGGGCCCGAGCACCTAGCAGTGCGAGGACCCTATTGAAATGCAAGGATTTATTATTATTATTATTATTATTATTATTATTCCTCCAAATGGATTGCCTTTTTGGGAGGCTTAACATACCCGAAAACTCATGAAACTTTGCACACATCTCAGAACTGGTGAAAAATTTGATATTTTAAGGGTCTCATGCGCGGGTTCCAAAAAGTGACTCAGTAGCGCCCCCTACAAAAGTTTGAGGAAACAGCCCCTGAAGCTAGTTTAACCTGTATGAAACTTGGCAGGCTCATGTAATGCTTAGAGACGTACAAAAAAGCCTCTTGGAGGCATGCTCTAAACCCAACAGGAAGTCGGCCATTTTGAATTTACTGTGCAATTTTGATACATTTTTGGCCATTTCTAGGGGTCATAAATGAACGAACTTGTCCTAGAGATTTCATCCGATCGACTTTAAACCTTCCATCCCAAGACCTTGAAGATGAAAAGTTATCAAAAGCTTGAGTTTTCGTCAATGCGTCTGATGACAGTCCCGCCCTGAACACATCTACGTGTCAATAATTAGAGATAAACATAGTGCCCCCTACTGGCAACGGGAAATGTCATGTTTTAGACTTTCATATACATCTCCCACAGACTTCACCAGATCCACTTCAAACTTGGTGAAAAAAGTCATAAGACGTTGATGACGCCTTATTGTGGAAACTGTGAGTTTTCATCGAAGGGCGTGGCCACAGCCTGGCGGTGAACTTTGATGTTTCGCCGTGATGATAAACATTGCTGTAACTTGACTCCACATGGGAATATCTATCTAAAACTTCACACATATGATGACAGTCCAGCCCTGAACACATCTACAGAGGAATTTTGAATCACCACCATAGCGCTACCTTCTGGCAACAGAAAGCTACTTTATACATTCTTTGATGTCCCGCTTTTAGCAGGTTAATTAGACCCACCTCAAACTTGCTGGTCTAAGTCCTTAGACCTTGATGATACTACTAAAATGAAGCTTTTGAGTTTTCATCAAACGCTGTCACTGTGGCGCCGCCTTGTACGCCATCAAAAATGATGTTGCTTTGAAGGGACAAGGGATGCTTGAAAACTCACCAAACGTGGCATACACATCACAGGTCACAAGTCCTGTTGTCTGATGTGATTTTTGTGCTTTGATGCACCAATTTTAATTTAACGAACTTGTCCTACAGATTTAATCAGAATTGCTCCAAACTTGGTTTATGTGAGCCTGACTACGTTGTGACCAAAAGTTATTACAGGATCAGCCAAATGTTGAATGGCGTGCCCACTGCGGAGTGTTGAATTTTGAGGTCTCGCCATGAAACAGGAAATTGCTGTCACTTTGGAGTAAATGGTCCGATGTCCACCAAACTTCACATGATTCATATTGGTCTCACCCTGAACACATTTAAACAACAATATACAGTGATAGCCATAGCGCCACCTAGTGGTGAAAGCAAGTAGTTCTTATCAGACACTTATCTTTGGATTAACCTGAAATTTCAATGTTGTGGTCTATATTTCATGTACACAAACATGACATATCATTAGTGTATACGCGTGCTGCAGAGGGTTTAATTTTGATGTCTCGCCATGAAACAGGAAATTGCTCTAACTTTGGAGTAAATGGTCCAATGTCCACCAAACTTCACATGATTCATATTAGTCCCAGCCTGAACACATTTATATAACAATATACAGCAATAGTCATTGCACCACTTAGTGGCGAAAGTAAGTACTTTTTATCAGACACTTACCTTTGGATTAACCTGAAATTTCAATGCTGTGGTCTATAATTGATGTACACAAACATGATATAACATGAGTGTCTATGTGTGCTGCAGAGGGTTTAATTTTGATGTCCATGAAACAGGAAATTGCCCTAACTTTAGAGTAAATGATCCGATGTCCACCAAACTTCAGATGAATCATATTAGTCCTGCCCTGAAAACATTTATATGACCATATTTGCTGATACTCATAGTGCCACCGAGTGGCGACAGGATGTAGGTCTCATTAAACACTTATCTTTTGATTTATCTGAAAGTTTAATGGTTTGGTGTATATTTGATGTATAAAAACATGTTGTATAATTAATGTGCTCTCCAACTCCCTCTAGTGGAAAGAGGAAGTGATACAAAATGTGAAATATGTGTATCAAGGATATGCCAAGTCACTCCTGCGATGTCTAACTTTGACAGAAATTAACTGATGTGTCAGAAGGCGTCATGCCAGCCCCCTTGAGTTGCGTGAAGGTGCGAGGGCCCGTTCATCGCTGCTCGCAGCTTTAATTATGATTATTATTATTCTTACGAACCTTTAATCTCCAATTTGCTCCCTTTCCCAAATTCAAAAACTCACCAAATTTGGCACACGCATTCGGGCTGGCGAAGAATTTGATATTTCGGCAGTGTTCGCCAAATGGCGAGATAACGCCCCTAGACAATTTCGTGCCTTGAGCCCCGTCTGTAAGTTTCACCTACACGTATGAAAATTGGTGGGCTCATAGAACATGCCAAGACACACAAAAAAATCCTCTCGGACCCATGCCGTAAACCCAACAGGAAGTTGGACATTTTGATTTGAATTTTAGACATGTTTGAACGAACTCCTCCTAGGGATTTCGTCCGATCGACTTCAAATTTGGTACAGATCATCCTGAGAACATGCTGATCAAAAGTTATTAAAAGCTTTTCTCTATGTCAAGGGGCGTGGCCGCTAGGGCTAAATTTTGGTGACTTTTTGATTTCTTGCCATAGAATTTCAAATGGCTCTCCCACCCACATACTTGATCTCAGCAGCTTCAAACTTGCTGAACATGATGATGGCTCCGCCCCGAACGGCCAGATATGTTAATATCCCACCTTACTCATAGCGCCCCCCGGTGGTGACAGGAAGTGACCAGTTTTTACTTTAACATGTACTAATGACACAAACTTGACCGCATCAACTTCATTTCACTTCTAATGCATGCAGAACAAGTTGGTGAAGCTACCTTATGAACGCTGTGAAGCTACGTCCAATGGTGTCCATGTGGCAGTGTGGCGACTATCAATCATTTTTTTTCCCCGGTAAAGGGTTTTTTTTGGGGAGTTTTTCCTTATCCACTGTGAGGGTCTAAAGGATAGAGGGATGTCGTATGCTGTAAAGCCCTGTGAGGCAAATTGTATTTGTGATATTGGGCTTTATAAAAAAAATTGATTGATTGATTGAATCCCTCGCTACTAAATAAGTTTGGCAATTTGATGGCTTCAGCGACCTCATCTCCTCATGAAAATTGATACACAGATCAAGAATGGTGATCTCTTACATCTGATAGGGGTGTCAACCATGGGGGGGACAAAATGCCTCTATAGCGCCCCCTTGAAATTTTCACAAAACCCTCCCAATAGGGGTTTTTTTTTGGAGTACGAAAATGAAAATTGGTACATATGTTTATGACACCCAGACGCACAAAAAAGTCTCTGGCACCAATGGTCTACTCCAAACAGGAAGTCGGCCATTTTGATTTAAACTTTTCATTTTGGTGGCGATTTTGTGATTTCGACACCTTGTATTTTGACGAACTCCTAAAGATTTTGTCCAATCAACTTCCGATTTGGTACAGATCACCCTGAGACCATGCTGATCAAAAGTTATTAAAACCGATTCTCTATGTCAAGGGGCGTGGCTGCTATGGTGCCATCGTCGCCATGAAATACATTTGGCTTTTTGATGGCTTCAGTGGCATCATCTCGTTATGAAAATTGATACACAGGTCAAGAATAGCAAGCTCTTGCATCTGATAGGGGCGTCGCCCATGGGGGGGACAAAATGCCTCAATAGCACCCACTTGAAATTTTCAAAACCCCTCCCCATAGGGTTTTTTTTGGAGTAGGGAGGTGAAAATGTGTACATATATGTAAGATGACAAGACGCACAAAAAAGCCACCAATGCTCCACTCCAAATAGGAAGTTGGCCATTTTGATTTTGACTTGTCATTTTGGCGTGATTTCCACATGTTGTATTTTAACAACCTTGTCCTAGGGATTTCATCCAATTGACTTCAATTTTTTTTTACAGATCATCCAGAGACCATGCTTATCAAAAGTTGTGCTCTGCATGTCTGCCATTTTTGATCCATCGCTATGCATATTCAAGCAGCTCTCTCTCCCACATAATTCATCCAAACTGCTTCAAATTTTCCGTACATGATAAGAGCCCAGCCCTCAACACCTCCATATGCTCGTAGGCAATCTCGCTTATGGTGCTCCCTTGTGGAAACAGGAAATGCCATCTTTTACACTGACAAACACCAACTACATTTTGTGGCCACATGACAATCAAGTGGATGAATCTCCACAGTGACACGTGTCCTGTCATGTTGCAGGCTGCCGCCGCAACGTTGACGACTTTCATCCTTCACACATTGTCCGATTTGCTTGAAATTGACATGTGTGATGGGGGTCCACCCCTGAACGCACCTGGCCACATCTGGTTACATTTGTAGCGCCACCTGGTGGATGAACAAAACATTGCTTTTTTTTCGCTCCTGCCAGGTTTTTTCTCCCTTCTTGCTTTGCGCCATAGCCCCCACGTGCCTTAGGCTCCCACGGTTGCATGGGGGAGCGAGGGCCCCATAAAAGCTGCTTGCAGCTTTAATTATTATTATTATTCTTACGAACATTTAATCCCCAATTTGGCCCCTTTCCCAAATTCAAAAACTCACCCAATTTGGCACACACGTTTGGTCTGGCGAAAAATCTTTATAATCTATTGTCGTTCTCAATTTCCACCACTAGGTGGAGCTATATCAAAAGTGCGTTTTGGGTCATAATTCCCATATACTTTGTGGCACATTCAAAAACCTATTATCCATGCGTTCAGTGAATTGTGCTGAATCTTGTCATATAGGCCATGCCCATTTCCGCCTACCGGTGTGTTTTTTTCTGCAAATTCGCAAAATGATGCAAACCTACTTTATCGAACTCCTCCTAGGCAATTTCACTGATTTCCACGAAACTTTGCACACAGCATCTGTGGACCCTTCTGACAAAAAGTTATTAAAAGAATTTTGATATCCCAAAGAATACTGAAGTTATTAAATAGCAGCCTCCTGCAGATTTGGTACAAAACAGTGTGAAAAAAGTGTTGCATATCTCCACATTGGTGTGTCCGAATGACATGAAACTCAGTTTACTACTTCCCCATGAGCCCCTGAGGCTCTGTGCAAAATGTCAGGTGATGACCACCAGGTGGCGCTCTTTAAATTGAAGTAATTTATATCTTCACATTGGTTGCTCGGATTAACACGAAACTTAGAACAATTATTGTCAATGCCCTCCTGAGGATATCTGATGAAGGAGTTACCGATCTGCCACTAGCTGGCGCTGTGGTGGCAGTCTAATTTAATATTTGGCACTGTGCCAACACAATAACACTTATGGAAATGAAACTGATAGGGGTGGTAAAGACTGGTCACTGTAACTGACACACCAAAAATGACCAGCAGGTGGCACTATTTTCAATGCAAAAGTGTTTTTGGCCCACAACTCCCACATAACATGTCGCACATTTTGAAACTTTATATCTCAGTATTCCCTGAATTCAGTTGGATTGTGTGATGTAAGGCACGCCCACTTTTGCATTAAATTTCCATTTGCAAAATTGCAAACAATGAAAAACCTACTATTTCGAACTCCTCCTAGGCGATTTGACTGATTTGCACCAAACTTTGCATGAATGATCTGTGGACCCTCCTGACAAAAAGCAAAAAAACGCCCAAAATATAAAACAACACATTTTTGCACATTGTTTTCAAAACAGACAGTCTTTCATATCTTAACCAAATACAGTCGGATTGCCACAACACTTTCCTTAAACTTTGTATGACAAGACCAGCCACTTCACCTTTGCGCACCCATACAACTGAGGCCTAATTATGCATGCCTGACAGGGCCGTAGTCACATGTGTGTCCCCTCAATGCCTGATAAGACCCCCCAATATATAACTGAAACTGAAAAACAACAACAAACTTTGTTTACTACAAACAAAGTTGCAAATATTATCTTGGAGGACATCATTGCACTTGGTTGACTATTTTTCTATTATCTTAAATGTAGATAAAACGCATTTTTGACTTGTGAATGAGTCAATGGAATTTCTTGCTATAATGAAAAAATACTGGCAGTCATTTTCCGCCAGGCACAAACTACATGTTTTGGACAGCTATGAAGTGACAGAATGTCCCACCATCATGGTTCTTATATTGCCAGATACCAGAGAGTCTCCCCTCTTCGTATATGGCAGAATATGTCTTTTTCCAACTTCCAATGGTGAGATACATGTAAAAATGTAAGAATTTAGTCACACGTATTTGTTTTTTTCATTGATATGAAAATTAATATAAAATACAGGCACATAGTAGGACATAAAATCATGACAAATCTGGTTAGCCCAGATTGTCCTGAAAAAAACAAAAAACAAACAAGATATAGCATGTGTATGTAGCCTTTATAATGACTGTGATATGAGCTTAAAAGTAAAGGCACTAAAAATACCCCAAAAACACCTAGGGCCCATATTAACAGGCCGGGCGTGCGCCGTGGGTGCTCATCGGAGAGTTAGACCTCCGTGTTTGAGACAGGAGCGGGAGGCAGGAGGTCCGACGCTTCCAGAGAGAGGAGAGGGAGACATAAAACAAAATAAGATAAAACAGGAAAAACCTGTCTCACTTTTTTTTTTTTTTTTTTTCAGCATTTAAAAAGGCGGAGGCAGGTGGCTGGAGGTCCAAGACTTCCAGCGTGAGGAGAGGTAGAAACAAACAGCCAATGTGTGTCTGTGTGTGTTATGTTCAGGTGTTGTCACATAAATAACAGTGCCCAAGCATTAAACAGGACAGACAATAGGATTTTATTTATTTTTACACTACATTTTTACTGAAAGCTGACCGGATCCGACCCCAGCCCGAATACAATTTATATATTGCTATAACAAGTCGGGCCGGGTTTGGTCAAAAATGTAGCTCTACATTCTGAATTTCTGTCTTTGACAGATATTATTTTGTAATATAACTGAATTTTCTATCCATACATATAAATTTTAAATATATTAAAATTTGAGTAAACTGCGAGTATCATTTAAGTAGGCTATGTTGTGGCTGGCCAAGTATCCTCTTTTTTGGAAATCAAAATATGGTCACCCTAGGTAACGGCCCACAAACCTCACTGCACTTTAGGGATTGTTCTTTACTTATGGAGGGACTGTTCTTTGCTTCAGGGGAGGAGGGTGGCTGGTTGATTTTGATTTTGATTTTATTTTTTTATTTTGATCCCCCCTATGTTAATCACTTATTGATGCTGTTTTGTAAGTATAAGTCAATAAGTAATTTATTCCTTTGAAATATCAGTGGTGTATTATAGAAAAGTGATTTATCTTTTTATAAATGACAAAAGACATATCTGCCTCATTCTTGCAGTGGTATCGTGATATTACTCAGAACACCATGAGACTTTGCGCCGAGGGATGGTTCGTCCAGGGCATAAAACTAGCCTGGACCGCCTCTGGCACTGATATTTTTACCATATCATCTTTACCTGTGGAAGCCCATTTTCGCCAGTAATGGGGAAAAAAATCGCCATTCCTGATCAAAATTGTGAGATAAAAAGTCACAATTATGAATGTAGCCTAGTTTTAAAATTAATTTGTGGCGTGTTGTCTTGTAAGGTGTGTGCATCACGGTGGCTGAAGATGGGACAGAGGATGAGATGTTTCACTGTATCAAGGCAGGAAAACTAGTACACTGTGCTGTAGTAAATAGTAAATATTGGTGATTTACAAAAACACCAAAAACTATTTTTACTGTTAAAGTTTGTTGCTGTAAATAATACAGTACTTTATTTGTAATACTATATAGAAAATGTACATTTTTACTGTAAAGAAAAGTTTACATAAATATTTCTGATGTTTAAATAAAAAATATACAGTGTTTGTATTTTCAAAGTTGGCTGAGATTTTTTTTTTCTTTTATTGAAAGCCTCCTTCAAATAGTAGCCTGCCCCTATTTGTAGCCTGCTCCCAAACTAAATTTTTGTTAATAGTAGCCCCGACTACTATTTGAGGAAATACGGTACGTATGTAACATACAGTCATTGGCCACTTTGTGTACACCTGTGTAATCTAATGCAATCCAGTAGAACGACTATACCATGATTTTTTCCCTGAAGCTTATACATTTTCGGTTATTGTTGACATAGTCTAGAAAGTGGTGATTCTGCTTTGTTTATTATTGAGGTCATAGTGAATGGTGGTGGTGTACTGGGGTGGCCTCCTAATTTTCTCTAATTGAGGGGGACAAAATATTAGGAACACTTTTCGATATACTGCACTCCAGTACACCAACACTACCCACGACGACCTCAATAATAAATTAATCACCTTTGTGACAAACTGCTCTTTACTTATGAAGGGACTTGTCAGGGGAGGAGGGTGGCTGGTTGATTTTTATTTTATTTTGATCCCCCCTATGTTAATCACTTATAGATGCTGTTTTTGAAGTATGAATAAGTCAATAAGTAATTTATTCCATTGAAATATCAGAGCGCCGAGGGATGGTTCGCCCAGGGTGTAAAACTAGCCAGGACCGCCTCTGATAATTATGAATGTAGCCTAATTTTAAAATTAATTTGTGGCATGTTGTCTTGGAAGGTGTGTGGCCACAGTGGCTGCAGAGGACAGAGGATGAGATGATTCACTGTTTCAAGGCAGGGACAAAATATTAGGAACACTTTTAAATATATTGCACTCCAGTACACCAATACCACCTGCTACAACCTCAGTAATAAAGTACAATAATCACCTTTGTGACAAAAGCTGAAAATGTAAAAGCTTTGTTACCGTAGAATGTGTGGCAGAGCTGCCACCCTCGCCACCAAATACGTTTGACTTTTTGATGGCTTCAGCGACCTCATATCCTAATGAAATTGATACACAAGTCAAGAATGGTGAGCTCTTACATCTAACTCAAACTCAAACTTTATTTATTTATATAGCACTTTTCATACATACAAGTGTAACACAAAGTGCTTTGATAGGGGTGTCGCCCATGGGGGGACAAAATGCCTCTATAGTGCCCTCTTGAAATTTTCAAAAAACCCTTCCCATAGGGTTTTTTTTGGAGCAGGAAGATAAAACATCACACCACGTCAGGGTTAACTTACTAGTTTTCACATAACCGCTTCAGTGATGCGTGCTGCTGGCCCCCCGCGGTGGCGCAGGAGAGCGAGGGCCCGATCACAGCTGCTTGCAGCTTTAATTATTATTAGGGCCCATGCGACGACAAAGTCATCCGTGAGGACCCTTTTGTAATCGCGCTGTTTTTTATTAGGGCCCGAGTACCTAGTGGTGCAAGAATTTTCTATTAGGGCCCGAGCGATGACAAAGTCGTGTGTGGGGACCCTATTGTAATCCCACTGTTTATTATTAGGGTCCGAGTGACGACGAAGTCGTCTGTAGGACCCTATTGTAATCGCGTTGTTCATTATTATTATCATTTATTATTAGGGCCCGAGCGACGACCAAGTGGTCCGCGGAGGACCCTATTGAAATCGTGCTGTTTATTATTAATTTCAGGGCTCAGGCGACGATGAAGTCGTCCGTAGGACCCTGTTGAAATCGTGATGGTTATTAGGGCCCGAGCGACGACGAAGTTGTCCGCGGAGGACCCTAATGAAATCGCATTGTTTATTAGGGCCCGAGCGACAACGAAGTTGTCGGAGGACCCCATTGAAATCCCACTGTTCATTATTAAGGCCTGAGCGATGACAGAGTCGTCCGCGAAGGAACCTACTGAAATCGTTGTTTATCATTGTTTGTTATTATTACGAGCTCTGACCAAAGGCCGGCGAAGGCCCTGTTGAAACTGCTCCATTTATTATTAGGGCCCGAGCACCTAGCGGTGCGAGTCGTCCGTGAGGACCCTATTGTAATCACGCTGTTTATTATTATTTATTATTAGGGCCAGAGCGAAGAAGAAGTCGTCCATGAGGACCCTATTGTAATCGCGCTGTTTATTATTATTAACTACTTCCTGTTTAGTGGCAAGGCCCCTAACTTTGATGTCATCCCAAGCTTTTGATAGCTTTTCATCTTTTCAAGAACTTTTCAAGGTCTTGGGATGGGACAGACCAAGGTTTGAATTCGATCGGATGAAATCTCTAGGACCAGTTCGTTCATTTATGACCCCTGGAAATGGCTTTTTTGTACGTCTGGGAGGGTTACATAAGCCTGCCAAGTTTCATCCATGTAGGTTAAACTAGCTTCAGGGGCTGTTTCCTCAAACATTTGTGGGGGGTGCTCCTGAGCCAATTTTTGGAACCCACGCACGAGACCCTTAAAATATCAAATTTTTTACCAGTTCTGAGATGTGTGCAAAGTTTCATGAGTTTTCGGGTATGTTAAGCCTCCCAAAAAGGCAATTCATTTGGAGGCATAATAATAATAATAATAATAATAACAATAATAATAATAATAAATCCTTGCATTTCAATAGGGTCCTCGCAATGCTAGGTGCTCGAGCCCTCATAATAATAAAAAATCCTTGCATTTAAATAGGGTCCTCGCACCGCTAGGTGCTCGGGCCCTAATAATAATAATAATGATAATAATAACAATAATAATAATAATAATAATAATAAACAGCATGATTACAATAAGGTCCTCACGGATGACTTTGTCATCGCTCGGGCCCTAATAATAATAATAATAACAATAATAACTGAACAGTAAATATCAATATTACGCAGGCTACTTAACATGAAAATAAATTGGGCATTCTCTCATCTGTGAAATGGAAAACATTAATGGCAGCAGCTTCACATTCCTGAAGAGAAGAATACAATATATAGGCTACTTTAACATGAAAATAAATTAGTGCACTGTCTCTTAGCAGCATAATAAAATAAATAAAATAAATTCTGAAAAGAAAATTAAATAAGGTTAAGGTAATTAATTGTGCACTGTCTCATCTGTCACATGTGGAATATTAGCAGCATTTATAATCCCTGGGAAATGTGACAGTATTACAATATCATTAGTAGACCAGGACTGGACTATCGTAGCTCTAGTTAACCAAAAATATAGGCTGCCTGAAAACAACAAAAAACATCCCTGAGAAAGATATATGTGCCCACCTGCCTAAAACAGAACAAAAAACACATCCCTGGTGCTCCTCATAGCATAGATACTGTAGATCTATTTTTGTTCAAGAATATCACCACATCAACATGGTCAGGAGTAAGTCGTGTGCGCAGCCTCTTTACAGTGAGGCCAGCTGTTGAGAATACATGCTCAGCTGGGACTGACGTGTCTGGTATGGCCAAGTACTTTTGTGCCAGGTTTGCCAGCCTCGGAAACCTTCCTTCATTGGCTTTCCACTATGCTGTGGGACTAGAATCAAGGAGTGGTGGCAGATCCTTCAGAAAGCTGTCCATTTCTTCAATAACAATAATTTAATTAATGGACCTAGCTTACCTTCATCCTTTCACTCAGTGAAGTGCGCACTCTGGATTTGAATTCCCTCACTTTGCTGGTGTCTCCCTACTCCCTACTACACGCCCAGTGAGTCCCCATGTTTCCACAGACTCATTCAACTTGTTAGCTAAATTGTCAGCCATATGTCTCACTGCCATGCTCTCTGTGAGTAGGACTGCTGACATTACCCGTCAATCCTTTTCAATGCAGTTGCATTTAACTGTGATGTAGCTTTCTGTATTTAAGGAAGTCCAACAGTCGGTTGTGAGGGCCACATTTGCGGTTGCAAGTTGTGTTTTCAACTCAGCCTTCTTCCTCACGTAGCTTGCTTCCAAGCGGATAGTTATGGTCGTTCTAGAGGGGATATTATACCCTGGCTCAATGTACTTTATCACTTTCTGAAATCCCTGTCCGTCAACGACGTTTATTGGCAGCATGTCTGTTGTAACCATGTTACATATTCTCTGAGTAATGCCCTCCGCTTTCCCAGTGTCACATACCGTCCGTCCCAACACTGTGGTGATTGTAGGCTGTGAAGCCGATCCACTCGCTCCATGCAGCACGACTGAATGTGTCGTATTCAGGTGGCAATTCAACGAAGTTGTGGAGTTGTTGTACTTTAAAATACTACTACATATTGTGCATTTGGTGTCTTTGTCATCATTAACCAACTTAAAATGGCTCCACACTGCAGTCTGTCTTGTCCACTTCATCTTCCCGCTTCGTGTTTATGTTGTTCTCGTCAGAGCCCTGCTTCTCGTGTGTTCGCCTCACACAGACTGGCGGGGAATTACAGATTTAAAAACGCAATTAATTGCAATTAATTTATTTTAATCTTGTAATTTCTTATCGACAATTAATCAATAATCAATTAATTGTTTGCATCGCTAATTTTCAATAATTATTTTGATGACTTTACAAAAACTATTATGGTCTCTAATAAGAAACACTACACTTATGGGAACTGTGCCATCATCAATTACTGATCGACCACACTAGAAAACATCATGAATAGTTCAGGTGGGCAGGACAAAAGTGACAAAGCAGTTCCAAGGAGTTATTAATAACTTACAGAAACAATTTGCGAGATAGTCCCCCTTCACCTTCCTGCCCCTCTCCCCGTCTCTCTCTAAACACACACAAACACACACAGATGCACTCCATGGAGAGTGCTGTGAAGCTCATCTCAGTACTGACAGTTATGCTACTATAAAGTTTGAGGTTTGTGTATCGGGTGGCTAATCAATACATATTTTTAGCATCCCATGTATCTTTTTGTGGGATTTTATATCCACTCCTGATGCTACTAAATATGATAGTTTGTTTGGCATTCACCCTCTGCAGAAGAAGGCTACATCCACTTCAAAACATAAGTTTTTTTTAATGTATTTATTTATTTTTTGGAGTCCAAAGCTCCACCCTCCAAACCCTTGGTTTGGCCATTCTTGACTTAATTCTCTTAGCTTCTTCTTCTTTGGATTCTGTATGTGCACATGTCCCTGCAGTCCTTTGACAGTGACTGGTGGAGTGTTTACTTAACTGGCATGCGCGTTAATGTGGATTGTAAAGTCTCTTTTTGAGTTGAGTGTGAGGCTGTCTCATGATCATTGGATGGTTACTGCCCAAAGCAGTCAGAAAACCAGCAGCATTCTAACTCATTTATGCACAGAGGAGGGGCACTGCCATGAAAATATAAATTATACGTATATATATATATATATTTTTTTTTTTTTCGGAGCCTGATGTTTTTCTCCAAAATGAGGACAGCACGTCATTAACAAAACAGATCTGTAAACGACAGCAGAAAAAAAAAATCTATGCAATTTCATTTCCAATGAATTGGAAAACTTAATGGACTGATTGGGAATACTTTAAACTAGGGCTGTCAAACAAAAAAATTTAAAAACGTGATCAGTTACTGAACCTTAATAGTTAATCATGATTAATCACATTTATTTTAATGGCATGTTTAAAAATTCCTTACCAGAGTGCTTTGAGTGGGAATCAAATACATGCAAAGAAATTTACTTAATAATCTTGACTTTTAGATTAATTTTATTCAAATCAGTGCTGCACTGCTACAACAGTCTAATCTGAAACCATGATTTAGAGATAGGTGACAATTTCAAAGGGCTTATTCTTAGGAGTTTTCTCTACTAACATGAAGCCAGGATAAATCACGAACAGGACTTGCAGATCGTTTCCACCCATTTAGCATCCATTGTACAGTGCCTTGAAAAAGTATTCATACCCCTTGAACTTTTTCACATTTTGTGACCTTACAATCACAAACTTGAATGTATTTTGTTGAGATTTTATGTGATAGACCAACACAAAGTACGAACGAAATAAACGAAAACGATATACGGTTTTCAAATTTTTAAGCGAATATAAATCTGAAAAGTGTGGTGTGCATTTGTATTCAGCCCCCTGTACTCTGATACCCCTTAATACAATCCAGTGCAATCAATTGCCTTCAGAAGTCACCTAATTAGTAAACAGAGTCCACCTGTGTGTAATTTACTCTCAGTATAAATACACCTGTTCGGTGTATTTATACTGAGAGTAAATTACATTACATTATTGTAATGCTCTTACATTACAATTACAATTGTGAAGGCCTCAGTGGTTTGTTAGAGAACACTAGTGAACAACAGCATCATGAAGACCAAGGAACTCACCAGACAGGTCAGGGATAAAGTTGTGGAGAAGTTTAAAGCAGGATTAGGTTATAAAAAAATATCGCAAGCTTTGAACATCTCAAGGAGCACCGTTCAATCCATCATCCAAAAATGGAAAATGTATGGCACAACTGCAAACCTACCAAGACATGGCCATCCACCTAAACTGACAGAGCGAGCGAGGAGAGCACTGGTCAGAGAAGCAGCCAAGAGGCCCATGGTCACTCTGGAGGAGCTACAGAAATCCACAGCTCAGGTGGGAGAATCTGTCCACAGGACAACTATAAGTCGTGCACTCCACAAATCTGGCCTTTATGGAAGAATGGCAAGAAGAAAGCCATTGTTGAAAGAAAGGCATAAGAAGCCCCATTTGCCACAAGCCATGTAGGGGACACTGCAAACATGTGGAAGAAGGTGCGTTGGTCAGATGAGACCAGCGTTGAACTTTCTGGCCTAAATGCAAAGCGCTACGTGTGGCGGAAAACTAACACTGCTCATCACCCTGAAAACACCATCCCCACTGTGAAACAGGGTGGTGGCAACATCATGCTGTGGGGATGCTTTTCTTCAGCAGGGGCAGGGAAGCTGGTCAGAGTTGATGGGAAGCTGGATGGAGCTAAATACAGGGCAATCCTGGAAGAAAACCTGTTGGAGGCTGCAAAAGAATTGAGACTTGGAAGGAGATTCATCTTCCAGCAAGACAATGACCCTAAACATAAAGCCAGAGCTACAATGGAATGATTTAGATCAAAGAATATTCATGTGTTAGAATGGCCTGGTCAAAGTCCAGACCTAAATCCCATTGAGCATCTGTGGCAAGACTTGAAAATTGCTGTTCACAGACACTCTCTATCCAATCTGTCTGAGCTTGAGCTATTTTTGTCATAACCAAGAAACGTTGTTAAGTTTATTTTATCAGTTTGTCATGTGTCTATGTTGTCTCGTGATTTCCTGTTTTATTTTGAAAGTTAACTCTCCTCTCCTTTCAGGCAACTTGGTCCTTCCCCTGTGTGATTGTCTGCCTCGCCCCTGAATGTTTCCACCCTTACCCTGCGTACACACACACACACACACACATATACATATATATATATATATATATATATATATATATATATATACACATATATTGTCTGTATCTCCCTTTGTCCTGTGCCAGTTTGTCTTGTCCTTCGTGTCAGTGAACCAGCATTGTATCTATGCCATTTGCCATTGTCAGGTCTTGTTATTCATGTTTATTTTCTGTTTGATTTTGATAGAGTGAGAGAGTGATTTTCTGTTTGTTTTTTAGTCCAGCGTTTATCTCCTAGATAATTTTTGTTCTTTGATTTAGTGTAGGGTTTTCCTCTTTTGAGAGTGATTTTCAGTTTGTGTTTAATAAACTTTGATTTTGTACTTTGCATCTCGAGTCATGCATTTGGGTTCAGGTCCTTTGTTCAGTCGTGACAATTTTGCAAAGAAGAATGGGCAAAAATTTCAGTGTCTAGATGTGCAAAGCTGGTAGAGACATACCCCAAAAGACTTGCAGCTGTAATTGCAGCAAAAGGTGGCTCTACAAAGTATTGACGCAGGGGGGCTGAATACAAATGCGCACCATATTTTTCAGATTTTTATTTGCTTAAAGCAGCTGTGCGGAACTTTTTACCATTAATAAAACTGTCCCTAGTACGTATCACCCCCCTTGAAGATCCGCATATTTATTTGAACCCAACAGCGACAAAAAAGCCTTTCTCTATATGGCTATTTAGCATAGCCTTGCTCGGGTCGGACACACAGCGGAAGTCAGCAAACCAGAATACGGCACCCGAGGCAGAAGTGATTCTGTTCGCCCGCAGCGGCCCGCAGCGATTAAACCACAGAAGAAGGAGCTGTGTTTACAGTGTTCTTTGAGTAAGCAGTACGCAACGGGCATTGCTGAACACATAACACCTCACAGTTTTACCAAAGATGTATCTATGAGGACTTGGTTGTACTTTTGATGTCATGGCGGATAATGAAGGAGCATCATCTAAAATTATCTGTGACTGTTACCATGAACGCAAATATACAGCAGGCAGTTGTCCTCAGTTTATAAGAAATTCAGAGCTACACCAGAACATTTATGAACAGGTCTTACTTTACTACTGATTTGTGTGTAACGTTAGCATGTTTCCACTAATTACTTGGACTGACCTAACGTTAGTAGCGTTAGCTTTGCAAGTGAAGGCCGCAGGTAACAGTTTTACTGTGTTAGGATTATTTTATGTCTTCACTGTGTATCTTCACATAAAAGAATACTTTGACGATTTGGGAATTATGCCCTTTCTCTATCATTGTCATATTAAGACAACATGATCGATATCTTTTCTGTGTGTGGATGTCCAGTGGCTGGGTCTCAGCGTTTAGCATTGCGCTTATAGGGGGTCAGTACGTCCTGCGCTGTGATCCGCGGAAGGATACACCGGTGAGCAGGCACAGACGTAGCTTGTAAACAAAACTCAGCTGTTTATTTAGCCTAGCGATATCTCCGGATTTTAGTAGCTGCAATGGACGATTTTGAATGCGATTTTGAAGAGTTTCTTGTAGTGGACACAGATCCAGAGCCATACCTGTTTGAGCCTGAGCATACACATGAGGAACTCCATGTGTTGGATGCTGAGCAGGCGAGAAGAGAGGCTGAATCCTCCACTCCCATTTTGCTCCACAGATGCTGCACGGGATTTGGTGCTACCATCGTTGGGGAGATATATCATCAGGAGGAAAACCGCCGCAGAGAGTGCATCACAAGGAATGAAAACTTTGCAACGATCACTAATCCTGGCGTGATTGATTGATTTTTCATGTTCCTAAGATGAACTGGAAAAAACGCCCCAGGCCTGCAGGAGCTGATGGACAGCTTTCAGTCGGGTGAGTAATATCATCTGTGTTGTCTCTTTGTTTGCTTTTACCGAGTGATCTAGCGTACCTGTCCCAGAGCCAGCTGCAGCTGTTGCTCACTGGTGTATCCCTCCGTGCAAGATGTCCTGACCCCCTACAAGTGCCATGCTAACCGCTGTCTCAATATGAAAATGATAGAGAAAGGGCACAACTCCCAAATCATCAGAGTATTCTGTTCACATAATAATGCGGACTCAGCAGATGACTTGTTAACTGTTTATTCCTCCTTACACCGAACGTACGCGGCTGCTTCCCATTGTTTCCAGTAGCATAACAACAGTTACTACATTACCCAGAATAACTTGAGGCTCACACTACTACGGTAGCCTTAGTAGCTCAAAATACACAACAGATTAGATTAGATCAGAACAGAAACAGGACAGGAGAATTTACTGAGTAATTTTGCTGTTTCCACTAATTACTTGGACTGTTACCTGACGTTAGTTAATCCTCTCGCTCTCCAAAACAAATGCATGTGGTAATTTGCCGGCTGCATTCGGAATTTTACGACACCAGGCTGTGGGTGTCATAGCTCTTGGACCAAAGGGGCGCTATAATCAACGAAAACGAAAAGTTCCACACAGCTGCTTTAAAATTTTTAAACTATGTATCATTTCTGTTCCACTTTACAATTATGTGCTACTTTGTGTTGGTAGATCACATAAAATCTCAATAAAAAACATTTAAATTTGTGGTTGTAAGGTGGCAAAATGTGAAAAAGTTCAAGGGGTATGAATACTTTTTCAAGGCACTGTAGTTAGCCACTTAGATTTAGTTTAATTCACAGGTCTGAGGCCATTTGCTCACTCCAAAATTCTGCTTTGTCAGCTTAGGCAAGTGGTTGCCCGCTGACATCAGTCTGATTAGCTGCAGACTGCTGTGCTGTATTGGTGATAGTTCAAACTCCAAAGCTCAGTTCAGACCAAAGATTCACAGCGAGATGCACTGAAACAGACAAGTACTTGCAATGTGCCACTCTGCTTTTTCTAAAAACCTGCCGGTTCCGACCAGTGCAACTATGTAATTAATTTTTTTATTTAACAGGGACCATGCGTTATAAACATTAATCTCAAATCACAACAAGAGATGCATAACACCAGATTTAGTTGTCATATCCCACCAACTAAAGTGCTTATGGCATATAAACCTCCATTTATACACATATAAATACCCACACACACAAAACACATGCATATATATATATATATACATATACATATACATATACATATACATGCATACATACACACACACACACACACACACACACACACACACACACACACGTAAACACACACACACAATTGACAAAGCAGCATAAAACGGGAGGATACCCCCACCACTAAAGTGCATATGATTCATACCACCCCTCCCCCCAGTAGCCCCACACAGTTATAAACTCGGATCAAAAATGAGAACGTATGATGCATCCAGATCAGTACTGGCACATTTGCTTACTCAGAATGTATTTTTTTAGTTCTCTAGAAAAATCCTTACAGTGCAACTTGCAGGTTACATTTTTTTTAAAAATACATACATAACCTTGTGTGAAAATTACTATATGAGAAGTTAATTCAGAATTTATTATGGTTTACACGACATAAGGGCACAAATTCAGGAAAAAGTGGCGATTTTTAGCTCCTCTTCTAAAAACGCTTTTTTTTTTCGACATTGCCTGATACTACGTCACGAGAGGGACTCTGCGTCCTTGACCCTGCCTCTGTCCAATGCGCAGTAGTAGGTGGTAGTGAGTCTGAGCGGTAATAAACTTGTGAGTTAGTATTTTTTGGGTTGTTGCATTGCAGTGCATTTCACCATTTGTGATTATGCCGAATAATTGTGTTTGTGCAGGTTGCACAAACTTGAAACTGTCAGGACATCAAGTCCACCGTTTTCCAGACAGAAAAAGGAGTGGAGTTAGTTTTCGTGCCTGGGTGCGTTTTGTGCAGGTGAAGAGGCGCAATTTCACGGCTTCCTCTGTGACCAAAAATGCGGTCGTGTGCAGCGCTCATTTTGGACAGGAGGATTATGTTCCTGGCGATTTAATGGAGTTACAGATGGGATGTCGAAGCCAGGAACAAGTGAGACTGGCGGCTGGTGCGGTTCCGTCCGTACACACGGCTTCATCAGGTTCCCCAATCAGCAGCAACCTCTGGTTCTGCCGCCGGCGGAATGATGTAATAGGTCTGCCAGACATTCTGCTTCACGAAAACGTGAACTGTGCATCGTTAAGTTTTGTTTACTAATGTTTGATAACTTCAAAATTAGTCAGCATAATGTAAGCTAAGTTACCTAGTTAACGTTACCCTACCCGCCATTTGAAAAGGCAACTTCAGTATGCTGTTGGGAATCAACATATATTTACCTCCCACGGTGGCACCAAATATGTTGGGAATAGCACCAGCAGCCCGGCATCTGAATCCGAAGAGGTTGTGTTACCGGGGAAACTAACGTTATTGAAACTAACGTTACTGATCACAATCCGCTGTATCAGCACCGCTGCTGGTTGTTTGTTATTCAATTCAGCGGTAAGAAAACCACAGACACAACCAGAGTTAAGCTACACATAATAGAACCTCCGTGCTTGACTCTAACCGCTACCCATTAACTTATTACATATCTTGTGCGGATGAATTAATCAATATG
This sequence comes from Epinephelus awoara, assembly GCA_035609425.1. Taxonomy (NCBI): domain Eukaryota; kingdom Metazoa; phylum Chordata; class Actinopteri; order Perciformes; family Serranidae; genus Epinephelus; species Epinephelus awoara. Next base: position 521,961 of record CM069303.1, on the reverse strand, counting down.
TGGGAACGAAATCAATCAATCGAATATAATTGCGCACGTAGTACAAGGTAGTTAGTATTTAGAGCGCTCGAGATAACGTTAGTGAAACTTGACCCTGGTATATATTACTTTCTACTCTAATTCCTCTAAGGAAGGACAAAGGGGATCGTACCTTGTACAGATTGTAAAGCCCTCTGAGGCAAATTGTGATTTTGGGCTATACAGCTTTAACTTGACTTTGATCCTGTGGGTCCATGTTAATGTGTTTTCATGTGGTATAATTTTGGTATGTTATCAGGTTTTGGGAGATAACGTTGCTGAAGGAGCAGAGGCATCTGCAGCCAGTGCTGCAGTGCTTGTGGACACCGAGCAAGAGGCCTCATTTCCAGTGACTCCTCAGCCACAGTCTGTGCTTCACTGTGGCTCACAGTGTAACCTGAGACCTTTCCATCGTTCATCAGGTAGTGTATCTTCACTCTTATATCTAGCATTAGTGGTGCATGTTCTATAGCAACAGGGAAAATATTAGAGACAACTCTTAGTGTAATGCAGGCTAGTACAACTTCAACACAAACTATGACCTGTACCTGAAGTACATTTACTGAAGTACTGACTATTTCCACTTTCTACTCAACTTGGAGGGAAATATTGTACTTTTTACTTCACTTCATTGATCTGACAGCTTTAGTTACTAGTTACTTTACAAATTAGGAATTTTACGTGTAATACATAGTTTAGAAAGTATGATGTTTTGTTATAAATCAAACTACCAGTTTATACAACAGTTTATGCAAGTACAACTGAAATCATTACTTAATTAATCAATTACGGGATTTACTGAAAATTAATCGGCACAAGAAATTTTTCATATAAACACATGTTGTGGTTCCAGTTTCAAAAATGTGAAGATTTGCTGCTTTTCCTTTGAATTATTTGAATGTATTTGTAAAAAATGTTTGTAATGTTCATCCAACTACAAGAGTAAAATCCTGCTTGTACATGAATACATGAGTCATAATCATCTCATAAGATCATATAGAACAGTAGAACAGTCACAGGGGACATTTTTCTTCATTGAGTACTTTTAATATAAGTACATTTTCCTGGGCTGTTGTATTGGATTGCATTACATTGTACAGTTGTAACCAAATAAAGTGGCCACTGAATGTATGATGATGCAAAATTATACAAGGTAATCCTCTTTTTATCCTAGCTCTCCAGGTACGGCCCAAGATGGTCAGTGTGGGGACTCAGACAGAAATGTTTGAGAAAAGAACATCAACTCCACTACCTATTCCTGCACACAGTGATGATGAATCATCCTCTTTCATGGACCAACCTGGTGATAGGTCATGGAGCCCAGAGGAGGACATGATAAGTGATCTGTCATCTGACGAGGAACACTCAGAAGAGCCACTGCAGGAATCTCACCCTGACATCAAGTACGACTTCTTTTAATTTTATATTACGTGTATCACCAAATTGTGTCACTAAGGAACTAAGTGATTCTTTTTTCCTTCCAGTGTTGCTGACATTGTGTGCCAAAGCCAGCTGATGACCTTGTTTACTGTTTGTCCTGCCTGTTGTGGGGAAACCAAGGGAAACATAGAGCAGCAGGAGGGAACTTATGTAAAAATAAAGCAAGTAAGAGGATATTTGTGAATTCAAGATTAAGTTGTTATGTTTTGTTTTATTTTTATGTTTTATCTATATATTCACTATAATTTCCCTCTTGTTAAGAACTTCCTGATAATTTTCTGCTTTTCATATACATCTCTAAGGTCTGTCCAAGTTGTGGGTATAAGCGTTATTGGCAGAACCAGCCACTGCTGCACAGAAACATGCCTGCCTGTAACCTCTCAATGAGTGGGGCCATCCACTTTTCGGGTTGCATGGCTACCCAGACCATAAGGGTGCTGAAACTGTTTGGGCTTCAGTGCATCAGTGCCAGCACATTCTTCCGCCATCATTGCCTGTACACAATCCCTACCATCATGCAGGCCTGGAAGAATGAACAAGCAGGAATCGTCAGAGAACTGAAGGAGATAGGGAGTGGGCTAATCCTCTCTGGGGACTGCAGGTAGAACACTTTAGCTTGTATCAGTGATATAGTAAACCAGTCAAAACAATATTTGCAGATATAACATAGTTTAATATCTCAGTGTATCTAAATATAAAAATATCTCAACATCTGAATTAAACTTCTGACATTCATTGGTCAGACTCTCCTGGTCATTGTGCCAAATATGGCATCTACTCCTTGATTGAAGACAGAATCAACAAGGTTTTGGATCTTCAACTTGTCCAGGTAAGGTAACGTTACCAGACGCATTAATAATTTCTGTTTTTGTCTGGTGTAACACAGTTAGTTATATGACTGAATGTTTTTTAAAGAGCTCAGATATTGGAAAAAGTATGAATCTTGATTTTGATAGTTTCATTTAGGTTGGCTGTTGTTATTTATTACAGAATTACATTTTCTTTTTCAATGTTTTGTTTCTGTTATGGAACAGGTCTAGGGAAAGCTTTGGATGCTGCTGCGAAGGAGAGCGAGTGTGACGACCTGAAGCTGTGGAGGCCAGCCATCATTAACCACCTTGACTGGACTGCAGCTTCCACTCCTAATGGAGATCCAGATGTGATGGAGGCCAAGTGGCAAATCATGGTAAACCATGTTCAAGACATCCATGAACACGGCACCCCTGCATTTCCCAGCTGTGCACATCCACCTCTGGAGGGAGAAGCTAGGAACAAGGAGTGGCTGGAACCAGGTACAACATACCATGTACAGTATGTGGCTGATTTGTTTTGTAGTCAATATTCAGCCTGCTTGTTGGTGTTTTGTTTATTTTAGTTCCAGTGGACTCCCATCAGTATGTAACCCCGAATGTGCAGAAAATTGCTTGTGTTTTCATTTTAGAAAGGAAATAGAACATTTGTAATGAAAAACATGTTTCTAAGTACAAGTCATATTTTTTCTCTGCAGTTTTAGCTCAACAGCATTTTCAAGATAAATAGTAAAACACATGAACATACTTCTACTGTTATTATACACATATGTGTATAATAACAGTAGAAGTATGTTCATGTGTCTGATAGTATACATATGTGACAATAATCATATGATTATTGTCACATATGTATACTATCAGATATTAATATATACTTTCAACATATTGTACCATAATAGCCAGAATTATAACTATGATACTATTACTTTCATTAATGTTGTTGGAAGCTACTGTCATTACCGTCTGTCCTGCATCTCTCTGTCTCTCTTTCTGTCTCATGGTGTCATATGGATTGCTGTTCATTTATCATGTTGAACTGTTCTGTACGACATCTATTGCACGTCTGTCTGCCCTGGAAGTGGGGTCCCTCCTCAATTGATCTTCCTGAGGTTTCTACCATTGTTTTCCCTGTTAAAGGGTTTTTTGGGGGAGTTTTCCTGATCAGCTGTGAGGGTCCTAAGGACAGAGGGATGTCGTATGCTGTAAAGCCCCGTGAGGCAAATTGTGATTTGTGATATTGGGCTTTATAAATAAAACTGATTGATTGATTGATTGACATGAACAAGGCCTTATACAAATCACACTTCATAGTAATCACACAATCATGCCTTATCATGTAATAAATGCATATGTAGACAGTTCTAATAACCTAAGAACAAAATATGCGTCTATGCAGGATCAACAGTAGCCATTAAACTGGAGAGTGTGGCTACAAGAACAGCACTGGTGAAGGATGTCTGGCAGTTGTCTCCACAGCATCAGACCTTTTCACTGGAGGCATTTCACTCCCTCATCCTGCACTTTGCCCCAAAACACACTGGGTTCTCTTTTCTTGGCATGTTCAGCAGGTAAATATTATGTGATGGCCAGAGAATGACATTCTATATATTGTTTCCACCTCTGGGTTTACTCACATTTGTACAACATGTGAACTGCCTTTTCTACAGGCTCCTCTTGGCAGCCCTGCATTTTAACCACAATGGCAGCAGAGAGGTTGCTCAGACCAGTGATGGTGAGGTGTGTTACGCGGTTCGCTACCCAAGGTTCCGCAAAGGTGGTTGGGTAGTCCGCCCTATCAAGGAGAAGCCATCCTATGGTTAGCAGTCTCTGTCAGTCCTGAAATATTAGTACAGTTGACTCATGCATAGACTCACATAATAAATATCAGTGAAGTTGCCATTTTTCCCTTCCCCAGCATATGCATTGGCACTCTTGGAGTCTGAGAGACAGTTACTCCAGGTTACCACAGGCTCTACGGGAGACCAGTGCCATCTTGTCCTCCACTGCACCTGCCCCCCTTTCCACATCCTGCCCGAAGATCAGCAAGGATGAAGCAGTTGGGATGTATTTTGCACAGCATTCATGGTTTAACACAGGACATTAGTCCAGTGTCCTCCTGCATCCACACTTCTCTTGTATTTAACAATCTGCATATATCTATATATTTGTTATCAGTATTTGTATATATTGTGATTTTTTGCTGATCTTCTTTATGTGACCTGTCCTCTTCAAAGTCTTGAGAGTGGAGACGAAGTCGTATGACACAGGTCCCACTTGGCGACACACTTCAAGTTGCTCAGTTGACCTCCTGGATCCACATTCTTCATATACATTTTATAATTTACATATATCAGAGATTTGTCATTGTAATCTGTATATATTGTGATTTTGTTGATCAGTTCAGTACATGCACATCTATTGCATGTCTGTCTGTCCTGGGAGAAGGATTCCCCCTCTGTTCTTTTCCTAAGGTTTTCTCCATCTTTTCCCTGTTAAAAGGTTTTTTTGTTGGAGTTTTTCATTATCTGAATTGAGGGTTGGACAGAAATCGTATGCTCTACAGACTGTAAAGTCCCTTGAACGAAATTGTGATTTGTGATATTTGGCTATATAAACAAAATTGACAAGACAAATTGAGGATTGCACAGCTTTAGTTATACACTCTTGAGTTCATTCTAGTTTTAAATGGGTCAGTATATACACTACTGCTCAGAAGTTTTGGGTCACCTTTTATATTGATGTTTTTTTTTCCCTTCAACAATGGTTATCTTAACAGGTGAAAACAGTAGAATTCAGACTCCAAATTTATTATTTACATCAGAAATAGTTTTGACCACAAAAGAAGAATTAAAGGATAAAAACTTTGACAGGCATGACAGGAGAGAATGCTGTTTGTATTCCATTCCAGAAAAGTGTAAATGAAGCGGGATCATTACTGAACCACAACAGTGCCTCTGCAGTCTACTCAGTGTTTAGACTGAACAGGTTTTAACTGAGTTGTCAGTCTATAGTATGTTCAGCAGATATTCTATGATGCAGTTCCAGCAGTGTTAACAAACCTTATCTGTCTATTTTTAAGTTTTAAGAATAGCTTTGTTAAAGGAACATGCCCGTTAATTCCAGCTTGTTATAGACATTACTGTGGACTGGACACTGAAACAGGAACCTATTCCTATTTCTGATTTCTTATATTCTTACTGAACTGTCAGTTGTCAGTCTGGTTGAACCATTGTACAGAGTTTTGTTTTCTATATACAAAAAACATTTTTTGCAAACCTTACAAAATAACAGATATGTTTATGTAAAGAGGACGTTCCACAACCTAAAGCATGAAAGATCATTCAGAAATATAGAAGAGTAGTCCTCTGAGCCATCTCACTACTGAATCAAGCTTTTGTGACAGGTGACCCTAAACATTTGAATTTTAGTGTATATACTTTTCTTTTTACCATATACATTTGACATCCACATACAGTACACATTTGAAAAGTTCCAATCTTGTGTTTTGAGTTTTGGTAGTGGGGCTAACTCTTAGTTTACATTTGTGTTAAATAATGTGCCTTACTCTCTGAGCTACAATTAATGAATATAAGAATGCAATATTTAATATTTAATAATATTTGTATTTAATATTTTTAATTTGTATTTCTATAGGACATGGTTGTTAATTAGTCTTGATGCTGCCTACAGGCATAGTCATTAATACAGTGTCTGTTTGATATGATATAATCTAAACTTCCTTAAAAAGTTATAAAAAATATTTTTATACAGTAATACATCTTGTGATTGTGATTCATTTTTATTGATTGTCACCCAAATTGGGCCATTCAAAGCCTTTGTAAATCCCTCCCTCTTCTGGAAACTGTCTTCTGATGGCAGGCACAACACATGAAGGTAAGGGCTTCCTGATGTGTCTACCCAGAATGCCATAGGCCCAGCGGACAACCTGCCTGTAAGATGTGTACCGGTATTGCCTGGGGATAGGGAAACGAGTTAAACTAGCTGGTCTTATTAACATAATCAAAAGTGTAATGGTGATGATATACAGTAAATATGGGTAACTTGTAAGGGAGTAACACAAAAGTACTCATTGAGTTTTAATATTATCCCAAATTTACTACGCATCAATAATTCCTAACTGTATTATTTGTAAAATCGACTATACATACAAAAGATCAAATATATTATTTAAAAGTAATGACTAAGGGCTCTAGTTTCCCAGCGCAGCGCAGAGTGGTGAACCCCACGCAGAGCTAGTTTCGAGCTGCGCAACCAAAGGCACGCTCAGTTTGGTAGTTTGGCAGACCGAGGTGCGCTGAGATGGGTGTGGTGGCGCAGCAGGGGGAGGTGTCCACAGATCCAGCTTGGCGCAGTGACAGTTTCGTGCCAAAAGGCTTCGCCGAAGGTGCGCTAAAAGCTCGCCAACTGAAACCAGGTCTACTGTCAGCGCAGGTGGAGAGACCGGCGGACAGTGCGCACAGGTCACCAAAACCTCACAGGCAGGTTTACAGAATGTCCGGCGCATTAACAATGCAATAAATAGCCACAAACACCACTATTCAATGCAACTATCTGCAATCAGCACATAAATGTATCTCTATATCGACTGTCCCGTCACATCTGATGTCAGATCAAAGGGGATTGGCACAGTTTGGCACGTTTGGCACGCGTAATGGAAACCCAGCCTGATTTGATTAACACAGCTGCAAACTAATGAGTTCATATCCCTCTCAGCCAACCGCAAACAGCCACAGCATCAGATAGGGAGTATATATTCAGCATCTGTCATCTTAGAAAAGTCAAAAGAAAAGAAACAGAGTGAGGCTGCGAGAGAGAAAGAGAGAGAGCGCACACGAGAGAAACGCAACATTGATTTACAATTGTGGTGGCCTCCTCCCAGGCTGCCTTTGCATCATCAGCCCGTGGAGGTCTGCTTGCAGTTCTGTATATTCGGACACTGCAAGCAGACCTCCGGGACCAAAACATCAGTTTCCTCCTGGGAGGAGTTTGGCCGTCTGACACTGCTGCTCTCTTCTGCCATGGCGAATTGAGTAAACTCTCATTACGCCTTCGCGCGGCGCATTTAAGGGCGAGGAGAGGGGCTCATTTGATTGGTGTGATGTGTGTAAAACCCACTCCACGCCTTCTCTCCTCCCTCTTTCCGACTTGCACCGGTAGGAGGGACGGAGGTGGGAAAGAGGAGTAGCTGCGCCAGGGCGCACGGTGTGCCAAACTTTCAAAATCCGCCTGGCCACATCCAGTTGGCGAAACGCAGGTGTGCTGCGCCTCCTCCGCACCCAGTCTGCGAAACTAGCCTGGGTGTAGTGTGAGGCACGTTATGTCTGGTCTGGGGGGTCAGATTCTCCACCAGAGCCCAGAAGGCATCCACCTCCCTGCAGCACATACTCTCCGCAGCTGAGGACATGGGCTGGCAGTTCCCACACAAGCACCTATCATACAAAAAATTGTCAAGAAATCTCTCTCTCTCTCTCGCGCTCCCCCCCCCCCCCCCCCCCCCCCCCGCAGAGTTATAATACGCATAGCAAGATATGTCAGATACAAGCTGATATTTGCGCATTAGTTTCTGTTATGGGTAAGTAGTATTAGTTATCTAATACTGGCAGAACTATTGGTAGCTTTGTTATAACCTAATACGTGATGGCAAACTTAATGTTGTGATGTGAACACAGCGTTAGACATCATTAGCTGTCGTTAGCTAACGCTGGTTGCTCACCAAGACACCTGCCCAGTTCTCCACTGGTTCTCACACCACAGCTCTATTTCTCTCCTGTGGCCGTTATTTCTCCTAACCCTGATCTGTTCCTGGTCTCTTGGATGCCTAGCAGGCCCATAATTATAAGCCTGTGGGCCTTCATATGCATATGAATGTACATTTTCAAACTATTCAGTCTCAAAACTAGTACTGGGATGCATGTTTACTGATGTCACACTCAATCGAACTCGGCCAGACTCCCTAATACTATGTCACTTCCAGTTAGTGGGTTTTTAGACGCGGAAGCAAAATTCTCTCACAAAAACGACCCCAAAAGTCACTGTAGTGTGTATATATTTTTTTGTTTATTGTTTAAGTGATCAATTAACAACTGTCTTAAAGACATAAAAACCTGGATGAGCACCAATTTCCTGATGTTAAATTCAGACAAAACTGAAGTAATTGTTCTTGGCCCTAAACAACTCAGAGACTCTTTATCTGATGACATAGTTTCTCTCGATGGCATTCCTCTGGCCTCTACCACTACCGTAAGAAACCTCGGAGTAACATTTGACCAAGATTTGTCTTTTAATTCTCATTTAAAACAAACCTCACGGACTGCATTTTTTCATCTGCGTAATATTGCAAAAATTAGGCCTATCTTGACCCAAAAAGATGCAGAAAAATTGGTCCATGCTTTTGTTACCTTGAGGCTGGATTACTGTAACTCTTTATTATCAGGTAGCTCTAGTAAATCATTAAAAACTCTTCAGCTAATTCAGAATGCAGCAGCACGTGTACTAACTAAGAAACAAGATCATATTTCTCCTGTTTTAGCTTCTCTGCACTGGCTCCCTGTAAAATCCAGAATTGAATTTAAAATCCAACTGTTAACTTATAAAGCACTAAATGGTCAAGCTCCGTCATATCTTAGAGAGCTCATAGTGCCATATTATCCCACCAGAACTCTGCGCTCTGAGAACGCAGGGTTACTCGTGGTCCCTAAAGTCTCCAAAAGTAGATCAGGAGCCAGAGCCTTCAGCTATCAGGCTCCTCTCCTGTGGAATCATCTTCCTGCTACGGTCCGGGAGGCAGACACCGTCTCCACATTTAAGGCTAGACTTAAGACTTTCCTCTTTGATAAAGCTTATAGTTAGGGCTGGCTCAGGCTTGCCTTGTGCCAGCCCCTAGTTAGGCTGACTTAGGCCTAGTCTACCGGAGGACCACCTATAATGCACCGGGCACCTTCTCTCGCTCTCTCTAGTATCCTATTACTGTATCTTGTTTACTCGGCCATTCTGGATGTCACTAACTCGGCTTCTTCTCCGGAGCCTTTGTGCTCCACTGTCTCTCAGGTTAACTCGTATTGCAGCGGTGCCTGGATAGTGTGACATGTGTGGTTGTGCTGCTGCCGTGGTCCTGCCAGATGCCTGCTGCTGCTGCTGCCATCATTAATCATTAGTCATACTTCTACTGCTATTATAGACATATGATATTATCATACATGTATACTGCCTGATGCTAATATATACTTTCAACATATTGTACCACAGTAGCCAGAACTATAACGACAGTATTACTACTTTCATGAATGTTGTTGTAAGCTACTGTCATTAACGAGGATGTCATACAGATTACTGTATTGTGTCATACAGATTACTGTTAATTTGTTATGCTGATCTGTTCTGTACGACATCTACTGCACGTCTGTCCGTCCTGGAAGAGGGATCCCTCCTCAGTTGCTCTTCCTGAGGTTTCTACCATTTTTTTTTTCCCCCGGTAAAGGGTTTTTTTGGGGGAGTTTTTCCTTATCCGCTGTGAGGGTCTAAAGGACAGAGGGATGTCGTATGCTGTAAAGCCCTGTGAGGCAAATTGTATTTGTGATATTGGGCTTTATAAATAAAATTGATTGAAAAATTGATTGATTGATTGATTGATTGATTGTTTTAATCTAGTTTCTACATCATTTTCCTACACATTTATTCACCATGGTCTCCAACCTGCAAGTTGGGCTTTAATGCTAACACAGATTTTCAGGTCTGTGGGGAGCTTGTTCCACTCTCTTATAGCCTTATAGGAGAAGGATGATTGGGAAAAAGCCGTTTTACATTTGGGGATACTGCACTGCCCCCTTCAGCTTGATCTTGTGGCTCTGTTTGACTGCTCCGAAGTGAGCTGAATGAATTTTTAAAGTGGGGGAGGTGCAGTACAATGGACAATTTTAAAGACCAGCCGTAGAATGGAATAATGAACTTTGAGAACTTTGTGATCAAAGTTCTCAAAGTTCATCATGTTATGTTTAGCGAGTATGTTACAGTGATGATACATTCGCGTTTTCTTATCAAATGTTTTCCGCGTTTGCTTGTAGAGTGACACAAGTGGCATAAGAGTTGTACGATTTGTTTGGGACCAGCAAGTTATATATGAGCAGCAATATGAGAAGTAGGACAAAATCATAGCATGGAGAAAGGTCCTAGCTGCCTCGTCTGTGAGAAAGTTTCTTATATATCTAAAAGTAACAAGGTTATATTTCAAGGTGTGGCTCAACCTTTTTATGTGTTTTTTAAAGCTGAGAGTTGGGTCTAATGTTAAGCCCAGATACTTGAACTCATCAACAGTTTTTATTTTCTCTCCAAACACAGTTACATCAGGAGGAACCAGACCTGCCCTACCTTTATGTTTGTTCATAAAAAACATGGTGGCTGTTTTCCCAACGTTAAGGGTGAGACATGAGTCCTGGAGCCACTTTGCCACTTTCACCATGACAAGAGATAATTTATCTGCCTCTTGTGCAGCATCATTCCAATGTGTGTAGATGACTGTGTCATCTGCATACATCCCGATGTTCACATCATCACATACTGATGGACGATCATTAATATATAAACTAAAGAGTAATGGGCCTAAGACTGAACCCTATGGAACTCCCATGGTACATGCTCTTGACGGTGACATTACATTATTTACCCGCATACACTGAGTACGACCTGACAGATATGACTTGAACCAGTTAATAGTATTCATGGACAGTTTGTATTTGGACAACTTTGACAGAAGTATAGAATGGTTAACCGTGTCAAAAGCCTTTTGCAAGTCCAAAAACACTGCTCCTACAACTCCTCCTTTGTCTAGATTGAATTTAATGTTACCAGTGAAGTAGCAGCACGCTGTTTCTGTTGAATGATTAGCTCTGAAGCCGTACTGCATAGGATGCAGCAGTGCCTCAGAGTCCAGATGTGCTACCAGCTGTTCAGAAATGACAGGTAGTATACTGATTGGTCTGTAATTATTTATGTCATGTTTATCTCCAGATTTGAATATTGGAGTTACAATGGCATGTTTTAGGACACTGGGAAAGGTGCACTCCAAAATTGACTAATTTATAATCCGTGTGACTGGACCGAGAAGGTCATTTTTATGTTTTTTAAGGAAGACAGTGTCAAATCCATGAATATCTCTTGCTCTGGAGCTGGTCAGGGAGGAGATAATTTTAATTACCTTTGCCTCAGTGGTGGGTTTAAGATTCAGTGTTGCTTCATCAGAGACTGTAATTTGGTGAATATGAGTTTGTATGAAATTTTGACCCAGCTGTAGTACCGAGCTGATAAAATGGTCATTAAAACTGTTTGCTATTAGAAAGCTGTCATCTTGAAGTGTACCATTTAATTTAAGTTGCGTGACTTCTCTTTTGGAGTCATGTCGCCCAGAGAGTTTATCAATGTTTTTCCACAGCGTTTTACTTTTACCCTTTGCCTCCTTAATCATTTCAAGAAAAAAATTTGCTTTGGTTTTCCTGAGTTGCTGTATGACCTTATTCCTAAGCCCTTTATAGATCAAGCGATCTGTATTTAGACCCGTTTTTAGGGATTTTTTCAGGGTGGCGTCCCTTTTCTTCATCAGTTGCCATATTGAATCATTAAACCATAGTAAACTCTGTTTTGCCCTGTGTTTATGTGCAGTTGTTTTTGTATACTGTGATATAATTTATTTAATCGCTGACTGCATAGTATCACAGGTCTGTTCACAATTTATACCTATGGTTGTATCATTCCAGTTTGTTGCCTTATTTCTTTTTTAAAAATTTCTCTCTTTCTTTGGTATAAGTGCTATGTACCTTTCCCCTTCCCTGCTGTTCTTGTTTCTTAATATCATTTTAGATAATTTTCTAATCACCAAAGTAAGATTATGATCTGATACACCAGTTATCAAATTGTAGGTTTTTGTTATACGGTCCGGTATATTAGTAAAAATCAAGTCCAAGAGAGTTTGAAAGGATTTTGTAATTCTTGTAGGGTTTGTAATGGTTTGCGAATAGTGAAATTTAGTAGTGAGATTTTTTAATTTAGTACGTAGTAGTAATTGAGAACGTTAGATAAGTGTTCAAAGAACACATCTCTTTCATTTGGTGGCCTGTATAATACAACAATATACAATTCAATACAATATACAATACAATATTAAATTACATTTCAGGAGAGAGGGTAACAGTGAAGCCAACACATTCCAGGGTGTTATTACTGAGGTCAATCTGTGTGCAATGTAAGTTGTTTTTTACATACAGTAGAACACCGCCACCTTTGCCATGTAAGCGGTCTCTTCAGAACATATTAAAACCTGTAATATTAAAGATGCCAGAGGGTGTTGTTGGAGTCAGCCAAGTCCCTGATAATCCTAGAAAATCGAGGTTTGAGTCAGTCAGTAGCTTTTCAAGTTGTTCTGATTTGGAAAGGATACTGTACTTCTGACATTAATATGTCCACCAAAAATACCTTTGGGTTAAATTTTAGTGTCCCAAATAATTTTGGCATGATTTACAGTTTGCAACACTTTAAACTGTCATTGTTTATGTAGTGCTGCATCCACAGTTAAAGGTGTTTTACAGTGGATATCATTTTTGACCTTTTTAGAGAGTGTCTTTGCATTACCGCATCTGGATGTATGTCCTGCAACTGGACCCGGTACGCAGTGTACCAAGCCATTAATGCTTGGTTTAACTGGACGGGTCAGGCAGCCGCTTGTGAGCCCAGGCGGGAGTGCCAGGTCCAGATCTGCTGCTAGGCGCTGGGCCGAAGGCGGGGCCCCTCAGATGTCCACCGGTGTCGGGCTTCCGCTGGTAATGTTCCCCGTTAAAGGGACTGGGTCTGGATCTGCTGCTAGGCGTTGGGCCGTCAGCGCGGCCCCGCAGATGTCGGCCGGTGTCGGACTGCTGCTGGTGATGTTCTCCCCCGAGGAGAACAGGTCCGGGTCTGCTGCTGCTGGGTTACTGGGTATCAATGTTATCCCTCCTAGGTCTACCATGAACAAGGGGGTGTGCACAGGTAGACTGGGTGCCCGTTGTTGTTCCAGGAAAGATGGGTGTAGCATCGTTAGCCATCTGTTAGCTGTCAAAATGGTTAGGAGGAGTTGCTGTATCTACGCCAACTGTAGCAGAGTTAGCCATCTGCTAGCGGCTAAGGGAGCTAACACAGATTGTGATGGCCAAGTAAACTGCTGAATCCAGTCGTTGGGGTTGTATGTGAACCCGTAGCAAAGCCAAGTTAGTTAGCCTCCTCTCAGGGGATATTCGCTGTTGTTGAGCTGGCAGTGTAGCGTCTGTGTTGGCCCGGCTAGCAGGCTGCGGGCCGGGGTTGGATTCAACATCACCGGCGAGTAGTAAGACTACTGCAAGCTGTAACAAGTCTCTGTAGGAATCGATTGGGTGGCTTTCCTTTTCAGTTGGCGGAGGTCTAGCACTGCCATTGTTCAGGAAGGAGCTGAATAGAACTGGCTTTTTGCTGCCGGGATGTACATCCTGTTGCCGTTGTAGGCAGAAAAGAGGCAGAGGTATCGTGTTTGGCAGGCGATAAGACATGATATCAGAGTAACTGTAAACATCCATCTTTGTGCTATGGTTGAGGAAGATTGTCCTTCCCCGGTTTTCAACTTTTTTGACCCCAGAGATTGTCGAAACAGTTTAAGAGTTCGGTACGATATCGCCCCTGCATGCTGAGCAGCAGCCATGTTTTCCTCTCTGCCACGTTGCCACGATCTCCTTCAGTCTTGACTCTGGTTTTCGCCTCATCGGTACTGCTTCAGCCTAGCACCTGGGAAGACATCGCGGATTGGCTCTCCAGATCTCCAAATCTCCAAATACTAGATGAGATCTAGTATTTTCTCAATGCTCTCTATGTACTTCCGCTCTGATTTCCAGCTTTTCAGACTTATTTTGTGGCTGAAAATATATATGCGCACTTACGGTGAGCAGCAGCAGCGACCAACTGTCCGACACCAGCACACCATAAAGACAGAAACAGAGGCCTCAGCGGGGACGGAGCACCTGCCTCAGCAATCCAGCACATCGTTTGCGGTCATTCTGACTTAACCAGCGGACAACAAGCCGATTGGCTGTAGAAACAGGTGATGTCCTTAACGTTCTAAAACCAGGAAGGCTGGGCAATATGGACAAAAATTCATATCTCGGTATTTACAAGCTGACTGGTTTTCAGTTGCAAGTAAAAGCCACATTTAAAGCAGTTTTATAAAAACAGACTGTGATCAAAATAACAGCAACAGCAAAATTTAACAAAGGTAAGGTTACAAAATGTAGTTCCATTACAACTCACAGGGTTCACCAACACAACTGTCTTATACTAAACACGTTTCCCGAACAAATATAACATGCAAACTCTATTAGCACAACTATGGAATTTTATTGTATAAATTGCCTAGCGAATAGCAGAGATTTCTTCTACTCATATGAAGCCAGGATAAATCACACACAAACCTTAAAATGCTATTTTGTGGAGGCCTTATTGTCTTCATATTTTATTGTTTCTTCTGTGAAATTAAAGTAAATAAAAGCTTTGATCATACTTGCCAACTTCCCCGATTCACGCGGGAGACTCCCGATTTTTAACCCTCCAGGTCAGTAATTTCTTCCACTAATCTCCCGATTTTACAGTGAACGAAACAAGTAATATTGTGGGGGATATTTGTCGCAGTATCTGGCAACCCAGGCCTGCCTGCACGTATGAGGCAAGCCGGTGACGTGACTCAGTTGCTCGCTGGTTTCTGTCTTCCGCTCAGTTCAGCACCCAGACAGAGATGGACAGAGAAAGAGAGACACCTGACACTCCTCCGAAGAAAAGAAAAATTTAAAAAGGTAAAAAAGAAATATGCTTCCAGATTCAACACAGCTTGGACCGAGACCTTCCCCCAACTTGACCCTTGATATACATACACAGTGTTGTCTGAATTTATATCTTGCTTGAAAATATATCTATATATTGTACATAATCATTGCCCAGCCCTAAAAACCAGCCCCCATCATTTTGACCAGCTGAGTTGCAGGTGACACCACTGCAACTTTTCTCTGCAACGTTCTAAAACAGTTTTGTCTCGTTGTCAGTCATTGGTCTAAACTGGGCTTAAGTATTTTGGTGATACAGTGGTGTTTTTTTCCATCACTGCAGCAGGAAACAAAGAGCTGCTGCAGCAGCTTGACTACAAGTGAGAGTGCATCGAAGAGACAAAATAGCAGCACACGATTAATGCAGTAAAAAAACGTTTAAATGTTTCTATACCTTTCAGGATACCCACTACTGGGCAGTGCCGTTGTTACATGTAGAGATGTTTACTAGTTTACTACTTCCCAGCAGCGTTCGAGTAATCTATTTTTAAAATCATCTAATGTTTCAGTTGTAAACTATTATAGCAAGTAGTGTGACCAAATGCTTTATCAATTTATTTTATTTTCTCTTATAGAAAAAAGGCTTAAAGCCACAGTGTGTAGAAATTTCTCCCATCTAACGCTGAAATCATATATTGCATTCAAACAGATGGCGCACTCTGGCGCCTCACTGTTTCAAACACGTATTGCAACAACTGTAGCCGCTGTGTACCAAAAAGCTATGATAACACTGATGAAACCATGTCATCCGATACTACATGGAGTATTCATTCAGGCTGCTACATAGACACACGCAACGCAAGTTGACAAACCCCCTCCTCACCATGCTGGCTCTGTTTACAATGTAGGACTGTTGGGGCAGATGTAAATTGAAACAGCTGTTAGTGGCCAGTGGCACTACTGCCGCATAACAAAGTCCCACTCTTTGAGCATAATGCAGGATCATGTATTATGCAGCATCACGGGAGACGGAATCCTCGTCGCCAAGAAAGTGCAAAGGGGAATCAAAAAGGCAGCGTGACCGGCGAATTAAAAAAACAAGGGTCAGCATTGGGGTTGCCTTTCCCAGGTGGAGAGAGCTGCTGAAGGAGAAAGGTAATACAATCACAGGCCAACGCTAACAGCGGCTAACGGCTAACAGCGGCTAACAGCGGTGCAGTGATGCGAGGAGAGGGATGAGGCTGTTAGCTACTGGCCACGAGCCCTCGTGTCTCACCATTATCAGAGGCCATGAAGGTAACGTTGTAGAGGTTGTTCTTGACGTAGGGAGACTCTCGGTCAAGGATGGCGATGGTGGAAATTCGACCATTAACTGGGTCAATCTCCAGCCAGTTAGCAGGGTCGTACATCTTGGAGTACCTGGATTCAATGAGAGAGAGACAGCATGAGAAACCACCACAATGAGGCTTCTTTATCTGCCTACCTGGTTATAGGCTAAGCAGCTACTGAGGAGCTGATATCTGGAGGCTGCAGGAATCTCATGAAGCAAAAACAATTCCTTCATTTATTCTCAGCAGAAATTATTCTTCCATTAATAGATTTAACAGAAAATTACAAATGACAAATGTATTTTCCAGTGTTAGTGTGTCATATGTTATTTGTTCTAATCTTGTACAACAACCTATAAGCTGAATGAAACTTGGCAAATTCCTGTGACTTGATGAAATGTGTTTATCGAACTGAATTTTCCAGCAGAAATGGTCATGTTTTTAACAGATGACTGACTTGAGAAATATAATGAATGAACAGGAAAATGGCACAGCTTCCAGCAAAGGTGAGCAGAGCTGCCAAAAAGCAACCATAAACCACACATGAACAGGGAATATTGACCATTTGTTACATTTTTAATTGGTGAGGTAAAGAGTTGAAAGGCGCAGTTATGAATACATGTAGGAGCAGCACCAACTACAGAACACAAAGCATCAAAAAAGAAAAATCTGAAACCAGAATGCTCTCCCTGGCTCACACTACAGTGCCCTATACGCTCGCTTTATGTGTGTATGCATGCTCGTTTCTGTGTGTGTTTGCATGTTTTTGTGAACACAGTGTGCGTCCACCATTGGCTGTTGCTAGGCTACAAAGACTTCAGCACTACATTTAGAAACAAATAGTGGGATGTAAAAGAAAGAAATATAGGGGACAGAAAGCAGCAGTGGCACAGGCTCTGTGCGCTCTGCTCTGCTGTTGTTGAGCTGTTGGCTCAGTACTGCAGGCTCCGCACAGATATACATGTATTCCAAACAAGATGTTTGTAGGAAGAAAAATCCAGCTTTTTTCTCAGAATGGGGATGCAACCCTCACAAACATTTATCCTACTCAGCAAATTAAATGATGTTGAACATGGTCACTGAAGGGAAATCTCAACAAAGGAGAAGACAAATCCATTCTACTGCTCACATTCAAATCAGAGATCATCAAATATATGTCAATAATAGCTGGAACAGTTTTTCTTCTGTTGCAAAACTAAGATCAGAGAATGACGATTAACAGGGTTGCAGGGTCAGTTCAGGCACATACTGTAGAGAACATTTCCGCAGAGCTCTGACTTAAGTAGTTACAGTTGGGAAAAACACTGTAAACCTCCTAAAAATTGACTATAGACTTCTTTGCCATTGCCAGTAACCCAGAGCTGTGTACACAGCTTTGCAGCAGACAAGTTTGACTTTCTGTGTGTGGGTTTTTTTGGCGTGTCCTGTTTGATGCCACGGACAGGCTTGAAAACAGGTCAGTAAACAGTAGAAAGCAGCCTGGAGGCCTTTAAACACTACAGTGGTTACTTCTTTACATGTATTTCTTACATATCCAGTCTCTCTTTTAACCTGGTGCAGACTAAATTGGATTGATGTTTGAGCGCTGCTTGGACAGAGACGGATGGTATTTTGTAGTGGTGCGTCACTACATCTCGCTGGTCAAGGGGCTAAAATTAGCGCATATTATGTTTCACTGATTGGGGTGGAGCTGATAAATACCCATAACTACTGCAGAGTCATTTGACTGTGTGTTGATGATGTTAGCGGGTGCAGCTTTTTTTGTGCTGTGGAAGGAGGATTGTCAGATTTACACATTTTCAACATCTGGCTAAAAGGACTCTCAAACCTCCTCTTGAGGTTGCCTCACCAATCAGATTTCATCTTCTTAAATGCTTCTTGGATGCAACATTTTACACTCTTACACTTACACTTAGAGATCAGACAGTTATCTGATCTAATCTGCACAAGACCCATGAAATGTCTGTGTAAACAGCAATGGCCAGCGATTGAACAACATTTCAAACAAACTAGTTCTAGCACAACCTGATAAACCAAGATTTTATCATTTATCCAAGTCACTCACCCACCAACTTGGGGCCGGATCTACTAAGATCCCAATTTGCGTGTCCTAAGTTGCCTGCACAATCTAGAATTTTGCGTGTGGGGCTGAACCGCGGTTTGCAGGTGATTTAGAGTGACTTAGACTTAGACTTAGAGTGATTGCGTAAATGACAAGAGGTGCAAACATTTTGAAGAAACCCTATTTAAATGAGGGTTTTGTGTGTTTTATGGTTTGCAGCATGGCGAGTTTGGAGAGAAAGCGCAAAGTGAAATTCGACCCTATGGAATTAGAGGTGTTGGTAGATGAGGCCAATAAACACTTAAATGATCTACAGCAAAGAAACCTGACTGTCTCACAAAGGAACGCTATATGGAAAGAAATCTGTGACCAACAGCCAGGGACCAGAGAGGGAGGAGAGGTGCGCATGGCGGGCAAGTTCCACCTGCGTTAAAGGAAGCACAAATAATACACTCAACTGTCACGTTTAAGTTTTCTTATATTGGCTATGAATATTCATTTTGTGTAAAATAGACTATACGATAAAGAACTGTTTAGTTTTGTTTTCTGCCACAATAAATGTTAGAGCTATAGCTTAATATATTTTGTGCCTGAAACAATGTGTCTTTAATATGATTTGTGTGGCTTAACATAATCAGACGTTAATGAGACTGATTATTTCGTTTGATAATAATGTTTGGAATCTAAAAAGTGATTTCAATCATCTTTTTTTCAATAAATGGTGATTTGCTTAAAGGAACTAGGGGCGGGATCAAGAAATAAGACTCAATACTGACACGATGACCGTTAGGGTAACTGGAGGCATCAGCCAAGCCGGCGCAGGAGCGCGCATGAACATTTCATAGCAAGTTTCACTGGGGAATAACGGACTAGTTACAACAGCGAACAGGCATCATGTCTACCAATGAAGTAAGTAAACAATGTTTATTTTAGTGTAATTTTAGTATCTTTCTGTGACAACATTATCGCATTCATTCAGCAAAATGACAGTTGTAATGTAATGTAGTTTACCTTCCACTGTCCAAATGGTTAGTAAATGTTCACATTTCACCAGCCACTCATGAGATATTGTGACTGGTGAGTGAAGCTAATCTGCCTGGCACTAACGTTATCGTGTTTTACGAGCATTTGGCTTTGTGGCTGCAGCTAATTTCGGACTGTGTTCATTATCAATACAGCTAACAGTGATAACATTAGATAAACCCTGCTAACAAGCTGACGTAAGTGTGCAGTCATTATCGTAGCTAACAACAATAGTATGATTCATTGTCTCAAGCCAAGTGTTATGTGCAATTTGTGACACTATCTCCATTAGAATACAATATGAATGGTATGAATAGCACTGCGCCATAACAAAGTAAATTAAAAAAACCCAGAATAATCAATATGTAATAACTATGAATAAATACTGATTGACGAGAGGTGTGAGACTGTTTACACACTAGTTGGTAAACTCTTCAAGTAGGTGTACCTCAAGGTGTAATTGTCAATCGTGAGCACTTGGTGTGAAAGTTAGTATGCACACAGACTATTTCAGTTTGTATATAGTATTATAGTTGAATCACAATAAAAATAACATCATTAGATTAGATTAGATTAGATTCAACTTGCACATGTCAAGTACACAGCAACGAAATGCAGATAGCATCTAACCAGAAGTGCATAAGCAGTGATTAATGTATATAAATAAATAAATACATAATAAATAAATGATATAATGGAGTTCTGGTGGAGAGAGGAATGGAGTAGTCGCATGCATCGCGCTCTCCCACACTGACCTGGAAAAACATAACCTTTAATAACCCAAACTTGGCTCAAGTTTTTAGTAACAGTGAGTAATATCCTTTACATGCCTCATGGCCTCCGGAACCAGGCTGGCTAAGGAAAAAGACACCAAAAGAGACGACTCGTCTGCCGCGGCTAGCCAGATTAGCATGCCTGCTCTGACTAGCCTGCTGTAGGAGCACCGCCAGTCCATATCAACGGCGCTCTCTGCTGAGCTCAGGTTGGCGTTTGCCTCTCTTGAAACTAAACTTGACACAGTACAGGCTACAGTGACTGACTTTGGTGAACGAATTGCAAGCTTGGAGACCAATGCCAATTTAACTGAAGAACGTATCCAGGCTCTTGAAGCATCATGCTCCACTTTATCAGAGGCTTGCGCTTAGCTCAAAACCAAAAACATCGATTTGGAGGGACGAAGCCGACGTAATAACGTCAGGATTATCGGCCTGCCTGAGTCCATAGAAGGTCAACAACCCACAACCTTTTTCGTGGATGTCCCGATGGAGATATTCGGGGACCAGGTGCTACAAGCCCCACCTGAACTAGACCGAGCCCACCGTTCCCTAGCTGCTAAGCCGCGACAGGGAGATAAACCCAGACCTGTGATCGTATGCTTTCACCGACACCAGACTAAGGAGCTATTAGTCCGGGAGGCCAGCAAACGGAAGAATGACTTGAGGTACCGCAATTCGCCGGTCCGCATCTACGAGGATTACTGCCCTGATGTCCTGATCCGCGTCTTCCTCGCTGGCACCTGTGGACCGGAGTGCCGCGGCTGCAGGACCCGATCATCGACTCCCGTCCTGGACATCGGCTTCCGCAGCGCGTCGGAGGCTCCTAAAGGAGGCTGTACGGAGAAGCTCCGGGGGACTCCCCTCCCACAGCCGGGATGGCGCTGCTCCTGCCGGGGCCGGGACCGCCGAGTCGCAGCAGCTCCTGCTCCCCCAGTCACGCAGCATGGACCGTCCACCTGCCTCATGTGAGTCCCCCAATCCCCATCCTGTTCCTCTTCGTCCTCTTTTCCCTCCTTCCACCATGTTATTTGGAGACAGCATCATCAGGAATATTCATTTTTTCAGCGCCACAACTCGCTGTTTTCCTGGAGCCACAGTCCCGGGCATCCTTGGCAAACTTCCAGAACTCCTGCAATCACTCCCTTCATCCATAAACCGGCTGATTTTCCATGTGGGCTCAAACGACACGGCCCGCCGGCAATCAGAGCTGACAAAAATGGATTTTGTTGCTCTTTTTAACCTCTTAAAAAACTGTGGTAAGTCGGTTTTTATCAGCGGTCCCCTGCCAACACTGTCCCGCGGAGCAGAACGCTTCAGCCGGCTCCTCTCCCTCAATACATGGGTCCAGGCTGCCTGTAGCACGTATGGATTCACTTTTATTGACAATTTTAACTTATTTTGGAACCGGTCCTCTTTTTACAGGGCTGATGGGCTTCATCCGAGCAGGCTGGGCAGCCGCATGTTAGCGGCTAACTTCATTCAGCACGCTGTTCAGTGTGCCCCATGTGACTGACAGCTACGCAAATCGGAAGCACACGCCCCCCTGGTTTCCTATCTGGTTCTTCCCCAACCCACTGCCACATCCATATCCATCCCAGTCAGAATTTCAAACAGGTTTAACAGACCAGCTTCACCATGGATCAATAGCAACCCCCAAAACTTAGTTCCTGTCACACCTGCTTCACACTCACCACAGGAGCGCACCATCAGCACAAACATTAACCTGGCAGTGCTGAACATGCGCTCCCTTTTAAATAAAACTTTTAAAATAAATGACCTGATTTTAGATAACAAGTTGGACAGTATTCTTTTAACAGAGACATGGCTTGGCACTGACGCACCTATTGTTCTCACCGAGGCCTGCCCACCAAATTTAAATTTTTTATTTTCTTCTAGGGGGGGTAAAAGAGGGGGCGGAACTGCTTCAATCACTAAAAACTCACTGCACTCTACTGAAGTTTCTTTTAACAGCTACTCATCATTTGAGTATCATGCCTTTGTTTTTAGCAGTCCTCCTATTCTTTGTATCACAGTTTACAGACCACCCCACCATTCCACCTCTTTTATCACTGATTTTTCAGAATTATTATCAATCATACACACCACATACAACAGAATTTTAATAACTGGTGATTTTAATCTACATGTTAATACCTCGGATACAATGTCCAGAGAATTTTTAAACCTTTTAACCTGCATGGATTTTAAACAGCACGTCACACAGCCAACTCACAACAGAGGACACACCCTGGACCTGGTCATAACCTATGGCCTGTCCACTGGTGTGTCCTCTGTTGTTGACCTGGCTGTGTCTGACCACTACTGTGTGTATTTTAACATCATCAGTTTTAGCCATCAGGAGGCCCCGGTGAGAACAGTGAGGAAACGCTACCTATTCTGAAGTGGCTGCAAATTTTATCCAGATTTTACACAGCACTCCTGCCGAAATTTTACCTGCACCTTGTGATTTTATTGTGGACAATTTTAACAGTAAATTAAAGTCAACACTTGACTCAGTGGCTCCACTTTTAACCAAAACCATAAAAACAAAGCCCACACCCCTGTGGAGAAATGACAACGTCAAAAGACTGAAAAGAAAATGCAGGAGTGCAGAGAGGAGGTGGAGAAAAACCAAATTGACAGTTCATTTTGAAATTTTACGTGAACAACTCAAATCGTACAATAAAACAGTCAAACAGGCAAGAATATCCCACTTTTCAAAACTCATTTCTGATCATAAAAACAACCCCAAATTTCTTTTCTCCACCTTCGATCTTTTAACCAGCACCAATTTTAATAAACCATCCAACATATCAACAGACGCCCTCTGCGAGGACTTTGCAGACCACTTCAGAAGTAAAATCGATGATATCAGGTCCAGTCTTTTATCCCAACAGAATAAAATTTTTAACACACATGGATCATTGCTTTTGCCTGAGGAAACACTGGAGAGTTTTGTCCTGGTTGATGCAAGAACACTTGGTCGAGTTTTCTCCCAAGTAAACCCAACAACCTGCCTTTTAGATCCGATTCCCACATCACTTTTAAAAACATTTTATGGATTCTTTGAGGAACAGATTTTAAATATAGTGAATTAATCTCTTCAGACGGGTGTCTTCCCCACTGCCTTCAAAACAGCAGTGGTGAAGCCCCATCTGAAGAAGAGTAATTTAGATCCCAATATTTTTAATAATTACCGACCTGTATACAACTTATCGTTTTTAAGTAAGATTTTAGAAAAACTGGTTTTTAACCAAGTTAATGACTTTTTAAAAAGAAACAGTATTTTAGAAAAATATCAGTCTGGTTTTAGGATGAACCACAGTACCGAGACAGCCCTTTTAAAGATTTTAAATGATATCAGGATGAATGTTGATTCACAAAAACTCACAGTCTTGGTACTACTGGATCTAAGCACCGCCTTCGATACAGTAGACCATCACATTTTATTAAACAGACTTAGAAACCTTGTGGGCCTCTCTGGTCCTTTTTTTAACTGGTTCAGCTCTTATCTCACAGATCGTTGTTTCTTTGTAAGTATGGATACATGTTCCTCCAGAACACATGAAATTAGGTGTGGGGTGCCCCAAGGGTCAATTTTAGGTCCAATCCTTTTTAATCTATACATGCTTCCCCTTGGGGACGTCATCAGGAGGCACGGCATTAGCTTCCACAGCTAAGCAGATGACACACAACTGTACATCGCCGTGTCTCCTGATGACACAGGGCCAATTGATACCCTTTTTAACTGTATTTTAGATATCAAGTCATGGATGGCAGTGAATTTCCTACAGCTCAACCAGGACAAAACAGAGGTTTTAATTATTGGTCCTGAAGGAAAGAGAGAGAAACTTTTACCAAAACTACAAGATTTTAAACCTTCACAATGTGTGAAGAACCTGGGCGTCATTTTCGACTCTGAGCTTAGTTTTATTCCACACATCAAAAATGTAACAAAGATAGGTTTTTATCATCTTAAGAATATAGCCAGAGTCCGCATATTTCTCTCTCAGGCTAACACGGAGGTGTTGATGCATGCTTTTATTTCCTGTCGTTTAGATTATTGTAATGCCCTGCTCTCTGGTCTTCCCAAAAAGACCATCTATAACCTGCAGCTACTCCAAAACTCAGCCGCACGAGTGCTGACGAGGACCAGAGGGCGGGAGCACATTACACCAGTTTTAGAATCGCTGCATTGGCTCCCCGTGTGTTTCAGGATAGATTTTAAGGTTCTTTTATTAGTTTTTAAATGTCTTAACGGTCTTGGGCCATCTTATTTATCTGACCTGCTTTTATCATATCAACCCTCGCGGAGCCTGAGGTCCTCCGGCACCGGCCTTTTAATTGTTCCAAGAGTTAGAACAAAAACCCACGGGGAGGCTGCATTCAGCCATTATGGCCCTCACTTATGGAACAGCCTGCCGGAGAACATCAGGACTGCAGAGACTGTTGATGTTTTTAAAAGGAGGCTCAAGACTCACCTTTTTAAGTTAGCTTTTAACTGAATTCTTTTACTCTTTTAACTCCAATATGTTATTTTTACTTTCTAATGCTTTTAAATGATTTATTTTTAAATCTTTATGCATTTTAGTTTCTAAATCTTCATTTATTTATTAGTAACATTATTTTAATTGTTAAATCTTTAATTTTTCCTAATCTTACATTTTTATGCATTTTATCACTATTTTATCTCTTACTTGTTTTAACGATGGACCGCTAATATCCGTCATAAAAAATGTTGAAAATTGCAATAGCCTAAATCAAAATTTTAAACAATAGTATACTATAAATCGGAATCGCTGTAGGAGGTGGCTGCTCTGAGATGCCTGCTCAGCAGGGCGGGGCGCTGGGTGCTCACTGACTCATGACTGCGTTGTGTAATTTTATTCAGGGAATGATAAAAGTGGCCTAAACTTCATTTTGTGGCTATATTGTTGGGGTAATTATTGAATTTAAATAACACCACCTGTTTGGGGTGGATTTGGTTTGTCTGTTTGATCACAGAAACATTAAAGTGCATGCACAGAGACACAGAAAAATGTTTATTTATTCGTTTTGAAGGTATAAGTTGAGGATGAATCTTTCAAGGCCTTTATTTCAATAGCTTGACTTACAATGTGTGAGATGAGGACAGAGTACTACAAAATAAAACATGTCAGTTATTTTACAGCACTTTGCTGCAGTGCTTTACACTTTTTAAGCCTCTCCCTGTCTACACACCTTTCCTCTTCAAGTTTGCGAATGGACCACACTTACCACGCAACAGGAGAGAATGAACCCGAACCGTCATCTGCAAGGAAAAGAAGATGCAGCTTCACTCCTTGTGATGCACTCTCTGCAGCGCTTTTCCTCCCCAACGATGGTAGCACCGAATCCCATTCTGTGCAGCAAAATCGCCCGCTCAGCTTCCAACACATGGAGTTCCTCATCTGTATGGTCCGGCTCAAACAGGTATAGCTCTGGATCTGTGTCCGCTACAAGAAACTCTTCAAAATCGCGTTCAAAGTCGTCCATTGCAGCTGCTACAGTCCGGAGATATTGCTAGGCTAAATAAACAGCTGAGCTCTGTTTACAGGCTAAGCTGTCAGTCAGCGTGTGGGCTGGAGATTGGTGGAGCAGAGAGGGGAGGGGGGTCCCCGCTAGGTACTGTGAACGAGTATGTGTGTATTAAGTACGTGTGTTACGCTAGAAGAGTTTGGGATGGAGTCTTTTACCCCGTGGAGTGTTACCGGAGTTTTTGGAGTGCTCAAATAAATGGGCCTAACGCTACTCTGGTCTCCTGCTCGTGAGGGATTCATTACAATATTGTTACATGGTTTAGAATTCTAAATAAACATTCACCTCGTCGCTAGATAGACCTACTCCTGAAAAACTCGTGTCTGCGCAAGCCTTTTTGTCCCTACAAGGCCACCGTCATTTACCCAATGGGAGGGGTGAGCGATTGAGCCCTGCAATCTAGAATTTGACCACTGATGTCACTGTTTTCAACAGTTTTCAACCCATTTTACACACTGGCCCTTTAACTTTCACTTATTCTTCTGCAGCATCAGGTAGTGTTAAAGCAGATAAAAAGAGATCCACAGACACACACACACACACACACACACACACACACACACACATACACACACAAACAACACATTAAATATAGCCTATAAAACTTTATGAAGAGTCTCATGTTTCACTTGCAGTAATGGTGTTTTAATACTGCTGCAAAAACATCATAGAAATCTTATTTTATTGAACACTTTCACTGTTCTCACCTCTAACTGAATCATGACCACTTCAATACAGGTTAAGTAGGGGAACACAAACAACCATTCTGAAGCTAACTGGCAGCCTAATTTCATTCATTCGATGTTCGGGGGTGAATGGGGTGGGGGAGGGTTGCGACAAAGCTGAAATGGCCACATTTTCCAATAAAGATCGTTCTTAGGATCTTAGCCATGATACTGTTAATTCATGTTCTGTGTTCATCTGTATTTCTGTGATTTCACAACTAAGAAAATTAACAGTGGCGTGTGTTAATACCAGAAAAATGATAGGCTATAATAATATAATAGTCACTGGCGCCAACTTCAGGTCAGCATTGGAGGGTCACAATGTTTGTTAAATCTTGAGGTGAAGTAGGAACATTTATTTGTACTTATCATACACAGCGTGTTAACATAAGATTCAACACAGCTGATGGGAAGAAATGTAAACTTTAAATTTAAAAAAATACCAAAATAATTAGGCTACTTAACACCAGCACTGTATTTGATCATTTATTCATCTCTGTTTAACTGTTTTGAATATAATCGCTAATATAAAGAAAAGCCGTATTTTCCGAACTATAAATAGTATTAGTCGCATCAGTCAAAAACTGCGTCATGAAGAGTAAAAAAAATCTAATAAGTTGCATCGGAAAGAGATTACGGCTGTGATCAACAGTGAACTCCAGCTGAGGTTTGTATTAACTTTTATACATCCCTGATTAAGATCTGTTTATTTTGGCCTTTATCACTAATCTAAAACTGCTTTATCATAGCCTCCAATACAATACCTTATCAGATATTTAAATGTGCTGTCCGTATTGAAAAGAATGACACAAATGAGTTTATTCATTTTATTGATCAGAGCCACAGCCGCACCAGCGGTCAGCGAGTGGTGAGAGAGCCGGATGAATATCCTCTGCTCCTTCTGGCACATCACTACCATCACCACCACCACCCGCCAGGACTGTGACTGCAGAAGTGCTGAAGATAAACATCTCTTCTAGCAACCAACGAGACACTAAAATAAATAAATTAGAACCTGAAAAAGATAAAAAATGAATGAATAAAACTGTGTGAATTGTCTGTGTCTTGTATTGAAAAGCCAGTATCCGAACATGCATACTTACATTTTAGAAGCGCTGAATAAGGTCCAGTCTCCTTCATATTGTACAGTAAGGGAGAATGTGTGTCCTCATGCGTATTTACGCATGACGCACAACACCAGCAGTTCATTGAATTTTTTTTTTTTCTCCAGACACGCCGATCGTCCAGGTTCCTGCAGAAAGTTGTTTATGTTTCTTTTGTTGTTCAGACCAACAATTAACAGATTAACTAGATGTTGAGCAGGCATCTCAGAGCAGCCACCTCCGACAGAGATTCCGATTAACAGTATACTATTGTTTAAAATTTTGATTTAGGCTATTGCAATTTTCAACATTTTTTATGACGGATATTAGCGATCAATCGTTAAAACAGGCCATGGCAGAGTTCATTTATAAATATAAACTACAACTTAAACTGTGATCCAGTGTTAAATTTAAACAGATAAGTCAACAGCAGACCGCTTAGAATTAGATCTTGGCCTTTGGGGCTTGAAAACGAAGTCTTCTTATTAAAATTGAAATCGAAATTAAAATCGTGTTGTTAACATTACATTTTCTTCATTTTCTTTCTTTATGTGGCTGGTTATGTGACTTACAGTATCCTACAGAAGCATTCGCTGCAGTATATGTGAATTGTGACTTGAATATTTGTGTATGTTTATGAATTAGCGATGAATCTGGTTATGGAAGCACAGCTCAGCTGCAGCTGTTCACTCAATATGCGAAACCTCCTGAATGTTGAAATAGCAGTAATACCACATTCATTGATAAAATGACACAAGCAATGGGAAGGGGGTGGCAGTTTTAGAAGGGGGATGATATTATCTGCTCACATGTGCCACCTGGTGGTTGTTTGCACAGACTGCAGCTACCCCTAGATATAGTAATTAACCCCCCTTTCCCCCTCAACTGCAGGCATCAGATTCTCACGTGTGATTCACGCGGGGATGCGGCCAAATTAGACTTGCACCCACTGTAAACAACCGAAGTAGGCACAACCTGAAAATAAGTGAGGAGCAGGGGGGAGCAACATAAGGAAGCCCCCTTATTTTAGGGGATGTCACAGTTCTGCTCCTCTGCTCACCTCATGCAATACTTTTCCATTTACCCCACCTCTGCTCCACTCTGACTGCCAGCCACACCCATCTCATCAAGGCAACTCTGCTCACCTGCTCACCCAGCCTGCCACCTAATAACCCCAACTCCTGTTTTCAATCACTGACTGGCTCAATATAAAGAGTCAGCTGGAAGAAGGAGAGAAGAGACCTGTAATCTGACTGTGCATGCGTCGAATTGACAGCACTCGACATCTGACCAATCAGAGGGTTGTGCTGGCAGGCACTTGCAGAGCTGCAGCAGGTGAAGAGTTGTCGACATGTCGTCTAGAAGACATCACAAGTCAGGAGCGAGTAAGAGGGAAAAAAAGGCAAAACAAGAGGAAGCTCTTGCTTTTCTTGAAGATGGGTATGTTGTTGAACTAAAACTTTGTGGCACAAACACCTAAGCTGCTACTTATTAGATATGAATCTTTTTTTTTTTACCAGCGGCTCTGATTAACATTTATTGAGTGTCTTGTTAATGCCCTATGCAAAGAGTGGTAAAATGACCAGTTGGTGGTCGTATATATATATCGATAGGCTATAAAGTTTATAGCCTAAATGTCTATAAACACAATGATTGAACAAACATTACTATTTCTGTGTTCATGTTTTGTTATTAACATGGTTATTATAGATTAGCTGGGCTAACCGTTAGCTGTTAGCTGTTAGCCATTAGCCGTTAGCCATTAGCGGTGTCTGTAATAACTCAATAAACGGTCCATGAAAAAAATATTTTTCCAGCGGATGTCTTAGTTACAACATGATTGAGCTAGCAAAGCAGTTTTGTGTTGCTATGTGTGGTATTTATTCAGTTTTGGGAAATCACGATGTCTAGACAGCATCAGTGACTGCAGCTAAGAGAGACAGCTAACAGCAGCAGCAAAGCTAACATCAGGACGCATCTGTTAAAAGCCTCCCGTTGTCGGATACGACATGAAACTACTTCAGCTAGCTCAATCATGTTGTAACTAAGACATCCGCTGGAAAAAATATTTTCAGTCAGTGGAGCCGAACCGGCTCTCTCCCTCCCTGGATTACATCCTCCCGTTCCGCCAGCTGCAGGTGCGGGGTTACGTTCTTGTACAGTACACGGAGGCGGCTTCCCTCCCGCGAGTGGGCATGGACTGAATGGCTGCAGCCTGGAGTCATGAGACAAGAGGCTGCAGACATACCCCTCCGGACACGCCCCCAGCGTTTTACAGCAGGGAGTAGTGCTTGTTTTTCCATTATTTTGAGAGCTAATTTTACATACTTAACGATATTTTTAATCTTTCAAATTTGGCTCAGTGATTAATGACACATATTTCTATGATGTGACAAACTTATAACAGACATTTTTTGCTGCTTTACACGGACTTTAAAATTACTGACCACCTTATCTAGCCACCTTATCTAACTGAGTTTGGACGCCGGACCATTTTGTTAATTCGCGTTATCGCATCAGTCTCGCGAGTAGCGAGCCCACCCATTTTCACTAGATAACAACATCTTGTCCGCCATTCTCTCCTCAACCATGGCTGAGATAACCACGATCACTGCTTTGTACCTGCTCTGGAAGTCCCAGATGTGTTTTTGGGTTCAACCTATCCTGCAGAAGCACATCCAACTCGGCGAGTTTCACCACCTCCTCCAGGAACTCCGTCTGGATGATAGTCGCTTTCAGCGGTACTTCGGGCTGACTGGGTTCCAGTTTGAGGACCTGTTGGCAATGGCTGGCACCAGGATCTCCCGACAGGACACCAACTACAGGTGCTCCAGTTCAGCTGTGGAGTGTCTGTCCATCTGTCTCCGGTGAGTAGCAGTTTATTTTTTGTGTCAACAGTGACGTCCGGAGAATCTCAACACTGATTGGCTTTCGCCGCTCAGCGTCACACGAATTCGCCTCAAAAGTTCAATATTTTCAACTCGAGCGATGAGGCGTTGGACGCGAATTTCGCGTCTATCGCGCCGTGTCCATCGCGTCACGCTAGACGTGTCCATCGCGCCGCCCGGCGCAAATTCACGTCTAATCGCGTCTTTGCATTGACTTTGTATGTAATCTCGACGCGCAAATTTGTGAATTCGCGTTCGGTGTGAACGCCCCTTTAGGAAAACATTTAAGGAGTTAGGAGTGAGGGGCGAGGATTGCTGATTTGAGACATGAGACGGCCTTACTCTGAAGCGTCACATAAAGCGGCGTCCTTTTCTGATGACAGCGGCACCTATGGACGGCTGCATAATGGAGCCAGCATTTGGCGTACATCCCAAGTCACATTATATTCACTAATCAAAGCCGTAACCCCCCCCCCCCCCCCCCCCCAATAGGCTAATTACTATTACCTACAAGCTATTAAACATTCCACTCACATGGCATGCAAGACAATTAATGATGGGCAAATGTGTGTGTGTGTGTGTGTGTGTGTGTGCGATCGGGCAAGCAGCACCGACTCGGACACACACACACTTACCGGACAGCCTCTCAGTCCTTAGCCGCTAATGTTAGCTCATGTACAACGCAGGTAGCACACAGAAACTTTTACAAAGGTACATAATGTGCTTCTAGTGACTGTCAAATTGCCAGCAAAAGTTGTTTTAGATGCGAACACAGAGAGCATGCTGCCTGCTCTCATGGACCAAAGATCCTCTAAAGAAAGACGGTTCACTCTACTCTGCCGCCAGGAACAAACTGGGAGGCAAAGATCCTCTCTGAGGAAGAGGGTTCACTTTGCTGCAGGGTTCACCAAAACTTTTTCTTGTTTTTTTGTTTTAAGAAATTGAACACACATTAAAGAACATACAAGATCCTGTAGAGAATTAATACATATAATACAATACAATAAACATTGTCAAATTAAATGAAGGAAGAGGATTTTTTTAAAGGCAAATTAAATATTGGGGATTTATGTAAAAATATACATAGAGACATATAAATAATTCTATAATTAAAGATAAGTAGGCTATGTTAGGTGAATACTCCTGTCAGTGACCCTGACCACTGACGTTGGCAAAAGAACTGGAGTTGGTCCCTGTATGCTGCACTGCGGCTGCCCACTGCTCCTAGTGTATGCAGTAGGATGGGTCAAATGCAGAGGTCAAATGTATGTAATGTGCTGAGAAAGGACAATAAAGAATCTTCTTCTAATAATAATTTCTTAATAACTAGGAGATAACAAAAGAATAAAGAGATTTCAAAGACTTAAAAAATAAGGGACATGAATAAAAACAACAAGAAACGAGATATATCCCCAGTCATGCACACCCAGTTTTAATAAACTCAGTACTGTTTTTCAACACATATATTGTTTTGTCTTCATTCAGTGTAGTTAGCACATATTGTTATTACGCCATTGGTTTTGGCCTTGGTGCCCCACATTTTGGCCGTGATGCCCCAATAAATTTCTATTTATCAAATGCCAAAGTGGCCTTGCCCTAAAAATATCTTAACTCCAGGACTATAATCGCGTATTTCCTCTCCTGTTTCTGTCCTCG
This sequence comes from Epinephelus awoara, assembly GCA_035609425.1. Taxonomy (NCBI): domain Eukaryota; kingdom Metazoa; phylum Chordata; class Actinopteri; order Perciformes; family Serranidae; genus Epinephelus; species Epinephelus awoara. Next base: position 489,753 of record CM069303.1, on the reverse strand, counting down.
GAGGGGCCAGTTGCAGTGTGCTGCTTTTTTATGTGCTGCTGCCCCCATTGGCTGAGCGTCTCTGACGTAAGTCATGAGCGAAAATATGCACCACACAGCCAGAAAAAGAACCTCTTAGGCAGGGCAAGTAAGAATTTAGATGGGGCAAGTAGGAAAAACCTTAACGTCGGACCCTGTAAAGCCTAACAAACAGATCACAATATTAAAGTGAACCATCACATCTCTGGTGATTGAGTCAAAGGACAATGATTATAGAGGGAAACTTTGCCAATATTCAACCAGCAGTATGTCATCGCAGTGTGTGCAGAGGAGCAACGTTTGGCTTTTCCTCAATCAGTTAGTGCCCAGACTCTACCACCAGATAGCCGGGAAACTCCAGGGGAACCCAAACACTGTTCATCTGCATACACTGCAATGACACACAGCTGGCTGAATATTAGCAAAGTCTCCCTGTTCGCCTTCACTGGTTCCTTTGAAGCAGGGAAGGTCCTTATCCAGTCTTATCTGTGTTATCATTAAAAAGCAAAAGCAGCCCCTGGACACACTCAGTGGGCTTTACCTTCAGTGGTTAGCTGGCTAACCCTATACTTTTCAGGGTTTGATTTTGGAACAAGGAATACCTAAGTTATTTGTACTTTATGTAAATGATATTTATATTGTATTTAATAGGTTGAAATTTGTTACTTTCGTGGATGACACCAATTTATTTTGTTCAGTGGAAGACATGAAAGAATTATTGAAAACCTTAGAAAGGGAATTGATGATGTCAAAAACATGGTGTGATATTAATAAGTTACCACTAAATGAAAGTAAAGCTAAATGTATGGTATTTGGTGGTATCAGAGTAAATTGCAAAATAAAATTGATTATAAATGGAGTTGAAACTTAAAGAGTATATGAAACAAAATTCTTGGGAGTGATTATAGATCATAAACTCCGTTGGAAGCTATTGCTATGTTTTATAAAACAAGTTAATAAGTTAAATAAGAAATGTTTCCATATATTATACTGTTCACTTATTATACCATATATGTCTGTGTAGAGGCTTGGGGAAATGCTTATAGAACAAATACAGACCCTATAAACCTTAAACTTCAGAAGAGAGCTATTAGAATAATAAATAAAGTGGGTTATCGTGAATCAACCAATTAATTATTTATTCAGTCTTGCACCTTAAAATTTGTACATATTGTGTATTTCAAAACAGTGGAAATACTCTTTAGAGTTAAGAATAAAAGCCTTCCTATTTGTCTTCAACATTTTTTTTAATTAAGAGAAGGAAAGTATAATTTAAGAGGGTTGTGTATTTTCAAAACATGTAGCGTGAGAACCAATGAACCATGAACTTAATAATGAAATAAAATTGTGTAGCTCCATGATGAATGTCAAAAAAGCGTTAAAATATAAAATAAATGGAGTTAATTGTTTAACTTAGGTTCAGGAGCAGGACCACGCCTCAACCACTCCTCTAATCACCTGACTAACGTGTATATATACCAGCACAGCACTACCACAGGCCTGTCAGATCTCTGGAACATTGGCGACCCTACGTATCTCAGCAAGTGTGTTTTTCGTGTACTCACCAAGATGGATCATGTGCTGCAAGTCAACCCGTCCAGGTCCGACTCTGACAACTTGTATGACTCCCTGTTAGAGCCAGGTGATCCTCCAACTCCGTCTCAGCAGTCTGCCGGTAGCCGACACTCCCAGGGGAGCCGGCTGTGCTCTGTGGTCCACATCCCTTGGTCTCGCTGTGGTTCTCTGTTGGACGAGATCGCCCCGACTCCTAGTGGGTCCCAGGCCTCCTCTCCTCCATTGTCGCGGGTGGGAGTTCGACACTGCGTCCACAACCATGGGAGCCAGCGGCGGTCTCCTCCTCCTCCTTCCCGCAGCAGTGCAGCGACTAGTCAACCTCGCCGCTCCCGCGGCACTCCGTCGCACTCCAACTCGGCCATCTCCACCATCTGCACATCCACAACAAGAGCCCAACATCAGGGATTGGACCATCGCCCGGCTCCAGCGGTTCCTAAGGGCAAAAAACATCCCCTTCCACCCCAGCGACAGTAAGTCCAGGCTGTTCCAGCTCTATTCAGCCGCTGTTCGGGCCCCCGAGACCACAGCTCCTTCTCCCAAGCCGGCTGCACTTCCGGGTTCCCTTCCAGGTTCCCTTCTGGGGCCTACTCCCGCCAGCGTCACCGTTGGTGACGTCACGGCGCCTCCACCACTCCAGCCGGAGCAGCCTCTCTCATTCATTCCCCCAGCCGGGGGTCAGGTCGTATCACCCCTTGTGCCTGTTCCCTCTGATGCAGCTATGTCACGCACAATATCTGCCTTCTTCCCCTCCCTGTCTCGCAGGCCTCCACTCTCACTCCGTGCACACACATCCTCCATCCCAACATCACTTTCCTCTACCCTTCTTTCCAACTATCCTGTTCCGGCTGGCATTGCAGCCCAGGAGCCCTGTCCTGCAGCACAAGGGGCTCCTCCGGCGGGTGTTTCACTGCCTTTCACTCTCTTTCCGACATGTCTCTCCTTTAACCCTCCTTTAAACTGTTTTCAGCAGTTAAATTAGGGGACGTACTGGGGGGTCCTCGAATCTGAAATATACTGCCGCATTTTCGCAGCTCGTTCCTTCCTCTCCTGCAACTTAAGTGGTGCCCTTTCTCACCCGGCCTCTGCATGCACTGTCATGTCTCCTCCACCGCACGCACGCCCCACCACTCCACGCAATGCCCCGATCTTTTACCGTCTGTCTTCTGCTGCACCTCCTCCTCCTGTCATCCCCAGAGCAAAGGACGCACGTCCCACTGTCAATGTGCCGGTATCAAAGGGCGTCGACAAGCGAGGACAGCCGATCCTCTATCAGGGCGGCAGGATGGTGTGCAATAATTTCAATCAGTGGGGTTGCAACTCATCTGGCTGCCGCCTCCTGCACGTCTGCTCCTTCTGCGAGGGCGCTCACGCCAGGACAACCTGCCCCCACAATCCCACCAACACAGCAGCATGACTAGAACGTCACCTCGGCGCGCCCATCAAAGTATGTGCACTCACTGCTGCTCTCAGTGATCACCCTGACAAGCAGTTTGTCGATTTTCTTATCTCTGGCTTCACTCATGGTTTTCACCCTGGCATGGAGGTGCTTCCCGATTCTTCCCACACATGTCACAATCTTCAATCCTCTCTCACTGAGCCTGACACTGTCGACACGTTACTGGCAAAAGAGGTCACTGAGGGATTTATGAAAGGCCCTTTCGATCATCCTCCTTTCTCTGTATTCCGTATTAGTCCCATCGTTGTCACTACATGCAAATACTCGGGGAAAAAGAGGCTAATCATTGACCTATCTTCCCCACACGGCTCCGACATCCCGAGCATCAACAGCCTTATTCCCAGCCCGGACTTCTCCATGCAGTACGCCACCATTGACCATGGCACTAATCCGTCTGGCGGGACATGTTGCATTGCTGTCTAAGGCTGATATCACCAGCGCATTCAAGGTCTTGCCCATTCACCCTGGCTTCTGGTGTTATTTTGGTGTCTGCTGGAAGGGGGCTCACTACTTCTCCATGTGCCTCACTTTCGGCTGCAAGAGCAGTCCCAAAATCTTTGACTCTTTATCTGAGGCTCTATGCTGGATCCTCTCCAACAATTACAGGCTCCCCTACGTGCTTCATTTCCTTGACGATTTTCTTGTCGTGACTCCTCCGTCCCCACCTCCTCGCCACGGTCTCACTACACTTACGTCCGCATTTTCCGACCTTGGCATCCCTGATGAAAACTTCAGGAACAGGCACGTCAATTGAGTTTCTGGGCATCACTCTGGACTCACTGTCATTCCAGGCTTCACTGCCCTTGGAAAAAGTGCAGCGCATCTCGTTCTTCTACGATGACTTCATCACTCATCCCGAGGACATTCAACTCTACACGGACGCGGCTTCCTCTGAAGGTTTCGGTGGGTATTACGGGGGGAGGTGGTTTGCTGCTGCTTGGCCCTCCGAGTTTGAGTCCCTCGACGCAGAGTCACGTTCTCCCTCGTCTGCTCTGTACGAGCTGTATCCTGTGATCATCGCCACTCTAATTGGGGGGCACAAATGGTCTAAAAAATGCATCACTATTCACTCTGAAAACACAGCAGTAGTAGATATCATCAATAAAGGCCGTTCCCGTTCCCCAGCCATTATGCCATTCACCCGCAGACTCACTCTCATCTCCGCTCAGCATCATTTCATCCTCCGTGCGTCTCACATTCCCGGTCACCACAACGCCATCGCTGACTCACTCTCCCGCTTCTCTTTCCAGAAATTCAGATGCTTGGCTCTAGACTCGGATGTCCATCCCACACCAATCCCACAGTTTTCAGCGACCATATTCAATTAAATCCTCATATAGCAAATGTCACTTGCACCTCCCAAGAAGCCATCCTTAACAGTTTAGCGCCAAGCATGTTATCTGCTTACCTCACTGGCTGGAATTCTTTCAAGAATTACCACGGCACTTATCATCTACCATTTCCCTCTCTGGACGCCATGTCCATGTGCAACTTCATCACACACTGTCACACTGTAACAAAGATCCGGGCCTCCAGCATACAAACATATCTGGCTGGTATCAATTTATTCCATAAATTATCCACCGGCCTCCCTTGTCAGTCAATCTCACGCTCTCACGTCACCATGCTAATCAAAGGCTTACGAAAGCGCGAACCAGCGCTGATAGCCAGACGCCTTTGTCTCACCTCCGATCTGCTCTGCCACTACATACGCACTCTGCGCTCCGGTTACATTTCTCCCACAGTCGACTTAACACTGGAATCAATGCTTTTACTCGATTTCTTCGGATTTGTGAGGTGCTCTGAATTTGCTTCAACCTCATCTGTCTACAATCCTTCCCGTCATCTCAGTCTATCCGACATGACCACTTACACTTCCGACTCGCTCATATTCACACTCCACAGGAGTAAAATCAATCGGTTAGGAGTATCCTTTCCGATCTACATCTTTTGCCTCAACCCCTTTCTCAGCCCGCACGAGCCACTGACCAGATACATCCACACCCAGTATTCCGCCCGCGCTTCACCACAAGATCCCCTCCTCCTCACCGAAACAGGGAGGATGGCCACCCGTTTCTAGGTCCAGAAACACTTCCATAATATCCTCTGTCTCTCTGGAATTTCATCAGATCATTACTCTTGACATTCGTTCTGCATCGGCACTGCCTCCTCAGACGCCAGATTAGGAATTTCAGACCAAGTCATACAGGTCCTCAGCCGCTGGTCTTCACAAGCATATCAAACCTACATCCACAATAACCTTAATGATCTCCGTCTAGCACACGACAGACTAAGTCTCACTTAACCAGACTGTTTCGGGGCTTCCTAACAGCACGCGCTCATCAGAACACGAGACGGAACCCCCACAGTGAGTCTCTCTGCCCACATCTACACCTCACCCAGTTTGACCCTCCGATGACGTCATCTCCATCCCATTCATTCATCTGCATATCTGCACTCCCCCATTCATCACCACCCCATTCATAACCATTTCTCTGACAATCACATCTTCATTAAATCTTAAAACTGCATATCGTTGTGGTGTGGTCCTTGCTAGTGAAATGGAGTTAATTGTTTAACTTAGTCAGGTGATTAGAGGAGTGGTTGAGGCGTGGTCCTGCTCCTGAACCTAACGTATATATACCAGCACAGCGCTACCACAGGCCTGTCAGATCTCTCGAACCCACCCTCCCTCCCCCTCCTTTCCTCTCTCTTGTCAATCTGCTGTGTACCTCTCCTCATCTCATTCTAGGCACCGACTGGGGGGCTTCCTAACAGCACGGGCTCATCAGAACACGAGATGGAATCCCACACTGAGTCTCTCGGCCCACATCTACACCTCACCCTCCGATGATGTCATCTCCATCCCGTTCATTCATCTGCAAATCTGCATTCCCCCATTCACCACCACCCCATTAATAACCATTTCTCTGACAATCACATCTTCATTAAATCTTTAAACTGCATATCGTTGTGGTGTGGTCCTTGCTAGTGAATTAAGGATTATAATTTAGAGTTATATTTGTTTTCTTTTGGTTTTTTTTCTCTTCTTTCTTCATTTACTTTTTCTGTTTGCTGATATTCTGTGATATCTTATGGTTTGTTTAGGAGAGGTATAAATAAGCCTTTGGGCTTAAGCCTGTTCCTTTTTTGGTTCATGATTGTGTGGAGTATATTGTGTGAAATCAGTGTGAATATGTATAATGTTTTGTTTTGTATTGTTTTGTTTTGTTTTTGGTAGTTTTTTATTCACACAAATTGTTATGCTTTGTCCCTTATAATGTATAACCAAAATAAATTCCATTAATTGATTCATTCATTCATTAAATGTGTATCTACTTCCAACCTATCCAGGTAACAAGTCTCATTAATACAGGACATGCTCAAGGCACAACGTTTAGCTTGAAATCCAGAAAAACCAGCCTGAAAATTTTGAAACAACTGCATGAGGGTCGATGGAGCAGAGCTGGCCAATGCTACGCTATGACTGGCCAGGCTGCATTCGAAGGGCATGATTCAGTGACGGGTCAATTGATCTTGTAAACATGTTAGCTAATGTTCCCAGACTAGTAAGTCAAGAATGGGTTAAGACAACTCTTGCAGTTATATAGAAGGTCTAAATGGTAATTCCTTCTTTCACTGAATTACAGCGTCACAGGTACATGAAGATGTGCACTGTATGAACACATAAAACAATGTTGTAACTAAGTCAAAGGTTGCATTAAATACATACTGATAAGCAAATTCCCCCATTAATGACATCAGCAGTGACCTCAGAATGAATTCTAGTAAATAAAAGGCTAATTTAAAGATGAAAAAGCATGTAGATATTCAAAGGTTGTTCTTTTCAAGAGACAGTAAAAGTCACATTCAGCTCTCCAATTAAACCTGTTCAATATTTCATAGTTAAATGACACATTTTAATTCTACAAATGTCTAACTATACCTTGAATTAAAACTGACACTTTGTGAACTCACTGACTAAGTAAGATGAAAGCCTCCAAAAATAGCTGCCAGCGGGTGTCTTACCGGACAGTTTGTCTCAAGAAGCGGTCGGGGTCCTGGGCAGTAAAGGTGGTGAGCAGAGACCCTGCAGGCAGACCCTCCTCCAATTTGATGGACTTGGGATTGGGGCTGAACTCTGGACTCTCATTGATGTCCAAGATTCGTACAGAGACGGTTGCTGTAGACTGACGAGGCAGGTGGATGCCACGAGCCAGCGGGACCTCATTCTCTGCCTCCACCGTCAGCATGAAGGAACGTGTTAGCTCAAAATCTATTGGCTGAACAGCAGAAGGGAGGGACAAGATGAAACTGACATGATACACCAGATATCCAAAGCATTTACATGGGGAACATTAAGCACAATTCATGCTCACTGTGTTTGTGGAGCATCTTAGTTGCTACAAAATCATTTAAATCATACAAATGCTTCTCTCAATATGTTATTGAACTTAACCATATCTATCAGACTGCTTTAGGCCCCCAGTTGCTTTCTGAGTTTTCATTATGTAAGCATATAAAGCTATAATGAATGGGTAAGATTAAAAACAAACAAACACATACCATAGTTTGCCTCCACGAACCTGTCAAGTTGCACTTACAGTTTGCATTAATGTGAAAATCTTGACGCTTCACACACATCTTCACCCTGACGGCACATAAAATCTATACAATCAGCACAGTTTCAAGGTAAACACCTAAGATTAAAGTCACCAATTCAGTATCTGTCCAAATGTCTCTCCCTCTGCTCCTGAGATATATCATGGCCAGCAAAGTGTTCTATGCATAATGAGAACATTATGATATCACCGTGAAGCTGACCTCTGACCTTTTGAATATAAAGTATCATCACTTAATCATTATATCCTATTAGACATTTGGGTGAAGTTTCAGCATAATCAGCATAGAAACTCATCATTTGAGTTATGGCCAAAAACATTTTTTCAAAAACATTTATGAGGTCACAGTGACCTTGACCTTCGACCATCAAAGTCTAATCATTTCATTCTTGACTCAAAGTAGACATTTGTGCCAAACTTGAAGAAATTCTTTCAAGGTGTTCTTGCGGTAATGAGTTCCAAAGTATGAGATGGATGCAAGGTCACAGTGATCTTCAACCTATGACCACCAAATCAGTTCATCTTTGAGTCCGAGTGAACATTTGAGCTGAGTTGGAAGAACTTCTCTCACGGTGTTCTTGGGATTTACAAGACTGTACCTTGCATTTACAAGAATGAGACAAATGAAATCACCTTGGCTTTGACCTATGACCACCAAAATCTAATCTCTTTATCACTGAGTCCAAGTGAAGGCTTGTGCCAAATTTTAAGAATTTCCTGAAGATGTTCCTGAGATAATATGTTCACAAGAATGGGACATATGGATATATGCATGGATAGCTGGGATGCACAGACAACTTGAAAACATAATGTACCCAGCAATGGCTGTTGGAGGCGTAGTGATATAAAAACATTGTGCTCATGTGGTGTCTAAAGCACTTCACCACTGTGATGCCCTAAAGCAGATGCCTGGTTAGGGGTCCAAGGTCAAGAGGAATATATGGTCAGGGTCAAGAAGGTATTTATGGCCCAGGCCAGGAATTGGTGAGGTCCAACTAGAATGTCTATCTGTCCTCTGTTTATCTTTGTCTCACATTTCACAAAAACAACCCCCCATATATAAGAAGGAGGGAACTGTGGCTGTTTTTAGAGCGGTTCATATTGGCTTAGAACTCTCTCTCAGGCAAACCTAGGTGCTTGATATGATGCTGTACTTCTTGTAATAAACCCTTTCTGTATACAAGCAAGATGGTGTCAGCGGAGTCTCCTTCATCACCTTCACAACATCGCTACTTAATAAACAACAATTTTGGCGTCATGAACAGGATGAGAAGAAGAATGACCAATTTTGGCGACACAAACTCAGGACGTGTTGTGGCCTGCGGCTTCGCCGACAGCTTCAGTGCATCTGCTCCCGCACTTAGTCGACAAGTACGGTGAGCATTTCACAATGCATGTCATGATTGAGTGCTGGTTTGCTCATTCGCTCGTTGAGGCTGTTGTGTGTGTCTGCTGTTTGGTCACACCGGAAAGAATCGTGTGTGTGAGTGCCATGATGTGTTGGTGTTTGGGGTGCTTCTCCTTCTAAATTGGGGTTTAGAGCGTTGTGTTCAACGCAAAGGGGGGAGTGTAATAGGAAAGATAGAAATTATACACTGATGTTTAAAGAAAGGATAAGTAAAGAAATAAAAGTTGAAGTAAAATAAGTGAGGAAATAACAGATAATATGTAATATGTATGATAAAATGTAGAATGGCCTGATTGGAACGATAAGGTGAGCTAAATAACACCATGCGCAGTTAATGAAGAGGTGGGCCCTGTACCTTCATAATGGTAAGATGTGTATATTAGTCACTGCGTGAAAGTAGGCTTTGGGAAATAGTCGGGAATTTGGCTAAAAACAAAAGAGGATAGTAATAACCCTGGGTCCAAGGGAAATTGGACACATGAAAAAACAGATAAGATAAAGAGATAAGGTAAAGGAAAAGATGAAGTAATTAGAGAAATAGGAATAAAGGAATAGTAAAGAGAAAAAGGAATAAAGTTAAAGAGAAATAAGCCGCAGATTGGGACAAAAGCCCTCAAGGAGGCGATTTTAGATGGGCCTAAAATCCTGGGATATCACTACGTGAATTTCAGGTCAGTTCTAGGAACTGGAGGTGTAGAATGAAAAATTCAATTGTAAGTTCCCACTCAACATTGGTTGACAAACAAATGTTTGAAGCAGCCTCCCACTTAATATCTACATCTCATAAGGTAGCATACATTTATAAAGAAGAAATAGAAAAAGGAAAAAGGGAATAAGGAGCGACAAAGTGAAAGCATGCTATAGGAAAGTATGAATGAGTCGACTTTGAGAATTAAAGATTGAATACTGTTTGTGTTTTTGGGAAGATGTTGAATTTATTGTGAGAGGTTGGCCAATGTGTCTCTGTTTGTTGGATGAGTGATCTCTATGTGTGCATGTGTGTGTGTGTGTGTTTGTTGTGTGTGTGTGCGTGTGTGTGTGTGTGTGTGTGTGTGTGTGTGAAGCGCTGTCTCAGCTGTGTTCTGGTTGTGTGTGAAAGATTGTGAAATGGGTTGGTTACTGGAGTTAATGTTAATGTGATAGCTTCCATATTAAATATATATATACAGTAGGTTGAGAACAGGAGAGTTGTTTGTTTTTTAGCGTTAAAATATATGAGCCTCAAGCAAAAAAAGAAGAGGACTTTAGAAATATTGATAGAAACTTATGAGCCTTTGATGGGGACTTTGATAAAAAGTTATGAGCCTCTTTCGAGGGGACGTCTTTGAATTTGTTAAGAAACGTATGAGCCCCAAGACGGACATTTATGGTTCTGAAGAGAAGTGTGTAGATCAGTGAGGATATTTTTAGTAAGTCTGTGTGAGCGAGTGTGTGCTCCGATTAAGTATCTTGTTATATGAAGACTATTTGATTCTTAGGACATAGGGCTAAATATTCACTCTCTGAGAACTAGAATATATTGGAAGTTCTTGCTAAATTTAGGAGTGGAGCAAGGGGGGACACCCCATATAGAATGCAAATAAGGTTGATCTTGCTAAAAGGGGAAAGTGCTAGGGTGCTTCCTTTCCTTTTCTCCTTGTAAGGTAATGCAATAGGGACAAAATGATAGGGTAATAGTCTTTACGTTATTTGAATAAAATTAAAGTAAGAGAGAGTATTAGGAAATACAGCTTGTGGATAATAATAAATTATTGAAAAATTTAGATGTTATTAGAGTGAAACAAGCTATACTTTCTAAATTAATAATGTATTGGAATTATAATTGGGTATTGAACAGGTGATCAGTCTGGCAGCAGCATTTTGCGCCAACTGCAGACGGAGGAGACATTTCTGGCTAAGACAGGTGTAGAGGGTGTTGCAGTAGTCTAAGCAGGGGGCAACAGACATGGATGTGAAAGTCTCCAAGTATAATAGTGTTGTCAAGGCGCTGAGTGATGAGCGACAGAAGTTCAGAAAATTCAATAATAAAGCCAGAATTTAGTTTTGGGAGTCCATAAATGACAACACAGAGTACTGGGTCTCTACCGTCAATTACAAAACTAAAACTTTCAAAGGTGGTAACATTTCCAAAGGGGATAGGAGAACATTTATGAACATACATGCTGGTCTTGGTAGAATAAAATAAGAGAAGGGGAGGTTTTATTTAGAGGAACATTGTCCTCTGGGCTAAGCCAAGTCTGGGTGATCATAAAGGAATCGATATTATTTGATAAAATGAAATCATGACAGATGAAGGACTTGTTGGACAAGGACCTGACATTTAAGATTCATGAAGATATTGGACTGAAAGAGCTCAGAGAGCATATGGGATGTAGCAACCTTAACAGGCGGTGAACGAAACAACACTGATAATATGAGCTCTAATGTCGGCAGTAAAGTAGTATTTATATAGTAGAGGAGGGTTATGTTCAGGATGCCTCCAGTGTGTCATTGAGCAGGCTCTGAGGCCCACCCAAACAATTCTGTATACAGAAATGATGAAAAACAGTTTAACTCCACAGTTCAGTACTACACAGTTCAGTCTTTTCACATTTACGACAAGTATTTTCTAAGGTGTGTTTGGAATCAACATATATTCACCTCACACAATGGCACCAAATATGTTGGGGTCAACACACTAGGCTTCACATGGAGGTACCAAATATGTTGGGGTTTAATTGGCTATCAGAAATAATTAATAATTATTATTAATAATCAATAATTATGTTAAATGTGACTTAAATAACATTAAATCACCTCGTGGGGCACCATTCCCGTAAAGGGAAAAATGATAGCCAGTTAAAGATATCAGTCTCATAAAGTAGGCTAAACTATTAATTTGGAATTTGATTAATAATTAAATCAATGACAACAACCAAAATTAACAGTAACGCATGAAGGATTTCAGAGTTCTTGACACAGCAGAGGTTGACTATTCATTCACTCTTCTGCAACATTAAACAGACAGCAGGTATGATTCCAAAGAATTGTATTTATTCACAACTTAGCAAAGCAAACCAAAACACACAAATTCTAACTAATTATATACAAGCTTGGTGTGTGTGTGTGTGTGTGTGTGTGTGTGTGAGTGTGTGAGTGTGTGTGAGAGAGAGAGAGAGAGAGAGAGAGGAGAAAGACAAAGGCCGGTGTGGTGATCAAGTAGCCGCTTGGCCTATGAAACAAGATGGCTGACAACAGAGAACTACCAAAATGGCCGAATCAAGGCTAGCTTCAGGGGGAGGTGCCTGTCTGACCGTGTGGTCAGGACAAAGACAAAGGAAAAGAAGCGGGAACTTTGAAATGCCTGTTTGGGTGTAGCTCTGTTGAAAGCCTTTGTTAATGAGTCTATGTGAATGTGATTTGTGTTGCAAACAGTCTGGATTAGTGCAGAGATTATTTAGTTGTGTGCAAGAATCTGTTTGTGAACAGCATTGGCAAACTAAACACTTAGCTTTGACGAAGCCAACTAATCAATGACCTAACTGCCAACAATCGCAACAATAACTCAGTAAACAGCATTAAATCACATACAACATACATCTTTAGCTTCCTGCTTCTGAAGAGTGCAGACGCTTTCCTGCTTGCTCCAGCCTGCTTCCTTCTTTACTTTGCTTTTTAATCGTTTTACTCCTTCTACAAATCCTGGAAAATCTCTATATCTATCATTTCATGAATTATTTTAAGTAAATCAAGACTTTGAAGAACATTTTTATATTTTTAACCGATCTGATGAGCCAGCAGCATGTCCGGGGGAAGACACCAAACAAATTCTTTCTGTGAACGCTGTCGGAGATATCAACAAGAAATTAATGAGCTACAAGCACGGATTTTTGCTTTAGAATCTGAAAAAGGACTTCACAAGACGCTCCCAGTGACATCCGGTGGTAAGAAGCCCACAGTTACTTTCAGTAAAAAGGGTGAAAAACCTGCTACTTTCATCTTAAACCTGAGTGATACTGTGTCTTTTCCAAAACTCTGTAAAGACCAAAATGTCTCATCCTGGAGAGAACTTGGTGCTAAGCCAAAGCTGCACAAAGTGATGAGAGACAATGTTAATACCTACGTAACATCACCCAAAATACAGCTTACAATAAGATTTTTGCCACTGTCAGAGACTGAATTTAATGTTTCTAACGAACAAAGAGAAAATGGATTATCTGGAGCCATAAAGTCGGCAAAAGACAGCAGGCAGACAGACAATCTGGACCAAACGTCAAGGTCAGAGATACGCTGCTAATAGGAGACGGTGCTATCAGTGGCATGAACCACGGAAGAATTCAAACATGCTGCTGTCCCAGTGCCACTGTCTCTGAGATAACAACACTCCTCTCAAAAGTTTTGTCTACACACCGAGGAGTCAAACAGCGGATCGTGCATGTGGGTGCAGTGGACATCAGAAAGGAACAGACTGAAGTCTTGAAAAGGGATTTCACTAAGTTCTTCAAGGAGTTCGATAAACTGGAGGTCAAGGCATTCATTAGTGGACCTCTTCCAAACATAGAGAGGAAGATAAACAAGTTCAGCAGGCTGCTTCAGCTGAACACATGGCTGTCCAAAGAGTGTGCGCACAGAGGATTGCACTACATTGAGAACTTTTATCTGTTCTGGAAACGAGAGGACCTGTTCAAGGGAAAGGGCCCACACCTGTGAAGAGGTGGGAGGAGAGTGCTGATGGAACACCTCCTCCATCCTCCTTTCCATCCCCACCTTCCCCCATGGGCCTTCCCAACCATCTTGAAAGCCTGATCAAATCAGGGATTAAGATGGTTCCCCTCACCCCTAATATCAAGTCACACAGGAGCTTCAACTCTCCTGCTTCACAAACTAAAGCTCCCCCAGCTCCTCCCCCTCAGTTTTCATCTCCATCACCCAAACTTCCCCCTGCTCGTCCTCCCCTGCCTGCCCCCAGAGTTGGTATCCCTAAGAGCTAGGCTGCACAGGGCCTCTGCTGTCCCAGGACTTACAGCCATAATAAAGGTAATATCAAGCTGGGGCCCTGTGAGACAATATTCTCCCCTAGTGCTATATCTACAGCCACACCACATAGACCAGATTACAGAAGGACAGTTAGACTGTCCAATCAGAGAAATTTAATCCATATCCCTTGTAAGAAGATAATGTCCAGTCCTACTGAAACTAATCTGAAACTTGCTGTGCTTAATGTCAGATCCTTGTCTAACAAATCATTTTTAATTAATAATTTGATCTCTTCATATAATCTTGATTTTATGTTTTTAACTGAAACATGGCTTGACAAAAACACAGGTAATGCTGTTCTAACAGAATCAGCTCCACCCAACTACAAATTTGAATCTGAAACACGAGAAAACAAAAAGGGTAGAGGTGTCTGTGCAATATATAGAGATCATATGGTTACGCACAGGTTGTCATTTGGGGTGTTTTCATCATTTGAGTATGTATCCTTTAAAATGGAGCTAAAACAATCTCCGTCCATACTCTATGTAGTTATATACAAGCCTCCCCAGCACAGTCAAAGTTTTATTGATGATTTCACCAGGATGCTTTCAATTGTATGCACAGACTTTGATGGTTTGGTCATTACAGGCGATTTTAATGTACATGTGGATAATGTCTGTGACAGAAATGCTAAAGAGCTCAGTGCTGTCCTTGAAACCTTTGGCCTGACTCAGCATGTGTGTGAGCCCACCCACAGCAGAGCGCAGCACACTCTGGACCTGCTCATTACAAAGGGGGTTAATATTTCAAATGTCAATGTGGTTGATGTTGCTCTGTCTGATCATTTCTGTGTCTTCTTTGACCTGTCTGTTTCTCCCAAACCACCGGCTGGTCCTGCAGTTGTTCGGAGGAGACACATAAATAACAGCACAGGCACTCTGTTCATGGAAATGATAAACTTTGAAAATGCCTCATGTTCTAATTCTACTGTTGATGATTTGTTGAACTCTGTTACTTCAAGTGTTTTGACTGTTCTGGACACCATTGCCCCTGTGAAGGTTAAAATGGTTAAAGATAAGCAGAAGGCACCATGGAGGAATGACGACTCGGTCAGGGCACAGAAAAGGGAGTGCTGGAGGGTTGAGCGGAAATGGCGGAAGTCAAAGCTTCATGTTTATTATGAAATTTACAAAGAAAAGTTGTACGTGTTCAACCAGATCTTACGTAGAACAAGGGAGAGGTACTTTTCTGAAATTATTGGAAACTGCGGTAACAACTCGCGTGTCTTATTTGCAACAGTGAACAGATTAACAAACCCTCCAGCTCAAGTGCCGTTGGAACTGATCTCCACATCTAAGTGTAATGAGTTTGCAGTATTCTTTTGCGACAAGGTTCAGACCATTAAAAATGCCATCATTTCCACAACACCAATAACAACCCTGCAGCCACCTAGACACTTAGAGCTGACTCATTTTGCACCTGTAACTGACAAAAATGTCCAAGAGATCATCACCAGTCTGAGTTCATCTACATGCTGCCTTGATGTGTTACCCACTATATTTCTAAAGTCTGTGCTGAGCAGTTTGTTACCACCACTCGCTCACATAGTTAACATGTCACTACAGTCTGGAACATTCCCAAAGGCCTTGAAAACTGCGGTCATTAAGCCTCTCCTAAAGAAGAGCAGTCTTGATGCCACAGTACTGAACTACTACCGGCCCATTTCAAATCTGGCGTTTTTAGGCAAAGTCCTTGAGAAAGTTGTTTACCAACAGCTGACTGACTTTCTCCTAATGAACAACTCCTTTGATGTTTTCCAGTCAGGTTTTAGACCCCATCACAGCACTGAGACCTCTCTTATTAAGGTGACAAATGACATCTGCCTGAACACTGACGTAGGCAAAGTCTCAGTTTTAGTCCTGCTTGATCTGAGTGCTGCTTTTGACACTGTCAATCATGAGATCCTGTTACAGAGATTAGAGGACTGGGTGGGCATCTCTGGCAATGCCCTAAATTGGTTGAAGTCCTATCTAGAAGACAGGAGGTACTTTGTTGAAATTGGTAACTGTGTCTCAGACCACATGGCCTTGACCTGTGGGGTGCCCCAAGGGTCAATCCTGTGACCCCTTCTGTTCAATCTATACATGCTGCCCTTAGGCCAGTTAATACAAAGAAATAATGTGTCATACCACAATTATGCAGACAACACTCAGATCTATGTGTCACTGACAGCAGGTGAATATGGACCAGTAGATTCACTCTGTCACTGCATCCAACAGGTCAGTGTGTGGATGCAAAACAACTTTCTCCAGCTAAATTCAGACAAGACTGAAGTCATCATATTTGGTCCACAGAAACAAAGAGAAAGTGTCAGCAGTCACCTCCAGTCTCTCTCTCTAAAACCTACAAATCAGGTTAGAAATCTCGGGGTAATAATGGACTCAGACTTGAACTTGAACAGCCACATCAAATCAATAACATCAGCAGCCTTTTACCATCTAAAAACATTGCCAAAATCAAAGGTATAGTGTCTAAACCTGACTTGGAGAGACTTATCCATGCATTTGTCTCTAGTAGGTTAGACTACTGTAACGGCCTGCTCACTGGCCTCTCCAAACAGGCCGTAAGACAGCTGCAGTACATCCAGAATGCTGCTGCTCGGGTCCTGACCAGAACCAGGAAGTACGAGCACATTAGTCCTGTGCTCAGGTCTCTACACTGGCTTCCTGTGGCTCAGAGAATAGACTTTAAAGCAGCTCTGCTTGTGTACAAGTCTCTCCACGGCCTAGCACCAAAGTACATCTCTGACATGTTAGTGCCATATGAACCATCTTGGACTCTGAGGACCTCAGGGGCCGGCCTCCTGCTGGTGCCCAGGTGTCAGGACTAAACATGGGGAATCAGGGTTCCAGTTTTATGCAGCTAAAATTTGGAACAGTCTTTCTGAAGATGTGAGACAGGCCTCTACTCTGACAATGTTCAAATCTAGGCTCAAAATAGCTCTATTTCACTGTGCATATGACTGAAAGGATCTTATCTGCACTCTTCTCTTTTAAAGTTCATTTTATAATGATTATTTATGTTTTTTATTTTGTATTGTGATTTTAATGCATTTTCTTCTTCTGTAAAGCACTTTGAATTACTTTGTGTACAAATTGTGCTCTACAAATAAACTTGCCTTGCCTTGCCTTACAAGTTAAACAGTCTTGCTTAGCCTGTAAAGCTGTGAGAAGCTATGCCCAGTTGTTACATTACCGATCCTTGAATGAATGGAAGAAAGAGTCACTTGGTAGTGCTGCTTTGTTAGCCGGCAGAAGAAGGCTGGGAAGGTGTGGTTTCAGCTGCAGTCTTTGTGGTGTCCTTTGTTCCAAAGGTTCTGATCCAAGGAAGCTGGTCGCTCGGGGCCCTTAAAGAGTTAGACTCTAACTCTAACTCACTTAGTTCCTTGTTGCTGTAAAGCTGATTGCAAACCTTGTGTTTGCAAGAGAGTCTGTGATCAGTTGCCCTCCCTTTAGTGGTTTGGGCTATGGAGCCAGGGTCAAGGCCTCTGGACTGTTCCGGTCCCAATCGGAAAAAAGGTTAGCTGTTCAACAGCTGGAGCAAGTGAGAGAGGAATCTGTGGAAGGGAGCAGATTTTGTTCAACTTGTGACATCACAGAGTCACATGTCACTGTAAAGGTCCAATCAAGTTTTGGGACTTGAGTCTCACTGAGGTGTGAGGTGAGACCTCCTGTGGAGATGGGTGCCACTTAGCTCTCTTTGTTTGGAGACGAAGAGCATGCAGAGGAAAAAGCCTTTAAATTGTCCAGTGAGGATTTTACCAAATGATAAATCATCTGTGGTCCTGTGAATCCCAACAGGTGTGTAATGTGTTTTGAAAGAAATAATTGATTTAGCTTTACCGAGACTTTAAAGCGAGTAAGACCTTAAGATCTGTGTTGAGGAGAATTCTTACTGATACAGAAAAGTGAAACAGTAAACACCTGGATCCCTGAAAGCGGTTTAAATAAAACAATAAATAAATAAAATATATATAGACATTTTCCTTTACCAGTAAGTCTTTACCACATTTACATCAGTAAAATACTTCTAAGACAGGGCCATGGAAGTGCAGGTTTAGAAGCCTTAATAACTGATTGATTAATAAACATCTAAATAATGGATTAAACCTCCAGTGTGTCGGAGTTAGGGATATAATTTAATCAGTATGTTTTCTTTGGGGTATAATCACCTGAAAATAAGAATTAGGCTACTACTCTAGCTACAACTTTAAAGGGGATAAGGACTAATGTGAAAGGATGTTATTGATGTTATTATACTTATGATGTGACGTTTTGCATTTGAAGTTTCTGCATTTGATGTTTTCATTAATTTGCATCGACTGTCTTTGCAAAGATACTGGTTGGTGTTTTCTTTTCTTTCCTCCTAGGACGATACTGTTGGAAGACCACTGTGAGGGTGGTTGGTTGTTCAGGGACCCCGACATTCTTAAGGAATTCAGACACTCAAATATGGACAAAAACATGGACTGGAAGAAGGTAACTATGATACCAATGTCCAGATTTAAAACACCATCGAGGCTACATGGAGAGCCGATGCTGCTGAGGAGCTGCAGTGTGATACATTTATATGTCTTCTCTTTCCTTGAAGAATGATGAAAGAAGGAGGGAATTGTGGCTGTTTTTAGAGCGGTTCATATTGGCTTCGAACTCTCTCTCAGGCAAACCTAGGTGCTTGATATGATGCTGTACTTCTTTTAATAAACCCTTTCTGTATACACGCAAGATGGTGTCAGCGGAGTCTCCTTCATCACCTTCACATCATCACTACTTAATAAACGACACTCAAATGAGGCTGCTGTAACCAGGGAGCCTGGTGGAACACATGCATGCCTGTTGCAACACCGCTGGCATATGCGCTGATACAGGCTATGAGATCTGCGCATACTGACAGTGTAAACTTCTTGCAGGGTGGCAGTGGCTCAGTCCATAGGGACTTGGGTTAGGAACCGGCAGGTTGCCTGTTCGAGTCCCCGTCTGGACAAACCGGACCAAAATATGGAGTGTGGACTGGTGGCTGGAGAGGTGCCACTTCACCTTGGGGGTTGGGGGGACCAAACCCATCTAAATAATGGATTAAACGGGACCAAACCCCCCAACCGCTCGGGGCTCCTCACCAAGGGCAGCCCCCTCACTCTGACATCTCTCCACTTTGTGCATGTATAGGTCCTGTTTGTGCATGTGTGTGACTTTCGGACCTGTGTGTAATTGACAAGCAAGAGTGAAAACATTGAAGGAGGGCTGGGTCCATACAAGGTTATTGGGGGAGGTTATTGAGTGCTGACATGGCAGACGGGACAAAGCTCTTGCTGAAGCGTGCCCGTCTCCACCTCAGGGTCCTGTATCTGCACCCAGACGGCAGCAGTGTGAAGTGTGGGTTGAGAGGGTGATCCGAGTCATTAGTTACTGTTCGTGCAAGCTGTTGTGTGACAGCTCGGTGGTTGAGCTCTATGAGGTTGGGTGTGGCATGGTTGATGATTTTGGATGCGGTGTGTGTTATTTTTGTTAGTTTGTTCCTGTTAGTGGTGGACAGCGTGTTGTAGAAACAGGGGGAACAGTACAGAAGGATGGGTTGAATGATACTGGTGTACAGTAGTGACAAAAGGTGGGGGGCAACAGAGAGGGCACGGAGCTTGCGGATGACATGGAGTCTCTGCTGGGACCTTTTGTGAATGTCGGTGATATGTTGATCAAATGTCAGTTTTTTGTCTATAGTGAGTCCGAGGTATTTGAAGTGGCTGACCTGTTCAACTGTTTGGTTATGAATGGAGGTGGGGACCAGTCCAAAGGGGTGTGTGCATGAAGTGTAGATGACCATTTCTTTTGTTTTGACCACATTCAGTTCCAGAAAGTGATTGGTGCACCACTGAGTGAAGTGAGAGATGGAAAGTTGGTAGGCAGTAATTGAGTCATTGTCTCTGAGCAGACCTAGGATGGCAGTGTCACCTGAGTACTTGTAGTATGTGGTGATTGGTGAGGGGCTGATGCAGTCATTTGTGTAGAGGGTGTAAAGAAAAGGGCTGAGGACACAACCCTGCGGGCCTCCGGTGTTGGTGATGATGGTTGAAAGTTCGGACAGGCTCAGTTCAAAACTGGTGAACGAGGATGGCAATAATAGCTGCTTACATTTATAGTGACTCTTAAAAACAGTGGCAATTCCTCCACCTCGGCCTGACGTCCACGGGGAGTTAAAATAGCAGCAGTTCTGAGGCAAAAGTTCAGTGAAAGCGCTGGACTCACCAACACTCAGCCAGGTCTCAGTCACACAGAGAAAGTCCAATCCTCGGGACGTGAAGAAATCCTTAAGAATGAAAGTTTTATTCGCTAGAGATCTAGCGTTTACCAGGCCAATCCTGGCAGGAACCGGTGGCTCCTCATCTGTCCGGGGAGCCCGACTCAGAGGCCGCAGGTTACACTGATTCACCCCGCACCGGCGAGGACGGGGAAAGCAGGGACCGCGGGGCTGGAACATCTCATCCGGGCCGACAACAGGTACCAGCCAGGTGTCGACAGGGTCCAGCGGGCACCGAAAAATGAAAGTGCGAGGCATCGCTCCAAACGGGGTCCAGGAAGCCGTAGAAAAGCGCGTCATGCAGGCCATCAGCCTCACCAGCTGACCGCTGCGTTTACCTCGGCGGCGGGGGCGCTTACGCCGGAGAGGTGGCGCTAGGACGCGGCAAAGGTGAGCTGGGATCCCTGATAGAAACGGGGGCAAAGTTTTATGTCCAGCATAATCCAATTTCACCAGATCTTCGGTAGGAAGCCGTAGATCCAGCAGTGTTTGGCGATCGTACACCAGTAGAGAGTTGACACCAGTAACAAGTGACAGAAACAGCACAAACACACACAGTATTGGCAGTGACAGACGGCCGGCCACACACACTGGCGCCATCTTCATTCTACCACAGGTGTGTGGAAGAGGGGGCGGTAACTGAGACAACAGCAAGTCCTGGTGCATGAGTGATGTTTACATAGGGCCTAACACTACACGCGGATGATGGAGATGAAATACAGGGATGTTTACAAGTGGGGTAACTGTCTCTGGAGTTGGGATTACAAGGAGACCGGCGTCTTTTTGACGATGCTGCAGATCGTCTGACTGCGGGAGGGAGAGAGGGCGGCGGACAGAAAGAGGAGCGAAGTGGTTAAAGAGTTGAAGCGACCAAGCGACCAAAAGTTGACCATTGTCAAGAGGATTAGAAATTTTCTTCCTCCCCGACATAAGATGACCAGGAGGAGCAACCGGGAGCAGGGGAATCACCGTCCGGCTGCTCCAAACTAGCCAGCCGGGAGGAGAGCCCTGATTGACGCTGGAGAAGATCCATAATGGGAGACTCAATGGATTTTAACTCAGTTTTTATATCTGTGATTGAGGACATTGCAGCGATCCTTCGAGGGGAGACCACAGCTGAGCAGCCGGAGAAACAGAGAAATCAGAGCAGGTAAGGTGAGTTGTCCTGGTATCCTTTAATGAAATGTGGATGTTCAATGGTTCACTTTCAGTGTCAGCAGAGAGATGAACATGTCAGAGTCTATGTGTTGCACGATGTAAATATTGCATGTTTCTTTCAAATAAAACACATTTTTGAGTTGTGAATGAGTCAATGGAATTTCTTGCAATAATGAAAAAATACTGGCAATTATGTCCACCTGGCACAACCCACATGTTTTGGACAACTGTGAAGTGACAGAATGTCCCACCATCAAGGTTCTTATATTGCCAGTATCCAGAGAGTCTCCCCTCTTCATATATGGCAGAATATGTCTACTTCCATGTAAGAATTTAGTAACACTAAATTAGTAGTTCATTGATATAAAATTGAATATAAAATGCAGGCATCATTGCAGGCATGCAATGATGTCAAATCTGGAGAGCCAAGATTGTCCTGGAAAAAACAAAAACAAGATATAGCATGTGTATGTAGCCTTTATAATGACTGTGATATGAGCTTAAAAGTAAAGGGAGTTAAAAAACAAAACAAAACAGGCCTAGGGCCAAAAGGGTGAAAGGTCCGTGCTGACTTGAAAAGGTTGCTGCTTACGGCTGTATTTGTGATGTGTTATTTGTATATGTGTGTGTGTTATGGATACTAAATCCCACCTTGACCACAGTGAGCAGGCCTTCGTTGGTGGTGGGGTCAGTGGGGATGGAGAAGCGTCCGGTGGGGTCTCCAGCGATGATACGGAACACAGCGCTCCAGGCTGAAGTGTGAGGCTGGTCTTTATCTGTCACAGTCAGGTTAGCAATGATCACATTCAACCTGTTCTCATGAATCTCCCCAAAGAACTGAAATAGACAGACAAAAATGGAAACACTCTACAGCATTTTAAACACCAATGTGTCATGTCAAAATCAAACAATACTTTAATCCATTGGAAAAATAACTTAAAACAAATTAGACCAAAGTGAAGATGATTGTTTTTCAAAATAAAGACAATGTTTTCCACATACACTGCGTCTTCCCGTATATCCTGCTCAGCTTTACTGAGGAAGATAACATACTGGATGTTTAATTGGCTTGTCACTACCCTCTGGCACTGCCAATAAAACCTCAGAAAGCTTCAGTGTTATAAAAGAGAACAATACCTTGTCAATGTTTGCTGTTATAGAGCCATTACACTACCGGTGTGTGTGTGTGTGTGTGTGTGTGTGTGTGTGAGAGAGAGAGAGAGAGACAGAGAGAGAGAGAGAGAGAGAGAGAGAGAGAGAGAGAGAGAGAGATAGTGTGTGCGTGGACCTACTGTGTCTGTAGTAAATTCAGGGGGATTGTCGTTGACATCAGTGATCCTGATGACAGTGGTGGCAGTGTTGGACAGGCCATAGGTGGGATTTCCTTCCATGTCCGTAGCCTGGATGATCAGGGTGTACTGGGTGACTTTCTGGAAACAAAGTACAAAGGGGGTCAGCAGCTAGACGGACTTTAAGGGCATCATAACCAGTGTTGTGTGTAACGCGTTACGTTACGTTACAGTAACGTAACTACTTTTATTGGGTAAAAAGTAGTGTAAAGCGTTACTACTGAAAATATGGTAATGGAACGTACTTTGTCAGCTGGGCACAACGTTACTTTTCCCGGGGACAGATTTGACAGTGACACTGCCGGTCTGCCTCAGCTGCGCACTAGGCAGGAACTGCGACAGTTCCCATGTCAACAGTACAGACAGGAGCGCCAAAATCAAGAATCGTATGAGAAATATGGAACTTACACACGCCTCCTTGGATTATTTTAACGGTTGGTCAACCGAAGACAGGTTAGCTTATGGTAATAAGCTAACAATTAGCAACGGAGTGAGGTTTCCTGACCCGTACTTAATGTCGGGTTAGTGGGTCACCGACCCAACGTAATGGCCGAAGCTACAGTGGCCGGACATTTTTTTGTATCTTGCGGAGAAACCCTGCGTTTTTATGCATGAAAAACTCAAGGCATATAAATCCCTTGATGCGTATAATTTTGTACTTTGCGGTCATGTCCAAGATATTGAATACCGGGATTTATCTGATGGTTTTTGTGCTCTACGGACCGAAGTACTGCCGAGCCAGCGACAAGGACACAAAACAGTAACGTTAACTAATGTACAAGACCTGGGCGATTCTGAACAAGTCGACCAACTATATACTGACAGCGAACTGCACTTGTATGGCTGGGTAAGTGTTGTTTAATGTAATGTTAACCTCACTAGTCAGACCTCAGACATGGGCAACATACGACCCTGGAACCGGGAATGGCCTCAAAGGAAATCAAAACGACCCCCAAAACATCAATAAAATGCAGCATTGTGTTAACAGAAAACAGAACAATCATAACCTGCCTACCTTCCTGGTGCTGTGTGAACGGCAGCCTGTTGCAGCAGCTCCTATTTTGTTTATTTTAAATTGCTGCTGTGACATTGAAATTTCCCCCCGAGGGGTTAATGAAGTACCTACCATACCATACCAGAAGAGAAAATGAATTAATTTATTCATGCAGGTCTGTAGCTTACTGCAAAGTATGAGTCTGTTACACAAACACAGTCTCACAGTTACACACGTAATAACAGAACAGAAAATGATTTATTCATGAATATGACACTATTTGTTCAAAGATAGTGTCTGTGAATATTAATATTTTCCTCATTCAGTGATGCAGCAGGTCTGGCAAATAGGCTATTAGTAGCAGTAATCCGTCATGTAACAAATTCATGTAGCCTAATTAACACAAATTAACTCTCACTCTTTTATCTTTATTTTCCCCGTGAGCTCTCCGTTTTCCTCCGTTGATGTACAAGGTACTTCCGATATTTTTCTGCCACCAGGCAACTGCGGTGACATAAGCGTGACGTCGACTCCGAACAGCTCACCAAAGTGGTAAATGCCAGTGGGAATCTCAGATTTTTTTCACATTTAGGAAATGAGATGGGGTTCTAACCCTAACCCAAAGTCAAGCACCATAAAAGTAACGAGTATCATAAAAAGTTACTTTTCATAGAGGGTAACTAAGTAAAGTAAGGGATTACTTTTTTAAGAAGTAACGAGTAACGAGCAAACACTACTTTTTAAAAGTAACTTCCCCAACACTGATCAGAACATAAACATCCTATTTCTGAAATCATATCTTGTCTCAATTTAGGATGACATTTAGAATTGTTGGTATCAAAGAAACATGTTTCCTAACTGTACTTAGGTAAACAATTCTTTCTCATCTTAGGGTAGGAATTTAGCTTTTACAGAGCCATCCTAACTTAGGAATTTCCCAAGTTGGGATGGCATGGATGCCACAATGAAGATGGGGAACAACAGAAACACCAAAATATAATGACTGAATGGTTACTTAAAATATATGACACTTCAATTCCTCTGACCATGTATTAATGGGTATCAACTGCCAAAAGAATTAATGAATAATTAAATGATAATAGTTGATGATTAAAATAACTGATGATTAATTTGGAATTAAATCGTCATCCTCCACAGACACAATTAGTTCCAGTGACTCCTTGTTGCAAAAAATTGATCGCCTGGCTTTTCGTGTCCATGATAGCAAGCTAGCTAGCCAGTGACAAGTGTTGAAATTATGGCTTCTCCATTTCAAGTAACCTACTGGTGCACTCTAATCAAAGATAAAGGCAGTCTGTGTACATTATAAACACAGATACAGGCATGACAGGATGAGTGCTGTTTAAAAAATCTAATTTACAATTATAATTAGGATATCTTAAGGCAAGGTAGGAAGTCAGCGATAGGATGGGACACAGTCATGGATTTAGGAATTGCTCCTGTTATAAGGAAGGTTTTGCCTATCTTTAAATCTTAAATTAAGATAGGACAAGCACTTGTTTCTTTCTGAAATGAGGCCTCAGATTCTTTTTGTTTTTGTAGAATTCTTTAGAAGCTCTAGTTGACATACTATTGACCAGAGCATCCCACCATCCATACTTTTTTTTTTTTTTTTTTGAATGGATGCCAAACAAATCAATGCAATAGTGTTCAGAGAGCAAATGACTGCATGGCTTAACAGGGGTTCTGCACAGCCCCTGCACTATTTAAAAAACAATATATTTTTTTTAAACTTTAAAAGGTTGGCAAAAAAAACTCTCATTATACTGTATCTATGGACAATAGCCTTTAGAGTTCCTGGTCAAATTGAATTCTTATCTAATGTTTAAGATTTAAGATGTTTAATATATTTTTAGACCTTAATTACACAATCAACGTCAACATATCTGAAACAATTAATTCAGGTTAATTATAATTTAGACAGATTCTTCTTGACTTTGGATGCAATTGTTCACAAAGAAAAAAAAAATCTCCATTCATCATCCACTTTAGTTTTCTTGTTTGAGGCTTTTGGCTGTATCATGCGGGGGCAGTTGTGGCTCAGAGGCAGAGCAGGTCATCCACTAACTGCAAGATCAGGAGTTTGATCCCCAGATTCTTGATCAAGACACTGAACCCCAAATTGCTCCCGATGGCTTTGCCATCAATGTGTGAGGTGATATGGTTGCTGAGTAGCAGGTGGTACCTTGTATAGTAGCCTCGGCCATCAGTATGTGAATATGGGTGAAAAGCACTTTGAGTGGTTTGGAAGACTACAAAATGCGCCACACAAGTGCAGTCTATTTACCATTTATTTTCATCATCACATTTAGTCTGCTCAGTGGTCATATGGTTGGTAAATGGTAAATGGACCTGCACTTGTATAGCATCTTTCTATTCATCTGACCACTCAAAGCGCTTAAGTCACATTCACCCATTTACACACACATTCACACACTGGTGGCCGAGGCTACCATACAAGGTGCCGCCTGCTACTCAGTTTTTAACACACTCACACACTGATGGAACAGCCATTGGGAGCAATTTGGAGCTCAGTGTCTTGCTTAAGGAGCCTGTGGTTGAACCCCTGATCTTCCGCCCTTGAGTCACAGTCTCCTCATATGGAATGGCAGATGTCCTTTCTTCCCAGTAATTCCAACCACCTTTGTCTGCTTAGAATTCTAATTTCAAAAAACATAAACTGTCTAGCTGAAAGTTTAAGCCAACATGGATGGGAAGTCCAAAGACTGCTCTGTACATCAACAGTCCCATGTCAAGTGAGAAGACCTTATGGCTCATAAAGAGCATGTGAAGATGATCCAAATCTCCACCTTTGTAACTCTTTGTTACCTTCATAGTATTGGTACTGAATACTGAATACAGAATGGGTGCACTGAATGGTTTTTAATGACATTTCAGGTATGCTAGCATTCAGTTTGACCTCCAAATAAAGTGCTTGAAATCAGTGGTTCCCAACTGGTCTAGCCAAAGGGTCCACATTTCTCCTTAGTTGAGCTAGTTTTCCATCTTAGTCAAGTGGCAGTATGTTAGTTACTCATTCTACAGTAGGAAACGACTCGAAAAAAAAAATCTCTGCGCCAGAAATTCATTGTACTCTAAAATAAAGTGTGGGTTGTTTTTTTGTTTTTTTTACAAACTTGACGTGTTTCTAAATCACTTTTGGACTGTGACCAACAAGTTGGGAAGCAGTGCTTTAGATCATGTCGATAATCTGCTGGTTGGTTTACCAGTGGGTATACAACCCATAAACGACTACCTGCTGTCGCATCAACCAAAGTCCCAAAGTGTGGTTGAAAGCTTTAAGGACCATTAGTCAGTGGGCTTGATGGAAAGACTATGTATTTAAGCAGAATTATCCATTGAGGATTATTGGGATCAGTGTTTAATAAATGTATACACACAGCTGACATATTTCCAATGTGTGTTAAGAATGAAGAGATGAACTAAAGAGAGAACTCAATTTCCAGGGTAAGAGGTCGACTTTCCTCGACAAAGGATTTCAAGCTTTTTAACAAATCTTTGAAAACATGCAAAGAGCATGACCAGATGCATAGGATCTACTAATGCAGGAATATGACGGGAGAAAGACCTACAAGCTGTCTTAGCACTGAAGGAGATACTGCAGGCTGGACACACATTCACAATCTAAGAAGCAGCTGCTCCATGCAGGCTTAAGAATGAGCCTTACAATATGTTCACCCCAAAACACATACACACCTCCCGATCAAGGCCCGCTGCCACAGTGATGATGTCACCAGTTTTGTTGTTAATGGTGAACATGTTGGAAGAGGGGCTCTGGGGATTCTGGGAGAGGATCTTATATCTTAGCATCCCATTAGCAGTTTTTGGATCATCCTTGTCCACTGCTGTCACTGTCATCACGAAGGATCCTGCAGGGACACACACAGTGAGTCAACAGAGATATGTCAGTGAGGAAGGATGTTACAAGTGCACGTGCCTGTGTGTGTGTGTGTGTGTGTGTGTGTGTGTGTGTGTGTGTGTGTGTGTGTGTGTGTGTGTGCGTGTGTGTGTGTGTATGTGTTTTCACCAGGCTTGGATCCCTCTGGTACAGAGCCGTTGAAGACGGTATGTGTGAACTCAGGTCTGTTGTCGTTCTGGTCGATGACATTTATGACAATGTCGATGGGATTCTCGACCTGATTCCCATTCAGGTCCACTGCATGGGCTCTCAACTATATACAAACACACACACACACACACACACACACACACACACACACACACACACACACACACACACACACACACACACACACTAGATCATACTTGACAATGCTCATATGTAAATGATTAACAGCCAATGCTAACTGATTTTCACTCACTGGTTATACAGGTATTAAGTGATATGATCAGCAGTTCGTTCCTCAGTAGAGCTGTGATTGGGCCCAAAAAAATCCAGCCGGACCCTACATAAACTCGGTCCAAGACCAACCCCTGATAGCAATTTTTGGACCAAGCCCAAATAAAAACCTGAATTTCTTCTGTTAAAGAAATATATTATACAATTTTTAATACTACAACATTTATTACATGCTAAGGGATGTGGTTCCCCGCACCACCTCTCCTTCTTCTCTTTCTTATTTCAACAGTCTCTTGTCTCACGCATGACAGGTTTGGCAGAGTGGACCACACCCCTCAGTGTGTCTAGTGCACACAGCGAACCATGGTTTTGTGGTGCACAGATGATGATCACCATCTTTTCGCTGCATGTTACACACATCCCTGCCTCTGCTGGGGAGGCAGAAAGAAACACTGCCAAACAAGTCTCCTTGCAGATCCTCTCTCTCATTCTCTCTGTCGTTTTCGCTCCCTCACTCACATGCACTCTCTCTATCTCCTCTGGTTCTCCACTATATTACTCAGTTGTACCATCACTTTCCCTCTCTCAGTCAAAGCCCTCAGGATCACCCAGTAGAATTCATCCTCTGAGGACCTTGAATATTTCTACTAGATTTCCTGGTAATCCAACAAATATCAGTGAATCATGGGTAAAAATATTGTAACCAATATTTAACTGGAAACAACTATATGAGAAGCAGGCACTTCAGAACATATGTATTAGGGCTGTCAACGAATATTCTAAATTTGAATTCAAATTCGAATTTGAAAAAATAAATGGACCTTCGAATGTGAAAATTGATATTCAATTGTGGAGAAAAAAAGAACATCACCGCAGCTGTCCTCTTTGTGAGTGGGCGTTGGCCTGGGCCGCTGCACTGAACGCACTGCATAGGCCACACCGCCCGCGGAAGCGAGAGGTCCACGGTCGTTTATACCGTAATGTTATAGATAATTGTTTTATGTGTTTTAATGTGTAGGTAACTATGTAAATGTTTTCAAAAACGTTTATGTTGAAATAAAAATACCTACAAGTAGTTATGTTTCCTTGTATTAATACATATACAAGTATGTTTCCTGGTATTAGTTTGCCCTCTTGTGGACATTCTGTGAAAAAAAAAAAAATCGAATGGTTCGAACCTATGAGTTACTTTTAGAAGGAATATTCGAACGTCATTTTTGAGCAATTTTGACAGCCCTAATATGTATCATCCTTAGGTGCTCCTGATCCTTTTTCAAGTTGTTCTTCAGGATGTTTTGTGCAGCTGCCCTTGCAGGTACGAGCAGGGAAGCTACAAAATTGAATATATTCTAATATTTGAATTTGAACTACTGCAAAAGTGCAAAGGAGCAATCTGTACAGAACAACGCAAGCATGTCTTCAGCTTCGATGAACATAATGTCACTTTGAAAGTCAAGAATCAATTTTATAACCATCTCTGGTGTTCTAAATTAAAACAGTAAGCCTATGATGTGCATGTCTTTAGCATACAATGGTCAAATATGCTGAGGATAGCTACTGATTGGCCCTGGACCATGGATAAGTCATCCTGGATAAGTCAGCATATGTAGCATCTGAAGGAGGCTCTGGAAGAGCCAATTTTTCCCTCATGAATAAACATGTTGGCCAATCCCAGCTCCTAGCTCTGACAACTATATCCAATCAAATGAATATTCATCAGACAGCTTCAATGCAAATCACCCTGCTGCGACTCCAGATTTCCTCTCCCCTGTGTGAGTTGCATGTGTGCATTGCTACAGATCAAAAGGTTAGACTCTGCTCTCAGAGGTGGATGTGACTGTATTAGACATAGCGAGTAAACACCATGAGTATTTTTTTAAAGAGTTCCTCCTCTCTGTGCATATCAGAGAACATATCCAGAAGAGAGTGACAGCAAAGATGAAAATAAAAACAAAGGGCATACCAAGACATACCACCAAGGTGGTGAGGCAGATACAAGGAAAAGTGTATGCAATGTACTTCTGTTTTTTTTTTCAGTAAATAGACTGTATACAGGAGGTGCTATGGTTGGTGTTACATTGCATTTTATGTGATTTGAATCCTGACTCAAACTCCTTGTAAAACCCATTGAGGTTCAACTTTCAACATTTTAGGAACTAAGAGTCAAAAAAAGTCCTGTGCACACCAAAACAGTCTTAAACAGGTGCGTAGGTGGGGAAAAAATGAATCAAAAAGGAGAACAACCACACACTGTTTGCACTTGCAGAAAAAGGTTGACTTTAGTAGACTACAACGTTTCGGTCATGGACCATCATCAGGTAGATACTGATCAGGTAGGAACTAAGATTTAAAAGTACTTTAATATTAAGATTCAATTGAGCTCTATAATACGTTTTTTGTCTACGATGGCAGTTACACTAAAGCTCTGACTGATAGCTAATAAGTTTAAACAGCCTGTAGCTATAACCTGAGTATGAGACTAGCAGCAGTAGCCTACTCACTTTTGCACACCATGTTTTACATGAAACACATGCTCCAAAAAAACATTATTGAGAATCCAGCTTTGGAAACTGACTTGACACCACCGGCTCATCATTTAACTCAAGATGGCTCTGTGGGTATTTTTCAACTTAAAAAAAACAAAAAAACACTGTCCTCACAATCATGGAGAAGTGCTTCTTTTAATTCAATTAGGATGTTTGGCCAAGTACAAGAACCTACTTGCAAAGAGCACACTCGTTAGCCAACTAACATCCAAGTTTCATTAAGGCCTTTGGGCAACACAATAGCTCTAAAATGTGCGTAGAAACAGTTTTACTCTGCACATAAAATAAGGGCACATGTCGGATTCATGACGTGTGCACCAGCTAATTTTGTTCTCACATAGTGATTGTGTTTGTGAATCAGAATCATTCTAAGCTGACAGGCGTGTGCCCACTATCTGCAATCATTATGCTGCCATGCCCCCATTTCTTTACATGGGGACATATGTTTGCCAGAGGTATATCATAGAGAAAGCAATGGAAAGCATGGACAAGGTGTTTCTATGCACATAGCAAGGTCCTAACACACCAGTGTCAGACTGTCAGTGAGCATCTGTGAATGTAATGGCAGTAAGATACAGCTGAAAAGCCCTTTGTCACTCTCTTCAAACGTGTTCAAAGATGTCAGTCTCTGATGAGCTCTCTGCTGAAAGCAGTCCCTTCCAGCAAGGTTAGATATGAAATGGGAATCTTGCCTACTTATAGGCTACAAATTAACCAGTTGGCCACAAATGAACATATGCACAATTTAGTTAAATTTCTAAGGTTAAGGTTAAGGTACTCTGTAATTATGGTTTTCATATGCTCTGTATTAAGTTAAAAAGTGTGTCATTTGTAAGTACGTATGGTCTGAGGTAGTTCTTAATTTTTTCACAGAGTAGGTACAAATTCAGGTCAAATATTGATGGATCCCATATTTTCACTAAAGCATGGTTTAAGCACAGATTTGTGCGGACACACTGTTTCTAATTGAAGCATAATGACCCTGATCTGTCACCAGTGGGGTTTAACATTTTATGAAAGCAATGGTTAGCCCCAGCAACAAAATCACACACCTGCTATGTGTGTCATTTCTAAAATGCCCTTTGGTAATCAAAAAAAGGGATATTAAATATTTGATAGATATTTGATAGATTTGGTAGCTTATCTGTCCACTTTCCCAACCTGGAACTGGAATCAGCGTATGAATGTCTAGTTTGACAACCAACACCTTAGGGCCTTTGTCCACATAGGTTTTTTTTCTCAGCGCCGAAGACTTCTTTCAGTTGTGCTCTATGAGGAGTGGGTGTATGCAGCCACAGAGCACTTCACATTGAAAATCTCTGAACTTTAGAAAGGCGATCGGCTGGCTGGTGAGTGTTGTGCCTTTATCACTGCTAGCTTTGTAAGCTTGAAGTTAATTGTGTCAACCCTCTGTTAACTTAGTGTTGTGTTAGGTACCTGGCTACCACGAACCCCATGCCATTAAAAAAAGCATTGCCACAGGCCCTTACACAGTTGGTTAAGGATGTTGTATCCCTGTTGCTTAGTTTAAAAGGGCCACACAACTTCCCCTAAAATGACAAAGGAATATGGATTAAACAGCAATAATAAAACCTTCAGAGGTGCTGACACAGTAGGTGTGTTTTTTTTTAGAGTCTCTTTGTCTCCTGGCTCAAGCTCATATGACTGGTATTGATCATCTCATTTCACTCTTGGAGAAAAGGTGTACTTCCTAAAATGCTGAAAAACTGTAGCAGTCTTGTACAGCTTGCCAGTAATATTATTGCCTTACATTAATTCAAGGCCCCTGTTGTTTTGTAACTAGGGTACTCTTGTTACTGCAGTTCAGCTAATTTTTACACTCAGTCTATAACCTTCCAATATGGCTTCTCTTTCCCAGTGTGCTTGGCACAAATTCAGTATTAACCTTGTCCTCTTTACCATAAGAGTGTGAGGGTCTCTGTAACATAGTGTTTTGAGTTTCAGGAACAGTCACAGTAAAACATGTCAAAAAAATCGTTAAATGTTTGCTTTGCTATTGACCATATCTCTCATAGTGTGACAAGTCTTACATGGAAATTGGAGATGTGTTCTCTGTCCAGTGGCTTGGTGACAGATAGCTGGCCCGAGATTGGATTGATTATGAAGATGCCGGTCGGAGGCTGGTCGGCTCCGGGGCCTGTCACACTGTAACGCAACATTCGGTTCTTGTCACGGTCTGAGCGGATCTGAAGCACAGACAGAGGAGAAGAAAGACAGGGCATGGCAGGAAAGTACAGTATTTTCAGTTAATGTACTACAAACAGGATAGAGCTGGAACAGTGAATGGGGTTAATAATAAAGAGTAGAGTTTCTGCAAAAAAATTAATGAGTGTTCACTTCTTTGTGTGATCTGCTGCATCTACTACTGTCAGTGTATTTTGTAAAATATATTCCTGCCAGTAAGCATGACTGCCTGTTTAAGATGATAATATACAAGTGAAGCTAAACTTTCTCAGTTTGACCTGGATGTGTCTCAGTATGACTTAAGGCTTGCACATGCACCACACAGCAATTGCTTTAGGCTACTCCTACATAACCAGAGAAAATCAGATTTGAGTTAAAGTCAGAAGAAATTGTGATACCTGGTGCACCATTAATATCCTGCACACTGCTTACATGACCCAAATGGAGAGAAAAAAGAAGAGACAGGCAGCACTGAAAAGACAGGCTCCATATGAACACGATCATATTTACAAAACCCAAAAAGACAGATGATGAATATGGACTAAGCACCTCATCTTGTGACAATAATTTCAGGTTTAATGGCCCAGGTCAAGGATTGATAAGACAGGTTGAAAGGCTGGATTCCATCTAGATTCTCTCTCTGTCACCTGTTTCATTTTGTCTCAAAGTTCATCAAAACAACCAACCTATAAAAGCAGGAAATTTGGGGCTGTGATTCAGAGCAGTTCATATTGGCTTCAAACCTAGGTGCTTGATTTGATGCTCTACTTCTTGTAATAAACCTTTCTATATACAAGCAAGATGGTGTCAGCGGAGTCTCCTTCATCACCTTCACATCATCGCTATCTCAGAAACAACAATTTGGCGTCACAAACAGGATGAGAAGAAGAATGAAAAATTTGGCGACACGAACTCAGGACGTGTTGTGGCCTGCGACGTTGCCAACAGCTTCAGTGCAGCTGCTCCCGCACCCAGCTAGCAAGTACGGTGAGCATGTCTCAGGTGATGGGTGCTGGTTCGCTCATTCACTTGTTCAGGCTGTTGTGTGTTGCTGTTTGGTCACACCGTAAAGAATCATGTGTGTGTGAGTGCCATGGTGTGTTGATGTTTGGAGTGCTTCTCCGTTCTAAATTGGGGTTTAGTGCGTTGAGTCCGACGCAAGGGGGGGAAGTGTAATAGAAAAGATAGAAAATAAACATTGAAGTTAAAAGAAAGGATGAAGAAATAGAAGTTAAAGTAAAATGGCTACAGCACACTGCTGTCCTGCAGCCCGTGCAGCCATAAGGCACCTGGAACCTGTTCCCATTTGTCCCCCAAAATGTAGGTGTATGTGGTGCTTTAAAATTAGAGGACAGAAAAGGATGGGCCGGGGGGCAGCATGGAGGGCTACCGGACACCACTGTCCCATAGCCTGCCCCATCATGAAGCCCCCCAATCCATCCGTGGTCTGCGCCTCGAAGAGTGAGTGTATGTGGTGCGTTAAAAACTGTGGAGCGTGTGGAGAGTGAACAAAATGTGGTTTAGGAGGCCAGGCCAGTGTGGGCCCGGCCCGAAGGCTGGAGGGATGGATGACAGGGGCCAGAAGGTGGCGCCAACCAGACCCCGGTGCCGCGAGGCCCCCAGCGCCCATGGATAGCGGGCCAGGCGGGCCCCAAGGAAACCCAACAGGCCCCCACCCAGCCCCGCCCCCCAAGCAACTGCAGCGCCAGGCCCCCGCAATGGTCCCGACCTGGGTCACACCGCCCGCAGCAAATCGACCCCCAGCAGAAGGACGAGACGCGCCACCAGGGAGCACGGAAGACGAGCCCCACCCAGCCCCCCCGAACCCCGAAGCGCAGGAGCACAGGCCAACCCGCAACCCCGCCAGTATCCCCCCAGACCACCACAGACCCAGAGCCGGGCCCCCAGCCCATCCGACCCGCCCCCCCACCACCGGCCGCACACCAACGGGCAGGCCCACACTGCACAGCACCAGAGCACCCCCCGCAGGCAGCACCCAGCCCCCGCGCCAGGCCCCCCAGCCCGGGGGAGGACCCCGAGCCCGCCCAAGGCCGGGAGAGAGGGGCAGGGAGGGACGGGGAGAGGGGGGAGGGAGGAGGGAGGGGGAAGGGCGGGAGCGGAGCGAAGGGGGGGGGGGGGGGAGGAGCCCACCCACCCCGCGCCACCCAGGGCGGAAACAGCCCCCCAAGGGGGACCGGCCACGCCGCCCCCGGCCCAGGGAGCACGGGGAGACCCCGCCGCCTCCGGGCACACAGGACGAGCAGTCCACACGCACCGCCCCCAGGGGAAACCGCCCGACCCCGCGACCCCACACAGAGCCAGGGAGCAGGCCCGGATTCAAGGGGGAAAAGGTGCGCCTAACACATGCTTAAGACCTTGAAATCTGATGAACCGCTGTGGTATATTGTGGTGTGAGAGATAAAGGGAATAGGGGTTACATCATTAACAGAAACAGAAACAGGTTACATATGACACAACAGTCTTTTCAGACTTGTAATATTTATATGTACAGGTGGCATATGCTCACAGGCTGAGTGGCACTATACAGACATGCTTAGTGAGAGAATAAATGGTGACCATTTTTCTGTAAAGTATGTTAATTGATTTCTGTGGCCGGCAGAAATTCTCTCCAGCGAAATATGTTCTGCAAGGAGATTCAGCCAATGGTTGATGTTGAGGGTCTGTTTATCTTTCCAATTGACTAGGATTGTTTTCTTGGCGATGGCGAGAGCTACAAGAAGAGAGTTGCAGTGGCTGTTTGGGAGGTCAATTGTCATCAGGTCACCAATTAAGCACAGGTTGGGAGATAATGGGATCCTGCAGTCCAAAATGGAGGAGAGTTTTTGAGTGGATATTTGAATTAAAGTAAAATGAGTATTAGGAATACAGCCTGTGGGTAATAATATACCACTGGAAGATGGTATTGGAGTGAAACTAGCTAAAGTTTCTAAATTGATAATGTATTGTATGTAATTATACTTTGGCAGTTGTTAATAGTTGGAAGTTTAAAAAGGAGAAGAACATATTTGTGGTAGATAAAAATGACCTAAGTGTTGGCAGATAATAGGTGCAAATCACACTGAATAATTTAATGTATTGTTTATGAGGACCGAGTGGATTCATAAGATACTGAACTCTTGTCTGTTTTCTCTTTTTCTTCCCTTATCCACGTGGGGTGTATGAGAGTTTGGGGAGGAGACAGAGGATTGCGTCTGAAATGGGATTTTCCAAAGCGCAGACAAAAAGCTGGCCAGTGTGTCACATGGATTGAGGTTTGCTGACGATAGAGCGGGCAGCTCCTGAATCCAGTCTGATCAAGGCCAGTGTTGTTTTATCCACAAACTCTTTTGACAAAAAGCCTGCGTTTAAATGAATGTGTGTACACTCATTTATAGCCATTATAGTTGATACACTTTTAGTTTGCTTTCACTTATAGGTTACCATAAGAATATTTCATAATTTGGCGGATAATGGAGTACATCCATACATAAGATATTATAGGCTTTAGTCATTTACGAGAGGCTTGGCAACGGACTGACCAGTTGATGCATTTAATTAATGAAGGGAGTATAAGTGTTTAGGGGGTTTAAATACTGTGGAGAATTGCAGGTGTGAGTTTCATTGTGTGTGCAGGGTTTGTGCAGTTTGATCTGAGCTGCATTAGGGATTCAATATTGAGATTATTTTGATGACTTTAAGGTGAAGTGGTGTGAGTATAGGATGATAATTAGATAACTGTCTTGCGGTGGATTGGATCTGCATATGCACTAGGGTGTGTCATTTACTTGGATCAGTGTGGAAGAACCGAGGGTATAAGAAAACGGATGGTTCTCCAATACAGCATCATGCGTAAAGAATGAAATTGTTGCATGCTGTGATGAAGCCTAAAGAAATAGCAATAGCTAAATAAAATTGGTGTGTCAAAAGGTTACACGAGGGAATAAAGTGGCTGATGAGGCTGCAAAAGCCGTCACAGGAGCAGACAAATTGGGCAAAGTTCTTCTGCTCACTCATGAAGTGAACCTAGCCATGGTCTGAGGGGTCCAAACAAGCGGACGGATGCTCAGTCTGTTGCCAAGGTTTTGTGTAGAGAGGTCATAAGCAGGTGGGGACTTCCAGATCAGCTATCCTCAGACAATGGGAAAAGGTTGGTGGATAAAATGGTGAAATTGATTTTGCAAAAACTGGGAATTAAACAGCGTCTTGGAGCAGTTTATCATCTGCAAAGCCAAGGGATTTATGAAACAATGAATGGTGTTTTGTAAAATCGCATTGTTAAAATCTGCCAACACACAGGTTCAAATTGGATAGCGGCACTTCTGCTGGCGCTAATGGTGTGTCGCTCGAGTGAGCTGTGTGATGCCCATGAAATTTGTAAATGTAACTCAAAAGCCTACGTTAAAGATAGAGCTTAGTGAAAACAGTAGTAATGAGATTCTCAAATCTAGAGAACAGATGGATGAAGAGAATGATGCAGATTCATCTGAGACAGCTCAGAGAACTGTTTCAGACGTGGAGTTTTTTGACTTAGAGTGGACATCAGAAGATATGAGGCTACTGATGACTTGTATGAAGTGACAATAACACAGTAAAACAACAATAAAAAAACAATGTAACAACAATAATGAATCAGTAAAAATAGAAGGAGAATAGTGTGAAATTATGCTATTGTGAATTGCATTTGATGTGTTAATGAATTTGCATCGGCTGTCTTTGCAAAGATACTGGTTGGTGTTTTCTTTTCTTTCCTCCTAGGACAGTATTGGGGGAAGACCACTGTGAAGGTGGTTGGTTGTTTGGGGACCCCGACGTTCTGAAGGAATTCAGACACTCAAATATGGACAATAACATGGACTGGAGGGCCCTGAACAAGGACACGGTGATAAAAATGTCCTGATTAAAAACATCATCGCGGCTACATAGAGTTGATGCTGCTGAGGAGTTGCAGTATGATTTCTTTTTTATGTTTGCTCTTACGTATATTCTTGGATTTTGTTCTAATAAATGTAATCTGTGAGATAGATAGAGGATGATTCTATAGTAGTGATAATCTTAGTAGGATATAATAATTTGGCTCAGTTTTGGAGTTTTCTTTTACTGCATGGATAATACTTAAAAGTTATAATATTTCGGTAACACTACGTAATACGGCCCGCGACTTAGAGCGTACCTACCGCTCACTTACAGCGTAGCTACCATAGATATACATAGAAAGGCTAGATGGCTGATGGGACTTTCGCCGGCAACGTCACTGAGCGGCCATCTTACCTAGGGGGACTTTCCCCGCGCACTCTACAGTAGTGGACGGAAGGTGAGCGACCGACACAAACAAAAATACACTTAACTCGCTGAAATCTTGACGGATTTACAAATGGTTTGGTTTATTAAAAACCTTATTAACGTGGCTATGATTCAGGCCGCGCGGACATGCTGAAAGTGCAGCTTTTCTTTTCGAAAATAGATTTAATTTTGCTGCATAGTTGTGTGTCTGTCACAGCCATTTGCAAGGCTGCAATCTGGGAGTTTCAATTATTATAGGTTTCCGTGAGACCAATAATAATTTTGTGACAACCACATATTTTGTCAAATGACGATTTGTGTGGA
The DNA here is from genome assembly GCA_035609425.1 of Epinephelus awoara. NCBI lineage: Eukaryota > Metazoa > Chordata > Actinopteri > Perciformes > Serranidae > Epinephelus > Epinephelus awoara. The sequence continues at coordinate 451,169 of CM069303.1, read as the reverse complement.
TGCAGTTGTGTTTATTAGCTAGCAATTAAACAAGAGGTTGTGAATGTGACATAGTGGGCAACTGGGACTATTACAAAGTAGCCTAGACATAATTCTTTACAGGTGGGAAAGGCAGAATTACTCCTTTGTTTTAACATACATAATATGATTTCCAAGCTGTTTCATTAGTAAAATATATCCTTAATTTAGATTCATTGTGATACAATAAATGCCTGGCTTTGTGTTTACAGAAATACTCAACACAGTTCAAGATGCCACATTGATGCGCAAATGAACGTTCTGTCCACACAAGAGCCCGTGGAATCACCTTTTCACTCGTCAGAAATGACTTGAGGGACATATTTAGGATAATTGTTACTAACGTAGTTAAATTTGTACTTGTACAATACAAGTTATTTTCACCCTGATGTTTTAGAAATGCTTCTACCATTTGTTTACATAATAATCATTGAATATTTCTTTTTCACATTTTTTTAACATGTTACTGTTATTGACTTATTTAAGATTACATAATGGCATTCAAGCATAGGCTACATGAATTACCCCAACAATATCATAATTTAGCTCTGTATTTTTGTCTTTACCATTAATGTTAAAGGTAAGAAGGGTTTAAAATGTTGTCAATAATTCATATCTCGGTATTTTCTCATGTTTTTAAGGTTGAGTGACTGTTGATTTGGAGTGAATGTTGCATGGTTTAGTGTGACTGTTGGTTTGGAGTGAATGTTGAATTGTTTTGTAATTGTGCACATCTGGTTAATAAAAGAACCTTTATGTCATGTTACTGAATGTGTTTATTTTAATTTTTATATTAAAATATATGTAGCAGAACGGGTAAGATGAACGAACCATCCCCTTGATCTTTAAAACTATACACGAGTTGTTATGTGACCCTAAAATAACACCAACATAATTTCCAACAGGCCGTGGAATTTTTTACATTTCTGGTATAATTATTTTTATGTTAAAGAAAATAAAAAAAATAAATAAAAAAAACACTGACAATTTAATTTTAAGTGTGTGTGTATGCGTGCAGCTATGGCAGGTATTGCTCTACTCCTTACTTTTTAAATTTAATATGAAAGTCCATGGTTATAATTATCCGTAAATATGCAGAAACATAACTACATCTCTGGCGTTTATAACAAACCACTCCGTTTGAAAATCAGTTGAAATTTGAGCAGGATATGGTCATTGAAACAGTACATGCACCATAGACATTAATGTTATCAGTGGGCCAGCAGCCCCGAGGTAAGATAGCCGCCGTGTGACGACGTCAGTCCCCATTGGCTCACAGCGTAGGTAAGCTATCTAGCCTTTCTATGTATATCTATGGTAGCTACCGTTCACTTTGCACCTATTTAACAGAAGTACTGAGTAACTCTCGCTCACTCCCCCGCCCTATTTCCCCTGTGTTTTACAGTATAACTAGGCTGCTTCTTAGCGCGTAACTCCCGTTGACCTATGTCCTACTTTACACCAACTTCCACAGAAGTACTGAGTAACTCTTGCTCACTTCCCCCACTATTTCCTCCGTGTTTTACAGTATAACTAGGCTGCGTCTGACAGCGTAACTCCCATACAATTACGTCCTACTTCACACCAACTTAAAGTAACTCTTGCTCACTTTCCCCTGCTACTTTCCCTGTGTTTTACAGTATAACTAGACTACGTCTTAAAGCGTAACTCCCGTACAATTACGTCCTACTTTGCCCGGACTTACAGTGTAGCCTAACTCCTCCTGGTCTTTTTTCCCCACCAATCATTTGAAGTACCAGGTATATTAAATAGTCTGCTGTACAATATGAGCACAGCCTTTCTCTTGTTTTTTCAAAGTGTCAGCAGGCAAATTTCACCCCCATTCCAGAGATGTACTATTCATTATGGTTTGGAAAAATAATATGTTGGGAAATGGGTACACAGTATAGAAATTGGCTAATAACAGGCTGGCTGGTAGCAAACTTACCTCTCTAAAATGCACATCTATGGAAGTCTCATACTGTCATCCAAGGGCAAAACACAAACTATACAGTAATATATCCACAATAATGAGTCATTCAGAGTTAGAAAGTGTTTTTATTATGTGATTACACAGAAAACACATGACAGGCACTATTCCTCTCATCCATACTCCGTAAGTACAGTAATATTTGTTTATTTTATTTATCCTTTATTTAACCAGGTGAGTCCCATTGAGATTGACATCTCTTTTACAGGGAGTCCTGGCCAAGAAGGCAGCAAACCAAAATTACAACAATAAAACATCATAAAACATAAACAGTACATAGATAGGTACATGAAGTACATACAGTACACATCAAACTGTAATCAGTGGCTAAGTAGATCTAAATTTCCCTGTAACTAGTGTCTAGGTAGAGCCTACCTCTCCTGTGAGTACTGCCAAACTACGGAGAACCAGGCTGAATTATGAAGTTTGCACGGTTATCCTGTCCTTAGTGTGTACGTACACCCTAGCGCTCCTGGAGGTACATGCTAACTACGGAGAAGCGGGCTGTATTATGAAGTTTGCACTGTTATTTTCTTCTTAGTGTGTAAGTACACCCTAGCTCTCCTGGAGGTACACACTAACTACGGTGAAGCGGGCTGTATTATGAAGTTTGCACTGTTATCTCTTCTTAGTGTGTAAGTACACCCTAGCTCTCCTGGAGGTACACGCTAACTACGGAGAAGCGGGCTGTATTATGAAGTTTGCACTGTTATCCTCTTCTTAGTGTGTAAGTACACCCTAGCTCTCCTGGAGGTACACACTAACTACGGTGAAGCGGGCTGTATTATGAAGTTTGCACTGTTATCCTCTTCTTAGTGTGTAAGTACACCCTAGCTCTCCTGGAGGTACACGCTAACTACGGAGAAGCGGGCTGTATTATGAAGTTTGCACTGTTATCCTCTTCTTAGTGTGTAAGTACACGCTAACTACGGTGAAGCGGGCTGTATTATTAAGTTTGCACTGTTATCCTCTTCTTAGTGTGTAAGTACACCCTAGCTCTCCTGGAGGTACACGCTAACTACAGAGAAGCGGGCTGTATTATGAAGTTTGCACTGTTATCCCGTCCTTAGTGTGTAAGTACAGTCTACTACCACTGTAACTAATGTGTAGTTAGAACCAGTGAGTTAGAACACAGTTACTTCAATATTTCACAAGATAACATCATCTGAAAACAATCCAAAGATGAAACTAAGTGTACATGAAGTACATACAGTACACATCAAACTGTAATCAGTGGCTAAGTAGATCTAAATTTCCCTGTAACTAGTGAAGAGTTACCAGTGAACTTCAATGTTTCACAAGATAACATCATCTGAAAACAATCCAAAGATGAAAATAAGTGTCCCTGACAACATAAAATAACACATTTCTACTGGTTTTTGTTATGTACGTTCAGTTTTGTTCCTTCTGTTATAAACTGTTCAATTTAGGGGCTGATCGTTATTTAAATAGGACCGGGGTATAGTTGGGACGTGATTATGATTTTATTTTTTCCTTAACCCCCCCCCCCGTTTTGGCCCCCCCTGAGGGATTGGAGAAACATGTATGAAACGAATATAAAACGAATCGTTTCCCGTTTTTGTGTTTTATAATGAAAAACGAAAAACGGAAAACGGATCGTTATCCATTATCCATTATCCATTATCCGATTTAATTTGATGTGTTCATAAATCGAAATTGGGAATTAAAATCACGAGGGAAAACGGTTTCTGCACTGTGATAATGTGACACGGCTCCAAAATTCTCTCTGTGACCTGGAAGTTGTAGGTCTGTTTACCTGTACCGCATTACAACACCAGAAGAAGACGAGGGCACATGTGGTTGCTAACGTTAGAGGGCGCCAATTTGCTAACGTTAGCTTCAGAAAGATGGACAGTACTACGGCTGTACTATAGACTATGGGTTGTACTCTATCGAGCAGTCGAGAAGATTGCAGAATTTTTCAGGTAAGTCATCAACTATGCTTAGCTTGTTTCTGCTATTCCATCCGTTTTTGTTGCCATCAAACTGTTTTCTGTTCAGATATCTGATTATTACTGTCAGTTTTCTCCGTTAGTCCATTTTGTGTCCTCTTGTAGTATTCCAAAGTGGTACTTTAAAGAGCCATTCAGCATTTAACATAAGAAGGAAAAGAACAGCCATCCACAAGGTTTGCTCTCACCAGTGGCTGGGAGCAGCAGCTCACTCAGCAGCCGACTCAGAGCAAGAAGTTTGTCGCGCAAGTTCTTATTCTTTGTCGACTCTGTAATAAAATTATATTTGTCCAGTGTCTCATCCGCTTTTAAGGTCTGCAAAGACACTCTCAAATTAGCATGAAGGAAACTTTCCTTTCGATACACTGATTTCCTCACAGCAGCCATTATGCTTGAATTGTTTGTGTTCCGCGGTCGTCTTCTTCTGCTACTCTATTGGGTTTTCTGGTCAGTGGCGTGTGCGCAAGTGGGAAATACCATTGTGGACCATGCAGGGTAACTTTATATAGTGGAGTATAAACCAAAACCTCTGAGTAAAATACAAATGGAAAACAAACAAAAAATAGCCAAAATAAAAACCATATATACAACACACAAAACAACAGGTCAATTATACAGATACATACATTTTAACAGAATACACATGTATTATTTTTTTTACCTTTTGTCCCTCTCTTCCTGTCCCTTTTCCTCATATTAATCACTCTTTTTTCTTTTTCTCTTCCTGTCTTTTTCCCGTAGTCTTTGTATTTCTCTCCCTTTTGTCCTTGTCTTTTTTCTTCTTCTGTCCCTGTTACTCATATTCCTCTCTTTTTCTTTTTCTCTTCCTCTCCCTTTTACACATCTTCCTGTCCCTTTTTCTTGTTGTCTTCATCTCCATTGTTTTCTTCTGTCCCTTTTACTGGTTGTATTCCTCTCCCTTCTTTCTTTCTTCTTCTTTTTCTCTTCCTGTTGTATCTCAGAGGCAAATACTGCACTTTCTACTCCACTACTGTACGTTGCTGGTTACATATTTCAAACCCTTCCTGCCCAGTGAAAACCATGTACCCTCAAAATGATGATTTAATGCTAATATTTGTGATAAACTGAAAGAGTCTGACTTCTTAAGCCAAAATTCTTTAAAAAATCCTCTTGGGCCAGCTGGAAAATGCATCATGACAAGGCTGAAAACAGGCTGCATCTCACAGGAGAGACTAGTGATGCTACAAATATTATGACAATTGCTTAAACTGCCCAACAGTACACAAATTCATTCAAAATTAGCTCAACCATAAACATCTACAACAGTAAATGACAACACACATTAAAGCAATAAAACACCTACTAAATAATTGATTTCTCAGCCTCTGTAGCAAATAGAAACGAAATTCAAAGCTTACTTCAAAATGACCCATACGCTTCTGTCTTCAAGGAATACTTATCAATATAGGGGGGAAAAAATCACCCTGTACTTACCGGTTGTGGGTTGCTGCTGCTGCTGCTGCTGCTGTCGCAGGCGCAGTGAAGAAATTTGTCACTTTCGGTAACTTAGACATCGACTTTCGGGTTTCCTCCTTCTTCCTCCTCTTTTCAGCACCGCTGGGGTAGCTTCTTTTCATTTTGTGTTTTCTTTTCTCTTCTCCAGTACTCCACTCTTCCTCTCTCGCCACTTCTCGCGCCGTTTGTTTTCGTTTTTCTGCTGTCTTCCTGGATCCGTTCTGCACATGCGCAGTAAGATGGACTGATCCATTAGTGGAGAGTGGAGGGGGGGGAGCCCTGACACACACATAATACGATAAGCATTCTGCTGGCATTTTAGCGAGAGGATTTTATTCAAAAACATAATTAATGTGCGCAAATAAGTAATAACTATATTAACCATAAGTGTATGAGGATTTTTATGGGGCCCTCAGGAACTCGGGGCCCTAGACAACCGCCTAGTTATGCCTAATGGTAAGTCCGCCCCTGCTCCCTCGTCAGGTTGAATGTCAAATCCACATGTAATTTTCCACAGAATCTCTGAAAAAACATCACCTGTGCAGAAAGACAGGTATTACTATGTGGCATCATCAACTTCAATTTCTTTTTGTGGTCGTTATCATTATTACGTAAATACATCACAGTAACACAAAGTGAGCAAACTTTTAACTGTAAAATTTTTCTCGGCATGGAATACTTTATCCTGTCTTTACATTTCACATCATGAATCACTGAACTACAAAGTTTGTGTTTTTAAACATTCTTAACTGTTTTCCACTTAACTATGGGTAACAAAACGTATTTCGAAAATGTAGGCTACATCAGTGCACACACCGTATTACACTTGACTATTCATCGGTCAAATAGCATTCATAACCCAACTGTAGTGGTGCAAATGTATACAGTACACCAACACAAATACAAACGGCAAGGGGCCACGAGGCAAAACAAGTGCAGCATTTTAGAGTTACAAGTAGGTCGCAAACAGTAATTGCAATGCCAAGTAAGTGTAGTGTGGAGGGGACTATTAAGTCATATTTTCATGGAGGAGGAGTTGCGGCGGCAACGGCGGAACCGGCGTCTTCTGCAGCACAAGCTAACATCGCTAGCTGCGTTAGCATCAACTCACCAAGACGTTGATAAACGCATTAACACTCCCACAGCACAGGTCCTCGGTCCCTCCCTCACGTCTCCTGCGAGGATGTCGGAGTGTTATCGTTGGGTTTACAGCAACACTTCTCACCGTAGACATTATTGTGTACTTTCACTTGATTCCCTCCGTCTTCTGATTCCTGCGCCTGCGCAGTACAAGCTTCTGCCCTCGGCCTCGCTGAGAGGCGGTACTTCCTGCATTAACCAAACAAGGTGTCAATCACAGCCACTCTGCTTAGACCAGCAGTCATTGGTCAAACAGGGAGGCGCACATTTCCCATTGGTTAAGGCAGGAAGTACCGCCTCTCAGTGAGGCCGAGGGCAGAAGCTCGTACTGCGCAGGCGCAGGAATCAGATGACGGAGGGAATCAAGTGAATGTACACAATAATGTCTACGGTGAGAAGTGTTGCTGTAAACCCAACGATAACACTCCGACATCCTCGCAGGAGACGTTAGGGAGGGACCGAGGACCTGTGCTGTGGTAGTGTTAATGCGTTTATCAACGTCTTGGTGAGTTGATGCTAACGCAGCTAGCGATGTTAGCTTGTGCTGCAGAAGACGCCGGTTCCGCCGTTGCCGCCGCAACTCCTCCTCCATGAAAATATAACTTAGGGGCTGATCGATATTTATATGCAAATGGGGCTGGTCCAAAACAGGGGGGGGGGTTCCCGAACTTTTTTTTGAGCACTGGGGGGGGGGGGGCATATGGTTTTTATTTTGGCTTCAGGGGGGGTCATGCAACTTTAATTTGTTAAGTTTTGTATGATTTTTTGTTTGTTTTCCATTCGTATTTTACTCAGAGGTTTTGGTTTATACTCCGCTATATAAAGTTACCCTGCATGGTCCACAATGGTATTTCCCACTTCACTGACCGGAAAACCCAATAGAGTAGCAGAAGAAGACGACCGCGGAACACAAACAATTCAAGCATAATGGCTGCTGTGAGGAAATCAGTGTATCGAAAGGAAAGTTTCCTTCATGCTAAGTTGAGAGTGTCTTTGCAGACCTTAAAAGCGGATGAGACACTGGACAAATTTAATTTTATTACAGAGTCGACAAAGAATAAGAACTTGCGCGACAAACTTCTAGCTCTGAGTCGGCTGCTGAGTGAGCTGCTGCTCCCAGCCACTGGTGAGAGCAAACCTTGTGGATGGCTGGACTACCAGTATGCGTATCAGTGTATCATTCGTTCATTCCATTTTCAATTTAAAATCAAAAATCAAAAAACGAAAAAACGGTTTGTTTTTCCATTATTCGTTAAATAATCAAATTCAAAAATACAAAAATCGGTTTGTTTTTCTTATTTTTGATTTTATGCTCACATCAAAAATAGCAAATTGAAAAATGGGCCACGATTAAAATTTGATTTTGATTTTTCATTTGATCCAACTTGCGTGACCCGGAAGCGCATTGCATTAACTGGATAAAAAGAAAATTAGACACCTTATCTCATAATTACGAGAAAAGATCTCGTAAGTACACAAATAATAGTCTAATTAATTACATATGTGGAAATAGCGTGTGTCGTCCTTTGTTAACCATTTCACACAGAGATGTTACTCATTTCAATGCCGCAGCCACAGTGAAGGGGGTGAAACAATTGATCCAGGAGTAGCTGCAGTGCGCAACAACAACCAGCAGGTAGCACATGTGAGCAGTAGAGATACAGCGTCCAACTGAAACTGTTTGAGAATTAGCAGTAGGCCTACTGATAAACGACATTTATACTATGATATTTCCACAGCGGTCAGTGTTAGGTCCCCTATTATCCTAGTGATCTCAGTGTCATGATGTAGAACTGCAAATGTATGTGTGACATATAGGCAGAGTTGGGTATAGGTATAGAGTTGGCAGTTACACTTAGAGTAAAGCTACTGAAGACCAGCAAAATGTTTTCATTTATTCTTTCAGGTGGGTAAATGTCACCTAAGCACCTTCAGATTTTATCAGTAGTGTACCCTTAATAGATAGCTTGTTTATATGGTTTGTATTGTGCTTCGTGATATTGTTTGAGGGAACTGTAACGTAAGGTATATGGGGCTGTTCACATGTAGCGTCTTTTGCGCGCACAAATCCATTAGTTTCAATGTAGATGCGCGCCAAGCGCGCTCACAATTCTTGTAGCATGATGTTATTAGGCTAAATGTTACATTTCTAACAGTGTCTGAACTGATTTATTGACACAGCATGCTTGTAGGCTGTTGTAACGTTAGGTTTACAGAGGAAATAACGGGATGTGACAGGGCCGTCCACACCAAGAAAGATAACTGTAACGTTAACTATAACGATAACAATGGCAGCCTCCACACCAATGAACGATATCGTCGTGTTGCTAGGTTACGCCAAACACACACTGCTCGGTGCGGTCGGCAGGTGATATTGATGACCTGTTATTGCTGTATGTTGCGAGACAGAAAAAGAAAACCAATTTGCCGCTTGCTCCACCTGTCTGTCTGTCTGTCTGTAAGCTCCATCTGTCATGAGACAAACATGAATGAAGACGTGCAGTTTATTGTGTTTCACCGGCGACGAGCTGTCATTACGCGCGACAATTACGCACGGCTGCACGCTCTTTATAACTCACTGTGTGAACCTATGTTGCATAATAAAGATTTGCCCCCTCAGTAACTTCATCCTGGCTCCTGATTTTATGAGTGGAGGGGATGAGAGGAGACGCATTCCCCTGCAAAATGTATTTTATTGCAGTTATTTTCCCGGTATTTGCAAAACAAAATCACTGAAGTTAAGGTTCTGTCACAAAACTATATTGTTATGGATCTTTGCACATGTTTAAGTGGGTGTATGGAAATCCTGGAGCTTTCTTAGTGGGTATACGTGACGTGATGAACGTCTCGACCTGTCATTTCGGATGGATTTTGATTGGCTGTCAGTGTTTCTATCGTTCATCAAATCGCTCTGAAAGTGATCCAAACGATATCGTCCACCACTATCGTTGTCGTTATAGTTGTAGTGTGGACGCTGCCAAACACTTGAGTTTAGAACGATTTTTAAAACTGTATATTTATAGTTATATTTATAGTTATAGTTCTTGGTGTGGACGGCCCTAAGTCACATCCCGTTATTTCCTCTGTAAACCTAACGTCACAGCAGCCTACAAGCATGCTGTGCCAATAAATCAGCTCAGACACTGTTAGAAATGTAATATTTAGCCTAATAACATCATGCTACAGCAGTAATAACGTCAGCTTTAGTCAAATGGCTCTAGCTCTCCCGGTAAATGTCATCAACTCTGGACACATTTTCCCTGTGTGTTGACATGATAATGGCCGCGTTTCCCACATCGCTCTTATCTTAAGAAGATCTTTCATTAAGAAGGAGTTGTAAGATCGAGCTGACCCACTCTTAACAGACTTCTTAGCCACCAAACGCTCACAGATCCGGCCGCAGCAGGCACATTAATATTACACTGAGCAAGGATATCAGTGCGCACCGTATATATTTTGATCTATTTTATACTTAAGATTTATATTGTTTGGCATTAATTGGTGACAGAAAATAACGATTTTCATTCTGCAGGGAAACGCGTGTCCTTACTCTATGTGCCTGAGATCGATTGATTTCAGCACCACGGTAGTGGCCAGCTCCTGTTAAGATATAAACACAATGAAAGCGGACAAGCCTACTTATTTATCGTCTTATTAATATTTTTCTTCCGCCAGATTTCAGTGCGTAACTTGTGCCACAGCTCTGAGCGCACACAGGGTCTTCATAAAGCATAGATTCAAGATTCATTATGCACAGTAAGGACACACGTTTCCCTATTCTGAAGTATAAAATAGATCAAAATATATACGGTGCGCACTGTTGTCCTTGCTGAGTGTAATACTCCGTCGTAATTTACAATATATATACATTATAATAAAGATATGGGATATGGTCAAGATGGCACCACCCGAGTGGCAGCTGGTTACAGTAGTTCCGCCCCCCCTTCGTGGATGTGCAGTATGTGGTTCTGAGCGAAGCAGTGGCCACAGTGACACCTTTCCTGATCTCATAATTACGAGATAAGGTGTCTAAATTTTTTTTATCCAGTGAATGCAATGCGCTTCCATAGTATACTGTACAGGTCCGGCAGAAAATATAACAGTACTGCTAATTCTCAAACAGTTTCAGTTGGACGCTGTATATGAACTGTTCTCCTCCTTCTTATGTTAAATGCTGAATGGCTCTTTAAAGTATACCGCTTTGGAATACTACAAGAGGACACAAAATGGATTTTTGCGGCTGCTACCGGTCCATTTGGTTTAAAACACAACACTGTTCTACAGCTGGGAAGGTAGGAGAGAAAAAAACTCACCCCTGAAAGCTGATAATGAAAGCTTTTATACTCACAGCTGTTTATTTTAAATACGAAAAATATAGCTCCTAATCTGTCTTTATTTTACAGTGTCAGAATCAAATGAAAGACGTTTCCAGATTTAGTTCCACAGTAGCTTTGTGAACTCAATACTGACCCCACCTGGCAGAGTAAGGTTTAAATGGCGAAGTCAAATACGGTGCTGTTTATTGATGGAAATCGTCATTATTATTGCCCTCTTTACTGCTGGTGTGATTATATACAAAAATGTTGTTTATGGTTGGGGGGGGGGGGTCATACATGTTTCTCCAATCCCTCAGGGGGGGCCAAAACGGGGGGGGGGGGGGTTTAAGGAAAAAATAAAATCATAATCACGTCCCAACTATACCCCGGTCCTATTTAAATAACAATCAGCCCCTAAATTGAACAGTTTATAACAGAAGGAACAAAACTGAACGTAAATAACAAAAACCAGTAAAAATGTGTTATTTTATGTTGTCAGGGACACTTAGTTTCATCTTTGGATTGTTTTCAGATGATGTTATCTTGTGAAACATTGAAGTAACTGTGTTCTAACTCACTGGTTCTAATTACACATTAGTTACAGTGGTAGTAGACTGTACTTACACACTAAGGATGGGATAACAGTGCAAACTTTCGACGCTTGGGGGGGGTTTAAGGAAAAAATAAAATCATAATCACTTCCCAACTATACCCCGGTCCTATTTAAATAACGATCAGCCCCTTAATAGTCCTTCAAGCACACAGACCCGAATCGGGACATAGCTATAGTGTGTGTGTGTGTGTGTGTGTGTGTGTGTGTGTGTGTGTGTGCGCGTGCATGCATGTGCGTCCCCTCTACACTACACTTACTTGGCATTGCAATTACTGTTCGCGACCTACTTGTAACTCTAAAATGCTGGACTTGTTTTGCCTCGTGGCCCCTTGCCGTTTGTATTTGTGTTGGTGTACTGTATACATTTGCACCACTACAGTTGGGTCATGAATGCTATTTGACCGATGAATAGTCAAGTGTAATACGGTGTGTGCACTGATGTAGCCTACATTTTCGAAATACGTTTTGTTATCCATAGTTAAGTGGAAAACAGTTAAGAATGTTTAAAAACATTTAAAAACTATTGTAGTTCAATAGGAAATGTAATCCACTAGTTATAGTTTAAAAGGCTAATGATTCATGATGTGAAATGTAAAGACAGGATAAAGTATTCCATGCCGAGAAAAATTTTACAGTTAAAAGTTTGCTCACTTTGTGTTACTGTGATGTATTTACGTAATAATGATAATGACCACAAAAAGAAATTGAAGTTGATGATGCCACATAGTAATACCTGTCTTTCTGCACAGGTGATGTTTTTTCAGAGATTCTGTGGAAAATTACATGTGGATTTGACATTCAACCTGACGAGGGAGATGGCTAGCCACCCATGACCCCGATCTCGGCCTTGACCCAAGGAGTTGGATCAAGATCACCTTTTATCCAGAGGAGCTCATACATTCTTCCATCTCCATCACTGGGTGTCACACTCCAGTATGATAGTAGTACCACAATGATCTTTTCCACTTGACTTTAACTTAGAAAGTACATTTGTCAACTGACTTGACTGACTATTTTTGAATTAGAAAAACCAAACACATCATATGGTTTTTATTTTGGCTATTTTTTGTTTGTTTTCCATTTGTATTTTACTCAGAGGTTTTGGTTTATACTCCGCTATATAAAGTTACCCTGCATGGTCCACAATGGTATTTCCCACTTGCGCACACGTCACTTTCAGTGCACACGTCACTGACCGGAAAACCCAATAGAGTAGCAGAAGAAGACGGCCGTGGAACACAAACAATTCAAGCATAATGGCTGCTGTGAGGAAATCAGTGTATTGAAAGGAAAGTTTCCTTCATGCTAATTTGAGAGTGTCTTTGCAGATCTTAAAAGCGGATGAGACACTGGACAAATATAATTTTATTACAGAGTCGACAAAGAATAAGAACTTGCGCGACAAACTTCTAGCTCTGAGTCGGCTGCTGAGTGAGCTGCTGCTCCCAGCCACTGGTGAGAGCAAACCTTGTGGATGGCTGTGAACTCAATACTGACCCCACCTGGCAGAGTAAGGTTTAAATGGCGAAGACAAATACGGTGCTATTTATTGATGGAAATCGTCATTATTATTGCCCTCTTTACTGCTGGTGTGATTATATACAAAAATGTTGTTTATGGTTGGGTTGGGGGGGTCATACATGTTTCTCCAATCCCTCAGGGGGGGCCAAAACGGGGGGGGGGTTTAAGGAAAAAATAAAATCATAATCACGTCCCAACTATACCCCGGTCCTATTTAAATAACAATCAGCCCCTAAATTGAACAGTTTATAACAGAAGGAACAAAACTGAACGTAAATAACAAAAACCAGTAGAAATGTGTTATTTTATGTTGTCAGGGACACTTAGTTTCATCTTTGGATTGTTTTCAGATGATGTTATCTTGTGAAACATTGAAGTAACTGTGTTCTAACTCACTGGTTCTAATTACACATTAGTTACAGTGGTAGTAGACTGTACTTACACACTAAGGATGGGATAACAGTGCAAACTTCATAATACAGCCCGCTTCTCCGTAGTTAGCGTGTACCTCCAGGAGAGCTAGGGTGTACTTACACACTAAGAAGAGATAACAGTGCAAACTTCATAATACAGCCCGCTTCTCCGTAGTTAGCGTGTACCTCCAGGAGAGCTAGAGTGTACTTACACACTAAGAAGAGATAACAGTGCAAACTTCATAATACAGCCCGCTTCACCGTAGTTAGCGTGTACCTCCAGGAGAGCTAGAGTGTACTTACTCACTAAGAAGAGGATAACAGTGCAAACTTCATAATACAGCCCGCTTCTCCGTAGTTAGCGTGTACCTCCAGGAGAGCTAGAGTGTACTTACACACTAAGAAGAGATAACAGTGCAAACTTCATAATACAGCCCGCTTCACCGTAGTTAGCGTGTACCTCCAGGAGAGCTAGAGTGTACTTACACACTAAGAAGAAAATAACAGTGCAAACTTCATAATACAGCCCGCTTCTCCGTAGTTAGCGTGTACCTCCAGGAGAGCTAGGGTGTACTTACACACTAAGAAGAGGATAAAAGTGCAAACTTCATAATACAGCCCGCTTCTCTGTAGTTAGCGTGTACCTCCAGGAGAGCTAGGGTGTACGTACACACTAAGGACAGGATAACCGTGCAAACTTCATAATACAGCCTGGTTCTCCGTAGTTTGGCAGTACTCACAGGAGAGGTAGGCTCTACCTAGACACTAGTTACAGGGAAATTTAGATCTACTTAGCCACTGATTACAGTTTGATGTGTACTGTATGTACTTCATGTACCTATCTATGTACTGTTTATGTTTTATGATGTTTTATTGTTGTAATTTTGGTTTGCTGCCTTCTTGGCCAGGGCTCCCTGTAAAAGAGATGTCAATCTCAATGGGACTCACCTGGTTAAATAAAGGCTAAATAAAATAAATAAAAATTACTGTACTTACGGAGTATGGATGAGAGGAATAGTGCCTGTCATGTGTTTTCTGTGTAATCACATAATAAAAACATTTTATAACTCTGAATGACTCATTATTGTGGATATATTACTGTATAGTTTGTGTTTTGCCCTTGGATGACAGTATGAGACTTCCATAGATGTGCATTTTAGAGAAGTAAGTTTGCTACCAGCCAGCCTGTTATTAGCCAATTTCTATACTGTGTACCCATTTCCCAACATATTATTTTTCCAAACCCTAATGAATAGTACATCTCTGGAATAGGGGTGAAATTTGCCTGCTGACACTTTGAAAAAACAAGAGAAAGGCTGTGCTCATATTGTACAGCAGACTATTTAATTTATTATACCTGGTACTTCAAATGATTGGTGGGGAAAAAAGACCAGGAGGAGTTGATTTATGGTCGTGCGTTGAGTCGACGACGTTGCTACGTGGTTGCCGTGACGCCGTCGTGAACCCTTCGAACTTCTCCGTCACTCCGTTTCGTCGCGGTGCAATTCACCGCCAGAGCAGTAGGAGGCTTCGTTCCTTTCCTGAGTGGTTATCGCCGTCTCTAGTTGATTCTTCGTTTAGCTTCCGGCTTTTTCGGTCACAGAGAAATGAACGCGGAGCACGGACAGACGGTTCCGGCCGTATCCGTATTGAACGTTGTGCATAATGGCATATATATAATGAGCCTTAACAACATCTACATCGCAATAGAAGATGTTTAAAGACGGAGGGGATGGCGGTGGCAATACGGAACCGGAAATGTGTTGCTACCAAGCAAACCAATCACAGCTGTGCCGGTCTGCGCTGGGTCTGCGTCGCCTCGACGCGTAGTTACATTTTTGGGGAGGTGCACGTCAGGCTACGCTGGGGGCTACGGCGAGCCTTCTGCGTAGCCCCGTAGCCTACAACGTAGCGACGTCGTCGATTCAACGCACGACCATAAATCAGGCTTTACTCTGTACTTCTGTGGAAGTTGGTGTAAAGTAGGACATAAGTCAACGGGAGTTACGCGCTAAGAAGCAGCCTAGTTATACTGTAAAACACAGGGGAAATAGGGCGGGGGAGTGAGCGAGAGTTACTCAGTACTTCTGTTAAATAGGTGCAAAGTGAACGGTAGCTACGCTGTAAGTGAGCGGAAGGTACGCTCTAAGTCGCGGGCCGTATTACGTAGTGTTACCAATATTTCTTTATTTTAATCATTTTAGACTGATGGTTTCTGCTATGGGATAAATACATTGGGACCTCAGTTGTTTTCTTTGTTTTTTCGGGTGCTTTGGGATATTTCTTGCTAGGCAGGGAAAAGTCCACTGGACTGTGGTGCATTAACCCATCCCGGTGTTTCCTCCGCAGCCTCCACTTCACCTAGCTTCACTCGGCTGCCCGATAAACCCGCTGCTTCTTCCCACATTAACTTGAATAACAAACCAGGGCTCGGTGCTTGGGGGGGGGGGGTTCACATGAACATACATGAATGCGCAGCCGGACCGGCTTGTAAACAATGGGCTGGAGATCAGCACAGAGAGAGGGTGTCTGAGGTCATGCTATACTCCAGATGAAATCACACCTGTAGTTCTTCACATAGCATTTTTTAAATTCCTTCAATCTAGAAATGATGAATTTCGCTTATTGCTCCTTTAAGTCACCAACCATGAATCAAGGTCTTTGACTGGAGTTTGGCCAGGGACCCCTGTTGCATCTGTCACTCCCTTATGTTACCCCTTGGACAGATCCTTTGCCTCCACAGCCTCCAGTTTTACTGTTAAGTGAATGATACACATCTCTACCTCTCTTCCAAGACCATCACTGCTGCCACTCAATCCACTCTCATCACCTGTCTAATAGACATTAAAAGAAGGATGCAAAGAAATGTTCTGATATTCAACTGCAGTAAGTTGGAAATCTTAATAATTGGCCCAGACTTCCCCTCCCTTACTCCCCTACCCTTTGCCTGGGCCATAAATACCTTCTTGACCCTGACCATATACAGTCATGGAAAAAATTATTAGACCACCCTTGTTTTCTTCAATTTCTTGTTAATTTTAATGCCTGGCTCAACTAAAGGTACATTTGTTTGGACAATTATAATGATAACAACAAAAATAGCTCATGAGAGTTTGATTTAAGAACTAAGAACTATTCATTTTCCATGGTTTTCTTGATAATAACCAAAATTACTTAAATTCTTACATCAAAAGCTATGGCATTGTACCGCCAAAAACACTACTTTTAAGCATTCCATGTTTTCTTTTCTGTTTGCTTTAAACACATGATACACACAAGAGTTAATACTTGATTGCATAACCATTGTTTTTGATGACTGCAGCCATGCGTCTTGGCATGCTCTCCACCAGCTTCTGACATTGTTCTGCTGTCACAGCAGCCCATTCCTGTTGGACAAATTCAAACAAATTTTCTTTGTTTTTGGGCTTGTGGTTCTCCATTTTGAGTTTGATGATTTTCCACAGGTTTTCAATTGGATTAAGATCTGGTGATTGAGCAGGCCAAGGCATGGTGCGAATGTTGTGGTTCTCCATCCAGACTTTAACTGACCTTGCCGTGTGGAAAGGGGCATTGTCTTGTTGGAAAATCCAGTCATTCGAGGCAGGAAAGAGTTTTCCAGCTGATGAAAGAAGACTGTTTTCAAGGGTAGTCCTGTACATGACCTGGTTCATTCGGCCTTCACACAATTGCATTTGCCCTGTTCCACTCAGACTGAAACAACCCCAGATCATGACTGATCCACCCCCATGTTTTACTGTAGGGGCAAGACAGTCTGGGTTGTAAGCTTCTCCAGGCTTCCTCCTAACCAGTAAGTTGGCTGGAGTGGGCATCAATTCAAAATTGGATTCATCACTGAAGAGAACCTTAGCCCAATCATCAACAGTCCAATCCTTGTGGTCTCGAGCAAAGAGTAACCGGGCCTTCCTCTGCCTTTCATTGATGAAGGGCTTCTTGCGTGCTCTGTGTGACTTCAAACCAGCTTCAACAAGTCGGTTTCGAACTGTCCTTGCCGAACAAGTCACATTTCTCGACAGTGCCCACTCATTTTTAAGGTCCCTGGAGGTCTGACGACGATTCCTGACACAGGAACGGATGAGTGCACGGTCATCTCGTGGGGTAGAAAGACGTTTCCTGCCACGGCCAGGTAGCAATTTGGTAGTGCCATGTTCAGCTTGTTTTTTTTTGTTGTAATGAAAGGCTGTCTTGGAGATCTTCAGTTTTTTCGCTACCTGTCTCTCACTCATGCCAATTTCCAGCAGTGCCAAGATGGCTGCCTTTGTGGCTTCACATAATTCTTTTGTTTTAGGCATTATGTGAGAGCTGACAACTTCTGAGTTGTGCTACGGTTTGAATGTAAGCAGGAAACCACTCTAGGCCTTTGCATGTGCAGTGCTGCTTGTGACATGAAATGGCCTCTTATATAACCTGGGAATCAATTAAGCTTAAGAATGTCAAATGGGCCATAAAGTATTATGTGACCAGCTGCATTTTTTGTTGTGTTCATTGTATTATACGTTTCGTGGTACCAGATATTAGAATGAACAAGAAATTGAAGACAACAAGGGTGGTCTAAAAATTTTTTCCTTGACTGTATATTTCTGGACCTTGGGCCCCTAACAGTAGTGCTTCAGACACCACATATTTCCCCCCTTCGAGACTACACAGTCTCGAAAATAAAAAAAGTAATACACACATTTCGCAGTTGTGACAACAACAACCGTTCCTCCTACAGTTCTTCCTGCAGCATAACCTTGGCAATATAGTAACTTTTTTTGGAGTGCGAGAGCGAAAACCTGTCAGGCAACTATCTTTCCTGGAATATCCTTCAAACAATGTAGACAGGAGAAATTCTCTCACGGCCCCTCTGCCTTAGACGACCACATATAGTAGTACTCCAGACCAATTTAAAAAGGAGGAATTTAATATTTTGTGTAGGGATATGACTTAAACAAATACATGTGGAAAACCTAAGTAAATAAAATCAAAACAATGTCCAAATTCAGGCTGGTCGACCCATTGCACATTCCAATGGACCTTTCCCTGCCTAGCACCAATATCCCTAAACACCCCCGAAAAAAGAAACAAAACATCTGAGGTCTCAATGTATTTACCCCCTAGCAGAAACCCTCCTTCTTCAAGCAAAGAGAAGACATATAAATGTATCACACTGCAGCTCCTCAGCAGCGTCGACTCTCCATGTAGCCTTGATGATGTTTTAAATCTGGACATTGGTATCATAGTGTCCCCTTGGGCCCCTAACAGTATTGCTTCAGATATCGAAAATTAGCCGATATCTTTACTTTTTCTTAACATAGTTTATCTAGGTGCAATGTGTTTACTAGTTCGGCTTTACTAGATATTAGATATATTCAGTAGATCTTTTTACAACCCTGTTTAGAGCCCGACTTTGCAAATCAGAAGAACTACAACTATGTTGCTGATATGTATCAAACTGCATGGCGCGGTCCCAGGGAACTGTAGTTTAAAAAAAAAAAATTCTAGATTTGGAAGTTGTAAATACTGAATTGAGAGTACACTGTGGACTTTAAGAGGATGGTAAACACACTTGTGTAATCAGATTTTAAATATCAAATTTATAAATGGGTAAAAATTTATTTTATCCATATTTTACCCATACCTGACAGCACCCCCAGTTGTTGACTACACTCACATGATAGTTGAGGTCAAGAGCTCTCAATAACAGTTGGTCCCATGTCTGCACCCCCTTTCGTTGGTGAGTTATAAGCCCTCAAACATGTACTGAGGTCAAGGTTCAGTGGTCTATGGCTCAAAGCAGGAGCCATGTAGAATCATCATACTGACATATGTTACTCTCCAGGTTGAGAACCTTCCAGTGATGTATCTGGTTTAGCTCTACGACAAAGTTTTGATTTTTTCATTTTTTGGACACAAGCCATGCCAGGTGTAGTTTCAGAGAGGACTCTGAAGGCCCAGAGTATAAAATGATTTTTGTTTGTTTCTTTGCTTGTTTGTTTCTTTTTTTACCGTAGATAGTTACTAAAATGAGTCATCCTCAGACAATACAATACTACTAAAAAGTAAACCAATAATAACAATAATGAAATAAGCAAAACAATATTAAAATCATATTGAAATTTTAAAATCTATTTACAGAGTGGAATGTCAGCCTAATAGATATCTTAGATACAATTTATTATTGTTAAGACACTTTATTATTGCTTAGATACTATTAAGCCTATTTTATACTTTATATCTACTGTAGGCTTTGTGTTTTAATTTATTTAATAACAAATTTATTTTATGTTAGGCCTACATCTTAATATTTTATGTCATTTATCATAGTTTAGTTCTTAACTCCAGTGTTTCCTCAGTGCGAGCTGTGTGCGCGGGGGGCAGCGGCCGCTAGTTCTGTGGCACTGGCTTGGGGTCCGCTTTCCCTTGGTGAAGTGGAGGGTGGCCGGGTTGCCGGGGGCGGATGGCTCCATGTGATGGTGTTTCCTCTCTGGTTCTTCCGCGCTCAGCCTTATTTTTTTCTTCTTATTTATTTATTAGTGGCGTTTGAATTCAGTTACGGCAGACAGACGGCAATCTGAAATGGAATGAAGCCCACAGATGGCAGACAGCAGCTACAAAACAGTAGTGGAACGTGCCCCATCCGCCCACAGTACAATGCTCTTAAAGCCCTACACTATCTGCTGGCAAAATACATTTATTTTATTTTATGGCCTTGACATTAACCTCATATTGTTGAGTTATCAAGGACACTTCCGTGTTTTTGTATGTATACAGGAATGTTAAAGATATCATATCATTGAGGAAAACAAGGTTGACGTGACGTTATTGAATCAGGGAATCCGTGTGTCCACCACGAAGGATCCTAATTGACTTTACATTGACTTCATTGCATGCTGCCACCCCGGAATGCGGTGTTAAGAGGTCGTGGTCATTTCACGTATTTCTGTGAGATCAGGTTGTTTCACCTTGTGAGTGAGTGAGTGTGTGTGTGTCATCGTGGCAAAGTGTGGTCCACGGCTGCCTTTTACGCACAGAACACACATAACCATTATGCAATGTCTTAGTGGGACTCTCCAGTGATTTCAGGCTTTTAAATTCCTGTACAGTAACTAATGCCGAAAACTAAGTAGTGAACCAACTGCATGTAGGTGCAGGGTGGCAACACATCTCTCTGCTCCAGCTGCAGGTAGCTCGTACAGATCGATGTTATTTATTTCTTGGATCTTCTCCAAATACCTCTGTTTGAATCATGATAACACGGCAAAAAAGTCACACAAAGCACGGTAAATGAGATGGAGTTTAATTACACTGGGTTAGCCTAATTAACGGGAAACACAGGGATCAAGTATAGGTTTTGAAAGATAAAAAGAGAGCGTCCTCTTGGCTTTTCACATGGTAATTTTATTTTAAAAAATATGGTTTGCATACAGTAGTTGTAATTCGACCTCGTCATAAAATGCTACTAGGCTAAATAGTGGCTCCGTGGTCCATGGCTCCATGGACCAGCTGATAAGCCGTCTTTCCCAAATTTGCAGATATTTTGGTGATAATCACTGTTCCTCCCTGTGGACAAATGAAGCATTGCAACTGGTTTTCACACAGGTCTCTAGAGGCGTTACAAGTCAGGGCTGCCTACGTCATCGCGGAGGATTAAATTAACTCCATGGAGCAGGCGGCAGGCTTGCACGGAGCCATCACGGATCTGCCACGGACCTGCCAAGGTTCAGTCATGGAAACAGGGGAACTTTGAGTGGCTCCTACTACATTCTTCTTCTTCTTTCTTCTTCCAAGGAAATCATACTTCCCATGGGTGAAAACTCACCAAACTATGCACAAAGGTACAGTCTCATGCCAGATATCTTCAGCCGTAAACTCAAGCCAATAGTCCTGATGGTGGTGCTACAGCAAGAGTCTTAAGTTCAAAACTTTGAAAATTCATAACAAATCAACCATACGTGCTACAACTTCACAACCTTCATCAAACTATAGCCCCAATACTGAAGAGACTTTTGTGCATTTAAACCTATCAAAAATTATGAAGTTCATCATAAGTTTTTTTTTTTTTCTTTTTTTCAAAATCTGTAAAACTTAAACCTATCTGCTGAATTGAAATAAATCTACAATGTTCTTGAAAAAAATGACAAAATTCTAGAGTCATGGTAGATGATGTATGGCAAATTTTAGAATTTTATTTTAAAAACTGAATTTTTGACAGCATTTCGAATTTTGCTCTAATGTGAACAATTGGAGTCAATGTAAAAATGATAATTTTAAACATCAGTTTTTCACTTATGGAGCAAATCAATTATTGTTAAAATAAATTACCAACATCTCCATGCTGTCTAGATGCAATATGTGTATTTTCAGATTTTTGTTTCGATAACTGAATTTTTTACAGTGGTTTGAAATCTGCTTTTCCATGCATGGATGGCTGCTAAACCTGCATGTCTCAGCTGATGCAAAAGGCAGATTGTGTTGTTAAATTCCTAAATGTCTTCCAATTCTTCTGCTTGTTGCTCAGAATTGCCTAAAAATGCCCGGACCCAACCCATCGCTGTGCAGCAGCTATGATTATTACCCAATCACGCCCCTCCAGGTCCCGCTGTCATTGCCCACGTGAGCGTTGAAGTCCCCCAGCAGAACAATGGAGTCCCCGGTTGGGGCACTGTCCAGCACTCGTCCCAGGGACTCCAAAAAGGGCGGGTACTCTGAACTGCTGTTTGGCGCATAAGCGCAGACAACAGTCAGGCGCTCACTCACGGGCCCCAACCCTAGGCCTGGCTCCAGGGCGGGGCCCCGGTAACCCTCCGGGCCGGGTACACAGGTTCTTGCTGTTGTCCATCATGAAGGGTGTTTTTAACCGTTCTTTGTCTGACCCTTCGCCCAGAACCAATCTGCCTTGGGAAACCCTACCAGGGGCAAAATGCCCCTGACAGCATAGCTCCTAGGGTCATTAGGGCACTCAAACTCCTCCACCACGATAAGGTGACGGTTCTCGGAGGAGTGTCTCTTGTCATGGTAAAATCCCAACAGGAAGTTAGCCGATTTCCACAACTTAAATTTGAACAAACTCCTCCTAGGGATATCATCCGATCGACTTCAAAGTTGGTACAGATCATCCTGAGAACATGCTGATCAAAAGTTATTAAAAGCTTTTCTCTATGTCAAGGGCTGTGGCTGCTGGGGTGTGACAAATTTTGGTGACTTTTCGTTTTCTTGCCATCAAATTTTGAACGGCTCTCCCACCCACATACTTGATCTCAGCAGCTTCAAACTTACTGGATATGATGATGGCTCTGCCCTGAACGCCCCGATATGTTAATATCCCACCTTACTCATAGCGCCCCCCAGTGGTAACAGGAAGTGACCAGTTTTTACTTTAACATGTACTAATGCCACAAACTTGACCGCAACAACTTCATTCCACTTCTAATGCATGCCGAACAAGGTGGTGAAGCTACCTTATGAACACTGTGAAGCTACGTCTCATGGTGTCCATGTGGCGGCGTGGTGACTATCGATCCCTTGCCACTAAATGCGTTTGGCTTTTTGATGACTTCAGTGACCTCATCTCCTCATGAAAATTGATACACAGGTCAAGAATGGCAAGCTCTTACATCTGATAGGGGCGTCGCCCATGGGGGGAACAAAATGCCTCTATAGCGCCCCCTTGAAATTTTCAAAAACCCCTCCCCATAGGGTTTTTTTTTTTGAGTGGGAACATGAAAATTGGTACACATCTGTATGTTGTCCAGATGCACATAAAAGTCTCTGGCACCAATGGTCTACTCCAAACAGGAAGTCGGCAAATTTTGATTTTGACTTGTCATTTTGGCGTGATTTCTACATGTTGTATTTTAATGAACTAGTCCTAGGAATTTCATCTAATCGACTTCAATTTTTTTTACAGATCATCCAGAGACCATGCTGATCAAAAGTTATTTAAAGCTTTTACGGCGCCTCCCTCGCCACCAAATACATTTTGCTTTTTGATGGCTTCCGCGACCTCAAATCCTCATGAAAACTGATACACAGTTCAAGAATGGCAAGCTCTTACATCTGATAGGGACGTCGTCCATGGGGGGAACAAAATGCCTCTATAGCGCCCCCTTGATATTTTTAAAAATCCCTTTCCATAGGAGTTTTTTTGAAGTAGGAAGATGAAACGTCACACCACGTCAGGGCTAACTTACTCACATAACCGCTTCAGTGATGCATGTTGCTGGCCCCCCGCAGTGGCACGGGAGAGCAAGGGCCTGATCACAGCTGCTTGCAGCTTTAATTCTTTATTATTTTTTCTCCCTCTAAAAGTACCATAAACTAATGTGGAGAAATTGTCAGTTTATAATGGGTGTGTATTGCATGGAGTGCTATGAGCTGGAGTGGAGAGGGCTCTTAAAATCGTCTAAAACTTTTGTCTTTAACTGGCTGCTACGGCCACAATTTATACCAAAGAATGAAGGAAAATTTGTCCTGGTCACAGATGTTGACCTAGAAATTCTCACACATACACATTCTTGCTGAGTGGCTCCAAAGTGAAGGGAGCGCTGATTTTTTTCTCATTCAGTCCCATGTAAACTGAGAGGAGACATTTCAACAGCTGAGGTGCACCACATTTGTAACTTGCGCATGATCACATTTTTGACTCCACATATATAAAAAATGACATACAGTATACGTTCACGAGAAGTGTATCTCTCTCACCATCACATTATTTTGATGACTGGACTGAATGGTTTGGGAATGGGAAGAACTCGTTCGAGAAGTGTGCGTGTCTCACAATCTTTAAAGGACAGATTACAGCAGCAGAATCTTCATTTGACACAGCATCTACACATTATTAACCCCTGCAGTGCCAAAATGGGCTCTCTAGTGCCACCTAGGTACACTGAATTGGCCACTGCGGCCCGTAGGAATGTCGTAACTTGCTGGTGTGATCACATTTTTGACTCCACATATATAAAAAGTGACACATGTGTTCAGGAGAAGTGTATCTCTCTCACCATCACATTATTTTGATGATTGGACCAATGGTTTGGGAATGGGAAGAACTTTGAGGAGTTAAATCTCCACTAAAAGAGGTCTCTTCTCTGTGTTCTGTCCGTTTCTCTCTGCTCTTCTGCCAGGTGCACCTAGTTAATTACCATGGTAACCGCAGTCACACACAAACTAACAGAAACATGATGGTGTGTGCGTGTCTAAATCTTACATGCAGACATGACAGGGGCAGAATCTCCATTTTAACCCTTTAGGTGCCAGAGTTCATTGAGGAAAATATTCCATTTTCATTTCAACATTTCAAAAGGCTGTCGCTTGAAAGTGGTGAGAGATAAAGGCATACTGTAAATGAGAAAACTATTCATCATGACCCAAAGTTTTTCTGATGGGAGTAAATTAACTCATCTAATATGCATATTGTGGCGTCACTAGGTAGCGACCATATTGGATTTCATAAATCTCAGTAAAACAACATTTTGAACATATTTACACAGTAGATTTCTTTTGTTTTGTGTTGTTTTTGTCATCTCATTCTCAAAATAAAGGAACAGGAATCTGATGGGAGTAAATTCACTCATCTAATTTGCACATTGTGGTGTCAGTACACGGCGGCCATATTGGATTTCATAAATCTCAGTGAAACAGCATTTTGAATATATTTACACAGTAGATTTTTTTTTTCAACTCTAATTCACACTGACCGCATAAGCTGGAGACAGAAACGGGCATGAGTCCCACCAAATCCTGCTCGCAGCTTTAATTCTTTCTTTCTTTCTCCCGCCATCTCTTTGAACCGCAATTTGACCCCCTAAACATGCTCAAAAACTCACAAAAATTGGCACGCATGTCAGGACTAGCGAAAAATTTGATAAAATGAAAAAAATAACCCCTAAAGTGCCAAATTATATAGCTGCGTTCAGGACGAGTGTATCTCTCTGCTGGTATGCCCACATTGACGATTGGGAATTAAAGGGAGGAGTTCCAGACATTTCAAAGCCACCTCCATCTGCCTGCTCTCACACAGCTTGTCTCTCCCTCTCAGTGACAGACTCAGCAGGGGCGTAGCCAACATTTCAGAAGTGAGGGGGACGAATTGTTCAGTGGTCTATTTGAGTGATTTATCATCCTCTCGCATTCAATTGCATCCCCCTAGCAGCTAAAGAACCACATAACGACAAATAGCCACAGTGCAGCACCAGGGGACCGTCTTTAGTTCTTTTAAATTATATACTATCAAAATCTAAATTTTTAGCAAGCTGTGAGCTAGAGTGGAGAGGGGTCTAAAATCATCTAAAACTTTTGTCTTTAACTATCTACGTGAGCTGGAGGCCAAAAGGATGTAAGGCCGAGGTCCCGCCCAACGCTGCTCGCAGCTTTAATTCTGAATTGCATTTGATTAATGTAATTACAGTTAGGACTGTATGTGTATGATATTTTATTGTTTGCTCTTTTATTAAGCACATTTTATTTCCCTTGGAACTCATGTACTGTGCTTAGTTTTCTTCTTTCCTTGCTTTAGGGCTGAATAGTAATGGTAGATTGTGAAGAGTCCCCTTAGCTACTGTCAGACAGATGTGCATTTGTGGGTGTGTGTGTCTTACTCTGACAAGGTCTTCTGGGAACTGTCCTCGTGAGTTCTCAGGAACGTTGATAGGTGGGATGACCCAGTCCCTCTTCACCCGCCGCAGAGTGCCATCACCCCTGACAACCAAGCTGCGCCATGGAAACAAGATCTCTGGTACCCGCTGAGTCAGCGTTGCATCACTGGGTTTTACCTGCAGAGACAATAAACGAGGGTTGTGCACTGGGCTACACACACACACACACACAGCATGGCTGAGTGGCAGAGCCAGCCCGCTGGGAAGGCTTGGTGATTCAGGGCATTTCTGACCTAATTTCAATAGCCTGGATTAATGTTCTCATTATAGTCGAGTGTGTGACTCCGATGTAATGTAGCAAAAGACACACAGAACAAAATAGAGTCAGACTGAAGTCTGGATTTCAAAAACTCTATTTTACATGCTGCAGAGCTGTACAGATGGTGAACAAAATATGCAAAAAGTGCAAATGTTTAAGTCCATGTTGGACTTTTGTTTGTTTTTTTTGTTCAGTGTATTCTAAAAAATTCTTTATACATTACCTCAATGATGGACTACGAGATTTATTGTATTTTCGAAACACATAAAACATACACAACAACAACATACACAACAAATCATAAAAACTGCTCAAAACACCCATCCCTGTCTCCAAGGTCAGGGGTGAACTCCCCTTGAGCAGCAGGTGAGAAGCTGGAGGGCAGAATATATGAGAAGCTCTTCCTTTTCCTTATCCTCTGGGAACCCTGCAGTGAAGCTGCAACCAACCAACCAACCAACCACTCAATCAATTTGTCACATAAAATTATATGACATACAATTTCAGTTAAGTGCAATGCTGTCAGTTCCCTCAGGAACAGGAGTACAGGAGTGGACATTCCTCAGTATTTGAAGGAATACTCAGAATTTCCTCAGGCGTCTCAGGTAGAACAGTCTCTGCAAATGACCCATTGTTATTAGGCAGCATAGTTCCTTGGCTGCTTCTTTCCAAAGTCCACTATCATCTCCTCTGTTCAGCTGACCTTCAGCAGTAGGTTGTTGTCCTGACAACAGTGGTTCAGGTCCTCTACTGGATGTTGCTGGTGAGTGTTGTGCTTTTATTACAGCTTGTGTTGTAAGCTTGTTGTTGACTGTCAACCCTCTGTTAACGTACCTTTATGTTAGCTACCTAGCTAATGTTAATGTCAAGATATTGTTGTCACAGACACAAAACCCACGTACAGCACGTCAGTAGAAAAAGTGCTACAAGCTTCACGTGAATATGTGTTAGCTAGTCTCCAAGTAGTCATGTAGGTCATTCAGAGGGATTAGAGCCAGATCATCCATGTAACATATCTGTTCAGTGTTGCTGCTGTTATTTTTTCTGTTGTGACTCTTACTGCAAAGAGCTTGTGAGCCAGAAATAAATACCCTTTTCCTTTCTTTTTTATATCATATCTGAATATTAATCTTGTACTGAGTTGATGCTTTCTTCTGTTGCTCTGCTGTGTATATTTGAATTAAGAGTTTTATCTTTTTTTCCAATTCAGTTGGTAAATTTAATATAAAATCTATCTTCCCTGCACTTATTCCATCATTGCAACAACAGAGTCATGTTAGAATAATCACGTCTCTTTAAACACAAACACTATTTTCATTCATTAATGAATCACAATACTTTCTATTTTCTTATTCTTCTGTATGTTGTTAAGCTATAGTGATTGAAATGCAACACTTCCTGCAAGACCTTTCACAATAAAAGCCTCCCAGTCGCATTTTTGCTATTTTTCAGCATTTTTCTGTTGTTATAGCGCCACCCAGTTGCCAATTAGATTTAAATTTCTCCAGTCACCTTGAGGCATCATGTTCTACATATCTACCAAGTTTAGTAGAAATTGATATGGCCTAGATAAGAAATTAGCGCTCTCTAGCGCCACCATTTTGTTTGATCGGGTCAATAATGGAGGTGTCCCCTCAGATTATGTATGGTCATATTCCTGCAAAGTTGTGTGGTGATCGGTGAAACCCTTGAGATGTTATACAGCTTTATGTGATGAGCCTCCGCAATATTAATTGCCTTATAGAAGCTCAGTTTTAGTAAGTTTTCCAACTTTTTCCAAGAGGGAACTTTAGACATTGGTCCCTAGATTATGTTCATCTATGCAAAGTTTCGTGTCTGTACGACATACGGGGCATGAGATATGCCCATTCAAAGTTTGCAATTTCAATTGATTGCTATAGTGCCCCCCTTTGGCCAATTGATGTAATATTGCTTCATTCGCATCCTCTCATTACCCTCTACCACAATGCCAAATTTCACATGCATTGACCAAGTCAGTGAGGAGAAAAACGTGGAACAGACACACAGACACACCCACAGACAGAGTTTTCGTCATTATATAGTAAGATGTAAAGAATGACTTCAATAATTAAAAAGGAAGCAGATCAGAAAACATCTAAGATTCAAACACTTAAAGACATTTATTTGGATTTGACATGACTAGTGCTACAGAAATGTATACTTGGTCACAGATACCCCAAAGTACCTGTCAGTATCTGATGAGATCAACATTTTTCTCATGCAGTGCGACATCTCCTTCACATAGTTGTGCAGGTTGTTGATTGTGGCCTGTGGAATGTTGGCCCACTCCTTGTCAATTGCTGTGTGAAGTTGCTGGATACTAGCAGGAATTAGAATTTACTGTTGTGCAGATCCGGAGCATCTCAAACCTCAGTATGCAGGCTATGCAAGAACTGGGATGTTTTCAGCTTTCAGGAATTGTGTACATCTCCCTGCAATATGGGACCGTGCATTATTATGTTGCAACATGAGGTCATGGTGGTGGATGAATGGCATGGCAGTGGGTCTCGTCACAATATCTCTGTGCATTTAAACTGACATCAATAAAATGGACCTTTGATCATTGTCTGCAGCTTATGTCAGCCCGTGCCCTAACCCCATCACCATCATAGGGCACTCTATTATTCACTCTACTATTCACAACACTGGCTTTAGCAAAGTGCTTACCCACAAGACGCCATACACGCTGTCTGCCATCTGCCTGGTATGGTGTAGACCAGGACACATCTGTAAAGAGACACTTCTTCAAAGTGTCAGACACTGTCGAAAGTGAGCAGTTTCCCACGCAAGTCAGTTACGATGACAAACTGCTGTCAGGTTAAGACTGTTGAGAACAATGGGCACATAGATGAGCTTCCCTAGGATGATTTCTGATGGTTTGTGCAAAAATTCTATCCTGCATTCCACATCTCTGGGGTCAAGCCTGTGCAGGAAGGTTCCCTCATCCCTGCCTCCAAACCTCCGCCTCCTCTGTGTCTCCTCGATGGTGGTCCCATTTACACACGCAAGTTGCTGTCAGCTTGTCATTAGAGTCACGGTTGGCAGTACCTGGTGGACTGGGAGGGCTACGGTCCCGAGGAGCGCTCTTGGGTTTCGCCCAGCAACATTTGTGACCCAAATCTCATTCATGAGTTTCACGCCCAACACCCTGGTCAGCCTGGTCCATCTAGAGCCGTCCCTAGGAGGGGAAGTACTGACATGACTCTTTCAAGCTCCTGAGATTCAGTCAGTCCCCAGTGTTTCCAGCTTGAGATCTTTCCCCACGTCTTGTGTAACAGCTGTGTCTTGTTTCGCGCTGATTACCTGTGTATATATCCCCAGTCTCTCTTCCCAGTTGCTTCCCAGTTTGTTCCCTTGTGTCACCTTCATTGCAGCGCTGTTTCTTCCGTGAGTTTTCTTCTTTTTGACCTCAGCCTGTTTTTGACTCTGTTTTTGCCTACACCCCTTTAGACTGTTTGCCAGATTTTTTGCCTTCCTGTGTATCGATTTGGACTGTAATAAAGACTTGTTTTTGCTGATCTGCCCTGGCGAGAGTCTGCATCTTTGAGTCCTTGCCTCTGTGTACTCAGTTCCTGTCACTGTATATTTTAGAACAATTTGAGAATAGGGTTAGGGCTGAATATTTTGCATTTCAAAGAATCTGGTGACCATGCGAAGGACTGAGGCTTTTGTAACTAGGTGTTGTTTAAAATGAGCATCTCTGATCTGTCAAGCAAAGACTGATTGTCCTGACATTTGGAGCTTGGTGGGCTATAAATATGACGCCTGTTTGTCTTACTCTTCAGTTTAATTTGATAACATCCCTGGTCCTACCTTTCAGTTGAAGGGTTCATTACTGGCAAATGACTGGCTGCTATGCACCATGGCTGCTTCTCGTGAGTTTTCCTTATGAAGGATTGTTAAGAGCTTCTTTCACTCTCAGTGATTCTCCTTCTCACTGACTGCAGCCAGCGATGTTGAGAGCAGCAAAAGCATATGGCAGCCGGCTGTTTCTGGTCTGTGTTTAGAAGAACCGCCAATCAGGGCCAGTGTCTTGTCTAAATACATGCAGAGGGCCTTATTATCACTGTTGTACATGAAACAAACTAACAGATGGCTATTTGACTCACTTTGTCTCTGCAATCAGCACTTGGCCAATCTCAGATGCCTGCTGGGCTGGAAAAGCTGGTTTTATATCTGTACATAGTTCATCCAACATTACTGAAGCCTTGGGGGGAAATAACAGCGCATCATGCCCAGATTGTTTAATGATTCTGTTTGTCAAATATTACAGTGCTCTTCCAGAAAGGTTTCACACATGCTGGCATCCTCAGACTCAAGTCCATGTATGTGTTAATACTGTCAGGTTCTGTGTGTTTTACTGGATTTCATGATTATTCTAATATGTAATGACTCAGAGACAGCAGATCTGTGTTCACTGTATATTCACTTAGAGACAGTGAGAGCTGCATACTTTGGAATTAATACATAGAACAAATACATTAATTACCAAATTGGGACTTCAACTACAATTTATATTCATCACTGTTTAATGCATCATTTATATTTTTCAATAATTTATTTGTCATTAATCATCTCATAGAATATCAACAAGTGACAAAATATCCATCACAAGTGTCCTAAATCCAAGGTCACATCATTAATGATGTTTGGTCTGGCCAACAGTTCAAGGTACTCAGTGAAAACAATGTCTGGTGTGCTCATAGCGGCAGAGTTAAGGACAATGATACAGTTTTATTGTGGTGCTGCTCCTCTTTAAGCAGTCCATTTTCTCCCTCACTGCATGCACATATATATCACGACAGCCCGCCTTGCCAGTTCAAACTGGCTTATCAGGTCAGCACTGTAGAATGGAGGGCGGACAAGGTTGACAACAAATATACAGTGATTTTCTTAGTTTGCTTATACCAACAAAGCCTCGTCATTCTTCAATATGTAATTATAAATGCTATACATAATTAGTTGTCATTGTCAACACACATCCTTTGACCAATCAAACCTGAGAACCTGCCTGCTCCTACAACATATAAAAAGGCTATTGATGAGGTGTGCTTCCTCTTTAAGCACCAGTACAAGATGGCCTCCACAAAGGACCCAAACTACGACAGGTTAGATTATTGCATCTTCATTCTAATGCTTGGTGCAATTGTTTCTCAGTTTATGTTGAAACCATAAATTAAATAAAGAAAACAAAGTAAATTATATATATATATATATACATTTCTACACAGAAAAATGTTTCGCAGTGAGTGCTTCACTGTAAATAATAAATAATAGAAAAAGCTTTGTGTTAAGAAATACTACAACAAGGCTGTTAAATTCATTTTAGCTCCCAGGACTCATACAGCCCAATTTGATCTCAAGTAAGCCAGACCCTGACCAGTTAAACTTATGATAAATAAATAAATAAATAAATAAATAAATAACCTATGAATAACAATACCTCCAAATGTTTCCCTTTCTTGTAGTGTAAAGAAGTACAAATTTATATTCTGAAACATTCGTCCATCTAATCTACTACTCTACTCGACTACGAATCTACAGATGAAGTTCAATCTCACACAGGCTCCGCCCACTACTGGATTATATGGGCAACACTCTCTTCCAATCACGAGCTCACTGAATTTTGCACAAACATATCTGGCCAATCTGGTTATGCCTATCTGAATGCCTGCGGATCCCACAGCATATAAGGCAAAATATATCATCATATAACATCCTGTTCTGTTCAGCAACAGCAACCTGCCCACCAATTAATTTTTTATTTCATTTTTTTTTTATTTTATATGCTTTATTAATCCCCCTGAGGGGAAATTCAATTTTTTCACTCCGTTGTCATTAACACACAGGTCTGAAATACACACACACGCACTAACAGGACCTATACATGCACAAAGTGGAGAGATGTCAGAGTGAGGGGGCTGGCATGGACAGGCACCCCGAGCGGTTTGGGGGTTTGGTGCCTTGCTCAAGGGCACCTCGACAGTGCTCAGGAGGTGCATTCACTGGCCCAGATGGCCAGCCGACGAGGCATGCAGTGGTGGGATCACTGCAAATGCTTCGCTGAGGCAATAGCTTCGTTTGTAGATGATGATAATATCACATGGTGTCCGGTACATCAGCAGCAGTCCACCACTGACATCTCTCCACCAGGCCATCCTTCTGCTGATGACAGGCTGTTTTGGACTCCTTCAATGCGTCTCCCACAAAGACAGCTTCAACTGGAAAGCACGTATGCTGTCATAATCAGTGTTGCCACAGTTACTTTGAAACAGTAATCTGATTAATGATTACTGATTACTCATTTAAAAAGTAATCTAGTTACTCATGATTATTTGATTTTATAAGTAATTAAGTTAGATTACTTGTTACTTAATTTTTATACTTTCGGCTGCTGGCACCGCCGCCTCAACATAAAAATGGCAACCGGCTTTGCTCACTTTATTTGAAAAGCATTTGTAACACGTTTAAGGTGGTTAATGTTTTTCTGAAAAATGCAATAAAAAAAAGCCCGTCTTTCTTGACCTCACTTAACACAAACACTACTTTTTGTAAAATAAATAAATAAAATAAAGCCAGTCTTTCTTGACCTCACTTAACAAAAACACTTCTTTTCGTAAAATAAATAAATAAAATGAAGCCAGTCTGTCTTGACCTCACTTAAAGCTATAGTTGGTAATGTTGGAGAGCTAGCAAGATTTGAAAGCGGCACCTCCTCTAAGCTCCACCCCCTCCTCCCCTTCCCATCAGTGCTCTGTCCAAAGCCACGGCCCCACAAGCTTGAACGTACATCCTGCAGTAGGAGTCAGACTCAGCAGGGCAGAGGAGAGCTGAGTAAAATAACAAATCCCCCCAAAGCAAACAAATAATTACCTGTCCAACAGAAAGACAGCAACCTCTGCATCACATTTCAGGCCCTTCAGCACCCTCAGTTGTCTCCACCGTTTAAAAGCTGCACCGATGTTGATGTCTGGTTTGTCCTCTCGCTTTATCCAAAGACTTTTTCGTTGCAGCCTTTTCTGCCTCCGACTTTCTTTTCTCAGCCTGTTTAGCGGGGCGAGCCGTTACAAGTAATGCTAGTAGTGGTACTTTTGGCTGCATTTTCTCTGCCATTGTTCAGCAAACTCCTGCTAACTCGGTATTTCTGCTGAGGAGTGTGCTGAATATTTCACGTGACACGTAATGAGTGCACGCAGGGAGGAGGGAGGGAGGTACGGAGGGGGGTTCGAGCAGGACGAGAGATGAAGGCATCTGATTGGTTCTTTCCATTTGCACCGAATGGCAGGGATTGGTCAGAGTTTTTACAGGCCTGCAGCTGCCACAGAGGTTGGATTTTTTTCATTCCTTTTTCTGAAGACATTATGTATTGACTACTCTCAGGATGGAAGGACCATTTCACCCAGTATAACAAGTGTTTCTGAACAGGATTACCAACTATAGCTTTAACAAAACCACTTCGTTCTGTAAAATAAATAAATCAAATAAAGCCAGTCTTTTTTGACCTACAAAGCCTATTTAACAGTAACTGTAAAAATGAACCAAGTCTCACGCGACTTTCCTAAACTTTGTTTAGGCCTGCCCTCAACATATTCAGATATGGTCCTAGTGTTCTGAGTGAAACAGTGGAGAGGGGTGAGTAAACCAGTGGTTGTATTTCATTAACAGAAGCTTCTCAGACCTCTTGTCAGTAAGTCTGTTCCTTCTAGGTGTGAGCACCAAACCACACAGATTAAAAAGCTGCTCCACAGGAGCTCTAGATGGGGTTGGAGTGTACTTTAAGAAAATATTCTTTATATTTGAAAACTGATCCAAAATATGAAGCTCATGCCCTGACCTCAAGTAGTCCATGACTTCCTTTTCTGCCGAGAAGGTCTCTGTTGCAAAAGCCAAAAAGTCCATATCACCTTGGCTGGCAGACATGGTGGGCACACTGGCAGGGCTCTGTGGTGCTGCTGGTGCAGAGGCAGTTGTGCGACACTCTGATGTCAGAAGCTCCTTACTTGCTCCCTTTTACCTTCATCTCTCAGCCATCGGAGTCTGAATTTTGGACAACTGACAGCTGCGAGAAGGGCATCTTTGTTGTCCAGCACACCAGAAAAACGAGTCTGGATAGCCTAAAAATATAATTTGATATGTTTATTATTATCTAGTTGAAGCCTATAAGGCCTTCTATTTATTTTGTCATACAGTTATTTGCAAACCATGACATATGTGGGATTAATATTATATATAATATGGGATTTCATTTTTCTGGTTATTTACTGACCTTTTTTATTTGTTTTAATCTTCTTTTGCAGTAATAATGAATATTTTTGACAGCTATTATTTTTACCATAGCACAGTGGGCTAGCTGTGGTCTTTATTTTGTGCTACTGACAACCTACATAGTGCAGTATGGTGTGACTCTGTTCCATATTCATGATTAGTGCAATACAAAAAAAATGATGTAATTAGCTTAAAGATGGAACATACCTGCACTATGGCATCTGGAAGACCTGTAGTCATCTTAGAGAGGGTGTCTTTCACAGCCAAGGTCTTCTGCATGAGAACCTCAAGTGTGGATAGTAAAGTCCCATAAGGACAGTCACCTTGTAGGATGTCCAGTGCTACAGTCAGATGCTTCATGGCGCTGCAGTACTCATGCACGAACTGGTACTCTTTGTCTTTGAAGCACTTGACTCCCAGCTTGGTGCACAGTGTATTTAGGTCATTCATTGGAATTTCTGTGATTCTATTTACAGCATCGTAAAAGGAATTCCACCTTGTGGATGTTGGTACCAGTAAACCGTTACTGGTAGCGAAGTAGTGCTACGGGCTACATCACCAGAGCAAGCTGGCAGGAAGCCAATCCAAGTGAGCGACTAAGTATGGTGCATGATGAGATCCAGGCAGCAGAGGAAGAGGCCAGGCATGTCAGAGCTGTGGCAATGGGGCAGCGGGGCAGCTGGATCTGGTAGGGCAGCGTGCAAGGAAGATCACTGGGATGGAAAGACATCAGAAACATGGAGGGGCATTGGAACAAGTTTCTCCTCTATTCCATCTATGTGGTTGTACTGATACCAATGAATCTCCTCAGGTGGAGGATAGTGGAGAATCCCAGCTGTTTGCTCTAGGAGGGACCAGCCAACCTGGAACACATCCTGTCAGCATGCCAAACAAGCCTGGTAGACGAGAGATTAAGATGGCTGCTTGATAAGGTACTGGCTCAGCTGGCCTAGGAGTTTGGAGAGGCAGAAAAATGGAAGACCACTAAGTCGCAAGCCAAAGGCCCTTGCTTCATCAACTTCCTCAGGCCTGGTGACAAGGCAGGCAAGAAGGCTAGGGGTACAAGATGGTTTGCTGTTAGGACATGGTGTCATAATGTTCCACTCGGTAGCGGCTGCTGAGTCAAGGGCAACTAGAATTAGTAGTAAAATTCAGTATACTGGTGCAGTCTGGTGTTTGGCTTAATGTCAAACCAGTTTGAAAATGTTCACTTTGGCTCAACCCTACTTGTCAGTAAGAAGGCTGCCAAACAATGGTTCAGACCTCTGGCTTTTTGAACAACCACTCCCATGCCGTGATCCATTCTTAATGACTTGCAACACAATGCCCTCTGGTGCAAAATGCAGTGAAAAGTCCAATACCTTACCTCATGGAACTCATCCGTGACAGTCAAAGTCTTATCAACACCTCGGATGAATATGGCCAATTGCGCAACATCTGTAATGTCCATACTCTCATCAACTGCAACTGAAAATGCTACAAATAGTTTAACTTTGTGCTTAATTTGGCTGTCAAAGTCTATCGCAAGCTCCAAAATCCTATCTGCCACAGAATTTCTTTTTAGGCTGATGTTGGTAAGAACCTGTAGCTTGTTGGGGCACATGATTTCTGTTGCCTTCAGCATGCATGTCTTCACAAACTTGCCCTTGGAGTATTACTTTGGTGCTGATGCTATTTTGTTAGCAATAAGATAGCTTGCATTTATATCTGCATCATTTTTTTTCTGGGCTACGACTAAAAGCAGACTGCTGTTTCCTCAAACCTTCCCACATTTGATTTATCTTCTCTGTTCCAAGTTGTCCTTGCAAGTTCTTGTAGTTTTCACCATGATGAGCCTGATAGTTGGATACTGTATACACACTTTCTTCCCATTTACCTCTGTGAATAAACATGAACTGGTCCATTTTTCTTGGAAAACACAAGCTGTGTCCATTTTTCTCCTCCTTATTAAAGACGTTTTCCAGCTGCGGCTCCTACATTAAAAGTAATGCTATCTCCTGAGCCACATCCATCCTTCCCTCTGTTCGTCCCCTACACATTTTCTACTATCCCCCAGTAGGACCGGACGCGGGCTGCTATTAGCTATCTCCTCACACAACAGTGAGATCACAGAGCCCATTTTTCAAACAGTCATTGGATTGTTCTTGTACCCGCTCATTAATTTAAATTTGTAGCTGTTAGTCTGGAGCCCTGCTTTTTACCTTGTGTAAAAATGATGTGACACAACAGAAAAACACTGCCATCTGTAAATATCATCTATTTGCTGACAGGCCGATGGCAAGGTGATTATCAGCCAATACCAATGTTCAGCCAATAAAACAGTGCATTCCTACTTTTCACACTTTGTAAAGTCATCCAGTGGGCTAATTTGGGCTTTTGCTCGCAGGCTTTTATGTCTTTGATGTATTCTACATGTAGACAGTGAAACTGTAGTTGTGTCTCGTTGCTGGTATGATATCATTATGACTATCAACAGGTCATATTCACTGCGTCTTTTTGCTGTGAACTGTGCACGAAACAGAGGAAAAAAAGACGACACACCTAATCTGTAGAGGAGCTGCAACCAAACTGCAGCCAAGCTATGCTGCTCACGCAGACTGTGGCAGCTGTTGCCTGTTAACATAGCCGCTGAAATGAAAAGCAAGAGGTTATTTGACACATATGTGTTGCTCTGGTAGGCAGTGTGGCCTGTACTGATATTTTTGTGTAAGTGTTTCTAAGAGTCAAAATTGCTAAGTCTCTGTAACAGGTTAGCAGGCTAAGAGCGATCCCATAATGCATTTTTCCTTCACCACATGTATTTCTGTGAATCTGAATGTACTTCAGTACATGGGCCATGTGTCTTGAAAACAATGGCACATTACAGACTCTGTCACTGGCCCAGACGGCCATTAAACTTGCCCAGCATAAAATTTTACTGGCCACGGGTCATCAGTTATGTCAGATCCTACAAATAAAGACACGCTGCATGTGGAAGCAGCTCTCTACTTTTGCTGCTGATTTACCTGTTCAGGTCTTGTGCTGTTGCCATTTGGATGGATGTGGAGATGCACTCTGGTCTTCCAGACCTGTTTGGACTGTGGGTCTCGAGCATAGACCCTCTCCACAGATTTTTCCTTTCCCACCAGGCTGAGGTGGCGCAGGGTGTAGGCCACACCATCCTCACTCACTCTGAAGTCAGACGAATCTCCAACCTCGAACCACACCTTACCTCTACCGCAGTCAATGAAGCTCACTGAGGGAGAAAGACAGAGACAGATGTCGGACCCGGTAGAAAAACCCATCAATCATCTGCGTGATATTCTGTGTGCTCTAATGTCTTTATTCAGCCATCTCACAGGGTGTTCAACTTTTACATCCTTTCTAAACCCCCTGCTGGGTTCATATATACATGTTGTCATTTATTTTGCTTGTTAAGATTTAACACAGATCCTACACATGTCAGAGTAATTTCCAGAAAGTTTCTAGTAAAGGATGCAAAGAAAATCAAGAATATTTCCATAAAAATGCTGCCTTTTGTCTGATTATTCAACCCAACATGGAGAGAGTAGATTCATCCAAAAAGTGTTGGGTGGGGCTGAGGTCAGGGTTGTCTGCAGGCCAGTCAACTTCTATACCAAAAGGGGAAAACCATTTCCTTGTGGACAGTGGCATAAGGTAGTTGCAACGGGCCACAATGCATGATATTATGACAGGCCCCAGTGCACGGTATTGTGCACATATTTTCTCATCACATATAAAAGGACTTGACATTGGATACATTAACATACATATTACCCAACAATCATCAAAAAAAATTCAAAGAAAATTAAAAAATTTAACAAATTAGTTTATATTCTACTTGGAATAAGCTTAGAATGTTGTTGTTTACTATTTTCAAAAAAAGAAAAAAGAAAAGAAACATGACAAAGGTGGGATTGACTTTTTCAAGGGTACATATGGCAAATGGCACTTTTTTTTAATTTCAATGAGAGTTCTTCATTGAACACAGGCATATTTCCAGGGTGGCAGTCGCTCATATGGCCCATTCTCCACCCAACACATTGTTGGAGGGTCCACTCTCTTGATGCCCCCCCCCCCCACCCCATAGTCCAAAATGCAACTGCAGTGCCTGCACTGTTTATATTTATGCCCCTGCTTATGGACCTAGATTTATGCACAGGGACATTGTTGTGTTGAAACAGGGCCTACCACAAACTGCTGACGCAAAGTCGAAAGCACACTCTTGTCTAAAATATTATTGGATGTTGTAAGATTGCTTTGCTTTTCTGATACGATACGATACGCTACTTTATTGTGCCCAAAGGGAAATTTGTCTTAGACTGAAGTGCTGTGCACATTGCCTGCTTCCATAAAAAAATCAACAAACAATAAAAACACATAAATACACAATACGTACAACAATACATCATCATTCAGCATTCCCTTAAGAGGGCACCATGGCACTGTTGCTCAACCCTAACAGGCTATTTACTATTTAGTATAGTCATTGAGATAGGCACAAAGGAGTTTTTAAACCTATTCAGTTTGCAACTGGGGACTCTGTATTGTCTTCCAGACCGTAAAAGTTCATCCTCAGATAAAGGATGTTCGATGGGTCAGATAAAACTCTCAGCCTGCACAAGAACAGACTGCTCAAAGGTGGCCTGTAGGGAAGAGATGCCATTCCTTCCCATGACCTTCATGGCAGTCTGTACCAGACGAGAGAGTTTGGCCTTAAGCTGGACAGAGAGGTTACCATACCATGCTGTCATCCCGTACCTCATAATACTCCCTTATACAGCCTGGTAAAACAAAAACATAGCCTGTTGATTGACACCAAACACCCTGAACCAACGTAAAAAGTACAGTCTTTGCTGTAATCGAGAACACAAGTTGTCAATGTGGGTCCCCCAGCTGAATTTGATATTCTTTACAAAAATCTGTACTCTCCCAAAGTACCGTTTGGCACAATTAATACAGTCCTTAAAGGAGAAGTCCAGTATTTTGCACTTTGAGCCCCATTTCTGGGTTGTTTATAATGAAATAGAGTGGTTAAGACCAAAATTTTGACGATTGCAGAGAAGTTGGCTTTCCCCTGCCTGGCTTAAAGCCTCAGTGTGTAAAAAAGGTGAGTATCATTGACATCAACGGTCAAATTCTATATTGCAGCGCTCACTCTCGCTCACTCACTCACCTCCCGTCGGGTAAGTGATGGTGGCCTTGTAGGACAAAACGCCTTGCGCAGACAGCAGAGTTTTTCGAGTTTTTCAGGAGTATGTAGCGACGAGGTGAATATTTATTTAGGAATCTAAACCATGTTACGATATGTTATAGTTTACCAGTAAGATATAGGTTATCTGTGAGATATATGTTAGGAGTGTTTTATTTCTAATTGTTTTGGTAATACGAGCATTAGCACAGTAATGCTAAAATAACATATTTTATGTGATAGTCAGAAGTTTACACACGGGTGTGAGGTAGCTGAAAAAATAGTTCCACAATCGAGATGACTGGTGAAAACATGGATGGAAACCACAGTTTGCTACAATTATTATGTCCAAACATCTCATGGCTTTGAAAACGAATGTTTAGGGTGGTTTTAACACATGGCCATAGACAGCATTGTTAAGCCAGGCAGGGGAAAGCCAAATTCTCTGAAAAGGAGCAATCGTCAAAATTTTGGTCTTAATTACTCTATTTTATCAGAAACAATCCAGAAATGGGGCTCAAAGTGCAAAATACAGGACTTCTCCTTTAACCCCTCTGCTTCTGCCTGCAGAGACCCAACCATAACAACTTGTGTTTACTTTCTAAATTTAGTCATAAGTAAAATTCACAACATTCAACCTGCTGCTCCACTTAAACAACAACAAATCTTGGAGTAAATGATCTTCAAGTAAATGATAGTAAGACAGATGCAGGGGGCTGTGGCTCAGAAGTAAAGCGGGTCGTCCACCAATTGGAAGATCAATGGTTTGATCCCCGGCTCCTCCTGTCTGCATGCCGAAATATCCTTGAGTAAGATACTGAACCCCAAATTGCTCCCGATGGCTGTTCCATCGGTGTGTGAGTGACTTAAAAAAAACAACTGAGTAGCAGGTGGCACCTAGTATGTTAGTCTCGGCCACCAGTGTATGAGTGTGTGTGTGTGAATGGGTGACTGTGACTCATAGTGTAAAAAGCCTTTTGAGTGGTCAGATGACTAGAAAAGTGTTATACAAATGCAGGTCCATTTACCATTACAGATGTGGTCTTATTTGGCCACATCTATTGGGGGTAAAGCTAACCACCTAAGGCCCCAGGTGCCTAACCTTCATTCCCAGGCCAGAAATCTTGGTGTCATCTTTGATTCAGTTTTAAAATGTTGACAGAAAAATTAACACCACTATTAAAGGTTGCATTTTCTAAGAACTACTGCTAAATTTAAACTGGTCCTCCTATTCAGTGACTTGAAGATAGTTGCAAACACCCTAATTTCCTCTCAACTTGATTATTGCAATACTCTGTATGCGGGAATAAGCCAGTTATCCATATTTCACTCACCTGCAGATGGTTCAGAATGCTGCTTCTAGAATTCTAACTGGTGTTACGCCCCGGTCTAGGGGTGTGGGTGCGTAACATAAGGACACACAGGAACACGAGTATAAATGTACAGGTGAGCAATTTATTGCTACACACTCCAACAACACACTGTACAATATCACACACAAAATGGAGCAAATGACAACAGGGTGAGCCCAGGCCAAAACAATAAACAAAAACAACCTGTCTACCGACCAGCGAAATAACTAATTCCTAACGAAAACAAAAGAAACAAAAATACAATACTAGGCCTAACTCCCTAGGCTAACGAAAAACATGAGAAAACAGGTATAACAAGCAGCTCACCCCTACGCTCCGTGCAAACAATAATAAGTGACAGTGACTATTTACAATATATACACAAGTGACTCAGTTGGCCCTAAGGCGCTGGTCTTAACAAAAGAATTAATTATTTAGCAAGCAAGCTACACAATCACATGTGGGTCAAACAACAAAGTACTTATCAATCACAGAAAACGAGAGAAAACAATACAATGCGCTGCTGCCAGGTACAAGAGTGGTCTCGCGGCTTCCGTGTGGCCGGCACTATGAAGGCCGAGCCCCTTGCCCAACCAATCCGGCAGCGGTGACGTCACGCTCGTTATCCAATTGGCGACCATTGACACTGAAGGCCGAGCCCCTACCTCAGCCAATCCAGCCGGAGCAACGCATACAGGTTAAAGGCATATACATAGAAATATACACATACACAGAATAAATACACAGATCATAATGCACACATACACAGAATAAATACACAGGCGGC
Organism: Epinephelus awoara; assembly: GCA_035609425.1. NCBI lineage: Eukaryota > Metazoa > Chordata > Actinopteri > Perciformes > Serranidae > Epinephelus > Epinephelus awoara. Next base: position 409,181 of record CM069303.1, on the reverse strand, counting down.
CGGGGGACGTAACACTGGTACCCGGAAAAATGACTACATCACACCTGTTCAGGCGTCCCTGCACTGGTTACCGTTCAAGTATAGGGTGCATTCACACCAGGATAATCTGGGGGACTTGGTGGGACTTGGGGGGAATGCTGAATAATTTCACACCTTCATTTGGTTTGGTTCACTTTTACACTGCACTTTTTAAAGTGGACCAAACTGCATAGACAACGTCACAGAGTTATAACAGCTGCTCGTTTGGGGGCAGTATTGCCTGAAACAAACACTGACCAGGAAGAAAAAAAGGAAGAAGAAAACCGGGCTCATCGATTGGCCAGGACCAGAAAAACGGAAATCCATCCCCCTCAGCTGGCTTGGTCACCACAAAAACAAGGGCGCAATAGTCCGCTGACCATACATCAATAAGCACCTGCACCTCCTCACTACTCCACAACGCTCACAAGACATTTTCCAACTTTTTCTTTTTTTTCCCCTCTGCTTCTCTGGTACATGCTGTTGGCTTTGTTTCTTTCCTACCCAATATGCACTGCACTCTATGTCACTTCCTCTCTTTGGTTCGCTGGGTAGTCCAATTCCTACTGTAAGCCAACCGCACTGAACCGAGAGCCCCAGTTAATCAAGCAGACCAGGGTTTGCTCATTTGGTCCGCACCAGTGTTTGAATGAGTGTTCACACCCCTCCAAATGAACCAAACTATCCGTTGAAGCGCACTAGGTTTTGTTTAACCCTATGGGCCTGAACGACGCAAAGTGCGTCCAAATTCACACCTGTTCTTCTCTTGGTGGTAGTCTAATGTTTTCACAAGGAAAAACAATGATAAAGTTACACTAAAATTATGTATAACAAAGCTTTCATACAGCTTTACAGACACATTACTCTTGGATGGATTACTAGCGAATGCAGGGTCGCACAGAAATGTCACTGCCACTCTGCCACTAAGCCACCGGCACCCCGCTTTATTTTCTTTCTTAACTTGTGCATGTTTTGGGATTGTCACGATATTTCTCTTTTTTTATTGTACAGCACTCAATTGTGGTTGGTCTGGATTTTTTCTTTTGTCCAAAGACTGCATGGTGAGGTGGTTGTGAGGAGTCTCACCCCCAAATTCCCCCAGATGCGTGTTGGTTTCGTTTGTGCTCCTGAACGGCAGCGGAGCCGATACGTTTCGATTCTAATCAATGTGTGTGCTTCCACCGGCTGCGGCTGTGTTGCGTTCCGGCTCCATCACAGCTGCGGTGCCCCAGAACCCTCCGCAACAGATACGCAGGATTTCTATTTTTGCCGAATGCCAGAGCACAACGCAGCAATTCAGCACAGAGCAGATCATGCAGGAAGTCCTAATATGACATATTCCTATGTCACAACGACTAAGGAATAATGTTCATATAACATACTGATCTCACCAACAACAATAGTACAGCCAGAATATTCCCATTTAAAAAACATTTTTACAGTCCGCAAATCATGTTTATGTTTTGAATTTGTGTTTTGGCCTGTTGCGCCACCCACCGCCGTCTACCAGTCACACAGTCAGTAGAGTCTCAGCATCAGTTACACTTAGGACTGAGCTACAGCAGTACAGCAAGCAGCATTAGCAGTGTCCCGGTACATAGCATTCACAGCCGGCTCCTCCTCAGCTGTATCCCGACAGCATCGTTAGCAGCAGAGAAGCTGGACTTGCTCGAACGGTCTGCTGGAAAACCGAAGATCAAGGACACGGCAAAGCGGCCCTGCCACGGCAAACAAATCCGTCTCCAGCGTGCCGCTGTCCAGCAACCTTGAATCTGTAGGGGAGGGGGGGTGGACACAACTCGCGGCAGTATTTTGAATTTGAGTGCAGTAACTGTTTTGGCCATATTCTTACATACAGCGCCTTTAATTTTCAAAATAAAATACACAGTGTTCACGGCAGATCATATTTCCCTGCACTACACCTTGAAAACGACATAATGGGCAGAGGCAGGCCTGAAGTCAACAGGTCAGAGGTTTTTAGACGTCATTTCACCCCGTTGACACCATGGACGAGGAGATGTTAATCATGGAGGTGCACCGAGATGTCTTCTCCTCTGGTTTTGTGGTTCTGTTTATAGAAACTACATCTTGTTACATTGTGCGATTATGCATGAATTCCAGCTGTCCGGCGGAGCTGCACCGCTCCGCACCACAAATGCTGCTGGTGAGTGTTGACGGATGGCGGAGCACGCAGCAGATAACGAGCGCAGCCATTCCACAATGGACACGCATCCAGTAAAATTCCGGTGTCAGGCATTTAAGGAATATGTTTTGGGTGTCCTTCAGACGGACTTCAGCTCAGCATGAAAAACACAGCCCTGTCATTAATTCCAAAGGGGCCAGTCCAACAACACAGTGGCACAGAGACAAAACAACATGGGGTTGTCTTTCAAAACAGTTGATAAAACTCACAGGTTCCCTTTGCATGACTGAGAGTTTACATCAATCAGTTAGGACTGAGGTAGTCTTATAGTATTTTTAGGTACATTAAGATTTTCATTGACACTAAGGGGCCGTATCCCTTTCATAATAAAACAGCCGCAGCAGGCTAACCAAGGTAGCCCAGATATCTTTCAATTTTCCTATTTCCCCCTCTCTAGCACAGTCTGGGTCTCCCCCAGGCTCTCCTCCTAGCTGGACATTAGAAGCCCAAAGCCCCTCAACTGGCTGCTTACATCAGCTCTACTTTGAGATTCTTCTGAATGCTTGATTTTTAAAAAAATTTAATTTAAAGGAGCAATAAGCGAAATCGTTTTACCGCTAGGTTTGCTGTTGTGCACTGCCTGTAGACCAAACCAAAGTGTGTCATGAGCCACTCCTCCCTCTACCTCTGCTATCCACCCCCCCACCCCCCTCATCTAGCAGTTAGTGATGTCTCGGTCTCTGCTGTATTTAGCTGTTCCCCTGCCTACTTCAATGATGATGGTACCTGTAACAAATGTAATATATTTGCTGAGATGGAGGCGAGGCTCAGTGACTAGAGGAGCTGGTAGAAGTGCTCCATAGCTGTTAAGTTACTCCAGTAGTTGGTGGCAGCCGACTCGGCTAGTGCTAACACCGGGAGCTAACGCTAACGTTCCTCCTCTTCTCCGTGAGTGAGAGCGATGCTTTAGCCTAGCGGGCAGCTGGCTCGCAGGCGTTAGCTCCCTTTAGCGTTAAAACGTTAGCGTTAGCTCCCTGAGTTAGCACTAGCCGGGATTCGAGTCGGCCAGAGCCCGCCAGGCTGCCCGCCTGGCTTGCGGGCTGCCCGCCTGGCTCGCAGGCTGCTCAAGCTCCAGACATTAACCCATCCCGGTGTTTCCTCCCCAGCCTCCACTTCACCCAGCTTCACTCAGTTGCCTGATAAACCCGCTGCTTCTTCCCACTTTAACCTGAAGCGATGTTTTAGCCTAGCAGGCAGTCCACAAGCCAGCGGCCCGCTAGGCTTAAACATCGCTCTCACTCACGGAGAAGAGGAGGAACGTTAGCGTTAGCTCCCGGTGTTAGCACTAGCTGAGTCGGCTGCCACTGGCTCCTGGAGTAACTTAACAGCTATGGAGCGTTTCTATCAGCTCTTCTAGTCACTGAGCCTCGCCTCCATCTCAGCAAATGTATTACAAAAATGTAGCCTCACGGGAAGGCTACATTTTACAATGCTAATTGAAAATGTTGGCTGGGCTGCCGGGCTAACTTACTCACTTAACACAACCGTAACGCCTGACCCATTGCTGGGACCGAGTCGCAAATAACTCAAGCTCGAGACATTAACCGATCCCGGCGTTTCACATGAAACATGAACGTACATGAACGCGCAGCCGGACTGGCTTGTAAACAATGGGCTGGAGATCAACACAGAGAGAGGGTATGTGAGGTCATGCTATACTCCAGATGAAATCACACCTCTAGTTCTTCACATATCAATTTTTTAATTCCTTCAATCTAGAAATGATGAATTTCGCTTATTGCTACTTTAATTTATATACTTTATTAATCCCCTGAGGGGAAATTCAGTTTTTTCACTCAATTACACACAGGTCTGAAATACACAGACATGTACAAACGGGACCTATACATGCACTAAGTGGAAAGATGTCAGAGTGAGGGGGCTGTAAAAGATAGCTTTTTTGATCCAGCACCCTAAAAAAAATTTCAGGGTCGGATGTGATAACAGCATATATATATATGTAATGCTGTCAAACTGTGCCAATAAAGGGTTGTTTTTGTTTCTCTTCAAAACTGCTTAAGGGAAATTTGAGGGATAAAAAGGATTTTAAGAGATGGAAGAAGAACAAGGTGGATGGTAGAGAAATGGAGTGAATAAAAAAAAGAAGTGTAAAACCTGGCTTGCTTTTAGATGATTGTTAGTGGAAAGATCGATGGAGCTGGCCAGAAGGAGTTTAGCCTGCCTATGAATCCCAAAGCTGAGGACGGGATTTGCAGAAGTCAAACCATAAACAGGCAAAAATGGAACCAGCTTTCAGCAGGAACAGCAGGGTTTTCTCTCCCTGCAATTTTCTCCTCTTTATTTGTTTGCCAAGTATAGCCTGCCTTCGGAGAGGAAATAGCTTTTGTGATGCCTGGGGGGAGGCATACAGCTCTGTGACTACATTTCACCAGAAATCATAGCAAGTTTGTCTGTGGTGTGATTTCAGCAGACACAGCACACTCATGCAGAACAAAGCTGTCAACGGCAAATGTCAGCTCATCACAGGCAGCACATTAACAAGTCAGTGCATCCAGAATAGCTGCTTTCACCTCAGCTGGAGGAGGGAGAGAAAGAGGCTGCAGCTTGATGCAGAGACAATAAAAGTAAGCTTCCATTTTCTGTCTGACCAACAAAAGTCTGCATTACAGTTGTATTTTCAGCCACAGCTAAGTAGGGCTGCCACTAACGATTATTTTCATTGTCGACTAATCTGTCGATTATTTTTTCGATTAGTTGACTAATCATTTAATCAAAAAATGTGTTAAAATGTTGAAAAATGTCAGTCTGTCTCTCCCAAACCCCAAAATGATATAATCTAATGTCTTGTTTTGTACTCACACCAAATGAAAAGGGTGTGGTATGGACCCAAATGCAGTACACAGGCGCTCAGGAACAGTTGGTAATGACCTTTATTTTCACCACAGCAAACACGGTACGGAGCAGGTAGAATACACACAGAATAAAGTTTGTTCTTCAGGCTGAAAGCCCTCACACAGTCTCTGGGGCTCAGACGAGGGGAAGAGACGCGGCCGGAGTCGGCCGTGGAACCAAGGGGAAGCTCCTTAGCCCCCGGCTCCAAACAGTTCAGTTCTCTCTTGGTGTGAGGGGAAGAGAAATAGCTTACTTCAGCCGATGACGATGAGGAGGAAGCTCCGTGGCCCGAAAAGCCAGCTGCACGTGCTGAGGTGTCGATGGGGAGAGAGCAGAGGAGTGGTCGGAGGCAGGCGGGGGGGTCGTAGCCAGATGAGCAGTCCGCGAAGGCAGAGGCACCGATGGGGAGCAGGCAGGAGGATAAACGAGGCCAGGCGAAGGAGTCGTTACCAGTCGAGCCGTCAGATACCAGAAACGCTGAGGCAGAGCACGAGGTCAGGGACAGAAGGCAGGTAAGTTTACCGGGAAGCAGACGAGGAGAGCAGGTCGGGAACAGGCAAAGTCGGCAGCGGGAGGTCAGCCAGGAGATGAATGCTGGAAAGTCTCGCATGACGCTGAAGAACAATCTGGCAACTAGTGAGAGTGCTGGAGAGGCTTATATGCAGGGCTGATTATGATGAGCTGCAGCTGTGTAGGCAGGTGAGCAGAGTTGGGCTGATAAGGTGGGCGTGGCTGGCAGGTAGAGTGGAGCAGAGGGAGGGAGAGTGGAAAATCACTGCAGCAGAGTGACAGGAGGGGAATGAGAGACAGGAACTGTGACAGAACCCCCCCCTCAAGGGACGGCCCCTGACGTCCCAAACAGTGCTAGAGGAGCCGGGTGGGTGGAGGGGGCCTGGAGGAGGGCTAAAATTCTTCTGAGGCCTCCGTCCCAACCTCCTCATCCTCTTCAGAGACTGACCCCCCGTCTTCCTCCTCAGACCCAGATGTCTCCGATGCAAGAGGGGACTGAGGGTCGGTGTTGTGACCCCTTCGTGCCGAGGCGCTGTTGGAGGGCTGATCAGGGTGTTGGCGATGGAACTCCTCAATGAGTTGTGCATCCAGGATCTGACGGGCTGGCACCCATGACTGCTCTTCCGGGCCGTACCCCTCCCAGTCGACGAGGTATTGCAGACCCCTCCCACGACGACGAGAGCGCAGCAGGCGGTGCACCGTGTAAGCAGAGGCCCCGTCAATGATGCGAGGAGGTGGAGGTGGCTGGGAGGCAGGCTGCAGGGGACTCTCCCGGAACGGCTTAATCCTGGAGACATGGAAGGTGGGAAGAATCCGCATGGTGCAGGGCAGCTTGAGTCGAACAGCCACTGGGTTTACAACCTTCTCAATGGGGAATGGTCCAATAAACTTGGGAGCCAATTTCTTTGACTCCACCCTCAGAGGAAGGTCCCGGGTTGACAGCCACACCTTCTGTCCCACCTGGTAAGGGGGGGCCTGGGAGCGGTGGCGGTTGGCGGCAGTCGAATAACGATCTGTGGCCCGTAGGAGAGCGGTCCTGGCCTGTGTCCAGGTCCGGCGGCAGCGACGGATGAAGGCCTCCACTGACGGGCAGACGGTTTCCTTCTCCTGGGCAGAAAACAGGGGAGGCTGGTAGCCATAAGCGCACTGGAATGGAGAGAGCCCAGTGGCGGAGCTGATGAGGGTATTGTGGGCATATTCCACCCACAGCAGTTGTGTGGACCAGGAGGCAGGGTGCTTGGAAGCCATGCAGCGGAGCGCCGTCTCCATCTCCTGATTCATTCTCTCGGACTGGCCGTTGGATTGGGGATGAAACCCAGAGGACAGGCTGGTGGAGGCTCCCAGGAGGCGGCAGAATTCTCTCCAGAATGCAGAGGTGAACTGGGGGCCTCGGTCGGAGACCACGTCGGTCGGGAGGCCATGGAGCCGGAACACGTGCTGCAAGACCAGCTCAGCAGTCTTCTTGGCTGAAGGGAGCTTGGGCAGGGGCACGAAATGAGCCATCTTGGTGAACCGGTCTACTACTGTCAGAATGGTGGTGTAGACTCCTGACAACGGCAGCCCGGTGACGAAGTCTAATGAGATGTGAGACCAGGGTCGATGAGGCACAGGCAGAGGGTGCAGGTGACCGGCGGGGGCCCGTCGCGGGGCCTTGTTCTGGTTACAGACTGGGCACGCGTTAACAAAGTCTCTGGTGTCATCATCCAAGGTGGCCCACCAGAACCGCCGTTGCAGAACCTCCTTGGTTCGATGAATTCCAGGATGACAGGTGAGTCGGGAACCGTGGGCCCACTGCAGAACCTCAGACCTCAACTCCTGAGGGACGAATAGGCGGTCTTGGGGGCAGGAGCTGGGCCCCGGCTGGTCCTCCAAAGCAGCTTTTACCCGCTCCTCCACCTCCCAGGTGAGAGCGGCCACCAGACGGGAAGTGGGGAGGATGTTGTCTGGACTGGAGGGGCCCTCTTCTCCAACCATGAACTGTCGGGACAGGGCGTCAGGTTTAACGTTGCGGGAGCCTGGCCGGTAGGAGAGGGTGAAGCTGAATCTGGCGAAGAACAGAGCCCACCGGGCCTGACGAGAGTTCAGTCTTTTGGCCGAGCGGATGTACTCCAGGTTCTTGTGATCGGTCCAGACGAGGAAGGGGGTCTTGGTTCCCTCCAACCAATGGCGCCACTCCTCCAGCGCCAGCTTCACCGCCAACAGTTCTCGATTACCGATGTCATAATTCCTCTCAGCTGGAGACAGACGCCTGGAGAAGAAAGCACAGGGGTGTAGTTTCTGGTCCTCGGCAGAACGCTGGGAGAGGACGGCCCCCACCCCCACATCAGAAGCGTCAACCTCCACTACGAACTGTCTCTCGGGGTCAGGGATCAGGAGAATGGGGGCTGAGCTGAATCGCCCCTTCAGGTGCTGGAATGCCTCCTCGGCGGCCGAAGTCCATCGAAAGGGGACCTTGGAGGAGGTGAGGGTGGTGAGAGGTGCTGCCATCGTGCTGTAGCCCCGGATGAACCTCCGGTAGAAATTGGCGAACCCCAGGAAGCGTTGCAACTGCTTGCGAGAGTCAGGGACAGGCCAGGAGGTGACGGCTGAGACCTTAGCGGGGTCCATCTCCATGCGGTCCTGGCCGATGATGTACCCCAGGAAGGAGACAGAGGAGGCGTGGAACTCGCACTTCTCAGCCTTGACGAACAGGGAGTTCTCCAGCAGGCGTTGTAGCACCATCTGGACATGATGTATGTGTTCTTGCTTGGACCGGGAGAAGATCAGGATATCGTCTAGGTAGACGAACACAAACTTGTTGAGCATGTCCCTTAGTACGTCATTGATGAGGGCTTGGAAAACAGCCGGGGCATTGGTGAGCCTGAAAGGCATCACCAGGTATTCATAGTGTCCCGTGGGGGTGTTGAAGGCTGTCTTCCACTCATCCCCCTCTCGGATCCGAACCAGATGATAGGCGTTGCGGAGGTCCAACTTGGTGTAGATGGTGGCCCCTTGGAGCAGCTCGAAAGCTGAGGCGATGAGGGGGAGAGGATAGCGGTTCTTTACCGTGATGTCGTTCAGCCCTCTGTAGTCGATGCAGGGCCTCAGGGAACCATCCTTCTTGTCGACAAAGAAGAACCCCGCCCCAGCAGGTGACGAGGAGGGTCGGATGATTCCGGCGGCCAAGGCATCACTGATGTAGGTCTCCATGGCCTCCCTTTCAGGTGCAGACAGGGAGTAGAGGCGACCCTTGGGGGGAACAGAGCCGGGAAGGAGGTCGATGGCGCAGTCGTAGGGCCGATGAGGGGGCAGAGAGGTGGCCCTTGCTTTGCTGAACACCTCCCGGAAATCGTGGTAGTTGGGGGGCACCATGGAGAGGTCTGGGGTGGAACAGGAGCTGGCAGGCAGCGTGGGTGCAACTGTCGGTCTGAGGCAGATCTGTTGACAGGAGGGGCTCCATCCCAGGATGGACCCTGTAGACCAGTCTATATGGGGGTTATGGCGGCGAAGCCAGGGGTAGCCGAGGATCAGGGGAAGGTTGGGAGACCTCAGGATATGAAACCGGATGGTCTCATGGTGTATGCCGGACAGGAGCATCGGGATGGGGGTGGTCTGATGAGTGACGGTCCCCAGAAGATGACCATCCAGAGCGCTGGCCGGCATGGGACGAGGGAGAGGAACTTGATCAATGTCCAGCTGACGGGCGAGTTCCTCGTCGATCAGGTTGACATCTGCCCCCGAGTCGATGAAAGTGGCGAGGGTGTGGGACCCCCCTGCCAGCAGGAGCTGGACGTGAAACAGTGGTCTTGGGTTGGGGGCAGAGTTCTGGGACCGGCTCAGCAGTGTGCGCCTCTTTACTGCTGAGCCCTCCCTTTTACTGGACACCGGGAGACAAAATGGCCGGCCTGACCACAGTAGAGGCAGAGATTTCCCCGGCGTCGGCGCTCTCGCTCCTCCGGCGTTAGGCTGGTGCGCCCAACCTGCATGGGCTCCGTCCCCCCATGCATGGGTTCAGAGGAAAGGACAGGGGTGGCTGGAAACCCACGCTGACGGGCAGAAAGCCGACGATCTCCTCCCTCGTGGCGTTGCTCCCTCCTCCTCGCCTGTATCCGTCTGTCTAGCCTTGTGGTCAGCTCGATGAGCCCGTCCAGGGAGCTAGGGAGGTCGAACGAGACCAGCTCATCCTTAACGTAAGGAGCTAGTCCGTTGAGGAAGGCGTCACATTGGGCAGCAGCGTTCCAGTCACTGAGGCGAGCCCGGGTTCTGAAGTCTATGGCATAGTCTGAAACTGTCCGATCCCCCTGCCTCTGACTCATGAGTCCCCCTGTAGCATCAGGACCCAGGGAAACAGGTCCGAACACCTTGCGAAGCTCCTCTGAGAAGGCCTGGAAAGAGGCGCAGGCTGGCGTGCCTCTCTCCCACTCCGCCGTACCCCACAGACGTGCCCTTCCAGTGAGGTGGTTGATGGCGAAGGCGACTCTAGCTCCCTCTGTGGCGAAGGTATGGGGTTGCAGGGCAAACAGAATTGAACAGTTCGTCAGGAAAGGGTTGCAACCCTCAGGATCCCCAGCGTAGCGTTCTGGCGTCCCCACCCGGGGCTCAGATGTGGTGCTTGATGATGGGGTCGGAGCAGGAGGGGCTGGAGCTGAGGCAGAGGCAGCGTGTTGAGTCATGGAGACCGCCATCTGTTGTACCTGGGCGGCTAGCGAGGTTAGTGCTCGTTCCAGAGCTGACGCTGACTGACGGGCCTCCGCCACGTTGGAGGCTAACTGAGCCTCATGCTGCTGGAGCATTCCCTCCACCCGGGCTAGGCGAGACTGAGGAGAAGCGGGGTCTGCTGGGTCCATTTCTGGCCAGATTGTACTGAAAAGGGTGTGGTATGGACCCAAATGCAGTACACAGGCGCTCAGGAACAGTTGGTAATGACCTTTATTTTCACCACAGCAAACACGGTACGGAGCAGGTAGAATACACACAGAATAAAGTTTGTTCTTCAGGCTGAAAGCACTCACACAGTCTCTGGGGCTCAGACGAGGGGAAGAGACGCGGCCGGAGTCGGCCGTGGAACCAAGGGGAAGCTCCTTAGCCCCCGGCTCCAAACAGTTCAGTTCTCTCTTGGTGTGAGGGGAAGAGAAATAGCTTACTTCAGCCGATGACGATGAGGAGGAAGCTCCGTGGCCCGAAAAGCCAGCTGCACGTGCTGAGGTGTCGATGGGGAGAGAGCAGAGGAGTGGTCGGAGGCAGGCGGGGGGGTCGTAGCCAGATGAGCAGTCCGCGAAGGCAGAGGCACCGATGGGGAGCAGGCAGGAGGATAAACGAGGCCAGGCGAAGGAGTCGTTACCAGTCGAGCCGTCAGATACCAGAAACGCTGAGGCAGAGCACGAGGTCAGGGACAGAAGGCAGGTAAGTTTACCGGGAAGCAGACGAGGAGAGCAGGTCGGGAACAGGCAAAGTCGGCAGCGGGAGGTCAGACAGGAGATGAATGCTGGAAAGTCTCGCATGACGCTGAAGAACAATCTGGCAACTAGTGAGAGTGCTGGAGAGGCTTATATGCAGGGCTGATTATGATGAGCTGCAGCTGTGTAGGCAGGTGAGCAGAGTTGGGCTGATAAGGTGGGCGTGGCTGGCAGGTAGAGTGGAGCAGAGGGAGGGAGAGTGGAAAATCACTGCAGCAGAGTGACAGGAGGGGAATGAGAGACAGGAACTGTGACACCAAAGGGTTTTAGTTCACCGTCATGGGAGAGTGTGTAAAGCTGCCAATATCTGAACGTAAGAAGCTGCATTAAGAGTATTTTGGGATACTTTTATAGTACTTTTCTATGAAAAATGACTAAACTGATTAGTCGACTACTAAAATAGTCACCAATTATTTTTTATAGTCGATTAGTCATCGATTAGTCGACTAATCGTGGCAGCCCTACAGCTAAGGATTCATTTCATTAGGATTTCATCTCTAGATAACTTTATAAATTAGTAAAGTTATCTATAATTAGCTAATTAATAATCTAAAAAATGCTCATTGCAAGTTCCTCAAGGGAAAGTATTTAGTTGCTTGTTTTGTCTGTCCAAAATGCCAATACATTCAATTTAGCAAAACAAAATTGACAACATTGGAAAATGTTTGTTTGATAAATTACTCTGGCGAGAGAAGGAGAGGAGGAGTATGCTTTATATTGAGGGACTGGTGTGTGCGGAATGTGAGGTGCTCCCAGTCCTGCTGTGGATAACTACTATAACATTACACCATACAGAGGCAACTGCAGAAGTGGCTGCAGAGGCGGCTGCAGAGCAGCATTGCCATTCAGGAAGAGCGACCAAGCAGCTGTCTTTTTGAGGTTGGGATGTGTGGACAGTTAAATCACGGAACAACCAGAAACAATGGATAACCAGAACCCTCCAGAAACATGGACAATTATACAGCAGCAGCCAACAATGTAAGAAGACGTGAGAAAAAAAGGACTAAATAACACATTGAGGGAGCTGATCACATTTCACTGGAGTTGTACCTTGTATATTTTCCACATAACAAATAATTGATTCACTGCTACATAAATTCATTATCAAAATGGTTATCGATACATTTTCTGTCTTGTGATGAATCAAATGACTCAGTATGAAGATAGGGGCTCAATGTTATTATCAAATCGGAATCAGCTAAACAAATCAGAATCCTGTCAATTCCCCAAACAAATGAGCTTTCCAAATGTAAAGGTAACTAAAACTCAAAGATACAGTTTAGATCTGCTGTATGTGCTTCTGGCTGAGAAGGAAGAGATACTACAAGTTTTAGTGTAAGTGAACTTAAGTTCACAATCACGACCTGTAGTCGTATGCAGGCAACATGTTGATTAAATATGTAGGCTACCTGACAATACTGTAAAAGCAGCTGTAGTTTAGCTTGACACAGTGTATTATATGCATTAAAGTTGAACTGAGAGATTGTGGTTACCCATATTCGTCCCACCTTGTCTCAAGTTGGCTACCGTAATCCCCATTCCCAAAAACTCAATCTTCAGCAACCTCAGTGACTACAGACCCGTTGCACTAAAGCCTGATTTATGGTCGTGCGTTGAATCGACGACGTCGCTACGTCGTTGCCGTGACGCCGTCGTGAACCCTTCGAACTTCTCCGTCACTCTGTTTCGCCAATTCACCACCAGAGCGGTAGGAGGCTTCGTTCCTTTCCTGAGTGGTTATCGTCGTCTTTAGTTGATACTTTGTTTAGCTTCCAGCTTTTCCGGTCACAGAGAAATGAACGCGGAGCACGGACAGACGGCTCCGGCTGTATCCGTATCCGTATTGAACATTGAGCATAATGGCATATATATAATGAGCCTTAACAACATCTACATCGCAATAGAAGATGTTTAAAGATGGCGGGGATGGCGGAATCTGGAAATACGGAAATGGAAATACAGCTACCAAGCAAACCAATCACAGCCGTGCCGGTCTGGGCTGGGTCTGCGTCGCCTTGACGCGTAGTTACATTTTTGGGGAGATGCACGTCAGGCTACGCCGGAGGCTACAGCGAGCCTTCTGCGTAGCCCCGTACCCTACGACGTAGCGAAATCGTCGATTCAACGCACGACCATAAATCAGGCTTAACACCAGTAGTTGCAAAATGCTTTGAGAGACTGATGTCACAGCACATCAAAGACTGCCTTCCTCCTGCCTTTGACCCACATCAATTTGCATACAAAGCAAACAGGTCCACTGATGATGCCATCTCCACAGCTCTCCACACTGCTCTGAGTCACCCGGAACACCCAGGGACCATTGTAAGGATGCTATTTGTCGACTACAGTTCGGCTTTCAATACCATCATCCCAGACATCCTTGTGGGCAAGCTGGCTGCCCTGGACTTCCTCCCTACCACATGTGCCTGGATTAAAGACTTTCTGACCAACTGCCCACAGACTGTCAAGATCGGCGCCCACTGCTCCCCCACTCTTGTGCTCAGCACCGGCTCTCCACAGGGCTGTGTGCTGAGCCCTCTCCTGTATGCCATCTACACCCATGACTGCACTCCCACCCACCCCACCAACACAATAATTAAATTTGCGGATGACACCACCTTGGTGGGACTCATAACTGGAGGGGATGAGTTGGCCTACAGGGACGAGGTGCTGCAGCTGGCAAAGTGGAGTGCCAAAAACAACCTGGCTCTCAACACCAAAAAAACAAAGGAGGTGGTCATGGACTTCAGGTCCAGTCTCTCTCTCTAAAACCTACAAATCAGGTTAGAAATCTTGGGGTAATAATGGACTCAGACTTGAACTTTAACAGCCACATCAAATCAATAACATCAGCAGCCTTTTACCATCTAAAAAACATTGCCAAAATCAAAGGTATAGTGTCTAAACCTGACTTGGAGAGACTTATCCATGCATTTGTCTCTAGTAGGTTAGACTACTGTAACGGCCTGTAACTGGCCTCTTCAAACGGGCCGTAAGACAGCTGCAGTACATCCAGAATGCTGCTGCTTGGGTCCTGACCAGAACCAGGAAGTACGAGCACACTAGTCCTGTGCTCAGGTCTCTACACTGGCTTCCTGTGGCTCAGAGAATAGACTTTAAAGCAGCTCTGCTTGTGTACAAGTCTCTCCACGGCCTAGCACCAAAGTACATCTCTGACATGTTAGTGCCATATGAACCATCTCGGACTCTGAGGACCTCAGGGACCGGCCTCCTGCTGGTGCCCAGAGTCAGGACTAAACATGGGGAATCAGGGTTCCAGTTTTATGCAGCTAAAATCTGGAACAGTCGTTCTGAAGATGTGAGACAGGCCTCTACTCTGAAAATGTTCAAATCTAGGCTCAAAACAGCTCTTTTTCACTGTGCATATGACTGAAAGGATCTTATCTGCACTCTTCTCTTTTAAAGTTCATTTTATAATGATTATTTATGTTTTTATTTTGTATTGTGATTTTAATGCATTTTCTTCTTCTGTAAAGCACTTTGAATTACTTTGTGTACGAATTGTGCTCTACAAATAAACTTGCCTTGCCTTGCCTTGCCAGGAGGCACAAAGCTGACCCCACCTTCCTATACATCAACTGAGACTGCGTGGAGAGGGTCCCGACCTTTAAATTCCTGGGGACTCACATCTCCGAGGACCTCTCCTGGTCAGCAAACACAACAGGGGTGGTGAGGAAGGCCCAGCAGCGACTCCACTTCCTGAGAGTCCTCAGGAGAAACAGACTGGAGCAGAGGCTGCTGGTGACTTTCTACCGCTTCACCATTGAAAGCGTGCTGGCATTCTCCATCACTGTGTGGTATGCTGGCTGCACAGCGGGTGACAGGAAAAGGCTGCAGAGGGTGATAAGGTCAGCTGAAAATACAATTGGCTGTCCCTTGCCCTCCCCGGATGACATCGCTAGCTCCTCATGCGAACAAGGAAGATCATTCGCGACCACCTCCGTCCAGGACACCACCTGCTCAGCTTGCTGAGGTACAGGAGCATAAAGAGCAGAACAAACAGACTGAAAAATAGCCTCTTTCAGTGGGCTGTCGGGACACTCAATGCTCACGAGTCACTAATGCCTCCTTTTACAGACTTTTACAGTGCAATACCTTCTTTTATTAAAGGAGCAATAAGCGAAATTCATCATTTCTAGATTGAAAGAATAAAAAAATTGCTATGTGAAGAACTAGAGGTGTAATTTCATCTGGAGTATAGCATGACCTCACATACTCTCTCTGTGTTGATCTTCAGCCCACTGTTTACAAGCCAAGTTCATGTGAACCCCCCCCCCCCCCCCCCCTTCTCGGAACCCTTGGCCCTCCCTCCCTATAAAAGGCTAGTGAGCAATGGCTGCGCATATTTTTGAAATGAAATGGCAGAGAGCGGAACGAAACCTGGGCTAACCAGTGCTTCCTCCTCGGGCTCCACTTCACTCAGCTGCCCCACAGATCTGCTGCTTCTCCCACTTTAACCTCAATAACAATCCGGAGCTAGCTTGGAGCGGCTTGCGAGGCGTTAGCCGCAGCATGACTGAAGGGAAGCACGGCCGGTTAGCCTCCGCTATCTTCCCAACTAGCCCCGGCTCTCTGTTTGGATCCAACCAGAGCACCGAGTCCTGGTTTGTTATTCAGGTTAATGTGGGAAGAAGCAACGGGTTTATCAGGCAGCTGAGTGAAGCTGGGTGAAGTGGAGGCTGCGGAGGAAACACCGGGATGGGTTCATGTCTGGAGCTTGAGCATCCTGCGAGCCAGGCGGGCAGCCTGGCGGACTCTAGCCGACCTGGCTAGTGCTAACAACGGGAGCTAACGCTAACGTTCCTCCTCTTCTCCGTGAGTGAGAGCGATGTTTTAGCCTAGCAGGCAGCCCGCAAGCCAGGCAGGCAGCCTGGTGGGCTCTAGCTGACTCGGATCCCAGCTAGTGCTAACACCGGGAGCTAATGCTAATGTTCCTACTCTTCTCCGTGAGTGAGAGCAATGTTTTAGCCTAGCAGGCAGCCCGCGAGCCTGGCGGGCAGCCTGGCGGGCTGCTAAAGCATCACTCTCACTCACGGAGAAGAGGAGGAACGTTAGCGTTAGCTCCCGGTGTTAGCACTAGCCGAGTCGGCTGCCACTGGCTACTGGAGTGACTTAACAGCTATGGAGCGCTTCTACCAGCTCCTCTAGTCACTGAGCCTTGCCTCCATCTCAGCAAATATATTACATTTATTACAGGTACTATCATCATTGAAGTAGGCAGGGGAATAGCTAAACACAGCAGAGACCGAGACATTGCTAACTGCTAGATGTGGGGGGTGGAGAGCAGAGGTAGAGGGAGGAGTGGCTCATGACACACTTTGGTTTGGTCTACAGGCAGTGCACAACAGCAAACCTAGCGGTAAAACGATTTCGCTTATTGCTCCTTTAAAGATACATTTATTTTATCCAGCAAAAGAAATTCTTAAAATGTACAGACCTTCTGTCTGAATCCTGTGTATTCTGCAAACTGACACAGAAACTATTATTCATTTATTTTATGAATGCATTTATGTTCAGTTATTTTGGTTTGATGTTGACAATTTGATTCTTTATGTGGGATTAAGATTAATTCGCTAAAATAAAGAAAAAAGAAAAAAAAGGACATTACTTTTTTTTTTTTTTAACTTTTTATATTATTTTTTTTTAATTTTATTTTGAGATAAACAATATGGACAGAAGACATATTTTATTTTTAAGTTTCATATCCACAAAAGCAAGTGGACTGAAAGGAAACCCAATATATACCAGTTAAAATATGAACTGACCAATATGAAAGCCATCAGGACTTTGAATGTTTATGAAGCCTTAAAATCCTCTCTATAACTTGAATGTACTCACGAATTTGTATATTTGTTTTTATTTATTTACATTCATGTTCATGAATTAAAATAAAATTGGAGGGGAAAAAAACAGTTACACAATAATGAAAAGATATCCCGGCTGCCAGCATTTTCTGGTGAGACAGGCTATGTTAAATAGAAAGTCGTGGGGAAACGTCTGGAGGAACTCTAGAGGAAAGAAAAGTTGCTGAAGAGCGGGCTTCATTATTAAGCAGCTACAGTGGCAGTGGAATTAATGTAAGTGCATTTTCTAGAAAATAGCTTTTGATGCACAACATGGGTCTAAAGTGACCCGACTGAGTTTTTATGTGCTTTATCTTTACAATAAATTAATTTCATCATTCATTATTTCAGGTTTTCCTCAATTAACTTGTTTTTGATCATTATACATCCTTAGTTTATGTTTTTCTTTCTTACTTTTTGAATAAAAACCCTTTTTGTATCACTACCCTTTTAATGTACAACATGGGTCTAAAATGACCCATATCCATTTTCTATGTTATTTCATGTACGGCTGAGTGTTTATATGATATATCTTTGAAATAAATGTATTTTATCATTTATTATTCCAAGTAATCAGTAAATATCTTGTTTTGTTTAGCACAAATCATCATTTTTACTTTTTCCTTTCTTATTTTATGAACAAGCACAGCTTTTGTATTTCTACATCAAGTTTGCACACAAGGGTCAGCATTTGGCAGGAGCCTGTTTAAATTATTTGTTTGCAAGTAGGAACATACTTAGCCTACCTCGGACAATGATTCACAGCTCAGCACAGCTCCCTTTGCACATCTGATACATGTAGCCTAAGTCTTGTTTTACAATTGTTCAAACATTACCCTAAGAAAATATTTGATGATAATTGTGAAATATAGCTGTACATAATATTTGATGAGGTTTAGGTTACCTTGAGAGTGAGTACATTACTTATAAGTAATTACTGTTAGCTAGCTAGCTGTTGACATTCTATTTCAATTCTTTGCAGTAGTGTGTCGACCAAGTAGTTAGTTAAGCTACTTGACAAAGTAGTTAGCTAAGCTACTTACTCAACTAACTTAGGATGGTGTCCTCCAGACTTGCTCCGTTTCAACAAAAAAAGCTCCTCTCTTGAATAAACTCTTCTCTTCACAGAAGTATCTAGTAGTTGAGAAAAATATAATAAAAATTCAGTAAAGCTAAGTAAAATTGCAGAGCTACCAGACTTTGCTGCTATTAGTTGAAGCGCATGGTCTAGAATGAACCACCCCCCTCCCCCCTTGAAGGTTATGGTTAATTTTATTTAATTTTATTTTCTATATAGCACCAGATCACAACAGAAGTCATTTAAGGTTACCTTTCCGAGAGAACATGTCTATACCTTGTCCTTTTATTAAACAAACTCAATAACCCTATGTTATTTATCTTATTTACACCATGGCATGTCATTTCTGTCTCTACATAGCCATGTTTTCTGTTATCAGAGGTATGTGTATGTGACAAAATGATAAATAAACATGTTGCAAATATTGTATGAGTGTTTGGCCCCACTCACTGCTAAAGTAATTATTTGAAACAAATTATTATTATAGTATTAAGTCATTTAATTTTAATCACACTTAACTTGATGTAGTAATAGAAAAACTATATTTGTTCATAAAGCATGAAAAGAAAAATGGAAATAATGATCTGTTGTAATCAAAAACAAGATGTTTAAAGAATACTTGGAATATTCAATCATAAAATAATTTGATTTCAAAAGATAGAGCAAAGAAACACTCAGCCAGCATGAAATAACATGGGAAATGGATATGGGTCGTTTTTGACCCATGTTGTGCATAAGAAGGGGTGTGTATATGTTGTGCATCAAAGGGTGAAAATAAGAGCCTTCTAAAAAGTCAAATATGAGGTGTTTTCTCATATTTGACTTTTTAAGAAGGCTCTTATTTTGAAATTCTACATCAGAATCAAATTAAATTTAGTGTGTGACATTCTGAGGTGGTCTACTAGCTATTTGAAGTGAAACCATCCTCTGGAAACGTGAGATTTCATTTTTATTCAAAATGAAAATGTTGATTTTGATATGAGTGTTATGCTATAACATGATATTTGTAGATCTGTCTTAGACTCATCTCTTAGGGTTTTAGGCACTGCATTTTATGACGGTTTGCCTGATATGTATGCAGTGTCCACACCCTGTATTTAGTGGCATGTACTATATAGTCAATCTCCTACTTGTTATGTTGTGTATATACAGTATCTCACATAAGTGAGTACACCCCTCCCATTTCTGCAAATATTTCATTATATCTTTTCATGGGACAGCACCATAGAATTGACACTTTGATATAACTTAAAGTAGTCAGTGTACAGCTTGTATAGTAGTATAGATTTTCCTTCCTCTGAAAATTACTCAAAACACAGCCATCAACATCGAAACAGCTGGCAACATAAGTGAGTACACCCCACAGTAAACATGTCCAAATTGTGCCTAAAGTGTGTAAATATTTTGTGTGCCAACCATTATTATCTAGCACTGCCTTAACCCTTTTGGGCATGGAATTCACCAGAGCTCACAGGTTGATTCAGGAATCCTCTCCCACTCCTCCATGATGACATCATGGAGCAGATGGATGTGAAGAAACCTTGTGCTACCCCACCTTCAGCTTGAGGATGCCCCACAGGTGCACAGGTGAGTTTAGGGCTGGATACATACTTGGCCAGTCCATCACCTTCACCTTCAGCTTCCTCAGCAAGGCAGTTGTCATCCACTAGGTGTCTTTTGGGTCATTATCATGTTGGAAAACTGCATTGTGGCTCAGTTTCTGAAGAGGGGCGATTATGCTCTGCTTGGAATTCATGTTTCCCTAAATGAACTCCCCAGAGCCGGCAGCACTCATGCAGCCCCAAACCATGATGCTGCCACCACTATACTTGACCGTAGGCAAGGGACAGTTGTCTTGGTGCTCTTTCAGCATGTGTGGCACCTTGGTGAAGAGCACCAAGACAACTGTCTCTTGCTTACAGTCAAGTATAGTGGTGGCAGCACTCATGCAGCCCCAAATCATGATGCTGCCACAACTATACTTGACTGTAGGCAAGGGACAGTTGTATAATGAAATATTTGCAAAAATGAGAGGGATGTACTCACTTATGTGAGATACTGTATATGTATATATATTTTTCTCTATTGTCTGGTTGTTTTTCTCTGCGCATGGTTCTTGTGGAGTGTTTCTATAATGTTTCCTTGACTTGAAATCTATTGCCGTGCAGAGAGGACTACACACTCTGCTTTTGAACTACATCTCCCATCTGAGCACGAGTGGTGAAGCACAGATGTGGCTGATTGCCTTGATAAATCACTTAAGACTGTTCATTGTACTCCTGATGAAGGTCCTCTGACCGAAAGCTTGGTTAATTAAAGATACTTGCATTGATCCAAGTGTGCAGATCCTATTTTCATGCATTCAAAATAAAAATTAAATTATTATGGCACTGACTCACAAACCCCAGACTCCACCTTGTGGCAGGAACAGGCAACAACACACAGCACCCCAACTGCTGTGGAAATAAGTAGGCCACGTTTTCTGCCAAATATAACAATTTCATGAGACACAATTTGTTCTCCTTGATATAAAGCTGCAAGTACCCTATTATTATAGGCTAACAAATGATCTGTTGTAGAAGTGTTAAAAATAGTGCCTGAACAAGGATGAATAGATAGATAGATAGATATAGATAGATAGAAACTGTGTAAATATTTATAGGCTACACTTATAGCATATATATAGACATATATGTGTATAGATATATACATACAGTATATATATATATATAGCTTATATATATATACGTGTCACACGTCTGTAACACAATGCATTGTTGCTTTAAGAGCTGACACTTTTGACCCCTATGATCACATGACGTGTCTACGCACGCACGTCTGATTTGCAGAGTTAGCATAGCGATGCTACGTGTCACACGTCCATCACGCGACGCGTTGTTGCTTCAAGAGCTGACACTTTTGACCGCTGTGATCACATGACGTGTCTACGCACGCACGTCTGATTAGCATAGCAAGCTAGTTAGCATAGCGATGCTACGTATCACACGTCCATAACCTGATGCGTTGTTACTTCAAGAGTTGACACTTTTGACCCCTGTGATCACATGACATGTCTACGAATGCACGTCTGATTAGCATAGCAAGCTAGTTAGCATAGCGATGCTACATGTCACACGTCCGTAACATGACGCGTTGTTGCTTCCAGAGCTGACACTTTTGACCCCTGTGATCACATGGCATTGCAAGCTAGTTAGCATAGTGATGCTACTGCTCCTGGGTCGATCCGAAAAATAGTTTCCCTGCACCATGTTGGTTGCCATGGTGCCAAGTAATCAAAGACAATGTGTTCACCTGTGGATCTGACAGAGATTCTGGACTGATCATACACAGCTGGACTTGATTGCAGAGTACGAACTGAGAAAGGAGATCCAAGTGAGCGACAGTTTGGCTTTGGGAATTGGAGCTGCTGTAAGGTGCCCGACGAAGCCACCTTTATTGCATTCACGGCCAGGAGGGGGGGGCGAAGACAGCCAGCATAGGTGGAGAAGTTCCGGGGATAGGGTGGAGGTTAGTTAAGGATCGGGGAATAAGGAGTGTCCTCCCTCTTTCTGTGTGCGGGCGTCTGTCACGCTGTCAGCCGCTCGGTGTTCCAGCCAGGGGCAAAAATCCCATTTCATAGTTATAGGAGACAATTAACAGTAAAATTTTAGAGAATAATTCCAGGGGGGAACAAGAGCAAAAAGTTGTAGCCTGTCTTTTATACAGCATCTTTTACCTGCAATTTGACGCTTTAATCTTCTCTCTGTCTCCCTGTGCACAGTAGTGTGAATATTTATGCTATTAAATAAAAGGAGAAAACATGTCTGTCATTGTCTAATAGCAGCAAAACAATAAGGCTTCATTCATCAAAGACAGAAACTCGATCTCTCCCTTTCTTTCCTTCTTTTTTCTCTGGCTCAGGTGTGTGGAATGGATCCTTCATCTGTGGCTGGCTGCAGGAGCAAACCGTTTTTTGTTTTTTTTTACCGGCAGTGAGATCACAACTTGGTGATTAAGGATTTGATTTGAAATGGGGTTAATTGTTTAACTTAGGTTCAGGAGCAGGACCACGCCTCAGCCACTCTTCTAATCACCTGACTAATGTATATATACCAGCACAGCTCTACCACAGGCCTGTCAGATCTCTCGAACACTGGCAACCCTACATATCTCAGCAAGCGTGTTTTTCGTGTTCTCACCAAGATGGATCATGTGCTGCAAGTCAACCCGTCTGGGTCCGACTCTGATGACTTGTACTACTCCCTGTTTGAGCCAGGTGATCCTCTGACTCCGTCTCAGCAGTCTGCCGGTAGCCAACACTCCCAGGGGAGCCGGCTGCGCTCTGTGGTCCACATCCCTCGGTCTCGCCGTGGTTCTCCGTTGGGCTCCATCAACGAGATCGCCCCGACTCCTAGTGGGTCTCAGGCCTCCTCTCCTCCGTCCTCACGGGTGGGAAATCGACAAATCGATGCTGCCAGCGGCGGCCTCCTCCTCCTCCTTCCCGCAGCGGTGCAGCGACTAGTTGGCCTCGCCGCTCCCGCGGCGCTCCATCGCGCTCCACTCGGCCATCTCCACCATCTCTACGTCCACAACAAGAGCCCAACATCAGGGATTGGACCATCGCCCAGCTCCAGCGGTTCGTGGTGGCAAAAAACATCCCCTTCCACCGCAGCGACAATAAGTCCAGGCTGTTCTAGCTCTATTCAGCAACTGTCTGGGCCCCCAAGACCACAGCAGCCGCACTTCTGGGTTCCCTTCCGAGGCCTACTCCCGCCAGCGTCACCGTCACGGCGCCTCCACCTCTCCAGCCGGAGCAGCCTCTCTCATTCATTCCCCCAGCCGGGGGTCAGGTCGTATCACCCCTTGTGCCTGCTCCCTCTGATGCAGATATGTCACACGCAATATCTGCCCTTTTCTCTTCTCTGTCTCGCAGGCCTCCACTCTCACCCCGTGCACACACATCCTTCATCCCCACATCCCTTTCCTCTACCCTTCCTTCCAACTGTCCTGTTCCGGCTGGCATCACAGCCCAGGAGCCCCGTCCTGCAGCACAAGGGGCTCCTCCGGAGGGTGTTTCACTGCCGTCCAACCCTTAGGTTCATGAGCAGGACCACGCCTCAACCACTCTTCTAATCACCTGACTAACGTATATATATATACCAGCACAGCTTTACCACAGGCCTGTCAGATCTCTCGAACCCACCCTCCCTCCCTTCTGTTCCTCTCTCTTGTCAATTTGCTGTGTACCTCTCCTCATCTCATTCTAGGCATCGACTGGGGGTCTTCCTAACAGCACGGGCTCATCAGAACACGAGACGGAACCCCCACAGTGAGCCTCTCCGCCCACATCTACACCTCACCCAGTCCGACCCTCTGATGACGTCATCTCCATCCCATTCAGTCATCTGCAAACTGCACTCCCCCATTCATCACCACCCCATTCATAACTATTTCTCTGACAATCACATCTTCATTAAATCTTTAAACTGCATATCACTGTGGTATGGTTCTTGCCAGTGAAGTTATTTTATAATAACATGCACTAGAACTAGAATGTTTTGTTAAGAAAATGAAACTTTGATAACTGAATCAAGCCATTTAAGGAACAATATAACCCTGTCTGCAGGGAAGAACGGACCGCATGGTGGGGTCAAACAGATCATGTGCATAATTAACCACAAAACAAATACATCATCTTAATGACATACAACACTCATTATGCTTCAGCTGAAACCTCTAAGCAAATGACCATGTTGAATTGAAATTAGTTTATCATGTTTAATGTCCGCAGTTGTATGAAATTGCTCCAATGCGTTAACCAATCTTTGTGCATAATCACACAGCCTGATATGCCATGCAAACACAGTGGGACTATTTTCTGAAAGCACAGAGCTGTCTGCTGTCAGCAGGAGTGGGGATTTCAGCACCATGCACAGCGCGCATAAAAAGACTTGACAAGCGTCTCCTTTAAATGTGTTTGCTGCTAGAGAAATTATACATAATAAATGAAGACAGTGACATATTTTCAATAAAAAACAATGAGTGGAACGTTCATTTAAAGCTTTTGTAGTACAACAAATTTCAGAATTGTGCGAGTGACGGAGACGCAGTAAAGACGCAGCAAATCCCAGTGTTTGATGCAGGAAACTTGGTATGGACTTGAAAATCAATTTCAGAGTGGGGGGATTTCGGAATGGAGGGCTGTCCCCTCATGCTTCCCTGCCATTCAAATAACAAGAATTGCGGTCTAATACTTATAACAGCCAGCTTATTGAAAAATGTCAGTTTTAAATTGGGCTCGGGCCCATAATTACAGTTAATTGGACGGGGTGGCTGGTTCCAGACATAACGTGCACAGGCTCGGGCAGTGAGTGTCCTTAGTAGAGGAGGGACAGGGAGCAAGATAGATGACTGATACTGATGTCTGTATTCATGCTGAGATAACGTGTTGTGATGTCAGGAGGAATATTTATATTCCAATAAGATATTATTGGGTTTTAAATAGTGACTTTGTTGTTGTAAACATGACTGTTGCTGCCATGGACTGTATAAAACTATATCATGTGTAGCTGACCTATAAGGAACATGTCAGGAGGTGAGGTGTGAACATGTGTGTGTGGAGGAGAGGGGGGACAGAAGGAGATGGCGGTAGAGAACTAGTGTGTTTTTAGTTACCGTTTATGCCACTTATGCTTTTGTGCTTTTATAGCTTTTTTATAGTTTCTATTCATTACTATAAAGGACCTCTGTTTTTTGTTTTATTGAATGCAGCACCAAACTAATTGACATGCTTGTATGTTTTTCCATTGGATATTCTTTAGACATCTTACATGGTGTCTCACCGAAAGACAGCAGCACTGAAAGGCCTGCCCATTTTTGTCCGGGATGACACATCTATGTTTTTTCTGATGTGTTTGGTAAGTAGTAGTAACTGCAGGAAATAATAAAGTAATATTGCTTAATGTAACTTCAACATTTAGCATATGATCTCTTATCTGATTCTACTCATTTTATGCATAATACACTTTGTGGAAGATTTTATTTTGTGCTTGTTTGGGTAATGTTGGATGTCAGTACCTCAGTCAGCTGCACTCCACTCATCACAACAAAGTTAGTGGGTGATAGCAACAGTGTCAGTGTTTTTTGAAATAGATGCTGCTGTTGAGTCATAACTTTTAACAAATCCTTGTAAAACTTCCACAAGCTGAATGGCAAGTGTCTGTAGCAGCCAACAGCAGCGCCGGCCTGTGATTGTTCTCTTAATTCGCCGGTCACGCTGCCTTTTCTATTCCCTTTTGCGCTTTCTTGGCGACAAGGATTCCGTCTCCCATGATGCTGCATATGCCTGATCCTGCATTATGCTCAAAGAGTGGGACTTTATTTCAAATTTGCCAGGGTAGTAGCGAAGCGTCTCTTGCTCCACTCCTTCGGCTCCTCAGTCACGCAGTGCTGGCCTTGCTCTCAACGAAAACGCCGAAGGCGGTGCTGTATGTCCCTTGCTGGCGGGTGTATTCTCAAGATGGCAAAACGTAATGGAACCCCACAGTGTATAATGTACAAACAAATCCGAAATTTTCCTTTTACAAGAATAAGTCAGATTATTGGCGGAGGTACACCAGTGATGACATATTTATGAATGTAGACATCAATTTTTGCCAATAAACAACTGAAAATGTTACACAATGTCCCTTTAATAAGTTTTACTACCTACTCCTTTTCGAACATTTCTGTTTTTGTTTTGATTGTTTTTTTGTTTTTTTTCATTTTTTTGTTATCACAACATTGTTTTAAACTTTGGTTCGAAATAAAGTCATCTATTCATTCAGTCATTCAAATACTGGATGAAATAATTGTATTGAAAATTCAACTAAATTGAAAAGCCTATACCACATTAGTTCTGTGCGGATTGATTCACCGCAAAGAGTTGTCACGGGATATTCAGTATAATTTTTCATAACTTCTGAGATATTATCAAAGTGTTATAATGGTAAATATCTCGAATAAATATGTGGAAATGGTAGCGCTGCTAATACTACTAACTTTATGGTAACAAAGTGATAAATGTTGGTATACTAACATATTAGAAGCATTAT
This sequence comes from Epinephelus awoara, assembly GCA_035609425.1. NCBI lineage: Eukaryota > Metazoa > Chordata > Actinopteri > Perciformes > Serranidae > Epinephelus > Epinephelus awoara. Next base: position 383,127 of record CM069303.1, on the reverse strand, counting down.
AACAGTGCATGGTTTGTAATTTTGATTTTTTTGTTTCTGTTTTACAAAAAACATTAAGTGACATCTCAAACATTTGGTATAGGCCTATATTTAAAAACTATGTGGTCCGTTAAAGGAAAAAAAAACAGTGATTTCCCTTATTATTGCCACAACGAAATGAAAAATGTTAATGAAAAAAGATTTCAGGGCTTTTTTCTTAGTCTGGACATTAGGTTAAATACAAGTCTGATCCTGGAAATGAGCAGAATAGGTCATCTTTAATAATACAATGTATTTCATTAGTTTCAGTGAGCTTACACTTACAGGAGTTCTGATAAAACCCTGTCTCTGTTAAAATAAACCAACTACATAAAATGTGTGACCACAGTGATAAAGACATTGTTTTTTCTACTGAGGTTGCTATCTCTGTAACGTCATTTAGGTCATTGCGGGTAATGTCAGAAACCACTGAGTTGGACTATTTTATGACACTGAATTTACAGCATCACTCTAAAGAAGTACTTACCTATGAGATATACTGTAGTGTATATCTGGTCATTCTATCTATAAATCAACAGAAAATGTACTGTACCACAACTTGTGATTTCTATGATTTTTATTGCTACTGCCCAACACATAACTGGTCATCAAGATATTTTGATGTAGAAGTGCTGCAGATGTAGAATCGACATTCATCCAGTCATCCCAAAAATGAATCCTTTCTAAGTGTGGTACAAATTGAATACTTTGTACTACAACATTTTGTCACAAAATCAACAAAAACTACACTACATTAGATGCAAAGAGGTAGCATGTGAGACACCATTCCAACACTGCGAAGTTAAAGGAATATGTCACCCTCAAATCATCATTTGTAAATCAATTACTTATCCATGTTACACTGAATTTAGGGAGAAAAAGCTTTTTTTATTTCGCCTGCCTCCGCAGTGAACAAAAAATCCCAAAAAGCGGACCACTACTCGAACATTAGACACAGAATAGGAGTGCACCTGCACTTTTTATGCTGAAGTCTTTTAAATATTACATTTTTGGTAGAATGCATGTGTTTGTGAAGTACTGATTATCCGACTGGATAAATGAGACATGGATTATACTGTATGAGTGAAGTGACAGTTTGCGAACGGATGTTTGGATATAGTTTGCTGTTGTTAAATGTGGTCCCTGTTTAATTTGATTCATGTGCCATGTTTGCCTTTTTTGGAGTCTTGGTAACTGATGAGGCATGCAGGAAAGACAACATTTTCTTCCCAAATTAAGTGTAACACAGGGTGAGTGACTGATATACAAATGGTCATTTGGGGGGTGAAGTATTCTCTTTATAAGCTCCTCTGAGAAAAAAACAACAACAATGAAAAGTCAATGGAGAGGGAAAAAAACAAAGTGGGACTGATAAAGATAGAGAGTGGGAAAGAGACAGAATGAGCTCTCATTCTACAGCCCGATCCAGCAGTGAGGGGAGACAGTGATATATGAGGCTTGAATAAAGTAGGGCAATCCCCTGCATGACGAGAGAAGAGAAAGAAACCGGGAAAGAAAGGGGGATTGAGGGGGAGGATGAGGTGAGATGAATGTGCTCAGTGGTGATGGGGGTTTCCACAGCTGTGTATGGCAGCTCTGACCAGCAGCGTGCTAGATGAGGCCAAATCACTCAACTACACTCGCTGCCTTGATAGGAAGGAAAAACAGGGAGGTCAGAGCAGTCAGCCCTGCTGGATTCCACAGGACAGCCACTGACCTCAGCCTTACTCACACACACAAACACACAGAGCTGCTGTACACACAGCAGACACAGCATTAGTAAATACTGGGGCTCAAATGTATACACACACAAGTATGCATACTGTACTTGGAGACAAAACAACATGGGAGACACACGCACATACAGTATACCCAAGATGACACACAGGAAAAAGACCTGCACAAACCCCTTCATCATAGCTATAAAACACACCAAAAGTAGTGCAAGTCTCCACAGACAGAGAGTCAGGAACACTGAGCTGACTCACTCAACACTGCCTTAATGCACTTTTCAGCAAGGGTTGAATCTTTGAGTTCACAAGACAATGTTAGCTTTAATGCTAATATTATATCGCTCAATATGACCACATCCTATTCCCTTTAACAGTTGGGCTGGGGTCAAGAGCATATTTAGGATGATAAAGAAATCCTTAAATACATGTATATATAGGGCTGGGTATCGATACTTGATTCCTTTAAGGTAAGATAAGACAAGATCAGATAAGATATAATTTATTGATCTAACAGAGGGGACATTCAAATATCGCAGCAGCACAAGACAAAACAAAGGCATTGAATAGAATAAGATAAAAGAGAAATAAAATAAAATAAAATAATTGTTAAATAAAAAAAAAGATAAAATAAAATAAAATTGCTACATAAAGATGAATTAAGTGACTAAAATGGGAGACAAAGTGTTAAATAAAATAAAGTATCATTGGCAGATAAAGTGTCATAAAGTGTCATGTTGATCAGATGCAAAATAAGTCATTTGGATGTAGCTTAAGCCAAAATGTTGTTGTACAGTCTGATGGCGGTGGGCAGTGAGCTGCCCATCAGCCACAGCTTGTCGTGCAGGGGGTGAGAAGGATTGTCCAGGACTGCACAGATTTTGTCCTTCACCCTCCTCTCAGCCACTGTCTCCAGACTGTCCAAGTCCAGTCCCACCACAGACAGGCTTTCCTCTTTAACTCCACCCCACCAGCACACTACAGCAAAGAAGAGTGCACTGGCAACCACAGACTGGTAGAATGTCGTGAGGAGCCCATTACAGACACCAAATGATCTGAGTCTCCTCAGGAAGAACATCCTGCTCTTTCCTTTCCTATAGAGGGCATCTGTGTTATGAGTCCAGTCCAGGGGGGGGGGGGGGGGGGGCTGTGGAGTGAAGAGGGGGGTAGTGGAGTGAGGGGGGGCTGTCAGTTGAAGCTGCCGATGAGCAGGGGGGAGGGGGACAGGTCGCTGCTATGCTGCTAAGTATACTGACTTTTTGTCATAATGTAGAGAGAGAGAGAGCGAGAGAGAGAGAGAGAGAGATTTTGGGATTTTTCAAACCACTTTTATTTTCTCAATAAAAGTTCAACATGATGAAAACAGACATCTCATGTCTGAGTGTTTACAATGAAATAAAATAAAAACGTTTTCAATTCAAAATCTGACCAAAAACCAGATCACCATTCTTCACAGACCAGAGTACTTGGACCAGAAACTGGAACAGAGAAACCAGTCTACTGCACTCTAAGAAACAATGAAAAACTGTTTCTCTCTGTGAGCAGAAGGGACAGGTGTTAACAACATTTGGATTTATCACAGAAACAAAAGAATGAACAGCGACAATACCATGTAGAAGCCTCCACTGTAAATCCCCAGCCCTTCTAGTTAATGGTGGTTTGTACAGTGCTCTCCACTCAGGCTTCTAAGCCTCCATCAGGTTTAAATGAGCTCTCCATGGAGTATCTACTCGATCTTTCAGTTTGTTCTGGTTTAACACTTTAACACATAAATAATACATTGTTTTACCTACCATAGAACTCAGTTTATAGTCAACACCTGGATTCAGTTTGAGCAGAAAACCAACATCACATTTAAACTCTGGAACAATGTTCACCTGGTGGAAAGAATCAGAGCCATCAGACTGTAACAGTCCACGATTAAAGGCAGCAGTAAGGGACCGCTCTTTAGGACTGAGCTGCTGTTTCCAGCCTCTCAGCAGGAGGCTGGCCACCCTGACAGACCTGATCCCCAGGTATGAGACCAGAGCAGCAGCATTGTCCAGATAAGGGCCACACACCTCCATCAGCTGGCCCAGAGTGAAGATGTGAGCCTCAAAGAGTCTCTGAAGCAGGGATGGCCCCACCGCAGACGCGTCCCGTACATGACTGGTTCTTTAAGAAGCCAGAACAAAGAGCCACAGTCCTCAGCGTCTCCTTCCTGAAGAGTCCCCACACTTTAAACAGTCCCTTGTAAAAGGTGGGTAAATAATCCAATTTAAATCCACTCAGGTCCATGAGAAACCAGGACTCTGCCAGACTCAGCCCTCCACAGACTTTCAGTAACGCACAAGCAACGGGCCTCCAGACCAGGTCCACCGGTCCAGTTAGGAGTCTTTGAACGAACTGGAGCCTAAAGGCAGCTCCTCTGCTCGCCAGGTGGACAAGTTCTTGTCCCCCCTTCTCCTTGGGCAGAAAGAGGACGCTTTGTGGGGCCCAGTGCAGGCGGTCCCAGAAGAAGTCCACCAAAAAGTTCTGAGGAGGGTCCACACATGCCAGCCGGTGCCGCAAAATAGAAGACACCAAATTATTTATAATCAGGACTCGACCTCTAAAAGACAGCTTGGGTAGTATCCATTTCCACTTTTTAAGTCGACCTTCGACTTTCTCCAGGACTTTGTCCCAGTTTTTAGACAGAAGGTCTCATCTCCCAGGTACACTCCCAGATATTTAAACCCTCCTCTCCTCCACACCAGGCCTCCAGGTAAAACCAGCCTAGTAATCAGTCCTTTACCCACGGTTAAGGCTTCACTTTTCCTCCAGTTCACTTTGGAAGAGGACAGTTTACCAAAATGACACACAGTTTCATTTAAAACATTAACATCATGTTGGTTTTTAACAATACAAATAAGATCATCAGCATAAGCTGACAATTTAACACTATTCACAGATCACAGAAACCAAACAACTGTAACCTTAGTTTGTGCAGGAACGGCTCGATGGCCAGAGAGTACAGCATACCTGACAGAGAACAGCCCTGCCCAGCACCCCTCTGAACCTTAAAAGGAGCACTCAGACCACCGTTAACCTTCAGTACACTCTCAATGTCACTGTACAAGACCTGAATCTGGGCTATGAGACCAGAGCTGAACCCAAATGCCTGCAGCGCCTGCCACAAATACTGGTGTTCAACCCAGTCAAAAGCCTTTTCTTGATCCAGAGAAATCAGGCCAAGCTCATTGCCCAAAAAAACAGAGAGGTCCAAAATATCCCGAATTAGAGCGATGTTGTCAGTTGTCAACCTGCTGGGTACACATTAGGTCTGGTCTATATGGATGACATGCTCCATCACCTTTCTCAGTCTAGTGGCTAACACTTTGGATAGAAGTTTATAGTCTGTGCACAGTGAGGACACAGGACACCAGTTCTTGATGTCCTGTAGGTCTCCTTTCTAAGGGAGGAGGGTGAGGACAGCCCTCCTACAGATCAGAGGGAGCCTCCCTTTACTCAGACTGTCTCTGAGAACAAACAACAGATCATCACCAATAACAGGCCAGAAAACTTTATAAAAGTCTGCAGGGAGGCCATCTATCCCAGGAGCCATCCCGCTCTGCAGGCTCTGCAGGGCCTCCTGCAGCTCCTGAGCAGAGAGCTGTGCTTCAAGCTCAGCGTTGTCCTCCTCAGAGACCTGAGAAAGGCCTTCATAGAAGGACTGAGCCACCTCAGGGTCCTCCTGGAACTCTGTCCTATAGAGGTTCTCATACAAACCAACAGCCCACTGCCGAATGTCCGCTGGCTCCTGCAGCAGCTGCCCAGTGTCAGACCTGAGGGAGTGAATCAGCCTCCTCTGACCATTCTTACACTCACGACTGAAGTAGAAGTGAGAGGGAGCATCCATCTTGACAACATTCTGAAAACGTGATCTAATGAGTGCACCCTGAGCAGAGATACCCAGCAGGTCAGACAGAGCTGATTTTTTACTTTTGAGATCTCCTGTGGAGTCTGCTAAACTCTGCAGCTCCACCACTTCTCTCTCCAGAGCTCTCATAGATCTGGCCATCTCCTTTGTGACATTAAGAGTGTACTGTAGGCAAAGCTGTTTGATTTTGACCTTCCCCACGTCCCACCACTGCTGTAAGGAGCTGTACTCACTGTTTAGTTAGTCTGTGGTTACTCCAAAAAGACCTGAACACATTCTTAAAAAAATCATCAGACAACAAGGCGCTGTTAAAATGCCAGTAAGCACTTTTACATTTGATGTTCTTAATTAAGATAGAGCACTGAACCAGAACATGGATTAATACAACTACCTTTAAATACACTAACATGATGCTCAAAGCTATACACCCAATCAAGTCTGGCTCAAGATAACATATTATCTTTACAGTGAGACCAGGTATACTGCCGCTGGTTTTTATGGAAAAATCTCCAAACATCACAAAGTTCAATATGTTCAGTCATTTTAAAGAGACAGCTCCTAGAAGCAGCGTGGGGCTCTGGATGGTTCCTGTCTAGAACAGGGTCTTCAGTACAATTGAAGTCTCCCCCCAGAAACAGGTACTCTTCACTGCTACAGTTACTGAGAACATCTTTTAACACATCTAAAAACAATATTCTCTTTGAGCATAGACATTTATAAATACAACTTTGGCTTTTTCAAATTCGGCTGTGAGCTTTAACAGTCGACCAGGAACAACTTCTTCTACAAAGAAGGAAGAAGGTAAGAAATCTGCAGAGAAGAGGATTCCCACTCCTCCACTGGTGTTACTTTACTGTTACGGGGTTAACCAAAGAAAAAAACGGATCACGACTCCACTCTCAATCAGCTGATGAGCTTTTTCAGTGCTGTCAACAAAAATATGAGAGGCAGATTTAGCACTGCCATAGCCAACAACGGCACCCACAGCCCAACTACACTCCTCTACTGAAACACAAGCACCCGGAGAAAGTTTGAGAGAGAGAGAGAGAGAGAAAGAGAGATTTTATTCCAGCCTTGTTTAACCAGGACAGGTCCTGTTGAGATTATTTATTTTTTTTTTTTGTCAAGGACATCAAAATATAATTTGGAGCACTGGTGCGAGTCTAGTTTTTTCCTCCCCCTCAAGTTACTAGGCTGCATTGATAAAGTTCCCAGGCTTCTACCTCATAAGCTGACAGTGATCAATCAAACGTGAGCTTGACCTTTAATGCTGATTTTAGATTGGTTATTAACCTCAAATCACTCCGCGACTGCGGTACTTCTGTCACTCAGAACTAACTAGAAGCTGAAACTAATTCATGCCAGAGAGAAGAGAAAATGAAGAGAATGCTGAAAGATTTTTTTAGAAAAAACACCACTGAAGCACCACTGAACTAGCCTGGTGAAACCATCCTAATTGTGCAAGCTCATATTATATTTCGCTCCGCAGATCAGTCTGGCCATGCAATCATAAAGGCGCATTCTGGCACCAGTTATTACTTTGGGGCACTAGTAAATGTATTGAACGAATTGGAATGTACATTTTCTTTAAAAGCAGAGCAAATGGCTGCACTGAAAGCTTTTATTGAAAAAAAGGATGTGTTTGCGGTCCGTCCTACAGGATTAGGTAAAAGTTTTATTTATCAACTGGCTCTGTTGATCAGAAAAAAGATGGGACTCAGAGTCCACAGTGCACTTGCTTGCTGGTCAGCTTACAGTGGCATTGTGCTAGCCTGTGTCACACGTTTCGTTTACTCTGAGTGGTTTTCTGTCTTTCCAATTGCCAAGCACTTTGAGTGACAGCCGTTGATACCGCCCCTCGGGAATAGAGGAAATGTACACTCCGTGCCCAGATCCATTCGCGTTTTGCGAACTGGGTCTGGCAACGCCAGGCTGCCACTGAACATCACTGTGAATGAAAGAGAAACCTTAGATGATGATAATACTGATGATGATGACAGTCATCATTATCAGTATTATCATATTCTAAGGTTTCTCTTTAATTCACAGTGGTGTTCTGTGGTTCAGTGGTGTTTTTTCTAAAAATTTCTTCAACTGAAAAAGTTGTTAATGATAAAGCCTGATTTATGTTCCTGCGTTGAGTCAACGACGTCGCTACGTCGTTGCCGTGACGCCGTCATGAACCCTTTGAACTTCTCCGTCACTCCGTTTCGTCACGGTGCAATTCACCGCCAGAGCAGTAGGAGGCTGTGTTCCTTTCCTGAGTGGTTATCGTCGTCTCTAGTTGATTCTTTGTTTAGCTTCCGGCTTTTCTGGTCACAGAGAAATGAACGCGGAGCACGGACAGACGGCTTTGCGTTCATTTCGCGGCTCCGTATCCGTATTGAACGCTGAGCATAAATGGGCCTTAATACTGCAACATCTACATCGCAACAGAAGATGTTTAAAGATGGCGGGGATGGCGGAATCTGGAAATACGGAACCAGAAATGCGTTGCTACCAAGCAAACCAATCACAGCCGTGCCGGTCTGCGCTGGGTCTCCGTCGCCTCGGCGTGTAGTTACATTTTTGGGGAGGTGCACGTCAGGCTACACCGGGGGCTACGGCGAGCCTTCTGCGTAGCCCCGTACCCTACAACCTAGCAACGTCGTCGATTCAACGCAGGACCACAAATCAGGCTTAAGTTTACTATACACATACAATGTAATGTATACAGTATAATGTCGACTTTTTGTTGCAATAAAAAAAATCGATTACACTGTTGGTGCTTCTCACATTATGGTGGGTACTCCCAAAATTTTGCTGGTGCTCCTAACTTGCTCAAAAAGTTAGAAGCACCAGTGCTACGATGTAAAAAAGTTAATTCCAAGCCCTGGAAATGGTCAATACTTGCAGCCACAGTTTGATTTGCATTTGCAAGTGTGACTGACTCACATATGATTCAGCTTTCTGTGCTTAACTCAGCATATGTTGCTAATGGCATGCAGCTAAAAGTGTCTGGGCAGAACTCACTCTTGCAACGTTTTTTCCAGACTACGAGCATCAGTCTCCATACCGTGTATCCTGCATGCAGCTACATGAAACTCAGTGTGACCCCCCCCCCCTTACAGTTTTGTATAAACACATGAACAGTTACAGCCCTTGAAGCAGCTGGTGTTGCACGGTTTACCAATACTAATAAGATATCATGATATCCTGCTGTTAAAAATGGTACAATACCTTGTTTTATTACAATCAGTACTTTAGAACGACGCTGATTTAATAAGAGCACATTCATTATTTGCGTTGCCGCCCATGAGTGACAGCAGGGCAGAGTGTGTGTGTGCAGCGCTCTGTTTCCATCCCCAGTCCGTGCTGGCATAGTGCGCGTGTCACCATAGTGCGCGTGTAACAAGGCATGAGAACATGCAAACTCCACACAGAGGGGCTCCCTCCTGGGATTGAACCAGGAACCCTCTTGTTGTGAGGCGACAGTCCAGTAACCACTACACCATCATGCCGCCAAGCCCAGTATCACAAATCACAATTTGGGCTATACAGCATACCACATCCCTCTGTCCTTAATTGGCCCCCTACAGTGGATAAGGAAAAACTCCCACCAAAAAACCTTTAGCGGGGGGGTAAAAAAAAAGGTAGAAACCTCAGGAAGAGCAACTGAGGAAAAATCCCTCTTCCACTGGATTAAAATAAATATGAATCTGAGGCAGGTCCAAGTCAAAACCCGCAAAGACTGCAGGACGAGTTCCAGCCAAAACCACCCAGGAATCAAGTCTGAGTCAAAAACCCCAAGAACCTGGGACATGTCCAAGTCAAAATCCCAGAAAAAAGAAATCAGTCAAACCTCCTACGAGATCCAGCCAAGTCAAAGTTGCTTTTCTTTGTTCAATTTAAAGGCTTCAAATGTGGTCCGCTGTAAAGTGTAGTAATCAACAGCCTGGACAACATTCATTCTAACAGAAGGAGTAAATCAGTCCAATCCTACTTCACACTCAGTTTTAACAAAGCATCTTCCTTTATGGTTCAAATACCAGCGGGATTCGATAACAACCCCCACCCAATAGCAGGGGATTATTACTGTAGCTGTCCCCGCTCCAAATCCGTGTGTGTGTGTGTGCGTGTGTGTGTGTGTGTGTGCTGACCGTTGAAGACGGCCTGTCCCTTTGCTGGCTCTTGGTCCATTTCGATGCTGTATTCCTCCTGAGTAAAGCCCCTCGTGCATGGCAACAAGCCCTGCTTAGTTGACGAGCGCTTGTGTTGTCCACCCAGAACACCAACCTGGAAAGGGAAAGAACAGAGAGATTAAAAGCATTACAAAGAACATATTTGAATGCATCTTACATTGCATCTTGATGCCCTCACAACCTATTGATTCTGATGTTTTTGTGACTTTTTAGTGATTTTTCTTTAAACTGAAGTTTGACTCTTTCTCCTGTAGACCTTGAGATTATTTCATCAGCATCTCTAGTCTTAATCAAAACTTCATCTGTAAACTGGAAAAATATAAAGCCTATAATAAAACAAGTTTGCAAAGCTTAACAAGCATTGTTTTATAAAGCTGAGGTATCTGACTGAAGCTACATGAGCTGATTAGGTTCTGTGCTTTTCTTGAAGCTAGATATAACCATGGGTAAACAGAACACAGGCAGAAGCAAACAGCACAGACTGGTGATTTCGTTTTTCACATTTTCTAAATGGGCTTAATTGTTCAAACTGGCCACAAAGCAGAAGTCAACGTGCAGGCCAAACCAGGACACCATAATTAATCACCATGAGGAGCAGCAGACAACTGGGTTAATTAATTTTGATGATAATTAGCATCTAGACTTTTGTCTCTCCTGTTGTTTGATCCACAGCCCGACATGCCCCTCTCCAACTCCCATGTGAGTTACCGCACATCATTGTGAAAGCAGCTTAAGATGCCAGACTGCCCAAAAAAGAGCGACAGGGCTAAGCCCAAAAAGCCCTCAAATCCTAGAAATGGCCCTGCCTTTACATGTGGTGTTGCTGGCTGGCCTCTGACCTCCTGTCATTTTCCAAAAGTGGTCCCCAGAAAGTGCAAACTGAGTATCTCTATTGTGAGGGAATGAAGATCTACTCATCTCCACTCTCCCTTCCTCCTTCTATGTCTCCCTGGAATTATGAATTAAAGACTTAACATTATAGTAACAAGGCACTGTCCAGTGGGTTTTAGTCTGCTTTCAGAATACTGAAACCTCTGAAAACCCACCAGGAGCCCACCAGCAACCGGCTTCAGCTGGTTTTAAGCACCTAAGCATTGCGCATCAAAATATGAGTCTTAAACTTTTGTCAGGGTAGACGTGCTACACATCTTTAGTTTGGTTATCCGCTGTGAGTGTCCTAAGGACAGAGGGATATCGTATGCTGTAAAGCCCTGTGAGGCAAATTGTGATTTGTGATATTGGGCTTTATAAATAAAATTGATTGATTGATTGATTGATTGATCGATTAATTTCTCCACAATTCATTTATTGGTTCCTGGAAACCTGGGCACCAGAATATAACTTAGATTTACTAGCCTGGTAAACAAGAGAGATGTAAAAAGTTGACTCCCTAACTTTAAAGAGATGATTAAGTCTGAAAATATGTCTATTTCTGTTTGACTGATATTCCCTTAAGAGTCCAAAGTATGCTCAATCACAGTGCTAGAAACATAAACAATATTTTCTCAGCTTCCTGCACCTTGTTGTCAGGTACACTTGTTTCTGTTACTTTGCTGGTTACAAAACCCCAACTTTTCTATGTATTGTTCAGACTAGGACAGCCTCTGGAGTACAGTGCAGGGTTTCCCACACATTCATTTAATGTGGCAGCCTGCCACAATGACAACATCTGCTGCCACATATTGATTTCATATTTTTGGAAATGAAATGTTCATTAGGAGCGCTGTTGGAATATATGCATTGTGTGGTTATTCACTGCACCACCCTCTCGGAGAGCAGAGCATACTCTGGGCACAGATGTAGCAGTGCAAGGTGCAGTAAAAGTGAAAAGTTACCTTTCCCTCGCTGCTGCAGTAGCTGTTCCTCTCATTGGCACAGTCAATATGATCTGATCAGATTGGATTGACTAATCAATTAAACTTCACAAACCGCTGCTGTTGCGAATGTAATGTGACATATGTTGCCGAATATTTGGAGCACAAAAACAGTACTGATATCACTGGAATGGTAGAATCATCCACCCAACTCAAAATTTGTTTCAGTGTCATTGTAACTGAAAATGATCACCAATGGACACCAATTTTAGGAGCTGTGTTTTTGTCTCAGAAAGAAAAATAAACTTTTTTAGTGGAGTCATTTCTGCAGCACTTTTATGATTGTGGCCTTGATGTCACAGCACATTCTGTGGGATCGACCACACAGTAGTCCCATCCACACTAGATAGGGCTCTGTGGCAAGGACTTTCCTCTTTGTATTCTTTGTAGGCATACTGGTTTTCACATCCAACCTGACCTCTTGCTTTAGAGGCAAGGTCCCCAGCAGCACACGCTGTAGGAAGGGAAGAAACAGGTGGGAGACTGAGCATCCACTTCATGTGCATGATGATCTGTTGGCCAGATGTGAACCATGTCATGAACTCTCACCTGGTTCAGGTGATAGAGCAGACACATTGTGTGAGCACTGACAATGAGAAGATGAAAGGGTACAAACAAAGACTGGAATCAAGACATGAAATTATCCCTGAAAGAACAGTTGGTGCCATAAACAACAGTAGAGCCTACACTGAAGATCAATTGAGAACACAGGTTGCCCATTCAGCTGATGAGTTAAGAGTTAATCAATGAGTGCATTAACATGGATATGAATAACCCCTTTATAATCAGCTTTTTTGAGTATCCTGTTTATGTGTTTGAGCATGTAAACACCATACAACACTATACAAACTGGAATACTACAGGGAATGATTAAACTGATTTCACTGTGCTCTTGTACAAACCCATATCCTGAATATGATCATAACCAAGATAAGGGTGATAAATGGGTGATTTAAGTTCATGTAATTACACACCGTGGCTTATGTGACACTGACACACACAGGACTGTAACTAAGGATTATTTTCATTATTTATCACGGGTGTAACTATTCACAAAATTCATGGTTCAGTTTGATACAATACAGTAATGTCACAGTTCAGTACGTTGTCAATACAGTAAAAAAATAGAAATGCCAGAGAAATATCCTTGAATTTTAAAATTGTAAATATATGACAAAAATTTGGCTTTTTTTGTACATAGTAGGAAATACTGTCTGACTGAATAAAGCAAAATCAGTATTTTTTTCCCCCCCTACACATTATAGGTGTTGGAAAATACTTGTTGAAAATGTGAAAAGGCTAGTAACTGTTCTTCATCATTTCTCTGTCCAGGCTGTTTCGAATGGGCCTTAAAAATTACTCAACAATACACTGAAGCCATCCTCAACGCAACACCTGCCCTACTATATAAATACAACATAGTGCCTTGTATCAGTATCATTTCTTTTGCCCTCAATCATAGCAACACACAAGCTAAAAAGCTGTCACTAATAAACCTCTCAGTCTTTAGCCCCTTTCCCACTGCACAAGAAAACCACTAACATCTGCTAACATCTGCCTTTTTAAAGGAGACCTATTATGCTTTTTGGGGTTAGCATTTTTCTGCCTCTATAAGGTCTGCTAAGTAAAAAAAAAACACAAAAAGTCCAGGCTAAAGGGAGCTCTCTCCCCCAACAGATACACATCACATGACCTGCGCTGTAACAGCTCGTTTGAATTTCCCGCTTTTACTTCCGCAAATAGTTACCTAATAGCGTTCATAGAACACAGTGCCTGTCTGAGCCGCACCCCCAAACACACCTACTCCGGGCTGAGGCAGTGGAAAAAGGCTGCAGAGTTTGAACCTGAGGAGACGCCATGTCTGCTGCTTTCTTCACTGTGACCAAAAATTACCTTAGTTTTGACGGCCAAAGGACAAAGGAACAAAGAAGAAGTGGTTGGAGTTTATTTTTGACACAATTCCTCCACAATACAAACCAGACATTTTATTGTGTTCCCTGTATTTTCCTGAGGACTGCTTCACAAACTGGCAAAAAATTACTGCTGGATTTTCCTTTTGTTGGACAAATCTGGAGATTTGGGAGTACAACCTGTAAGTATGCTTTATAAGTGTTTTAAATTAATTTCAAACAGCTGGGTGGGCGGAGTTGAAGTTTGCAGCCAGAATTCAGAGAGGAGAGGAGAGGGGCAGACTTCACCTGACCGGCGTACTGGTTGAGTGAAATGGAGTGCAGCCAAATGTTTCTGTGGAAAACTACTCTCTGATTGGTGCGCAATCCATATTTGCGCTTTGATTGGGCAGCTCTAGTCTCACAGTCAGCCAACTACGGGCTGTTTCATGCGCAGGGGAGCACGTTTCACTTTTCAAGTGAACTGAGAGACGCTTGACTGAACTTGAAGAAAGGTAAGTCGGCTCACTGTTAGTTTGATGTCTTCGGTAGTGCCCGGACTGCATACTGGATGTCCACTGGATCCGTTGTGTGCGTGATTCGGCCGTGGCGCAGACTGGCTCTGTCCCGTGCTGGGTGTCAATGTCCACTGGAAGTTTAGCGGCGCGCACTTGAGCAGCTGGAATTGTTGGGTCATGAGATCTTAATGTCATGCGATAATTTGCGGAAACCCTGGAGGTATAAAGCAGGGCTGGACTGAGACAAAAAATGGCCCTGGCATTTTTGGCCATGGAGGCCCACTATGATTGGTGAAATGCCATACGCACACACTACACTGTTACCAAAATTAAAATAAATTTCAGTAGTACCCTACCTGCCCTTGGGATGTAACGATGACTGATATTACGGTAAATCTCGGTTAATTTTTACACGGCAAGAATTACCATTTATGTTTAAATTAAGTGCATTATCGCCGTGGATCATCAGGATATGTAATAACAGCCTCATTCAAGTCTCGCGATGCAGGTGCTACGTGAATGCATAGCATGTATAAACACAAAGAATGAAAACATGGCGGAAGGTGGTGATAGCGGCACTCAGGACATTTCCCCCCCCAACTAAACACACAAAATCTGAGGTCTGTGCGTACTTTGGGTTTCTGAAGAATGCCGAGGGACAGCTGGTGGAGGACAACTATCCTGTGTGCAGAACATGCAGAAAGAAAGTTGCTGTGAAGGGTAGCAACACTACAAATCTGCTGGCTCACCTCCATAACCATCTTCCACAGCTTTACAGCCAATGCAAGTTATGCTATGCAAACGTCAGTTATTGTGTGAGGGACTTTGGTTTTACTAAGATTGTCATAATGTGTAATTCTCGACGTATACGGGAGATTTGAGCCGTATCTGTCCTCCTAAACGGTGACTAGGTTTTCCGTTTTTGTTTAAGACACTTAGGAGCTAATACTAGCTGAGTAGCTAATAGCCATATTAGCAGCTATGTTGCTAAGTGTTTCAAAATGAAATGCAGCTGAAAACACTGAGCGGAGCCGACAGAATATAAACCGACGTAACGTAACGCTAATTGAGATCAACTATGATTGAATCACTATGATTATGGTTATTTTATGGTGAGCTAGAATCGATATAGACGGCCAGTTATGTTTTCTCGACATAAGCTCAAGGAAACAACATAAAACGCTGCCGTGTTAACATTTGACCGAGAGCCTTAATGGGGGCTCTCGGTTTTATAAGGTTAATTAAATTCACTGCTTTCACAGTCTTGACCTAACACACACATACACAAGAACACTCCTTTTCTCATACAGGCACTCCTTCACATGCACACTTCTAATGTGTGAATTATTCTGTGTAATGATGACCACTGCCCTTAGGGTTTTTTGTTTTCTCCTGCACATTTGTGATATCTATTCTATATATTGTATGTTTTTTGTTCTACTCTTGCAGTGTTTTGTTTTATATATATTTTTCCTCTTGTGCTAATAAATAACATAAATTGTTTATATATTTTGCTGACTGTCAAAATGCACCAGACAAATAAGCTTTGTTCCTGTTATTTGTTTACATATTTTGTTTATTTAAAATTTTTCAATTTTTCAAATTTTTCTTTTTCTGTTGCCCATTTAATGTGAAAGTTTAATTTTAACTTAAGATTTTGGCTGTTAACATTTCAGTATGATAAGAAAGTTACAAGATTTAGTTAAGTTATTTCAATGTATCTATTTTTCGGACATTTTACAGCACTTAAAAAAATGTTGCAATATTTTCGTTTACCGTGATAATTTGGTCACTATAATCGAGATATCAGATTTTCCATATTGTTACATCCCTAACGTGCCCTGAAAATCAAGGCTAGAAAATCAATATGCTCATTCACTTCTCATCCTAATGGTAGTAGATGGCCCCGGAGTACACAATGCCAATGGTGAAAGCACTTGCTAAAGAAACTCTACAAGATTTATCATTTTAATTTTTAATAAAATGTGTGCAAGTACAAATAAGATACATAAATGTCGGCATTTTTTTGTCCCAGTCTAGCCTTGTACACGGGTCATTGAAAGTCCTTGAATGTATCTATTTCTGTATGAAATTGCATGAAAATAGGATTTTGCCGTGTGAATTTCAAAATTTTCTCAGGGGAGAACCTCCCTTGGTATCTTTCTGTTTGTCACAACAGGACATATTACTGGATTTTTTAAGCAGATGACTATACTACCATAGATTGATGAAATTGACCTTCATCTGCACCGTGAAACAAATTTACGTCTATGGACATATTTTGGGCTTAGGCCTATAGATATGTATATGTAAACGTGCACTCATTTCTTCTGTTTGCCACATGTGCATATTAACTCTTTTAAGGTAGCCCTGTCCACATGACCACGCACTCACAAGCAGATATTACGTCACAAGCTAAAATCTCACTCCAGTCCTCTGACCAAAGTTGGCAACCCTGAGCTAACTGCAGCTAGCTTGAGCGATTAGCCAACAGGCAGCAATCAGACCTGCATTTATTTGTCTAAATGTGTGGCTGTACTCGGCGTTTAATTGTGAATCAGCTTTAATCATACGTTTTATGGAAAATGTACACCCTGTTTGTCTCTCCTCCATCTTGCAGTTGGATCTTTAAATTTTTTCACGCCCCGTCTCCGCCACGGCCCCCCACTTGCATTCTACTGTAAAATCGTTGGCTCTACACAGAAAGCTTGGCGTCAAATGGGGTCGAAGTTCAACAAAACTGAACTTCGGCTTTGCGTCAAAACGCCGATGAAGTCCGCAACGTGACACCAAAGTCAAAAAGTACCCCAACATCAGCGTTGACGCCACCTTCCATATCCAGATATTTAACGCTGATCATGTGCAAGCGACTTTAAGGAGGTATTTGTGTCTGTCTGTCTGTCCGTCTGTCCGTCCGTCCGTCTGTCTCTACATGTGTTTCAATACGTATGTTTGGTCTCAGTATTTTTATGCCACTTAATATTTGTATGTCTTGCATTGGGAAATAAACACTTCAAAAATATCAGTAATATCAGTCTGTTTACAACACAAAACATCATCTCTCGATGTATGCTGACGATATCCTTCTTTATGTCCGAGATATATCCACGCAGCTCCCTTGTTTCTTGACAGTTTTTCTGCTTTTGGTACGATAAATTGGTTAAAGTCAGCGCTGCTCCCACTTAATGACAATGCCAAATCAAGTTCTGCTTCTCTCACCTTTATTCCAGTAGTCAAACAATGTTGTTACCTTGGTTTAAATATATTCTCTTCTATTCATAAAATCATCACCAAAAACTATGGAACTACACTTAACTTGATACAGCCGGATTTAATTTAATTAATCCCACAATCTCTTCAGGCATGTTTTTCTATCGTGAAGATGAATATTAGGCCAAGAATTAATTTCATTAACTCCATGTTACTGTTATTGTTTATTCCAATATTCCACAAAAAATCTGTTAAGTTACAGGGAAATTTCGGTTTATTTCAACCTGTCTCCTATCGTCCTAAATTTGTTTCAAGTGACTAGTGACATAAAAATAATAGTTAGCATGTTAGCCATTAGCCTAGATACAGCCAGGGCGCATAGTAGCGTCAGACCTGTTAAAACGTAAGTGAACAGGCAACCTCCAAGTGCAAAGTTAGTCCACTAAACAAGCTTTTTTTCCACAAAGTCCGCCTCATATCGTTTGGATAAATGTCAGAGAACATATAAAAAACGACATGTAAACGTGTTGTCTTACCTGACCAGTGTGGTTCCATGTTTGTTTACCATTTAGCAAAAACAAATATCGGTAATCTCTGCGTTTTCCTTGATAATCAAGTAAGACTCATGATACCATCATGATACCAGAAGCTGGAGACTGACACCAGTGTGTTTCTTCATGGGAAGTTTTAGTTTTGCACATTCAATGCACACTTGTCACTTTTATCATTAGCTTTTTTCTTTTTGTATTTAAATTAAAAAAAATTCTAAGGAGACATGTCTGCTTCTGTGTGATTTCACTTAATGATGTACAATTTAACTGTGTAATAAGTTCAAGTAAAGCTGGTAAAAACAAGTCAAGAACTCAACAGGTTACCCATTTATGAAGACGCTTTTCATAGATGTCTTCAGTCACTGTGTTTATAAAGAAATGAGAACATGACAGCCATAATCATTTCTATGAATTTATTGAACTGAAGGATGAAACAATGTTGGTGACATGAAGTAGTCCAGCAAACACAGGTAAAACTAGTCACGTAAGCAGCAACAAAACAGCAAAAACAATGGAGAGTAGCAGCCAAAACATGTGCAGCATACACAACCAGAGCTAAATTAAACAAACATTTGAATAGCAGGTTTTTGGGAGGCACCTCCACTGTTCTTTCAATCTCCCAAAAGTCATTTCCACAACCGACCGTGCACTGCTTAATCTGTAGTTATAGGTGTGTTGTTCAGGGGTTAATCTACCAGTGTCTGCAAAGGGCTTCATGAGCCAGCTTTGCATGGGGTAGGACAAAAATGTATAGGTAAATAAGCATGTTGAGTGGGGTGTGATCAATACTAAAATCAATATCCATCATGCTATTTAACCCTGATGCCTCATTTAATAAAGTTTTGCTTGTATTGAAAAATAAATGTGTACGCGCATGAGTGTCTGTACATAAATGTGTCAATGTGCAGATACATACAGGGTCTTGCAGATCTGCATCCATAGCATGTGAATGTGCTGTACATTTAATGTATGAGAAAATGTACAGCACATTTTATGTGTAATATATCATGCTACACTGACTTGTATTTTCATACAGTTTGTTTACATGTTTTTCAAATAGTAGAGTTCATTTCACTGAGCTAAGCATCCTCTTTTGTCCAGCTGAAACTACTATAAGCCCTCAGTTGTCTAAATAAGGACACAACCATTTGCATTGTGAATTAGCTGTGCTCTGCCACTTAACGTTAGCTTACAACAAAGGCTAACATAACAATCTCACGTTCAGTGTTAGTAAGAGACAAACCGTGGTAGGTGGACCTGTGGTTACCTGTCTTCAACTGCCGTCCATACGAGTCTTGTCGAGCAGCACAAATATGACGTATCTGCCATGTTTGGATGCCAATGAGGCCTCGTAGCGCCAGGAGAACAGCTGCACAAGTACGTGGTCTGCCGTCGTTGTTGCTGTTGTTCGACGTAACTGACGTATACAGTGACGCAATGACGTGGCACCCCAACCACCTCGAGCCGTGGAAAAGCAAATTGGTTCTCAGCTGGTTCGCAAGTTGAACCAACTGAGAACCAGCACCAGCACTGGCCCCGAACCAGCACTGGAACTGCTTTGGTGGAAAGGGGGTATAAGAGAGCTCCTCCTGATTTAGGAAAGTTCTAAGAGCAACTCTGAGCAAGGAAAGGACAGAAACTTTTATCTTACTGAGGGGGTGTGGTTGACCCTGTTGCTACGTGTGATGCTTTCTTTTAACAGATGTGACTGGTTGTCACAGACATGCCCTTTTGTGGGCCTGCAAGGTGTGGACACCCAGTGGAAATAAAATGAACTGCATCACAATATTAGACTGTGAAAGTGTTGTTTGTGTGATTATTCTGCTGATGGAAAGTTGAGACAGACTAAAGTCATCACTGCTGCACTGTTGCATTTTTCCAGTTTTTCCAAATATCTTAGTATTGTGATCATTTTATTTCTGGCGTTATAGCATTATTTTGGTAGGTGGGAAACGTGTGCATATCCAAAAATGAGATCGACCACAAACATTCCCCCTGCTCATCTGTAGCATTTCATTTACTCAGTGTTCTTGTGTTTAGAGACTGTTTCTCTGACCTCTTTGTGTTTCCACCATTTTCTCCTCTGCTGAAGAAACTCTTACTGTGCATTCAAACCAGAAGCTTCCGAAGAGGCAAAGTCTTTTGTTGATGCCCAAGAAGCACGACTGTCAAAATTATTTGTGGCAGCTTTGGTTGCTCTAGTCGCTCATCACAGGAATCATTAGCATGTTCGATCGTGCTTGTCGATTTAAAGGAGCTGCAAAGCAGACTACTAGCTTGAAAGCAGCGTAGTTGCTGCTTGCTGTTGTCCAGTCAAAAAGCTCAGAGTTGGCCTACAGAAAGTTATGTTTGGTCAATGAAAACAGAAAACAGACCCACAGGTCTATTTGCGGGTCCCGTGGGTTACGGGTCGACCCGTGCATCACTATTCAGCTCA
Source organism: Epinephelus awoara (assembly GCA_035609425.1). Taxonomy (NCBI): domain Eukaryota; kingdom Metazoa; phylum Chordata; class Actinopteri; order Perciformes; family Serranidae; genus Epinephelus; species Epinephelus awoara. The sequence goes on along the minus strand of CM069303.1, from coordinate 362,821 downwards.
GTCTAGAAGGCTGTACACAACAGTAGACGTTATATTCTATTCAGGCCGGCTCTACAGTGCACGGCACTGCTGATTACCCATTTTCTTGCAGCACAGTGTCTGCCTTGTTTCAACGGTTCTGATTTAGTCAGAAGACAAATTAAACAGGATGACTAGCCGATGTGAAAATCCAAAAAAGCACAGAATAATGTACTGAAGGAGACTATTGTGCCACCACATTTTTTTGTGGTTTGAGAGCAAAGATCCGGTCGCCGCTGTGCAAAACTCCGCAATACAATTAGGTCCGAAAAAGACCCGGAGGAGTGCTTCGCAAGGAGTCTTTGAAAGGAGCCGAGTCTGGCGTAAAACCGGAGAGAGCAACACAGCCACAGCACGCGCTGGAGATAGATTTGTTTCATAATTATGTGTGAACAGATCGATAATCTGTGTGTAAATGTGTAATCTGTAAATATAAAACACCTTCCACAAATGCAAAAAAAGATTTGTAAACTCACAAAAAAATTGTTTTGCAAGTATAAAACAGATCTGCAAATACACAAACACATTCCACAAATTAAAGAAATATCTGTGAATACATTAAATTAATTTGCAAATAAATCATAAGCATTTGTGAATATCTTCCTAACATTTACAACTTTCGAACAGGCATTTGTGAACACAGTTTTTTTGTAAATCAAAAAAACATTTGTGGAGCTCAGTTCTACGCATGTGGATTTGCTTTTTATACACACAGAGTTTTGAAACAAACTTTCCGCCAGTCCAAACAAAAATGCACTCGTATCACTCGGCCATTTTTAGATAGCACATGATCACCCAGCTGATGACGTCATGTCCGCATGTCAAAGTAAGAGCTCGCAGTGAACTGCACCGTGTTTAGGTAGGTTACATCGTTTCAGTGAGGTTACATTAACTGTTGTAAGATATGACAAGTGGCAACACCCTGGTTAAGGTCTTTGATAAGAACAGCTGTTGGTGTTGGAAGCTCTTTTTGTTTAGAAATGTACTATTGAAATTTTATTGTTCATTGTTGATACGTAGCTTGTGCTAAGCTAACGTTAGCTACTGAAACAGCATCTGTTGCCATGGTAACAGTAAACATTCATGGCTGGGGGGGACGAAAGCAGGGTGCAGCATTTTATACATTGTAAATAGACCAGAAGTCAGTACCATCCAACCTGTAAAAGATAACCTGTGTCATGTTTCACTTACCATTGCATTTATTGCAGTCATTCACCCCATTTGTTGTTTTTAGCATAATTGGTATTTTCTATATGTATAATCAGTTGGTAGTTGTCTTTTTTGGCCAGCCAACCTGCTACTGCCATCTACTGGTCATAGTGTTTTTGTGTCATTATGACTTATTGCTCTATTGAAATTAGAAAACTCAGCAGTTAGAACATAGACTGCATGGGTTAGATCAGATCTAAGTACACTTATGTTTTGCATTTTTATTCATTCTTATGAATACAAATATATTTTATTAGTAGTTTATGTTTATTTTCGATTAGAACATGGCACTCTTAAATACTTGATTCTGATTGGTCAATCAACAAAATTCTGCAGTGTTTATTTCTTGAGGTATCACCACTGCTCTGCTGCTCCGTTAATAGGGATGCCATAGCAACAGCCTTAGACTGGGGAGCATCAAAATCAGTTAATGTTAGTCCACACAGGCCAAATAGGATTGAAGTGGAAACGGAAACGTCCAATTGACCCTTCACTAAGTCCCGCCCCCGGATGCAGACTGGCCAATTATAATGTAACATCAGGCCGGCTCAGACCACGGTCTGACAACAACACAGCTGTGCTCCATTGACTCTAATGCAGTCATTTCAGATTGCCTTCATTTTCAGGCTGGTTTTGTGGATTTGGAGCTAAATGTTGTGTCTGGGACTTGTTGTGTATTAATGATACTCATTATCTGGAGAGGCTGGAAAAAGATATATGTTTCTTCCCTGTTCCAAAACCAAAATCAAACCCTGAAAAGTGTAGGGATAGCTAATGTTACCTAGCTACTGAAGATATAGCCTAATGAATGTATACACATGCTGCTTTTGTTTTTTAATGATTATGACAGTGGAACAACGACCAACCTTGCTGTACAGGAACCAGTGAAGGGAAGCAGGGAAACTTTGCTCATATTCAACCAGCTGTGTGTCAACGCATTGTTTGACTTCTTCCGCAGCCCCCGACAGTCCAGCAGCCAGTCTGGGTGCGGCACGGGGATGAAGCTAAACACTGTTCATCTGCACACACTGTGTTACCTACATCCTGAATATATCCTTCAAACAAAAGTTGTAAATGTTAGGAAGATATTCACAAATGCTTTTGATTTATTTGCAAATTAATTAATGTATTCACAGATATTTTTTTAATTTGTGAAATGTGTTTGTGTATTTGCAGATCCATTTTATACTTGCAAAATATTTTTGTGAGTTTACAAATATGTTTTTGTATTTGTGGAAGGTGTTTTATATTTACAGATTACACATTTACACAGAGATTGTGAAACAAATCTATCTCCAAATGTATCACGCACAGTGGAGTTCAGCCCCAGTGCGCACACACTAAGGCTGTGCAATTAATCGTCTGGTGATCGCGAATACAATTTTGAGGTCAAACGATTTCAAAATGAATGAAATTGAGGGTAAATGATTTTTGGTCACGGACACATGGAGATGTTATTTTGTCTTCTACGGAACCTCCTTTCACCGGTGTTTCGTCTAGTTGGTCCCACGACACCTCCAGGAGGCTAGACAGTGATCTCTGGCGTCCCAGAGACACTCCCCTAATGCCAGGTCTCACTGCTCTCCACACCAACACAACAACCTCCTTAACCTTACTTACACATGGCTTTCTCAGCCCAAACAGCACTGCCACCTTCAACCAAACCCAGGCTCCGTACAAGCAAGCTCCAGGTAGAGGCTGTGCTGATACTACCTTTCCTAGCACATTCACCATACTCTAATTCACACACTACATAACATAACTACAGTGTAAGCTAAAGTTAAAAGAGATAACTGAACTCACAGGATCAGCAAACACATGGCCTGCTGCATGGCCTCAAAATGGATTCAACTAGGTCACACCCACACTTAAATAACCTTCCTCTTCCTCCTTACTAACACATGGCTACAATATAAACTACAGCTAAAGGAGATAAATGAACTCACAGGATCAGCAAACACTCACCTTGCAGCATGGTCTCAAACAAAAGGGATTCAAATAGGCCACTCCCACACTTAAATAGCCTTCCTCTTCCTGGATTTCCTCCTAAGAGGAAGTGGATCTCTCCACCAGATCTCCAGGAGTTATGTGCCCTGCTTAGTAGTTCCCCCTGCTGGCCCCCAACTAACATTATTTCTTCTGTAGTAAATGAACTTGCTGGTTCTCATGGCTTCATCTGACATTTCCTTCACTGTCTTCTTCAAACTCTGTCCCCGCACTCCGCGTTCCCCCAGGAGCGAGATAGCTGATCTTGCTATAAATCCCCTACACCCCACTTCCACTGGAAAAAATCCTAGTCTTCCATCCTCGCAGCTCAGCTTCTGCTCCTAAATCTGCATATCTAAGCTTTTTCCTTTCATAGGCTTCTTCCACTGAGTCTTCCCAAGGAACTGTCAGTTCAATAAAATAAACTATCCGTTGACTCAATGACCACAACACGATGTCAGGCCTCTGCTTAGTACAAACTATTTCCTGGGGAACAACAAGCTTTCCCCCTAAATCTACCTGCATTTCCCAATCACAAGCACCTACTAGGCGGCCACACCGTTGTCTCCTTACTAACTTATCCCTTCTGTATTTCTCTCCCTCACGGACAAACTGAATTGCTAAATTCCTATCTTTATAACCTTCTGAATTGACCTCTCTTCGTTTCCCTTCGATTCCTGCAGCTAAACATTTCAACACCTGGTTATGACGCCATGTATATCGGCCTTGTGACAAACTAACCTTACAGCCTGACAAAATATGCTTTAAGGTTGCTGTACCTGAACACAATGGACACGATGGGTCCTCATTTACCCACAGTTTTAGGTTCTGGGGAGTTGGAAGCACATCATATGTAGCCCCTACCAGGAATCTAATACTATTCTCCTCCATAGTCCACAGGTCCCTCCAACTAAGCTTCCTCTTCTCTACACTTTCCCAATTCAACCACTGTCCCTGTTTAGCCTGGGCCACTACCTTTGCACCCCTTACTATCTCCTCCTGTCTACGTATCTGTTCCACAACCAGCTTTCTTTTATCTTTGGGACCTGCTGTATTCCAAACCGGTTTGCCTGAGCCAAGCCCCAGGCCTCCCCGGCCAAACTGAACATTACCTACAATCTCTGCATGCCTTAGAGCTGCCTCTGCCTCCTGAACTGCCGTTCTTGGGTTCCACTTCCTCCCCTTGGTTGGATTTGGAACCACACTCCTAACTACCACGTCCTTACTCCCAGATAACAACAGTTCTGTCCTGACCTTGGTACATTTAAATTCCTCTGTCAAACTAGATACTGGCAGCTGAAGTATCCCTTTTCCATACAATGCAACACTACTTAGGCACCTAGGAACACCCAACCACTTCCTAATATAGGAGCTAACCGACCTTTCAATTCTCTCCACAGCAGATATTGGGATTTCATAAACTGATAATGGCCACATTAACCTAGGATATAGTCCAAATTGTAAACACCACAACTTCAATTTTCCTGGAAGCTCTGACTTATCTATTCTATCCAATCCATGAGCCACATCTTTTCTAAATTTCACCACCTGTCCCTTATCATTCAACTCTACATTGTACCACCTACCTAAACTCTTCACTGACTTTTCCCTAATTGTTGGGATGTCCTCATCATCTATGACAAACTTCCTATCACTTACCTTCCCTCTACATATCGAGATGCTTCTAGATTTACTAGGCTTGATCTTCATGCTGGCCCACTTCAGGTTCTTATTTACCTTCTCTAGTAGCCTCTTTGTACATGGCACTGTTGTGGTCACCAGTGTCATATCATCCATGTAGGCCCTAACTGGTGGAAGATGCAACCCGTTCTGCTGTCTCTCTCCACCTACCACCCACTTAGAAGCCCTGATGATTACTTCCATCGCCATAGTAAATGCTAATGGAGAAATTGTACACCCTGCCATGATACCTATTTCTAGCCTCTGCCAACCTGTTGTGAAATCTGCCGTACTTAGACACAACCTAATATCCTGAAAGTATGCTTTCACTAAGTTCACAACTACCTGTGGCACTCTGAAGTAATCAAACGCACTCCAAATTAGGCTGTGGGGTACTGAACCAAACGCATTTGCTAGATCTAAGAATACTACATGTAGGTCCCTTTTGTTAATCTTCGCTGCCTGAATCTGGTGCCAGATCATGCTAGTATGCTCTAAACACCCTGAAAAACCTGGTATTCCTGCCTTCTGCACCATGGTATCAATTAATCTATTCCTTTCTAAGTAGCTAGCTAATCTCTGCGCAACTACACTGAAGAAAATCTTCCCCTCCATATTCAAGAGGGAAATCATTCGGAACTGGCTCATGTCCACAGACTCCTTCTCCTTAGGAATAAGGACACCTCCTGCCCTACGCCATGCTCTTGGTATAACTTGTTTTTCCCAAACTATTCTTAGCTGTTTCCACAAAAATTTAAGTGTATCAGGCGCACTTTTGTAAACCCGGTAGGGGACTCCGTTAGGCCCTGGGGCCGAGGAAGCCTTTGCACGCCTGACCACCTCCTGAACTTCCTTCCACCTAGGTGGCCTAACGTCCATGTCATGCTCTGAACTACGAGTTCTATGAACTACGAATAAATGCAAGGGGCAGGTGATCGCGAAAGATTTCAAAAATAGCGCGCGGAAAATGGCAGAGGGAGAGTATGAGAGGTTGGTCTGTGTGTGTGTGTTCTGGTAATCATCACGTTGTGGGGACAACGATCTGTTTACACAGTCACGTCATGGGGACCTGTTGTGGTGTGGGGACAAAAAAATCAGGGACCCATATGGGAAACCCTTTCAAATGAATGCAGGAGCTATTCTGAAAGTGTCTGTGACGTTTTTAGCATTGGCCCAGAAAGCACGTTTTTTCGTCAGTGTGTGTGTGAGAGGTGTGCTCAGCAGTGGCCACTACAGTTTTTGGCTGGCATTGCACCAAGTGCTCCACACACACATTTTTCCAAATATGGTTGGTACCGCCCAGTTCCTGGTCCTCCTGAGGAAGGATTTCAGAAGCAAGAAGTACTTTTCTGTGTTAAAGATCACAATTAGCATGGTGGACACAGGAGATTGTTTGCAGGAGATGCCAGCTAAAAAGCAAAGGATTTCTACACAGGAACAAAAGTATAATATAAGGTAAATGCATTTATATGGCAAATCAATATAACCACTGATCAACACTTAAGGTAGGTTGATTAGCTCTGATCGCATGATCGCTAGTTAGCACTAAGCTAACTGCAGATGCAGTGTAGGGCTCAACCATTTTACAACAATTTACAAGTTACATGCAAACTAAAAAGACACTGCTAAATGTGTAGTCTAAATGGTAACTCTCAGAGGGTGTGTGGTAAAAAGAATTTTGCATAGCTTTCTAGATTTTATTTTAATTTTGCTTTGATGAATTTCTATCCAATATTTGTAGTGATTTTACATTTTTCATTGCATTGTAGGAGTATTTAAATTAATGATAAATATTAAAAAACGAAAAATATTTAATTTAAAGAGTAACTAAACCCTAAAACCATTTTTTTCAGCTGATAATCATTGTTTCTAGTAGTGAAGTAGTGTTACTGACTGATCCTGCTCAAAATCTTGACAGTTTAGTGCAAACTGTTGAAAATCTACTTTTTATTTTAAAAATGTGGCGTGGAGTGCCCTCTACAGCTTGAAACCTGGTTACTACATTTGAATTTACATTACATTACATTGGAGGAGAATTATTCTTTTTCGAGGCGAATGACGTCACTAACCGTCCATGCTAAAGCCTGCCCTCCTCCCTTTACTCCTCTCCTTACTATAAAACCATTCTGTCCGCAGACATCAAACTGATAGCGAGTAGGTTGGATCAGAGCAGAGAGAGTAGTAGAGCAGAGAGAACAGCTAGTAATTTGTTGAATTGTATTGTTAGCATAGTTAATTTTAGTGTAGGTTTACAGTTAGTAGTGTGTTTATTGTATTTAGGTTAGTTGTTCAAGGAGAGACACCGAGGCTCGAGAGTATATTGTGGCATCCGCCTGGACGTGTAGAATGATGACGCGGTTATTCGGCAACCCACCGTTTATTGCTCCACAGTACAGGTTACTGTTGGCTGTAACCACGCCAAAAAAAATGAGACAAGAACTTAGCCATAACGTTAGCTCACAAAACATGTACTCCTGCCCCTTCAGCTCGAACACACACACACAGCCCTCATTCCCATCCCACTCGCCCCCCGACCAGCTGAGCTCCAGCCGCCTTCCCTTCTGCCTGTGTGACACAGTTTGGGAGGTTTTCCAAGCCACCATCGGCACAGTGAAAAGCCCTCTCTCCTCTCCCCGCACCGAGGGACAATCTTCACTCTGCCCCCTTTCTCAGCCGCTCGCAATTTAATGTAATGCATCTATAAGGTTAGTGGTAGTGAGATACTGAGGGCAGATCTTAACCTTCAGAATGTATTTTTTTCTTGGTTATTTATCAGTGTATTGTGGACACTCACAACGTCCCCACAACACACCTTCAGTCAGTGTAAAGTAGAGTGTCTGAATAAAATCTGTGTTTGAAGCCTTTGACAAAACTGGTCCCCACAAGGAAATGCAACATGTGTGAAATGTCCCCACAAAGTCCTGCTCTGTTCGAGTTGTGTGAAGACAGACAGGGCTTGGCTGGCCAATAAGAAATACTTAACTATGAATTTAGTTTACCTCTCTGAAGTCTGGTGAATGTTGACATGCATCTCATCTTAGAGATTTTGTCTGAGCAAGAGGTCCATCTTATACATATTATGCAGTGTTTACAGCAGATTGATCATTTGTTGCTTATATTTTTATATTCTCAATAAATATGTTTTTACAGATGACCAGCATTGCATCTCACAGTATGGTGGTGGACAAACCCCACCCTTCACCCCAGTCAGAGACTCAGATGGGTGATGCCACTGGTCCAGACAGCTCTCCTCAACAGGTACATTCATATTGATCACTTCAGATTTAATTCTACACTCTCTCTATTTCATAATCTTGTATTTTTCATTATTTTAAGCAGCTAAAAGGAGGAAGGAGGTTAAATGTGATGGTTGTCTAGTGTGAATCAGTCCACCCAACAATTTAATGTAATGCATCTATAAGGTTAGTGGTAGTGAGATACTGAGGGCGGATCTTAATCTTCAGAATGTATTTTTTTCTTGGTTATTTATCAGTCTATTGTGGACACTCACGACGTCCCCACAACACACCTTCAGTCAGTGTAAAGTAGAGTGTCTGAATAAAATCTGTATTTGAAGCCCTTGACAAAACTGGTCCCCACAAGAAAATGCAACATGTGTGAAATGTCCCCACGAAGTCCTGCTCTGTTTGAGTTTTTCTTTGTTATTTATCAGTGTATTGTGGACACTCACGATGCCCCCCCCCCCCCCCCCCCCCCCCCAGAAAACCTTCCGTCAGTGTAAAGTAGTAGGTTATTTATTTATTTATTTATTTTTTAATCGAAGCATCAGCTGAGGAGATTTCCTATGGGGAATGAAAGCTCACCATCATCCAAAAGACGCAAACCACTATCATCAGATGATGAGATGCCTTCAGGAGTCAGTGCTATGAAGCCTTCATCTACAGGTTTACACATCTCTCTTTTTGATTGTGTCTGCTCCTTTTTGAGTATGTATTGTCAGTGTATGAATTAAACTAGAAATTCTGCACTCATTGAAAAAGTGTTCTTTTTTAGGTTCTTCACAAAAAATGAGCCATGGCCAAAGAGTCTCAGGTTGAAAAAATAACCATGTGCATTATTTTTGTTTTAGTAAACATTGAAAATATGTCCCACAGACCACAACACCACACAAGGGTGTGGATAGATGCGTAGGAAGACCTGGACCTGAATGACATTTATTTATTTATTTTTTGTTGTTGTTTTTTTTGCATCCTAATCATCTTTTCCCTCACTCCATTTATCATTTCAGTCCAAGGAGAATGCAAAAACCAGTATTTGACAGTGTAACTCTATAGTGTAGATAGTTGTTCTGCAGGTGCAAATAACTTCAAAACAGAATTCCAACCTACACTCTTTATCTTTCCATTTACACATTTGTTTTCCTGACTACTTCAAGGTACAGCTAGTCAGAAGAGGAACAGAACACCCTGGCAGCAGACAGAAGTGCAGGCGGTGGAAAGGCACATGAATCACTTCATCAGATCTTGCACTGTACCAGCAAAGAGGGACTGTGTGAAGTGCTTAATGGCTGAACCCAAGGCTGAAACGTGAAATTTTATGTTTACAACCACATTACAGCCTACAAAAGGAAGGTACAATTGAAATAGTGTGAAGATCAACTCTCAGGTAGGGCAGTTTTTGTTTACATTCACGTCTCAAATGATCAACATGTTCAGTGGACCCTTTCGACACATTCAGTGTGTTATGCTGTTATCTTTTAGCATTTCATGACTTTGTTCTGAGGTGTCAATGATAACCAAAAACTTACAGTATTTTGAAAGGAGCATATATGAAAGTCGTGTTTTAATTTATTTCATTTTGGAATGCTTTTCTTAAAAAATAGGCAATGTGTTTGTATGAAGCCTCATTTAACTTAATTTGTTGAGTTTGTTAATGAAGTCGAATTCATCAAAAGTTGAACTCTGCAAACTAAATATGAGTTTAATGTCTTGAAGTTTACTTAGTAGTAGGTTTAGGTTTGATATGGTGGTACTAAGTGTCAGGTGATTGATCTACTGATCACTAACTAACTACTGTTAGCTGATGCTGGGTGAGAATTAAAGGAAGAATAGCTTTACCAGGGAAGGGTTTCAAGGTTTGTCTTTTTGTGGGTATGATATATCCAAACAATAACTTATTACTCTTTCAATCCTTTTTTGTGTGAGTGAGGGAGCTTTTTACTGCTTCATCTATTAATATTTACTTTAATTACACCAATAATCCTATCAAACTGAGGGATATCAATCAATCAAACATACATCCTGCTATGTTGTGAAGATTATTACATGCATAGCAACAGGTACTACGCAAGAGTGATGCTTTGCATCACTAGCACCTTCTCAAGCCTCATGCTACATCTCTGTATTATCTTTAAACAAGTAAGCTAAGCTGAATTTCGAAATTTGAACTGTTACTGATGTACTACTCATGTATCTTTTAATTCTACTTAGATTAAACCTGTAGATTAAACCTTTGTTTAACAAATTCAATAATCTTAGCATGTACAAGGTATAGCTGCATGTTATTTGTCATTATTAATACATTTGTTGCAAAGTCCCCACTAAACACAATAAAAACAAGGAAGTGTGTGAACAAATTATGTAAATAATATGTAAATATATGTAAGTTTGGTCCCCACAAAACATGTTAACTAGATTTTTGCAAGGTCCCCATATGTGATGGGGAAATCATTATTTCATTCATTCAGATGTCTGAAGTCCTGTATAAGCTAACACTGCCGTGGATAGTGTACCTGATTTTTTTCACACCTCTAGAACCTGTGGATAGGTGAAGTGATGATTAAAAACTTGGTCCTCATAAACCACAAAAACCAGTATGTGTGTGTGTGTGTGTGAAGGGAATGACTTAAATAATATTGCAATATTTTTCGACTATATCACGATACACCATATATATCTCAATATTTTAAAATCTCCTCTGAACTAATGCAGATAACCAGAATACAAAATTATTAAATTAACTACAGTTAAAAGCAAGTAAAATAAAGTACTGTTGAAATCAAGTAAAATAAAGTATTGTTATAATAAAGTTAAGTAAAGCCATTGATGCTTTTTTTGAGCACGTGGCTCATCTCAGACAGGAAGTCTTGATGCTTCTCCTCTGAATTTGAAGCTCCTGGTCATCAGTCAGATGATAGCACTTAAAAAGTTCAACTGTTCTTGTGGCATTCCTTTAAATGTGAGGATTTATTCATTGTGAGCTGGAAACACACTAACAGCTCCCAACTTCATGTATGAATAATATTTGCAAGTTGCACTGGTGTTTTGTGGTTGCAAAATGCCATAAATAGTTGTGGTCTGGGGCCCTGGGGCTCTGGGGTACAAAAACACACGCCTTGCCTGCATTTAAGAAAAAATGGTCTGGATGGGCAGTGAAGTGTTAGTGACATTTTGGGCCCTATTTAGATGGTTCAAAATGCAAAGCGCCAGGCGTGCAGCGCATGGGTGTGTCCTAGTCACTTGCTAGTTAGACAGCGCGTTTCCAGACTGTGCGCCATGGCAGAGAGACTAAAAGGGTTGGATTTACTCTGTGAATTAGTCATGGGTGTGTTTTGGGTGTATTATTCAATAAGCCAATCAGAGTGTCACCTCTCATTCCCTTTACATGAGGCGCGATTGGAGCGCACGGCGGAGAGCTAGTTAGATGGCGGACCTACCAACTGGAAAGAGTGAGCGTTTTACAGCTGAGGAGACCAAAATGTATCTCTATATCGACTGTCCCGCCATATCTGATGTCAGATCAAAGGGGATTGGCACCGTTTGGCACATGTAATGGAAACCCAACCTGATTTGATTAACACAGCTGAGTTCACATCCCTCTCAGTCAGCCACAAACAGCCACAGCATCAGATAGGGAGTATATATTCAGCATCTGTCATCTTAGAAAAGTTAAAAGAAAAGAAACAGCGTGAGACTGTGAGAGAGAAAGAGAGAGCGCGCGCACGAGAGAAACACTGTCAACAAATGAATGTAAATTATTCAATTTATTTTATTTTAACCCGGGAGGTTAGAGAGCCCAGCTCCCTTTCCAGCATCCTGAGCAGTTCCGTATATTTGGACACTGCAAGCAGACCTCCCGGATTATGATGATCATTATTACTGCAATTAGATCATTCTGATTAATGACTGGCCATTAAGACGTGTTTCTGCTAAATATTTTAATGTGCACAATAATAACCTTTCACATTGTAATCATATTTTTATTTGTTATCTTTGCATATGTGTGTCTGCTCCGTGTGTGTCTGAGCAGAGTGCATGTGCGTTGTGCACCCGCCTAGAGACGCATATTACTAACTTGTTTAACAGAGAAATACTGCGCTGTTGACTTTAGACCAGGTTTTTGTAGGTCACTGGCACATTTCCTTTTTACGCCATCTAACTAGCAACGCGCCATGACTGCGCCTGACCACTCCTCATTTTTAGACTAACACACCTAGAGGAGCGCAAGTTAATTTGCTAGTTAGACGACGACGGAGCAGGGCGTGGAAATGACAACTGCGTCTGCATCTAAATAGCAATGACACTTGTGACATGGACTATGCGCCCTCCGCCATCCGCTTTAGACCATCTAAATAGGGCCCATCATGTTTGCCAGTCTTTGTGTGTGTATTTGTGTGTGTCTATGTTTGAAAAATAGTAATTTTATACATTCCATGTGGAACAAGATGCCATACATCAAGCATCATCAATATGTCGCCCACCCCTAACTTGTGAATGAGCCTGTTTGAAATAACAGGCGTTGACATATGTTAACAATTCATCCATTATCAAATTTGTTGGACATTTATTGTTTGTTGATCTCCTTATCCATGAATGGTAAACCAGGTGCAGCTGAGAGCCAACACACCGCAGATTTTCTTTCCAACCAAAAAAAAATTGTTTGCCTTATGCAGGCAGTGCGTTGAACACACCTGGATATTAGGCCTGCAGAATATAATGTTTTTTGTTATCATTGCAGTGTCAGTGTCAGTAGAAACCTGCTCTTTTATTCAACTATCATTCTTCTGTGTTCACTTGAATGTTCATTTAGGTCAATAACATAGCATTGGAAATCATTTCATTTTTTTTTACCAATCAAATCAAACAGGCAATTTGCTGTATTTTGGCACAATACTGCTGCCCATTGAAAGTTGGACATTCAAAATGTCAGAGAGAGACCCCTCAGTCACTGAGACTGCTTCAAGTCGAGCAGTCTTTGTTTAATTAGGGGTTCAAGCCCGAAGGGCGGAAACCCTATTGTTTTCATTCTGTTTTATTAGGGGTTCAAGCCCTTAAACTATTGACCAATGAATTTTGAAGGGGGCGTGGATCAGCAAATGACTCCACAACATTTGGGTCAATCATCACAAAACTTGCAAGAAATGTCTAATGAGGTACCAGGAACATATCCTGAAAGTTTTATTTAAATTGACCACTAGTGGGCACCACAAATGCAAAAATGGGCATGCAATAATTAAAATCAGATCATAAAACACAAACTGATTGTCCAATCATTACAGAACTTGCAGGGTGTGTTGAATAATAATGAAACAGGTGTATTCTGCGGTGGCCCTGAGAGGCCAAACACACTGCAATTTAACAAAACACATGCATACACACAAAACACAAACAAATTAAGAAAACATCTTCATTAATTTCACAACACATGTGCAGCATAAAGAAAAACATTCTCCAAATCCCACAACACATTATGAGGAAACACATGTATATTTAAAAAAACACAACACATTAACAAAAACACATGCAAATTCCACAACACAACACATTAAGAAAAAATACATACAAATTCCACAACACATTACCAAAAATATATACAAATTAAAAAACACAACACATTACCAAAAACACATGCAAATTCCACAACACAACACATTACCAAAAAAAAAAACACATGCAAATTCCACAACACAACATAGTATCAAAACAGCACTGCAAATCACACAACACAACGGAAGTGTTTCCAGGGGACACTTAAAAGTTATGCACACGTCTGGAGAACGTGTCCGTCCCCCATTTTCCAATAGCTATCGTTGGCAGATCTGCTCTAACTGCGCATATTGAGCAAAATGCAAGTTCATATGATATTGACACTGTGAATGCATGCTTCAGATATTGAGCTATTGCTATCTGCTGTTAAATTTGCGTTAGCTGTGTAGGTACCTGCTGCGATAGCTTAGCAAGTAACATTAGATGTTGAGCTCTTATTTAAGGTGACTTGAAAATATAATGTCAATAATCCATCTCTCATTGTTTCTCAGATTATCCTGGAGGCAGATGAGCCACCTGCTGTCACAGCATACAGCTGCAGCTGTGCTGCAGGCAAAGGGTTTTGTAACCATTTTACTACCGTATATCAAACAGCACATTACCTGCAACTTGGCCTTCCAGCAGTCCCACCTTCCCTGGCCTGCACCAGTGAACCACAGAGGTGGCATCGACCAAGGACCCAGGTTTGCTATACCTACGTTTTTGTGTAGTTCTGATTTTATGAATTTCCCAGTCATGCTTTTGGAAAATAGATTTTAAAAACTGCATGATATTCACTAAACATTTTTGTGTATTACCTTAAGGGAGTACATGCAGAGGCTGTGACTGACCTTGTAGTTAAGAAGCCCAAATCTTTGGGGAAGACTGGAGTGAAGTCCACACTGTATCCTGCTTATACTAGTAAGGCAGCCAACTTACACACCCTTAAAATTCATGCATTCAGTATAACATGATGCATACCATGCAGACCTTAGCCTATAACTATGTGGCAGATGGTGAGGAATTTCTTTACAGTATGTGTGATTTTTAACCCAAAAATCTTAACAGTATGTGTGATTTGGAAGAAAAAAACATCTTCACGGTATGGGAGATATGGAAGAAATAAAATCTGAACAGTATGTGTGATATGAAAGAAAATCTTTATAGTATTTGTGTGTGTGGAAAAAAAATCTTTACAGAATGTATGATGCATTTCTCTGAGTTGATGAGTGGTCTTTTCTCTTCCAGGACCCCTACCAGATCCACACATCATGACCTCTGGAGCAAAACTGAGCCACATCCACCCTTGCCCTTTACTGTGTCACATCCTAGAGGGCATGTCCACCCTAGAGATGGTCCCCTCACAGTTTGGCCCTGTACCTTATGGTAGTTTCATCTTTGTACCTTGGAATAAAATGTAATAAACACAGAAATTAACCTGCATTCATAGTAATTTATTGAGACATTTCATATAAAAAATAGACTCCCAAAACACTTGGAACACCTCCTGAGATGGAAATCTCATAATATCTCATGGCCTGATCAGACACACAAAATCTGCTCAGGATGGTCTGCGGCCCCATGGACACGGTCTGTAGCTTAGCCTCCAGCTCTGCAATATAATCAGGGGCCTCATCCAGGGCACCTGCAAAATAATGCCAAAAAACTGTCAAGCACTCATGTCAATTCCAACTCTATTAGGATTTTAGAAGTTATTTTATTTTCACTGTACAGGAATGAAAACAGTTTTTTTAAATTTCTTTTTATGGTTGAGCTGAATTCTATTCCACACATCAAAAATTTAACAAAGGTAGGTTTTTATCATCTTAAGAATATAGCCAGAGTCCACTCGTTTCTCTCTCAGGCTAACACGGAGTTGCCGATGCATGCTTTTATCTCTTATAGTTTAGACTATTGCAATGCCCTGCTCTCTGGTCTTCCCAAAAAAACCATCTCCAATCTCCAATTACTCCAAAACTCAGCCGCTCATGTGCTGACAAAGACCAGAGGGCGAGAGCACATTACACCGGTTCTGAAATCGCTGCATTGGCTCCCTGTGTGTTTTAGGATCGATTTTAAGGTTCTTTTATTAGTTTTTAAATGTCTTAATGGTCTTGGACCATCTTATTTATATAGAGCATCAGGACTGCTGATACTGTTGATATAAGGAGACTCAAGACTCATCATTTCATTTTACTTTATTTTTAATATTTAATGTTTTTATTGATTTATTCTTAAGTTTTTATGCACTTTATTATTATTAAATCTTCAAACCCTTATTCTTAAATCTTTCTCTCTTAAATTTTTATGCATTTTTATTTTCTCTTTTCAAGCAATTTTATCGTCATTTTATCTCATGCCTTTTATCCTATCTTATTGTCTTTTAGCTCTAGTGTTTCCTCATGGGGGGCCTCCACACTGGGAGGTGTGTCTGGTCTGCCCGCGGGGACTTCGTCCTGGAGATCCCTCAGGCCCGGAGGACTGTGGGGCTCTGCATCTTGTGTGGAGTCTATCCCAGTCTTTCCAGGTAGGGATGGTCTCTGCAGGTGGCACTCCCTGTGGGCGTAGGCTTTGACACCTCTCGGTGTGGATCGCTCCCATAGGTGGTGTTTTCCTCACCTTGATCCTCAGTGTCCTACCATGTCCCTATGCCATGTTTCTATACTGACAGTTAATGCGTGTCTTTGTGTGTGTGTGTGTGTGTGTGTTGACCCAGAAATGCAAGATGGCTGCCATCCAGTAGTGTGAAAACTTAACTTTCGAAAGTAAAGGTTTTCATTCATTCATTCATCTTCTAACCGCTTCATCCTCGTGAGGGTCGCGGGGGGGCTGGAGCCTATCCCAGCTGACATCGGGCGAGAGGCAGGGTACACCCTGGACAGTTCGCCAGACCATCACAGGGCTGACACAGAGAGACAGACAACCATTCATACTCACATTCACACCTACGGACAATGTAGAGTAATCAATTAACCTAATCCCCAAATCACATGTCTTTGGACTGTGGGAGGAAGCCGGAGTACCCGGAGAGAACCCACGCTGACACGGGGAGAACATGCAAACTCCACACAGAAGGGCTCCCACACCCGGGATCGAACCGGCAACCCTCTTGCTGTGAGGCGACGGTGCTAACCACCACACCACCGTGCCGCCCTAGTAAAGGTTTTTTTTCCATGAAAATTATTTATAAAAGACACCCTCTAAAGTGCATTTTACTTTTTAAACTATATTTGATCATTTACTCTGGTAGATCATGTCAATAACTTTCAAATGATGTATAATACACCAAGGTTTAAACAAAAATGACTTTGTTGACACAGTTAAAAATATCTTAAGACATGTATTAACCATGTTAGTGTGTGTGTGTGTGTGTGTGTGTGCGTGCGTGCGTGCTTGTGTGCGTGTTTGTGTGTTTGTGTGTGGTGGGGGTACTGTATTGCTGTTACTTTGGCATTTATCAATTTGGACGTGAGGGTAGGGTATGATCAAATCTCACGTCAGGTCTCAGCTCGTATATGCAAGTTTGAGTCAGTGTGGATTTGCGGTGCAGCACAGCAAGATCTGTCTAAGTCTGAAAATAATTATTAAACAAATCTCAAACTTGTCATCTAAGAATAAGCAGCCACATATTCAGTACATATTAAAAAAGGATTCCCAAATCCTGCCTTTTATCGCTGCTGTATACCGCAGAAAAGGTATGCAACATAATTTTGGCCTGTGCAGTTTTGCACAATATTGCTTTAGACAATGGAGTGCTGTTTGATGTGCGGCACAGCCAGATGAACCAATGCCCAGGGAACTGTGGCCAGCACAGTTTCCATTGGGGGCTATACGGAGGAGACAGGACCTCATTCATCGCTTCTAAAATGTAAAGTATACCTGAACGTTGTGTAAGTGCTCTACAGTCGGCCTATTTAATCAGTAATGTAATGCAAGTATAGCCTATTAGGGTATAGGGATATTCAATACAGACAATGGACAACGTTTTGTCATTTAAACATTTTATTCAGTTTTTTTTTTCTTTAGATTCTAGTTAATTTATTTTAGCTTACGCTACTGTTATGGAATATATATGAGTTGTGCGTCCCACCCCGGTCACTTGGCTACCACATTTAGTGATAGCCTGGCATCACAAATGACCTGTTTTGCGATTGATGAATGCGTAATCATTCATGGCTATTTTATTTCATTTTGTTTTATTTGTTTTGGGAATCCTTTTTTAATATGTACTGAATATGTGGCTGCTTATTCTTAGATGACAAATTTGAGATTTGTTTAATAATTATTTTCAGACTCAGACAGATCTTGCTGTGCTGCACCGCAAATCCACACTTCGACCACGACTCAAACTTGCGTACACGAGCTGAGACCTGACGTGAGATGTGATTGTACCCTACGCTCACGTCCAAATTGATAAATGCCAAAGTTGGCGTGGAAATGAGCGTACACCCACTATTCTGGCGTATGTTCGTTTGATAAATGAGGGCCACTGTGAGTGTGTGCGTGTGTGACTGTGTGTGAGTTACTGTGTGTTTGTGTGTGTGAGCATGTGTGTGTGTGTGTGATAGCTAAAGTTAGCAACTGGTAGCGGTTGTGATCAAGCTAGGAAATATGATGATTATTAACAAATATTTCCGATTATGAAATGTGATTCAATGAATTTTCATTTTACTTTTGCCTAACTGGGTGGGAATGTTAATGAAAAATTAAAAAAAAAAAAAGAAGATACTTACTCAGGATTAGAAGATGACTAGGGAGTAACAGTAATTTTCTTAAAGTGCAGTGACCACAATATATTTAAAGTGACAGTAGGCTAACCACACACACACACACACACACACACACACACACACACACACACACACACACACACACACAAAGACACGCATTAACTGTCAGTATAGAAACATGGCATAGGGACATGGTAGGACACTGAGGATCAAGGTGAGGAAAACACCACCTATGGGAGCGATCCACACCCAGAGGGGCTACAGCTTACGCCCACAGGGAGTGCCACCTGCAGAGACCACCCCCGGTTCAAAAGTTAATTTTTCAATTTTTCATGTTGGATTTGGCGCTCTAGCAAAAAAGCCCAGAATTTTTGGGAGGGACCTGGGGGCTAAATTTTTTATAAAAGGTCTATAGATGTCAAATCAATCATCAAAACATGTTAGCCAGAAAATGGTCACAGAAGTGAGGTTCTGGACCCTACTAAAAGTTTGATTTGATTTGAACAAACGCTTAATTACCTGCACCAAGGAGGTTGTTGGCAATGACTGACAATAATATGTGTATACCAAACATTAAAATTGCACCAAATCATGCACAAATAAGACATTTAAACTTAAGCACTGGTGAAATTCTTGACTTTTACAGAGGAGCTTACCATCAGAAGAAAGGAAGCCAAACCAGAAAGGGAGCCAAACATTCAATGTTGCTGCCACAGGAGCTGCAAAATCTTCCAACACACCCAGCCAACAGAGTGCTACAATAAGGACAATACATCGCCTGGGGAAAAGGAACAATGTGAATGTTATTCATTTGCAATGAAGTAACAGCTATTTGGTAAGCTATTGCACCAGCTAACATTATCTGTAAACTGCTGACACTAATTTAACAGCAGATATCAGCTGCAATAGCTTAATATCTGACTCATGCATCCACAATGTCAAAAATAAAAAAAAAATAAAAATGTATATATATATGTATATATATAAAGCTCATTTAGCTCAATACGTGAAGTTGGTGCCAGTAAACTTCACAAAGGAAGCATGTCTTCTTGAAGTATCACCAGCTATGTTTCAAAGCCTGAGGTTTAATTTTATTAGTAATTTCAGTAACATTAAACCTATCAGTACTTAAACTGTGTTGCCAGAGTGATGTAGCGGCATGTATTTCTACTAATCTTAACAACGGAAAGCCTTGACTTGTAAACAAAGAAAAAGGAAACAATCATCACGTGTTTATAAATTGTAGTAATTACAAACAATATATGATGTGAAAAGGTGTACCATGGCTATGTAGCAACCTCAACATCTTACGTTACTTGCTAAGCTATCGCAAGGTACCTACACGGCTAACACAAATTTAACAGCAGATAGCAATAGTTTAATATCTGAATCATGCATTCACAGTGTCAGAACAATCAAACATACTTACATTTTGCTCAATATGCACAGTTAGAGCAGATCTGCCAACGTTAGCTACAAAAGTAAACAGAAGGAAACACGTTCTCCAGACCTGTGCATCACTTATATGTGTCCCCGTTGTGTTGTGCAATTTGCAGCGCTGTTTTGGTAATGTGTTGTGGAATTTGCATGTGTTTTTTGGTCATGTGTTGTGTTGTGGAATTTGCATGTGTTTTTTGGTAATGTGTTGTGTTTTTGAATTTGTATATGTTTTTGGTAATGTGTTGTGTTGTGGAATTTGTATGCATTTTTTGTTAATGTGTTGTGTTGTGGAATTTGCATGTGTTTTTGTTAATGTGTTGTGTTTTTTTAAATATGCATGTGTTTTCTCTTAATGTGTTGTGTTATGGAATTTGTATGTGTTTTTTGTTAATGTGTTGTGGAATTTGTATGTGTTTTTTGTTAGTGTGTTGTGGAATTTGCATTTGTTTTTTGGTAATGTGTTGTGTTTTTGAATTTGTATGTGTTTTTTGGTAATGTGTTGTGTTGCGGAATTTGTATGTGTTTTTTGGTAATGTGTTGTGTTTTTTTTAATTTGCATGTGTGTTCTCTTAATGTGTTGTGGGATTTGGAGAACATTTTTTGAAGATATTTTCTTAATTTGTTTGTGTTTTGTGTGTATGCATGTGTTTTGCTAAATTGCAGTGTGTTTGGGCTCTCAGGGCCACCGTAGTATTCAGTTATTTTAAAAACAGTCAAAAGGGGGCACCACAAGTTCCAAACAAGTGCAATGGCCTTTCATAAAATTTGGCCAAAGTCAAACTTGGTGGACTTTTTTAATCAAGCCATTAAAGCATGTCCCCAAAATGTTTCTGTGGTTTACCAACAGGAAGCGAGAATGCTTCCAAAGAAGAGCATGGCCTGGTTGAGATTTGGACACAGCCTAAATGAACGAGCATCTGTCTGATTGTCATAAAATCTGTTGGTAATCTTCAATCTTTCAAACTTTCAAGTTTTTAATGTCCATGCTGGCTTAAACCCCGGAATTGCTTCTTGTGGCTATATTTATTATTAGAGGTTCAAGCCAGAAGGGCCGAAACCCTATTGTTTTTGTCCTATTTTATTATTATATTATTATTAGTATTTGGGATTCAAGCACGGAGGGCTGAAACCCTATTGTTTTTGTCCTGTTTTAGTATTATAATTTGTCTTCGTCAGAAAAGTTTTCGCAAATTCCTGTGAGCTGCGAAATCATAGAGACATGAAATTTGCACAAATGATTTTAAGATGTGTGCAAATGGTGCTCAACAATGCCAATGGGCCAGATGGGGTTGCTAAAATTAAGTTTTTTGTTTTTTTTGAGATTTCAGATTGACTTGAAATTCAACACACATGTTCAGGTGAATGGGTTCTACGAAAACCTCAGGAGCCCTCAAGGACCACCTAACTAGATTGTCCGCCATATTGAATTTTTACGAAAAACACATTTTTGACATCTCCTAAGGCGTAGGTCCAATTTGTACCAAAGTTTCTGTGGATCATGAGATGAAACTTTTCAAAATATGTCAACAGCTTATTGATACGTCATTGTGTTTTGATGATATTAACCAATGATCTTTAGAGGGGTTGTGGCTCAGCACATTAATTCATTTTACTCCTAAATCTTTCAGCCACTCATTAAAGTTTTATTTGAAATTGACCAATAGGGGGCGCTATGCACCCAAAAACGCTATGGGATCTCCGCAAGGGATGTGAGGACTCTAAAACTTAGCCTGAGCCTCCCTCGGCATATGGGTGAGTAGATAAAGGCTGAATTTTCATTTTTGGGTGCACTATCCCTTTAAAGGGGCCATGGCTCAAATTTCAAGACATTTCACATTCCATACTTTAAAAAATCATAATAAATCACCAGTGGGTCATACAGAGCTGAAATTTTTTCAGCACATCCAGTGAATTGTGACAAAACTTTGCCATGCTACAACCTATATTCAAATCAGAAGTCCATCACTCTATATTTTTTAAGAATATGCAAAATTAATTAACATCTATATATTTATGTCACATGTTTCAAATGGTGTTCAGATCGGTTTGTCACCAAAATATTTGACAATATACCTGAAATCAGCAGAATGATGAATTTTTTTTTGTTTTTTTCCCAGGAATTTATCACCAATGTTTTAATTGTTATTGATATCTAATTGCGTTTCAAAGATATTGACAAAATTTGACCATAAATCAATGAGGGTTTGTTCAAACATCAACAAACTCGGTGGACTTTTTTAATTAAGCCATTAAAGCATGTCCCCAAAATGTTTCTGCGGATGACCAATAGGAGGATTTATAAAGAAGAGCATGGACATAAATGAACGCACATCTGTCTGACTGTCATAAAATCTGTTGGTAATCTTTAGTCCAGGTTTCCTAAACTGTTAAAGGCATTGATGCTAACCAGCTTTCAAGTTTTGAATGTCTGTGTTGGCTTGAAGCCTAGAATTGTCGTCTGTGGCTATGTTTTTTTTTCTGTTTGTTTCTTTGTTCATTTGTTTCTTTGCCAGTCGGTTAACAGTGTAGGCTACGTCTAGGGGTGTTTTGGTCCCCAGATTTACTGAAGAGTGAAGACTCCTCACTTTCACACAGCTCCTGCTACGGGCATCTGCAGGCACGGAGACAGCTGCGCGGACGAGGAGCAGTTTGCCCCGTAAAGGCTGATTTGTACTTGTGCATCAGCTCTATGTAGAGCCTGCATCAGAGCCTACACATATAGCCTACTCTGTTGCAAGCATAATACTTGCGTAGTGGAGTGTCTGTATCACTGTGCAGATACACCTCCAAAAACCTTTACCTGCTGTAAAGTTTAAAACACGCATTAAATATAAGGTAAGGTAAGGTAAGGTCCTTGCCAGTAAGGTAAAACTTTATTGTCCCTGGGAGGCACTTTGTAATACAGACAGTAGTCATAAATAAAACAGCACAGACAGTACTATACATAACACACAGAATCAGAATCACACACTGTCAGGTATAAATCATAGACGCTTAGTGGTCACTGCTGGTTAAGAAAAGTGATAGCAGATGGAACAATGGATGATCTGTAACGCTTGGGGGTACATTTAGGGAAGCAAAACCGCCGCCCTGTTGGAATCATCTAAAATTCAACATGGAGGGGACGTTGAGAGTCTGAGACAACAGACTGAGCTTTAGAGGTGATCCTCTCTTCATACGGATGCTGTAGGCTATTTAAAGTAACACCTGTGATGTTACAGCACAACTTGACCACTTTTTCCATCTTGTTCTTGTTTTTAAGGTTCAAATTACAAAACCAACAGACAATGTTAAAAAAAAACAGACTCAATAAAAGCAGAATAGAGCAATTTCATGATCGTCAAATGTACATCGAAATTTTCTTAAAAAGGACAGGTGTTGGTTTGACTTACAGATGCTGTCGGTGTTCACGTCAAAATTTAACTTATCATCCAACATATTGCCCAAATACTGATATTGCTGCACTGCTGCCACCGGCTCCCCCTTGATTACAAGAGCAGAATTAACACACCAATTAACAAATTCATCCATCATATTCTGAAGAAGACTTACAATAACAGAGTTGTCTGCGTACTTAAGGACATTCCTTTGTGAACAGATCCCTGAGGGGATCCTGTAGAAGACAAACGGGTGCTGGACAGTGTTCTGTTAACCCAGACCCTCTGAGACCCGTTTGTTATAAAGTCAACAAGCCAACACACAATGCTAAAATACAAATAAAATTAGATAAAAGTCTGTGAACATGTGGCTGAATACAATTAAAAGCAGGAGAGAAATCAAGAAAAAGCAAATGTGAATGATTCATATTTCCCTTCAAATATCTCAGTACAAGACTTAACAAAGTAGCTTACGTGTCCTACACTTGCCTCAATGCCTTATATGCAAACTGTAAGGGGTCCAGCATGTCCTGTACAGGGTGTAGGTAGTTCAGATTTGACGGCGTGTTCAAAAGTCAGCCAGGAGGCCGGAGGCTGCTGCGGCCCCGTGGGAACAGGACTTGAGGCTGCTGTGGCCCAGCAGGAATGGAGACTTGAGGCTACTGTGGCCCAGCAGGAACAGGGACTTGAGGATGCTGCGGCCCAGCAGGAACAGGGACTTGAGGATACTCCGGCCAGGGCTCGAAAATAATGGTGTCCCAACGTCCCGGGGACTAAAAAAATTGCTACTGGAACACAAAGATGATATATCTGGGACAATTCTGGGACAGTAAAAAAATGTCAAAGCGAATGTCGAAATGGGTGTTATTCACAGCGTCATTACGTATGGGTATGTGAATGTCGCTTTTGTCGTTCGAATAATTTCAATAACTCATGAACAGCAAAAATACAGTGGCTTTTGACGCACCTGACTCTGCACCTGGCTCCACACGTGCACACATGCACACACACACGGAACCCCTTCTTGGGTCCACCCTCTCCCTCTCTCCGCTGTTGCCTGCATCTCTATCAATACAGCCTATAACGCATCTAATCGGCTATTTGAAGTGTCACCTCTTCAAAGCAAAGCATGTCAATTCTGTTTTAAATTCGTTTTATTTGCAAAGTCATCACATCTAGAAATTACTTTGACGTTACTTTTAATCGTTTAAACAAAAACTAGTAAAGGCAATCGCCAAACTGTGCAAAATGCATCCTGGGATATTAACTCAACTCACTGCTTGACAGTCACACCAGACACCACTCATCACCTATGCTCGCCACTCTGCATCAGAACACAGAACCTAGCAATGCTGAAATGGTTGAGAAAAAGTGATGCAAACTCCTCCATTGCCACTCAAGCTGGAGTAGAATGAGACACTTCACTTCGGGACTCTGAAGACAATGTTTCATCTGTCTCTGCTCGTGTGGTAAGTTTGTTTGTTTAAGTAGGCTATAGGCTAGCTTGACTGTTAATTTTTAAGTAGTTCTAGTTCTTTGCGATAGCTAACATTAGCAACTCAGCTAATCGTGTACACGATGGCCTTACAAAGTTATACAATGACAGTTTGTTCTAAATTTTGATGTTTATGATAATGACATTAAGTATCCTTCTCTCTCTCTTTCTGTCTCCCTTTCTCCTTTGCTAACACTTATCCTGTTACTGCATGTCACTAACTTGGCTTCTTCTACGGAGCCTTTGTGCTCCACTGTCTTGCAGGTTAACTTATATCGCAGCGGTGCCTGAATAGCGTGACGTGTGTGGGTCCTGCCTGATGCTTCCTGCTGCTGTTATCATTGGTCATACTTCTACTGTTATTATACACATATTATTATTAGATTATATTAGATATTATATGCTTTCAACATATTGTACCACAATAGCCATAATTAGAATAATAATATTATTACTTTGATTTATGTTGTTGTTAGCTACTGTCATTACCGTCTGTCCTGCAACTCTCTTTCTGTCTCTCTTTCTGTCTCATTGTGTCATACGGATTACTGTTAATTTATCATGTTAATCTGTTCTGTTTGACATCTATTGCACGTCTGTCCGTCCTGGAAGAGGGATCCCTCCTCAGTTTCTCTTCCTGAAGTTTCTACAGATTTTTTAACCATTAAAGGGGAATCTCCGTTTTTTTACAACCTGGACCTTATTTCTGGCATTGAATACGGTTGATTTCTCACCCAGATAAGTTTGGTGTCATTTGGAAGATATTAAGATCCGTGAGAGCCACATCCATATAGTGGGAATGATCGGGGCACTGACAATGAGGCTCTAAATAACACAATGTCTGCCGCGAAACTCGTTCATTTCACCAAAATGTTTTAATGAATCGCTAGAGTTGCTTGTCATCATCATCCGGGTCATTTATACTGACCTACTAACCTCTGACCTGGATGATGTCATCCAGGTCAGAGGTTAGCCGCACAGGTTTGTTTACAACTGGAATTTGCTACTGTTAGTTTTTTTGAAAAAAGGCAGAATACTTGTCAGATTTTGAGGTTGTGGACGACAACTTTGAATATAATGGACGTCCTTAAAGGGATAGTTCGGGTTTTTGGACATGAAGTTGTGTGAAACACTGACCATCTGTAGCTCTGAAGTGACAGTGTCACTACTGTCAACGAGGCTCCTGCTCTGAGAAATGGCCCGTAGCTTACCGGAGAAAAAGTAGTTCTGAAGATATAAGGGGGACATGTAACCAAAAGGTTTTAAGCTACAAAAAAAGTATGCATGTGTTTTGTTAGACTATTTTAATAATTTTAAAACATCCCCGCATTACGTCAGACCTTGCTATCAATTGGGACTATTTTCTGGCCAGTATCACTCCGCCGTGCAGGCCCGCAAGACAGCACGCCAACAGAAATCAATTAGACAGTTCATCACCACGCTGTGCAGGTGCGAAAACGTCATCGGCTGTTTCCAATAGACAGGGCTTGGAGTTCTCCGGCACGGTGCCGGATTTCCGGCGCAGGAATATTTTTTTCTTGTGAATATTTTATCATCTTGCTGTAGCAATCCACGCCCATGTTAACCTATCTCACTGTCTGCACCATAGACATAATAAAGACTCTTTATTATGTCCACACAGGCCGCTGAGCAGAGTGGAGCGCCCACGGAGGCTCATTGCAGCGCTTCAATTCGGCGTCTGGTCAATAGTCCCGTGAGCCGCGAGCGCTTCTTCAAGCTGGATAGAGCGGATCATACCAAACAGGAAGTCGGACACAGAAAAGACGAGAGAATCTGGCCAATTTTCAAAATAAAATACATTTAAAAAATAAGTCCTGTTTAATTATAATGTTGCTTGTCCGTCTATAAATATTTGTTCAGTTTGGTCTAGACATGAGAGAGATGAAAACACACACACAGAAATGGCTACAGGTTGGGGGTTGCAATTCACACATACAGAAAGAGAGAGGGGGGGTGGTAGAGATAAGTGGGAGATAATTGGTGAAGCCACAGATGAGTTGTCGCTTGCTAATTAGCTCAGTCAGATAGAAGATGCTCCTTGATGTCAGAGGTTGTGAGTTTAAGCCTCAACTGATGTAATATGTACATTATAATGCAGGCATTCTTGTTGTCTTCTTATTCTGCCTCTTGTTGCTCAGAATTGCCTAAAATTGCCCGGCCCCAACCATTTTGTAGTAGCTGATGACCAAATTTTCCTTTTTTGGTGAACTGTTTATATTTCGTCGTTAAAAACCTTGAAATTGTTATTCTAGCTTCTTGATGTGATACTTGATTGATACTCACAAATTGCACCAGATTAATTCATTTAGATGTCAAATGTTGTCCCAAAATTGGGAGCCGGCGATGTTTTTATTCCCACAGCAGGGGAAATCACAAGTTCGCACCATTTTGGTATTCCTCTGTTTACCTACAGTAGCTCCCCTCCGGTAAGCTACGGGCCATTTCTCAGAGCAGGAGGCTCGTTGACAGTAGTGACACCGTCACATCAGAGCTACAGATGGTCAGTGTTTCACACAACTTCATGTCCAAAAACCCGAACTATCCCTTTAACGTTTTGAGCCAGAGTATATGATGAGGAGCTCTTTGAAAGGAGGATGCGGAGGCAGAGAGAGGAACAGCTGGCCAGAGAACAATAAACCGCTTCAAGACTGAGAATAGATGCTAAATGGTGGTGTTCTTGTGGACAGTGTTCCACTATGCCAACGGAGGAGGAATGCCTTTATTACTCCGAGTGGGATTTGAGGCCAGGAGATACACGTCTGGATGTCTCCAGAAATGACTGACTCACAACAGAGGATTTCACTTCTATGATCAACCGGGCTGTTTTTTTTTCGTTTCCCCGAAAGTAAACTGGGAGACCCAGCCAAAGCCTGCAGGACCGAACGGGCAACTTTCGATTGAGTAAGTAGCCTACACACATGTATAAATTGTTTATTTTCCTTGAATTTGTTTGCTTGATAAGTAAATAACTATGAGAATTTACATTTCTTTAGTGTCTTCTCATCGTTTGTGTAGAACGGCCCGCACACTGCACAAAAAGCAGAGGCACGTCTTATGCAAAACGTGAATTTATTATTACAGAGTGCTCAGTGACAAAAAGTGAGAAACAGAAAGGTGAACGTTTCGTTGGTAAAGAGAACTGTCTTTATGAATTGCCTCTGTTTTTTTTGCAGAGGTTAGTAGGTCAGTATAAATGACCCGGATGATGATGACAAGCAACTCTAGCGATTCATAAAAACATATTGGTGAAATGAATGAGTTTCGCAGCAGATAATGTGTTAGTTAGAGCCTCATTGTCGGTGCCCCGATCATTCCCACTATATGGATGTATGCGGCTCTCGCGGATTCAAATATCTCATTCCCACATTTGTGAAGGAAAAACACTTCTTGGGAAAGTCTGTGACTAAACCATCAAATTTGATCAAGGTTATTTAAATGCTGAGCCACAGCAGAAGAGGAATGGATTGGAATCATAAAAGAAACATATCGTAACCCTAATTTCTGGGAGAAGACAACTCCTTTTGATACAGCAGCTCCTCAACATACACATAAACAGTATGTGTGTTTCTGGAGTAAACCAGTCCCCTATAGTGAGTACCAAAAATACCAAAAATGGACCTTGGGCTTATTTTTTGGACTTTTATTTGAAATGCATTGCACAACATGTAACATCAACACATCAACAGTTACTGACTTTTTCAGTGTTTGTCTCTGCCTTTCTCCTTCTTGTCACAATAGGAGTTACGATGTTAATGGGCATCCAGTCAGTTAGCTAGTCAGTAGCACCTTGGCTTTAATATTAAAACATGCACATGACACAGCAGCTAGCTTCTCTCATTCCAATTCAAACAGAGGACAGTGGTACTGACCACCTATCACGTTTCCTAGCTAGAAAAAACCTCAGCTAACTCAATCAATCAATCAATCAATCAATTTTATTTATAAAGCCCAATATCACAAATCACAATTTGCCTCACACGGTTTTACAGCATACGTCATCCCTCTGTCCTTTGGACCCTCACAGCGGATAAGGAAAAACTCCCCCAGAAAAACCCTTTAACTGGGGGAAAAAACGGTAGAAACCTCAGGTAGAGCAACTGAGGAGGGATCCCTCTTCCAGGACAGACAGACGTGCAAAAGATGTCATACAGAACAGATTAACATAATAAATTAACAGTAATCCATATGACACAATGAGACAGAAAGAGAGAGACAGAGAGAGAGACAGAAAGAGATGCAAGACAGATGGTAATGACAGTAGCTTATAACAATATTAATGAAAGTAATAATATTATAATTAATAATCATATATTAATATCTGATAGTATACATGTGTGACAATAATCATATGTGTATAATAACAGTAGAAGTATGACTAATGATAACAGCAGCAGCAGGAGGCATCTGGCAGGACCACGGCAGCAGCACAACCACACACGTCACACTATCCAGGCACCGCTGCAATGTGAGTTAACCTGAGAGACAGTGGAGCACAAAGGCTCCGGAGAAGAAGCTCAGTTAGTGACATCCAGAATGGTCGAGTTAGCACGATGCAGTGATAGGACACGAGAGAGAGAGAAAGGGAGAGAGGTTTAATTACAATTACCTTAAAAGACTGTGGTACATAGCCAGTTAATAAGGATATATTGATCTTGTCTAATAAATGAGTGGTAACCAAAGGTAAGACTTCCTTGAATAGCGTAGTTGGGATGGGGTCTAAGAGACATGTTGATGATTTAGATGAAGAAATCACTGTGGTCAGTTCTTGAAGAGAATTGGGGAGAAGCAATCTAAATATATAAGTGTGCGCATGCGCCGCAGCGTATGCAGCCTGTTCCAGTCGCTCTTGCTTACTTTAACTTAGTTTTCAACTTTTTTCCTCTCTTCTTTATCTTACTTGTTCTGTTTTTACTTTAGTTATTTATTAAGCTACGTCCTCTCTAATCATGCTTGTGTGGAGAGTTTTTGTTGTTTCGCTTGTGGTGGAATCGCTCCTTTTACTCTGCCACTCGACCATCGCTCAGCAACACCACATTGTTTACTCCAGGGATCAGCTGATGGAGCTGAAGCCGGCCGGCTTGGCTACGATGATGGAGGATATCCCTGCTGAACTTTGGAGGAAAACACACTGGGGATGGAGAGGGAAAGGATCGCTACGGCGGCGGAAAGGAGCGAAACACTGGAGACTTATGGAGAGGAAGACATACAAGCCATGTCTCCCATCTATCATCATGGGCAACGTGAGATCACTGGGGAATAAGATGGACGAGCTTACAGCGCGAACCAGGAGTCATCGGGAATACCGGGGGTGTAGTCTGATGAGTTTCTCGGAGTCATAGCTACACACGGATGTTCCTGACCACAATGTTTCCACCGTGGGTTTCCACACTGTCTGGGCTGACAGGGACTGCACTAAGAGTGGTAAGCGTAAAGGAGGTGGGCTTGCTGTTTACAACAGGTGGTGCAATCCTGGCCACATCACAGTCCAAGACCGCATCTGCAGCCCGGATATTGAACTGTTAGCTGTGGGCCTCCATCCTTACTATTTACCCCGTGAATTCTCACATGCTATTGTAGTGGCTGCGTATATTACCCTGTCCGCTAACCCGACGTCATCCACTCTATAATAGCCGGACTACAGACTGCACACCCGAGTGCTCTCATTATAATCTCGGGTAATTTCAACCATGTCCCTTCTAAAAAGACACTCCCGAAATTCACACAGTATGTGACCTGTAAAACCAGAGAGGAGAAGAGTCTGGACCTGCTGTATGCTAATGTAAAGGACGCATACACCTCCACGTCCCTTCCCTCGCTGGGAAGATCAGATCATAACTTGGTGCTTCTCACCCCCTGCTATGTGCTTCTAGTGAAGAGGCTGCCTGTGACCACAAAGACAGTGAGGACATGGTCAGAGGACTGCTATGAGGTACTGCAGGGCTGTTTTGAGGTGACTGACTGGAATGTACTCTGTGAGCCACATGGAGAGGACATTGATGGGCTTACTGAGTGCATTATGGACTACATTCATTTCTGTATGGACGGCATTGTCCCAGCAAGGACTGTGCGTTGTTACCCAAACAACAAGCCTTGGGTAACTAAGGACATCAAAGCCGTACTCAACCAGAAGAAGAGGGCTTTCAGAGGTGGCAACAGGGAGGAGCTGAGGGACATTCAGAGGGAGCTGAGTGCAAAGATCAAAGAGGCTAAGGACAGCTACAGGAGGAAGCTGGAGAGGAAACTCCAGCAGAATAACATGAGGGAGGTCTGGAGTGGTATGAGGACCATCACCAGTTACAGACCAACTAGCGGTGGAGCTGATAGTAGTGTGGTTGGGGCCAATGAGTTAAATCTATTCTTCAATAGGTTTGACACTGCAGCCCTGGCCCCTGTTGGCTCTCCTGCTGACTGTCTCCAGCCACCACCACTTCTTAACCCCCCCCCGCTCCTGATAGCACATCCAACTTGATGAGCCCCTCACACCCAACTCCCACTCCTCACACCTCCTCTAGCTCCCATGCTACCTACACCACGGACTTCAGCTACCAGACAGAGTCTTGCCATCTTCAGAAGTTTTCTGATGACTCTGCTGTCATTGGATGTATCAGCAAAGGTGAGGAGGCTGAAAACATGGCTGTGGTGGATAACTTTGTCTCATGGTGTGAGCTGAACCACCTGCAGCTTAAAACAACAAAGACAAAAGAGTTGGTGGTGGATCTGAGGAGAACGAGGACACCAGTGACCCCAGTTTCCATCCTGGGGCATAACGTGGACATCATTGAACACTACAAGTATCTGAGTGTGTTCATCGACAATAAACTGGACTGGACGAAAAACACTGAAGTCCTTTACAAGAAGGGACAGCCTCTTTTCTGAGGAGGCTCTGCTCCTTTAACATCTGCTGGACTATGCTGAGGCTGTTTTATGAGTCTGTGGTGGCCAGTGCTATTCTGTTTGCTGTGGTGTGCTGGGGCAGCAGACTGAGAGTAGCCGATGCCAACAGACTCAACAAGCTGATCAGAAAGGCCAGTGACGTTGTGGGAGTGGAGCTGGACTCTTTGACAGCAGTGTCGGACAGGAGGATGCTGTCAAAGGTGCGGGCGATACTTCAGCATGGCTCTCACCCTCTCCACAACGCTCTGGTCAAACAGAGGAGCACCTTCAGCCAGAGTCCTCCACTTATCCGGGTCTGGGTCGCAGGGGCAGCAGCCTCAGCAAAGAAGCCCAGACAGTCCTCTCCCCAGCCACTTCCGTCAGCTCTTCCACGGGAACCCCGAGGCGTTCCCAGGCCAGCCGGGCGATGTAATCCCTCCAGCGTGTCCTGGGGCGGCCCAGAGGTCTCCTCCCGGTTGGACACGCCCGAAACACCTCCCAAGGGAGGCGTCCGGGTGGCATCCTTACAAGATGCCCGAACCACCTCAACTGGCTCCTCTCGATGTGGAGGAGCAGCGACTCTACTCCGAGTCCCTCCCGGATGTCCGAGCTCCTCACTCTATCTCTAGCTGAGCCCAGCCACCCTGCGGAGGAAACTCATTTCGGCCGCTTGCACTCGCGTTCTCGTTCTTTCGGTCACTACCCAGAGCTCGTGACCATAGGTGAGGATTGGAACGTAGATCGACCAGTAAATCGAGAGCTTCGCTTTTTGGCTAGGCTCCCTCTTCATCACAACGGACCGGTTAAGCGCCCGCATCACTGCTGACGCCGCCCCAATCCGCCTGTCAATCTCCCACTCCATCCTACCCCTCACTCGTGAACAAGTCCCGAGATACTTAAACTCCTCCAACTGAGCAAGGACCTCCCCCCCGACCTGGAGAGGGCAATCCACCCTTTTCCGACTGAGGACCATGGCCTCAGACTTGGAGGTGCTGATTCTCATCCCAGCCGCTTCACACTCGGCTGCGAACCGTCCCAGCAAGAGCTGGAGGTCACTGTTCGATGGAGCTAGGAGGACCATGTCATCCGCAAAAAGCAGGGACGAGACCCTCCCGTCACCGAACCTGACACCCTCCACCACTCGGCTGCACCTAGAAATTCTGTCCATAAAAGTTATGAACAGAACCGGTGACAAAGGGCAGCCCTGGCGGAGTCCAACCCTCACCGGGAACAGGTCTGACTTATTGCCGGCCACGCGAACCAGACTCGTGCTCCTTCGGTACAGGGACTGGATGGCCCTTAGCAAGGGGCCACCAACCCCATACTCCCGGAGCACCCCCCACAGGATGCCCCTGGGGACATGGTCGTAAGCCTTCTCAAAATCCACAAAACACATGTGGACTGGTTGGGCAAACTCCCATGCCCCCACCAGCACCCTGGCGAGGGTAAAGAGCTGGTCCACTGTTTCGGGTCCGGGACGAAAACCACATTGCTCCTCCTCAATCTCTTGTTTCCATTCATGCTGTATTTCTATCTCTACTTTGCATGGAGCATTGGAACAAAAACAATTCTCCCCTGGGGATTAATAAAGTATTCTGAATCTGAATCTGAATCTGAATATATTAGGTCTTACAGCTATGTTTGAGGGTAGATAGGTACTATCTGAGGACAGGAGGTCATGAATTTTGCCTCTAATAGTTAGAATTTTGTCATTAAAAAAGCTCATAAAATCATTACTGCTAAGGGCTAAAGGAATTCAAGGCTCAATAGAGTTTTGACTCTCAGTCAGCCTGGCTACAGTGCTAAAAAGAAACCTGGGGTTATTCATGTTTTCTTCTATTAATGCTGAGTAATAGTTTGCTCTGGCATTGCGGAGGCCCCTCTTTTATGTTTTGAGACTGTCTGCCCAGATTAAACGAGATTCTTCCAGTTTGGTTAATCGCCAGTTCCTTTCAAATTTTCAAGATACGGTATTTGTTTTAACTTGCGGGTTTGAGAGTTATACCAAGGAGCGAACTTTCTAACTTTCTTTGTTTTGTTAACTTCTTTTAAAGAGGAGCTACAGAGTTGAGTGTTGTTCGCAGCGAGCCTACGGCGCTATCGACAAAACGATCAATTTGGGAGAGGTTAAAGTCGGCACGGGAAACCTCTGTTACTGAAGGACTTGGTATTGAATTTAACAATGAACTAATCATTTCCTTAAATTTTGCGACAGGACTATCTGATAAACATCTAGTATAGTAACTGTTGCTGAGTGGCGTGTAATCGGGTAAAAACAAATCAAAAGTAATCAAATAATGATCCAATAGAGAGGGATTCTGTGGAAAGACTGTTAGGTTATCAATTTCAATTCCATATGTCAGAAATAGATCGAGGGTATGGTTAAAACAGTGAGTGGGTTCATGTACACCCTGACTGAAGCCAATGGAGTCTAATAATGAGATAAACGCGGTAGCCAGGGAGTCATTAACAACGTCATCATGAATGTTAAAATCGCCTACAATAATAACTTTATCTGATTTAAGAACTAAACTAGATAAAAACTCTGAGAATTCAGATACAAATTCAGAATACAGGCCAGGAGCACGGTACACTATAACAAACAAAAGTGGCTGCGAGGTTTTCCATGTATGTAAAAGACGAAGAACGAGGCTTTCAAATGAATTATGGTCTATTTGAGGTTTAGGGCTGATTAACAGACTAGAGTTAACAATGGACAACTTTGGAGAAAATGTTCAATATGAGGTAAGTTGTGCTAAGGTAACAATACGTGCCAGCTTACTGTTTGCTTCTACAGCTGACATATTGGAGTAGACTTCATGTGGCGAGTAATTTTTACGCTGGGATATAAATGCAATGTTTGTACTTTTCCACAACACGGAACAAAATGAATGCATCAGTGTTCTACGGAAAGCGACCAGGTGGACTTCAAACCAGGGTTCCACCAGTCGAAATGGATGACAGCTGTCTTGACAGCGGGGATAGTGATGAAGACTACACTCCTACACGTCGGCACTATCCACTAAGCTACAGCATTATTACTGCTGTATTGTTTTTGTTTTTTTTTTTAAAATAAGATTATCTATTTGGCCTGTTGCTTTAGGACAGCATGAAGTGGGGAAATAGAGAATGGGGGAATGACACGGGCCGCAGGCGAGGCGGTGCCTCTGTGGATAGGGTCTGTGCATGCTGCGTACAGACTACACTCCTGAACAGGTGATGAAACCGGCAGCAATAGGGGCGTCGGTAGCTTAGTGGATAGTGCCGACGTGGTGTAGGAGCGTAGTCTTCATCACTATCCCCGCTGTCAAGACAGTTGTCGTCACTTTCGACTGGTGGAACCCTGGTTTGAAGTCCACCTGGTCGCTTCCCATAGAACACTGATGCATTCATTTTGTTCTGTGTTGTGGAAAAGTACAAACAATGCATTTATATCTCAGCATGCTACCTTTATAATGTTTATAGAAATTAACTAGAGTGGCATTTCCCAAAGAAAATGCATGTGAGTACCAAAATCCACCTAAATATAGCATTATTTCTATGCTGCCGTTATGGCTGAATGTTATGGAGTGAGATCAGTCTCAATATTCACAAATGCACACAGAAGGATTCACAAATACATGTTAAGATTTATATATAAATGACTCTCTCCACACAAATATTTTCAATGCACACACATATATTCAGCATTTTATATAAATGTAAAAAAAATCCACAAACACTGAAAAAGTTTCACAAATGTATTTCTGATGCACACACAAATATTTATTGTTTTAAATATATGCAAAAAAAATCCACAAATATATTGTTTTTCAAAAGTATTCGCAATTTTCATCAAAACATATGTGGATGTTGATACATTCATTTACAAATGCTTTTATTTTGTGAACCTCCGCGCATTTGTGTGTGAATCTTTTTGAGACTCCCCTGACGTGACCCGATCCACAAATGCATTTTTTCTACCAAGGGGATATAGGTAGCCAATCAGATGTCTCCTTCCTCTTCAGCCAATCACATGAACGTCCCGCCGCCACCACCACGTGGGGTATGTTTTAACGTCGTAGTGTCAGAAGGTGGCAGTAATGCACCACTACATTGTTTGCGACCGCCAAATTAATACGGAAGAGAAGAAGAAGGTCAAGAGCGTATGTCCATAGATATACATAGAAAGGCTAGATGGCTGATGGGACTTTCGCCGGCGACATCACCGAGCGGCCATCTTACCTAGGGGGACTTTCCCCGCGCACTCTACAGTAGTGGACGGAAGGTGAGCGACAGACACAAAGAAAAATACACTTAACTCGCTGAAATCTTGACGGATTTACAAACGGTTTGGTTTATTAAAAACCTTATTAACGTGGCTATGATTCAGGCCACGCAGACATGCTGAAAGTGCAGCTTTTCTTTTCGAAAATCGATTTCATTTTGCTGCATAGTTGTGTGTCTGTCACAGCCATTTGCAAGGCTGCAATCTGGGAGTTTCAATTATTATATAGGTTTCCGTGAGACCAATAATAATTTTGTGACAACCACATATTTTGTCAAATGACGATTTGTGTGGATGCAGTTGTGTTTATTAGCTAGCAAAGAAACAAGAGGTTGTGAATGTGACATAGTGGGCAACTGGGACTATTACAAAGTAGCCTAGACATAATTCTTTACAGGTGGGAAAGGCAGAATTACTCCTTTGTTTTAACATACATAATATGATTTCCAAGCTGTTTCATTAGTAAAATATATCCTTAATTTAGATTCATTGTGATACAGTAAATGCCTGGCTTTGTGTTTACAGAAATACTCAACACAGTTCAAGATGCCAGACTTTAGTGCGGCACATGGATGCGCAAATTAACGTTCTGTCCACACAAGACCCTGTGGAATCACCTTTCACTCGTAAGAAATGACTTGAGGGACATATTTAGGATAATTGTTACTAACGTAGTTAAATTTGTACTTGTACAATGCAAGTTATTTTCACCCTGACGTTTTAGAAATGCTTCTACCATTTGTTCACATAATAATCATTGAATATTTCTTTTTCACATTTTTTTAACATGTTACTGTTATTAACTTATTTAAGTTTACATAATGGCATTTAAGCATAGGCTACATGAATTACCCCAACAATATCAGAATTAAGCTCTGTATTTTTTGTCTTTACCATTAATGTTAAAGGTAAGAAGGGTGTAAAATGTTGTCAATAATTCATATCTCGGTATCTTCTCATGTTTTTAAGGTTGAGTGACTGTTGATTTGGAGTGAATGTTGCATGGTTTAGTGTGACTGTTGGTTTGGAGTGAATATTGAATTGTTTTGTAATTGTGCACATCTGGTTAATGAAAGAACCTTTATGTCATGTTACTGAATGTGTTTTTATATTAAAATATATGTAGCAGAACGGGTAAGATGAACGAACCATCCCATTGATCTTTAAAACTATACACATGAGTTGTTATGTGACCCTAAAATAACACAAACATAATTTCCAACAGGCCGTGGAATTTTTTACATTTGTGGTATAATTATTTTTATGTTAAAGCAAATAAAAAAAATAAAAAAACACTGACAATTTAATTTTAACTGTGTGTGTATGCGTGCAGCTATGGCAGGTATTGCTCTACTCTCTACTTTTTTAATTTAATATGAAAGTCCATGGTTATAATCATCCGTAAATATGCAGAAACATAACTACATCTCTGACGTTTATAACAAATCAATCCGTTTGAAAATCAGTTGAAATTTGAGCAGGACATGGTCATTGAAACAGTACATGCACCATAGACATTAATGTTATCAGTGGGCCAGCAGCCCCGAGGTAAGATGGCCGCCGTGTGACGACGTCAGTCCCCATTGGCTCACGGCGTAGGTAAGCTATCTAGCCTTTCTATGTATATCTATGCGTATGTCTATGGTCAAGAGGTCTAGTTTGCAGCATGGCGGCCAACAATTGTGCACCTGTAAGGAGTAGCATCCAGCTGCAGCCCCGGAGCACAAGCCCCTGACGTGACGTGTTTTGCTGGATATTATTGTCGCGGTCTTTGTGTGGAACTTAAATCGCAGGACACAGCATCTCAACGCAGCAGGTTTCAGGTAAGCTAACTGGAATAAATTGGCAGAAAATAGCTATGTTGTTTATTCTGTGACCGTTAGAAGAGGTCCCTGGTGAGTGGCGAGGGCAGGGCTCGAGACTTGGGATCCACTCACCTATGGTCCCACCCGGGCCTGACGTCCGCAGCCCTCCAGCCTGACCTCCGTGGCGTGGACGGATGCTCAAGCGTGGGTGAGAGGAGCGGAGAGGAGCGCGGAGGTCATGGCAGCGGGCCGACACATGTGTATCCGAGAATGGGTGCTCAAGTGTGGGTGAGGGGAGCGAAGAGGAGCGCGGAGGTCAGGCCGGCGGGCCGACACGTGTATACCAGAACGGGTGCTCAAGTGTGGGTGAGGGGAGCGAAGAGGAGCGCGGAGGTCAGGCTGGGCGGGCCGACACATGTGTATCCCAGAACGGGTGCTCAAGTGTGGGTGAGGGGAGCGAAGAGGACCGCTGAGGTCAGGCTGGGCGGGCCGACACCGTGTAGTCCGGCTGTTACAACGCTAAATTAAGCAGAGTGATGGACCCAAAGCCATCAGTCTGGCTAAAAGACAGCTGAAATGCTAAACAAAAAAAAAATACAGTGGTGAAGTTGGGATTTGGGCTTTTCTTGTAGTGCCGGCCGCGCTGGAAATGGAGCAGTGCTGAAGCACTCCACGCTCTTGACCTTCTTCTTCTTCTCTTCCGTATTAATTTGGCGGTCGCAAATAATGTAGTGGTGCATTACTGCCACCTTCTGACCTTACGACGTTAAAACATACCCCACGTGGCGGTGGTGGCGGGACGCTCATGATTGGCTGAAGAGGAAGGACACATCTGATTGGCTACCTATATCCCCTTGGTAGAAAAAATGCATTTGTGGATCGGCTCACGTCAGGGGAGTCTCAAAAAGAGTCACACACAAATGCGCGGAGGTTCACAAAATAAAAGCATTTGTAAATGAATGTATCAACATCCACATATGTTTTGATGAAAATTGCGAATACTTTTGAAATACAATATATTTGTGGATTTTTTTTACATTTATATAAAATGCTAAATATATGTGTGTGCATTGAAAATATTTGTGTGGAGAGAGTCATTTATATATAAATCTTGACATGTATTTGTGAATCCTTCTGTGTGCATTTGTGAATATTGAGACTGATCTAACTCCATATTGGGAAGCCCCCAAAAGAGTCTGGTTAAGTGAGACTTTGTCGTGTGCCAGACGGAGATCATTGAGGTTATTGTGGATGTAGGTTTGATATGCTTGTGAAGACCGGCGGCCGAGGACCTGGATGACTTGGTCTGAAATTCCCGATCTGGCAGCTGAGGAGGCAGTGCAGATATGGAACGAATGGCAGAAGATTTCGGAGAGATGGAGGATATTATGGAAATGTTTCTGGAACCAGAAACGGGTGGCCATCCTCCCTGTTTCGGTGAGGAAGAGGGGATCTTGTGGTGAGGCGTGGGCGGAATACCGGGTGTGGATGTATCTGGTCAGTGGCTCGTGGGGGCTGAGAAAGGAGTTGAGGCGAAAGATGTAGATCGGAAAGGATGCTCCTAACTGATCAGTTTTACTCCAGCGAAGTGTGAATATGAGCGAGTTGGAAGTGTGAGTGGTGATGTCGGGTAGACTGGGATGATGGGAAGGATCGTCGACAGATGAGGTTGGAGCGAATTCAGAGCACCTCAGAAATCCGAAGAAAGAGAGCAGAAACATTGATTCCAGTGTTAAGTTGACTGTGGGAGAAATGTAACCAGAGTGCAGAGTGCGTATGCGGCGGCTGAGCAGACTGGAGGTGAGAGGAAGGCGTCTGGCTGTTGGTGCCGGTTTGTGCTTTCGTAAGCCTCTGATTAATATGGTGATGTGACAGTGCAAGATTGACTGACGAGGGAGGCCGGTGGATAATTTATGGAATAAATTGATACCAGCCAGATATGTTTGTATATTGGAGGCCCGGATATTTGTTACAGTATGACAGTGTGTGATGAAGTTGTATGTGGACATGGCATCTAGAGAGGGAAATGGCAGATGATAAGTGGAGTTGTAATTCTTGAAAAACTTCCCACCGGTGAGGTAATCGGATAGCGTGTTTGTTGCTAAACTGTTAAGGATGGCTTCTCGGGAGGTGCGAGTGAGATTTGCCAGATGAGGATTTAATAGAATATGGTTGCTGAAAATGGTGGGATTGGTGTGGGATGGACATCCGAGTCTGGAGCCAAGCACCTGAATTTCTGGAAAATGAAGCGGGAAGGTGAGTCAGTGATGGCGTTGTGGTGACCGGGAATGTGAGACGCACGGAGGATGAATTGATGCTGAGCGAAGATGAGAGCGAGTCTGTGGGTGAATGGCATGATGACCGGGGAACGGGAACGGCCTTTATTGATGATATCTACCACTGCTGTGTTGTCAGGGTGAATAGTGATGCATTTTTTTGACCATTCGTGCCCCCAAATTAGAACGGCGATGATCACAGGATACAGCTTGTACGGAGCAGACGAGGGAGAGCATGACTCTGTGTCGAGGGATTCGAACTCGGAGGGCTAAGCAGCAGCGAACCACCTCCCCCCGTAATACCCGCCGATACCTACAGAGGTGGAGAAGCCATGATAGTGCATGCAATGCAGAGACTGGGTGAGAAGGGGCGCCGCATAAGTTGCAGGAGACGGAGGAACGAGCTGCAAAATGCTGCAGTATATTTCTGGATCGAAGACCCCCCAGTACGTCCCCTGATTTAGCTGCTGTGACCGGCTGGCTGCTTATGCAACAAAGTGGACATGGTAGCTATAAAATCCCGCCCCCCCCCCCGAAATGCAAAGCCATGTCCAAACGATGGACAGATAGTTGTCCAGCTCTGATCGACGGTAAGGATAAGCAGAGCAGATGTTGTCACGAAAGAGGGAGAAAGCTTGAGCAACTCAACAGGAGTTAAGTCTTTGGACCTGGCTGGCAATGAGCACATTTGATTGCGCACCATAATCAGATAACTGGGAATAATCAGGAATGGTAATAATCCAATTTGATGCATTTACATGCACGTCAATAATGTGATAATCAGAAAAAACCTGGTTTACATGATTCAGTCCTTCGGTTGGATTTCTCCCCAAGTATATGATGTAAAACTCAAACTTTCTGTTGCGGTATAGGTGACAGCTTATATTCTTACAGTACAGTTGTTTTTATTGTTAACAAATACACGTGGGAGCATTCTAATGTGTAGTTTATTAATGTGGAGCCAATTTTTTTTATTTTATTTTTTTTTTTACTTTGGGTAGATTTGTAGTAAAAGTACCGCAAAGTGCAATATACAAGTGTATTGTGTATAAACTTGTCACACAAGATGCATAACATATGATAAAATTAAAGTGACAATTTAAACACTGCGAATATGAAAATATATTATTTTATGTAAAATCTTTATCTGAAAGGAAACAAAAGCTGTCAGGTTAATGTAGTGGAGTGGAAGGTACAATATTTCCCTCTAAAATGTCGTGGAGTGGGAGTATAAAATAGCAAAACCCGAAAGAAACCAGATTAAAGGGTATACATGCTCCGAATAATCTGACTATTGGAGAAAAAGCTAGATGTGTTTATCTGATTTCTGATAATCGGATAATGGCTTTTATCTGATAAAGCCTATCGGATTATGCTGTTTAGATGACCACTTGAATAATCAGGTAACTCCCGAAATCAGATAATGATCAGTTTATTAGAGTGCGTGTAAATGCGCTCAGGGACCGCTTTAGTAGAAGTGGACCGAGGACAGTCTGCGGTTCTCTGGGTTGACTACCGTCGAAAAGGGATGGCTGAATGAGCTGAGCTGGTTCTACATAATTACTTGACAATATTTGCTGGCGCAGTGAGTGCGAGATGGGTGAGGGGTGGTGGGTGGTAGAGGCTGGCGGAGCCGGTGGTGTGGCTGTGGCCAGAGTGTGGACAGCAGCAGAGGAAAAACATTAGGGTGTTGGGGAAGGGAGGGGTTGGGGGTAGGGAAGGAGCAAGGACAGACACGTCGGAAAGAGAGTCGAAGGCAGTGAAACACCCGCCAGAGGAGGACGGGGCTCCTGGGCTGCGATGCCAGCCGGAACAGGATAGTTGGAGGGAAGGGTAGAGGAAAGGGATATGGGGATGGAGGATGTGTGTGCACAGGGTGAGAGTGGAGGCCTGCGAGACAGGGCGGAGAAGAAGGCAGATACTGCACGTGACATATCTTCATCAGAGGGAGCAGGCACGGGAGGTGATACTTCCTGACCCCCGGCTGGGGGAATGAATGAGAGAGGCTGCTCCGGCTGGAGTGGTGGAGGCGCTGTGACGTCACCGACGGTGGCGCTGGTGGGAGAAGGCCCCGGAAAGGAACCTGGAAGTGCGGCCGGCTTGGGAGAAGGAGCTGAGGTCTCGGGGGCCCGGACGGCGGCTGAATAGAGCTGCAACAGCCTGGACTTATTGTCGCTGCCGTGGAAGGAGATGTTTTTGCCCTCAGGAACCGCTGGAGACGGGTGATGGTCCAATCCCTGATGTCGGGCTCTTGTTGTGGACGTGGAGATGGTGGAGATGGCCGAGTGGCGAGGTCGATTAGTCGCTGCACCGCTCCGGGAAGGAGGAGGAGAAGACCGCCGCTGGCTCCCACGGTTGTGGACGCGGCGTCGATTTTCCACTCACGAGGACGGAAGAGAGGAGGCCTGGAACCCGCTAGGAGTCGGGGTGATCTCGTTGATGGAGCCCGAGGAATGTGGACCACGGAGCGCGGCTGGCTCCCCTGGGAGTGTCGGCTACCGGCAGATTGCTGATACGGAGAATCACCTGGCTCAAACAGGGAGTCGTACAAGTCTTTGGAGTCGGACCCGGACGGGTTGACTTGCAGCACATGATCCATCTTGGTGAGTACACGAAAAACAGACTTGCTGAGAAACGTAGGGTCGCCAATAGTTAGTCAGGTGATTAGAGGAGTGGTTGAGGCGTGGTCCTGCTCCTGAACCTAAGTTAAACAATTAACTCCATTTAAATACAGCAAAAATGAGGACTGGTAATAATGTGTTGGTAATGAGTGGTAGGAGTTAAGAAATGTCTTAC
This sequence comes from Epinephelus awoara, assembly GCA_035609425.1. NCBI lineage: Eukaryota > Metazoa > Chordata > Actinopteri > Perciformes > Serranidae > Epinephelus > Epinephelus awoara. The sequence continues at coordinate 320,083 of CM069303.1, read as the reverse complement.
ATATCCTGGTTTAAGCCAGGTACTTAGACCACTACTGCATATCACCCACTCGTGAGGGCAGCACATTGCTCTGTGCAGATTAGTCTGGGGCCATTAGTGGCTGTTTTGGTAAGGAATTGGAACCAGCTGTAATTTTTGCTTTATTTTTGTTGTTAAAATATTACGTTTCAACCAAGTACTGTATGGTTTTGACATTTTTCTAGCTTGTTAAAAAAAGGACTTACAGTAAAAAAAAAAAAAAAAAAAAAAAAAAATCTCTCAAATTTTAGGGGTGCTGGGATTCAATTAAGGGTGCTTCAGCACCCTCAAAAATGGGCTAGAAATGCCTATGACTTGAGACTTGCTTGACTAACGTTGATAAAAGACTCAACTTGACTTTGACTTTGTATTCATGATTGAGACTTGACTTTGACTTGAGACAGATGACTCGAAAGGACTTTAATTCAGTATTAAAGGCATGCCAAGCACTGTTGGGTGTCACTTCTGTTTATGTTCAACAATGTTATCAAATACAACAGAGCTAGGTCGCAAATGTGACTAAAAATAGTTTTGTGCGAGCAAAAGAATTCATTCAGGAGCACGCTGTGCGAGTACAGATTTCAACCAGCACCAGAATCGAAAGCCGGGTCACAGACAGGAAAATGGTGGAGCACTGGTCACCGCGAGATGACGGTTTACCAGTGACCGAGAAGCCCAGCTCCAGGTCCAATAATTTTCTTTTCGTTGGTGTCATACTCCACTGACTGTTAGCACCCAGGCCACTGTGGGTCTATTAGGTAATGTACTAAAATATACCAACCGGGCTGCATGATGTGTGTGGTTTATGCACTGTTAAGTAGGTGTGGTGAAAAAAATCGATTATTAATTAATCGTGATTATGTTATGGATGAATATGAACTGATTATTAAATTTTTAAAAATCAATTATTTTTGCATTATTTTTTATTTTGCTTTTAAAATGTTATCCTGCGGTCAGCGGAAGTTGAACGTCACAAGCATGTGCCCAGTTCCAGTTCCTCAAGTGCGTACAGCGGCCTGTGGCATGTCGACAGAACGCACACTGTCTGTCGACAAATCATATCAACGTACTCTCCACGAGATGACAAAACTAGCCCCGGGCTCGGAGCAAGCTCAGAAAATCACAACGTCAATATCTTATTTCATTGATACCATCCCGGAGCGTTTTTACACACAAGTTGATTCCAAGTCTTTACAAGGAGGGTAGCAATAACTTGTGATGCCCGGACTTTCATATGTGACTGTTACAGCTCATCATGTCAACAGTGAGTGGAACCTAACTTCATACGTGCTTCAGACGAGAGGTATGGACAGGGTCCAAAACTATAACACTTGCCACGCGCCAATTACGGGTAGATTTTTTCTCTGGCTGGTAAAGTTTAAAGACCACTCGCCACTCTGGCGAGTTATTTCTTTACCAGCGAAAAATGCATTTTTTGTTACTGGAGACTGATGCTGGTATCGGTTGGTTTCCTAGCAGTGATCAGACCCAATATATTGGTCATTACGTAACCACAGCCAATATATTGGGTCTGATCACTTTTGTTGTTTCAACTCAGTTGTTTTAATTATGATAGATTAATTTATTAAAATGCTTTACAGGTGATCTGTAGTTTATGTTCATGGTTTAACCTCCATTTTACATGAATTCTCCTGTAAATCAGCATTATCTCAATTTGACCTGTCCCCTCAACTACACAGGCTAAATAAACAGTGCTTGACTATAAGGTTAATATCTTCAGAGAAAAAAAATACTAGACAACAGCTTTCATTAAGGCTCAGTCAGATACAGTCAGGGCTTCACATCTATGTTATTTTAAGAATCCTCACATCCCACTGACCACAAGTCTTTGTGATGCTAAATAGTTCAATAATTAAAAAAGTCCAGTGTTAATATACAGTAGACTCTGTATAGTTTATGATTAATGTATTTAGTCTCTGACAACTAAACTTCACCATCAGTCACACAACATATTTTCTGTTCACAGAATAAACCTTCAAATCCGACAAATACAATTTAAATCTCCAGCATCCATTGTACGCCCATCGCCGGTGATCAAATCTGCGCAGGCCTTGCTCATCTCGAATGAACCTCTTCATGTACCTCCATGCTCTGAACCCCCGTAGAAGAAGAAGAAGTAAGAAAAAGTATCACATGGTGATGCTGGCCAGGTATTGCAGAGCCTCCTGCAAAAAAAACCCCAAAACTAAAGCAAAAGAACCTGCTAGGCTGAGATTTTGCCAACCGACAAGCAAGAGATGGATGTTTATGTTGCTGCTGCTGCTGCTGCTGCTCCCGCCACCCCCCAGTCTCATCCACTGGCAGCATTAAGTGACTTGACTTTTTTTTCCTTTAAATTATTATTATTTGGTTGGTTGGTAAAATATCTGCCTGGCTGGTAAAAAATTTCACTTACCAGCCAGACTGGCTGTGGCGGACAAGTGGGGGATAGAGACACGACCTGGTTCTCGTTACCAACAATGCTTCGATTATGAACCTGGCTGTAGAGCTTGGTAACTTTTTACATGTCTGGTGTTACGTTCACACCCTAAACCCCACCTGCCAATTAGCGCTGAAGTTGCCCACTGTAGCCCGACTGTTGGGTCGAGTCAGACGGATCACCATCTTCTTTCACCGCAGCACCACAGCCAGTCATGTGCTGGAACAAAAGCAGGCCCTACTCGGTAAGCAAAAGGCTTAAAATGAATTAAAAAATAAAATATTTGCCTTTGTAATTGTAATTTCATTTTCTTTGTGTATTCTTTGTGTTTTCAACTACTTTAGATGTCTAGACCTCTTAACCTCCCACCCAGATACAAAATCCTGCAGGATACGCCAGGTGTAAAACACACCCTAGCGGGTCGGAGCCAATACTTGCAGCAGACAAAAGAGTGTGAAAACACTGGGTAGGGGCACCGCTCCCTGCCACAGACAGAAGTGTGTGAAACACATCTTAACAGGTGGTCCTGACATATAAATGTTTAAGCTTTCGCTTTTCTGACCTTTTCTTTGCAAAATTCCAGTTCCTATTAAATCCCATTCAACGAAAACGGTTTGACTGCTACTAGTTCCACAAACTTCAACCGATTCAAACCATTCAAACATGAAAATGCTCAGTCCATAGGGACTTGGGTTGGGAACTGGAGGGTCGCCTGTTCAAGTCCCCGTCCGGACCAAAATATGGAGTGTGGACTGGTAGCTGGAGAGGTGCCAGCAAGGCACTGAACCCCCCAACTGCTCGGAGCACCTGTCATGGGCAGCCCACTCTGACATCTCTCCACTTAGTGCATGTATAAGTCCAGTTTGTGCATGTGTGTGTTCGGACCTGTGTGTAATTGACAGAGTGAAAAATTGAATTTCCCCTTAGGGATTAATAAAGTATATATATAAAAAAAATAAAAATAAAAAAATAAAAAATGTTCATCTGAATTAGGACAAGACCGGAACGACTCTTTATATTCCTAAAATTCATACTTTCCCAGATATTCCCAAATAATTTTCCCATTGGGAATGAATTACGGAATCCTCAAAAATCTAAAAATTTCACCTTTTTTCAAACTGTAACTACTGATTCATACTTTCAGCTAGAAACTCAATTCAAAATGGAAAATATTCATCATTTTGCTGACTTTTTACATATGATTCAACTTTTCAATCCCATTCAAACTTTCAAAAATATTCAGCGTTTTCTGAAACTTTGTTATAATGGAAGTCAATGAGAAAATCCTTCAAACTCGCTCATCTTCACCCACACATCACAAATTCATACATTGACATAGAAACTCCGGTGGGCAGGAACAATGGCAGCCGCAACGTGATTTAGCTCCGTTGCCAACCTGTAAATAAGAGAGAAAACAAAACACAAAAAACAGCCCTCTGATGAGGAATGAATCTACGCTTAGGAGCAACGAAATCTGTTAAAGTAAAGCCTAAAAAGAAAGAGCAGAACTCAAAGGCAGCATTCACCATGAAGAAGAGTGAGATGCAGAGATTGTTTGCGGACTTGAAGGACACATTTACTAAAGAAATCAAAGAGCTCAAAGATGACCTTAAAGACTTCCAACAAGATACAGAACGGGACATTAAAACTATCATGCAGCAAACAGCGGATTTACGCAGAGACATGGAGAAAACAATAAAGCAAGTGAATCAGCTAGAATACGCAGCAAAAAAAGGCAACACTTGTGAAGACTTTCTTCGAAGAGCTTGGAGATCAGATGGACTATCTGGAAAGTAAATCCAGACAGAATAATCTCTGTGTATATAACGTTGAGGAAAAAAGTGAAGGCAGTAACATGACAGTCTTCCTCCAAAAGTTGATTGCTGAAACTCTGGAAGTGCCAGGTGAGCTCAACATTACGCGAGCGCACCGCATACAAAAAGAAAAAACAAACTCTGTAAGACCCATCATTGCTGCTTTCCTAAACTTTGACACAAAGAAAAAAGTGCTCAAAACAGCGTGGGATAAGAAAGAAGTCTTGTATATGGGAGTACGCCTTTATTTCGACCATGACTTCACATTTAAAACAAGGCAGCAGAGAGCTCTGTATAAACCAATCCGTGAGTTTCTGAAATCACAAGACATCAAGACACACATCCTAGCACCCGCAAAGTTGAAAGTCTTTAATGAAAATGGATCATCTACAACATATTCAAACTCTACGAAGGAATCCAGGGATTTGGAGCAGAGAGGCCTGTACAAAGCAGATGGAAAAGGACATCACTAACTCGCAGGCCTGAGAGGATCCCCGAGACATTTGAGAAGAAAAAATGACTCATCTCCAGTGTGGAGGACTAACCAGTCTGCAGAAGAACAGTGACATTGAATATCAGGTACCAATACATTAGGCTATAAGTTAAGTTTATATTAAATTTGAGTTAATTTATTTAATAGAGACAATTTGTGTGAAGAATATATCATGTTGGGGGGAACGTAATGAATCAGTGAAGGAAGGAATGAATGAGATAACTGAAGAGAGAATGATGCATGAATGAAGATTTAGGATAGGTAGTGATGGTAGAGAGAGGTAAAATAGAAGTAGGTAGGTCATGCATTTTCTTTTCTTTTTTTGTGTTTTTTTTCTCCCCTCTCTTCTTTGGTTTAATGTATTTAGATGTAAGAAAGTTAAAGGGAAGGAGGGAAAAAAGAGGGAAGGGTGGCTAGGGTTAGAGGGAAGAGGAGGGCAGGGGGAAAGAAAAAAAATTTAATGAAATAATGTAGTATGATATAAGTTGCATGGAATAGACGAAGGGTTTATAAAGTTGGTAATATGAAGTCACTTTGATGATACTATTTTTTTTTCTCTCCATTTTTCTTTTCATTTCCTTTTTTTTCCTGACTTATTTGCTCTGGAAGTAGGTTACATCATGGGTACACTATTTATTTTTACTATTTATTATGATAATGAATTAAGTTCTATCTTATTGATTTATCCATTCATTTTTGGAGAAGGTATAGAAAGAAGGGGTTAACGACGAGAGTAAGGGAATTGACGGGTTAAATACTATGTTGATGGCAATGGGAAGATTGAGAAGTAAAAGTATTGGCGGCTGATACAGTGCGCCCTAAAGACCAGTATGGAACAATGGTCACTTGTAAACTTCACCTGATTTTAAGGTGGTGTAACTGGAACTTGTGCAGATATTTTTTGGTTGTTGGTTTTGATGCAGCCACACGTAGCATTTAAAGAGGAAAACTATATAACTGATTAAGAGGGCAGGCTCATTTTAGTAGTCGGTAAAATAGAGTAAATTACGGTTTCTTTTTTAAATGTATATTATCTGCCAGAAATAGCCCCAGATTTTATGTCATAAGTAATTGAACTGTTAATGACAAAATGTAAAGGAATTACTATAATGGGAGGAGACCTGAATCTTACATTAAACCCTAGATTGGACTCTTCAAATAACAAACCACATAGAGCTGACAAAGCATCATCAATTTTAAGGGGGGCAATCACAGAGCTTTGATTAGTTGACACATGGCGAATGTTAAACCCAACCAAAAAAGCATATACATATTATTCAGGCAGATTCTCAGCTTATAACAGACTAGATTACTTTTTTATGCTCAAGAAAGATGTAGAGCTAATTGAAACATGCACAATAGGGACAAGGGATTTATCAGATCATGCCACAGTGACCATAAACATAAACCTTAATATAAAGGAAGGAGAAAAAACAAAATCCATTTTCTAGAGTAAAGGTGAATGGCACGCTGTCTAGAAGGTTCTCAATCCATAAAGGGACAAGGCAAGAGGATCCCCTGTCACCAATTATATTTGCTATATGCATAGAGGCACTCGCAGAAAGTATAAGGAAAAATAATAACATCAAAGGTATAAATATAAAGGAACAACAACATAAATTGGCATTATATGATGGAAACAATCTTAGAATACAGTAAATACTCAGGATATAAACTAAATGAAAATAAAAGTGAAGTTTTAACATTTGGAAAAGATATATCACCAGAACTCAAAGAGAAATACAAACTGCAATGACATTCAAAGAAAATTAAATATTTGGGAATATACCTTACTGGAGACATAAAAACTCTGTATATAGACAACTACCAAGCTTTAGAAAATAAGTTAAAAGGAGACTTTAATAGATGGAAATCAATACCAGAGTCAATACTGAATAGAATAGACATCGTGAAAATGATGGTCCTTCCACAATTTTTGTTTTTATTTCAAACCCTACCAATAACCATCTCACATAGTACCTTTAAAAGATGGAATACAATACTTTCAAATTATATATGGAATTATAAAAGGAAAAGGAAAAAACTTAGTATGCTAATCCAACCTAAAGAAAAAGGTGGGCTTAGCTTTCCACACTTAATGACCTACTTTTATGCTAGTCAAGTAGATATAATAATTAAATGAATGAATAATAGAGTAAGAACTAAATGGAAACTAATAGAACAACTGTCAATATCAATATCAATTGGAACACTACCCTACTTAAATTTAAAAGAAATGCAAAAATACAACAGGAACAATAGATGTATAGAAAATACATTAATAAACTGGAGATGTATTTGAAAAATGTACAGTTTTGATAAAGGATGCATTTACTTGAGAGAGATGGCAAATGATCCTGACTTTTTGCCTAGTAAAATGAATAAAGTATTAAAAGACTGGGCAGGGAAGGGATTACAACTGTATTCACAATTGATGACAAATAATGTGCTAGACACTTTTGAAACAATAGCAATTCAATTTAATTTAATTTAGGTAAAAAAATGATTTATTGCAATATTTTCAAATAAGGAGCTATCTCATAAAGAAACAGAGGGAAGAACAGAGCCAGCAAATGCATGGTTTAATGGAATTCATAAACAAAAATAGAAATAGTCTTTGTAGTAAAATCTCAAAATTGTATAAAATCTTACAGGAAGCAAAGGAGACTGCGGATTATACTAAAGAAAAATGGGAAATGGAACTGACAATAACAGTTTTGGAAGAAGAGTGGAAAGAAGCATGTAAGAGAATATTTAAGACAACACAATAAAATACTAGAAAGAATTTGACTGGAAAATCAATATGAAGCTGTTTCTA